>OY744481.1:23189314-24389314 GCA_963556165.1 Tipula helvola | reverse complement strand
TTCTATAAAACTTGTAAATAATCAATAATACAAACAAACATCTTCAAAACGTTCGGTATGACATCTATGAAAAGCAAGTAAAACCACACACACACATGCACCCACTTATATTTAGTACAGACACAATTTTGCTCAATTCAAAAATCATGAAATAGTTTCATTTCAATTTGTACGATACCCTTGTTGTTTATCTGCACTGAAAATTTGAAACCTCCAGACTTGATTATCTTAATCTACAGATTACACGCGCACTACAAACTAGAAAAACCCGAAACACACAAATATTTTGTACAGACTTATCGCAAAATTTTCCGCCATACGAACATCTTACCAAGAACCGAGTTGATAAGACGGCAAACAATTGGTTATATTTAGACATAAAATCGTTAATTAATTTTGTTTCTGTATAATGATTAGACACTTTGACTTATCTTTGTATGAACCACTTGACGTGATTGTAAGTCGCCTATATAAATACGATACAAATTGGTTGGTTAATCAATAGGGAAACAAAAATGTTCGCAAAAACTGTTGTATTACTGGCTGTTGGGATTGCACTAGCCAGTGCTTCACCATACGATGGACGGATTGTCGGTGGAACCGATGCCAATATTCAAGATTATCCATTCATGTTGTCGCTTCAATACGGCGGATCCCATACATGCGGAGCATCAATTTTGAACGAATATACCGGAATTACAGCCCAACATTGTGTGCACAAGTAAGTATATTATACATCTCGATTTGGTATATTTAGAAATGGGTTGCTATAACGATATTTTATTGTTCTATTTTACAGTCGTAACACAGCTCTATTCACAGTTCGTGCCGGTTCAGAAAATCGTATTAGTGGTGGAACAGTATATGCCGTTTCAACAATCATTAATCATCCCGGTTATAGTACCCAAACCCTAGACAATGATATTACCATTCTAAAGGTATCGCAACCATTTGCATTCGGTCCAACCGTTGCTCCAATTGGTTTACCCGATCATTTAGACGATCTTCCCGGTGGCACTGATGCCGTAATTGCTGGTTGGGGTACCATAGTATATCAAGGCTCCTCACCCAATTATTTGCAACGTGCCAATGTTCCAATTATTGATCGTGGTCTATGCTACGCTTGGTATGGAAATTCAGCTGGTATTACTGAACGTCAAATTTGCGCGGGACAAGAAAACTACGATGCATGCCAAGGTGATTCAGGTGGTCCACTAATTCAAGGTGGCAAAAATTGGGGTCTTGTTTCATGGGGATTTGAATGTGCCCGATTTGAACGTCCATCAATCTTTGCAAGCACTGCTTACCACAGACTCTGGATTGATCAATATTTGTAAATCAAATTTGAATAAATACAAATAAATTATAAACATTTTTAATGCACAATTTAGCGATGTTTCTACTTATTTTGTCAAGACAGCAAAAAAATGATTATTTCTATTGAATCATAGATGTCACACCAACTTTTTGGTAAACTCATATTAAATCTTATCTTCTTGAGATATTTTTTGTGATTAATTGAAAACAATAAAATTTCCCAACTTGTGTACATTCGTTTCATTTAAATTATGTTCTTCTTGGCAACAATATTGTTTATTTGTTGGTTCACCATAATAAGTGCGGCGCTAAATAATAATGGCCGAATTGTTAATGGAAGCGATGTCAATATAGCTGATTATCCGTATATGGTTTCGATTGGATATCTTGGTTTTCAAACATGCGGCGGGGCAATTCTAAATGAGAATACAGTACTAACGGCCACACATTGTGTTTACCGGTATGTATAATATGTCAATTAAATTGCACAAAAAAAATTTTACTTTGTTTCGCAGTCGAAATGAAACTCGATTGCATGTTCGTGCGGGTTCAGATTCACGTTCAAGCGGTGGACAATTAATCAACGTGGCCCATGTTATTTCACATCCTGATTTTGTGTATGATGATTTGGAGAATGATTTAACCATACTGAAGTTAGAAGAGAGTTTAGTGTTTGGCGTCGGTGTTTCGAGTATTCAGCTACCGGAACCGTGGTCTGATATCGAAGGTGGTACATTGGGGAGAATTTCGGGTTGGGGAACACTATACGTAAGCATAATTGAGAATTGATTTAAATCTTTTATTTTATTTGAATTATTTTTTAGTATACAGGACCAGGCAGTGATTTATTACAAGGGGCCGATGTACCTGTGGTTGATCGGGATCTGTGCAACCAATTTTACGCCGATGCTGGAGGTGTCGATGATCGGCAAATATGTGCTGGTGCCGAAGGCTTAGATGCTTGTACTAATGACTCGGGTGGACCTATAGTTGTTGCCGGGAAACATGTAGGTATTATTTCATGGGGTTACCGCTGTGCTGAATATCAAAGACCAACCGTGTTTGTAAGAACTTCGGCCTATATCGATTGGATTGAGCAACAGTTGAAATAAAGTCAAAACCATAAAATCAAGACAATAAAATACAATTAGATAAGAAAATGTTTTTTTTTGTGCTTATCGTATAAAAGAAATTCAATAAAAAATGTCAGTTCAAGCATCACCGTCGCATTTTTATTACTCGTCGTCGGAGTGGTGCATTCGGTTATCTGGCGAACAACAAATCACTGCCGCCGGTATCGTGTCACATGATCAGTTTGACGAAGAGACATTCGATTTCGATATCAGTTTGATTAAATTGTCAGATTGTATACAGTTTGGTTTATGTTTTGGGAATTATTGTGGGATGGGGCACCTGTCAAAATCTATACATGTAATTGTATTTTGATAGTTAACGTAAAGAAAACTGCAATAAAACTTAAAATATGTGAGGCAATTATTACATTTAAATTTAATGAAAGATTATTAATTAAATTTTCTTTTAATAAATACGTATAGGAGTGGTAAACCTTGGACGGTAAATGAGACAAAGGCCCTGCTTCATTGCTACAATTTAAGAAATGGGGAGTTTGAGCATGCAAGAAAAAAAAAATTGCGTACAACAATTTGGTGGATGATTTGATATCCATGAATGTTTTGATATGAATTTTTTGTATGTAAGATTAAAATTAAAAATTGATATTTTTAGGAATCACAAATAACAGCAGCTGTATTGGAAACCAAAATGAAGAACTTAATTAACGCTTACAAAATTGCTATAGACAACGAGGGAGGCACATGTGCCTCACCCAGCGTGATTCCATTCATTAATGAATTAGATGAGATATTTGGTGATCGACCTATAATCACAAATGTCCATAAGGGATTAACATTTGTTGTAAACCGACGAGCCCTTCAAACTGTCATAACTTCCCAATTGAAAGACAACCCTACTTCTTCCTCCCGCTCTCTCAAAGAGCTAAATCAAACTTCCCAGTGTTCACTAAACACCAGTACCAACCGCACAGCCCAACTGGCCCAACAATCCGCATGCCTGCAAACTAAAACAAATTGACAAATACAGTCCGAAAAACATTCAACTTCATCTCAGAATTCACAGAATACCCGCACATTTCAATTATCCAAACAATTACCCACCCTTCAAACCACCACACATATTCAAACCAACAATCCTTTAAGTTTTCAGGAAAATACTACAAACCGCACATCCCAATTATCCCAACCAATGCCCTCTCGTCAAACCATCAAAAATTCTGCAATCCAGAGCAATCCTTCTTTGAGGCGATCATCGAATATCTCAAACCGAAAGCGGGAAATGGAGGTATTTGAAGAAAAAAATAAGCGCCATATGGAGATCATGGAAGCGTTAAAGCGAAAAACTCCTTAGTTAAAATAGATACCAACCATATTCTCCAGTACCTAGTTCCAAATAGAAAAATGAAATAAACAACTGAATATTTTTTTTTAAATTTATTTTTATTATGTATTTATTAAATCTATTTTGTTGTTTTAATTTCTCGATAGACCTATTCAAATATTTGCAAAAAAAATGGGAAATTATAGCTACTTCTATCAGCCACTTAAAAATACTGGCATTCGCAGCACTAAGAATGAGTATTAGTATTTTGAAAACGATACGTCATTGTTGTTTTCATTATATTTTATTATTCCAAAAGCATTTAATACATGAGGAAAAGTGCGAATACATATTATCAGAGCCTACTGTATAAATAAGAGCCTCCAGTATCGACTGTATTTTTTACTAAGCTTAAAATAAGGTACATAAAATTTTTTCTTTACTATGAACTTATATGGGAAAACGGTTATTTTCATTTACAGTTTTAGATTATTAGAAATATGAGCTTTTGTTTTGTTTTTATATGAAAATGTTCATGAAACATGTAATATTATTTGATTGAAAAATCAAGTCTTGAAAATGAGTATTTCTTAGTCAAAATCGCCATGAAAAATAAGGTACTTTTGAAATTTTAAATGTTGTTGTTTTTGTAATATATACGTCATCAACATAACTCGAAATTTATAAACAAAACAATAATCATCTCTTTCATTGCCTCCATTCCAATTTGAATTCGAATATTTCGAATATGGTTCTATAGATCATGTTTAGCACTTGTACGAAACATCAACTTCGCTATCATTTACGCTAGGTGCGCTAGTGTAAATTATCTTTTTTGTTATGGAAAAGATAATTCACACTAGCGACAATTGCGGTACTAAAATGAACAAATATCACGATCTATAGATTGTGTTTTAGTACAACTGCTTCGCATACATTTTCGCAAGAGGCGCTAGTCCGTGTACAAAATTGTTTTTTGTTTGTTTACATTTTTTTTATATGGATTTTCGGTAAAAACATGTTCAATTAAATCGCAAAATTATTAATTAAAACTATGTATATTGAAGAAACGATGATGGTTATAATAATAATTTGAAATACTATTTAAGATATTTTATTTAAATTTAATAATCCGTTGACCCTTTAAAATCCAAGAAAATTACAAATAAAAATGAGGTAATTTTTGGTATTTAATGAGATTATGTCCGTTGTTTTAGAAATTTATTAGTCAACAAAATATGAGATTTGAGCAATACTTTGTATTTAGAAATAGAAAATAAAGAGGAAGTTGGTTAATTCCATTGAAAAATATAAATGTAATAATAAGTTTCGTTGAAAATTCAGCTATAAATATCTCGAAATCAGGTGTTTTAACTTATCGTTTTCTTGGATATTAAAGGGTTATGGATTATTAGCTTTTCAAAATACATGTATTAATCTATTGTAAATTATTATTATTACTTTAAGCTTCATATTGTGACATTTTTTATTCAATTTATCTCAATTTTAGCAAAACTACATATAAAAAAAACGTTAACAAACGTTTTTGTACACGGACTAGCGAAACTAGTGAAAGATTTATGAACTAATTTCACAATCTATAGTTATTTTGAATTTGCAAAGCATGCTAGATTGTTTTGATGTTTTGTTTTTTTCGCACTCATTGTATTGATTTAATTTATTCTGTTTGGCTCTTTTAAATTTTGATTGTTGAGCGGAGACGTGTTGTCTTTTTTCTTACCATTGGGTTTAGATGTGCAGATATGATGTCGTCATTAAACTGAATTTTCTCTTTTTAATACACATTGTTGTTGTTGTAGAATGTTTTTTAATTTAATTTCCCTTATTTTCTTTTGATTATTACTGGAAAATAGGGAAATTTGAGAATCTGTGTTTTAAATGAGTAAGCCATTGAATTGTTTGTTAGCGATTTCTTAATGTAATATTCGTCGAAACCGTCCTTTAAGTAATGAAAAATCATTTTCAACAATCACACGAGTCGAAGAATGGATTTTGTTGAAGTTACGTTGAGAACACTATCTCCAAGGATAAATGTATTTGTTGGGAAAAAATCATTCATGTTTTCCTCACAACATTTAAAAATATCACTGCGCCTCAAAACTCATCCATCATGCAAAGAGCCAGGCTCACCAACTGAGATATCAATAAATTTTTTATTCGCGCCCACTATCATTTGCATAGATATTGTTATGGCGTGGTGTTGTCTGTATACATTATACATACTTGTATATATAGGAATATAACTGAGTATACTCCTACGCGACAACAACACACATAACTATATGAAGTTTACGGGAACTACTTGTTAATATTTATTTGTTGACTGATTTGACCCGACCTGTATTTTTGATTTTTGTTATTTTTTCTGTAATCTACCTGACCGTACTAATTATTTATTTGTAAATTTTATTTATGATCCTACTTCTAGTTTATCATTGAATTTATTATGTGTTATGGAGTAGTGCATTTTGCACGGGTGTTATTATTTAGAGAGGATACCCAAGAGGACGAATATTGGACGGGAAGGTCTGAGTATAACCCTTATGTACTTCCCCCTCGTCGTGCGAGGCTAACCGCTACCGTCATTGGGCCTGTGCCGTTTATGTTAGTTGTAGAAATACTTACAGTGTTTGATTGGTTCGATCTCCCAGGTGTTTTAATAAAAAAAGAATAATTTTAAATTTAAATTAACTTCTTCAGTTATAAGATACGATTGATTTTATTCATTTTAATTTTTGGTTTTTATACAATTTTACATATATAAATTTCCACCAACAATTCTGGTGTTAATAACTTTTTGCTATTTGATGATTTTGCACTTCATTCAATTTCATATTTTACTTTCGAAACAATTTTTTGTGTATTGTATTTCTTAATTTTTTGTATCGACACTTTTCCGTCCATTGACATTATTCGTTTATAAATATTCTGATTTTTGTTCGCTTGAATGTTCATTTAATCATTTTAATTTTGTTTGCTTGAATGTTCACTTAATCATTTTAATTTTGTTTGCTTGAATGTTTGCCGAATACTCATTTTCTTTACTTAGCCTAAATGTTTGCAAGAGTATTACACCATATGATTAGTTTTATTTTTATTATTAATTTTTTATTTTTGCTACGTAAAGTTTTTTTTTTTTGTTTGGAATGTAAACAAAATTTGATGACCTACATTAATTTTGTTTTGTATAATTATTTCTGTGTGTTCTTATATAATATAATTTCTTATTAATATGTGCAATATGTGTACTTGCACAACAATATGCTAAAACTCTTCTTTCTATTATAATAGTCTCGACGGTGTTCTCGAGGAGCTTTTATTTTCGAATGGGTCCCATCAATCACTACAATGATGTTTGGAATTCTTCTTATCCTTTCAAATAATTTTGACTGAACTTTGCTTTCTTCATGACTTGGCCATTTTAAATAATCTTTTGCTGTGTCAATGAAAAAATTGGAAACTCGTACTACAACGTTCCATACTGTAGACTTTGCAACGCCAAATAAATTACCCAGTTGCCGAAATGTGTGTGTGTTGGACGTCCAGATGTGATTTGATTTAGTGATTTGTATTTATCTACAAACAAATTTAAATAGATTAGAATAATAGAACTTATGATTTGTAAAGTGAATATATTACCTATTATGTATTAGAAAAACGGTTGATCGACGCAAATGAAAATGACTTTTAAAATCATTTTCACTGTACATTTCAATTATTTCTATAAAATTTCCAATATTAGCGTGACCCTCGTTTTCACTCGATGACTCACCACTCATCGCTGCTACTTGCGTACATTTCTAAAATCTGTGATAAACGTATTCATTAGTTTTATAATTTTATATAGAGCATTTTTTACTATTTACCTGTTCCTCCATATTATATTTATAACCAAGAATTTTATTATATATTTAATTTTTTTTTATTAATTTTATAATTTAACAAAACAATTTGTATTATTTCTCCGTAAACAAAACAAATTATGAAAACTTGCAACTGCCAAAAAAAAAAATTATATTGATGCTAGCGCCGGTATTTTTTGGTTGGTGATAGCGGAAACAACAATTTTCCCATAGTTTCTATTCAGATCTATTCTTCTAATTTATCCAAATTTATATTAAAACGCGACTACTACCTTTGAGTATATATATATAATATATATATACTCAAAGGTTTAACCAAAAATATTATTAAAACCGGTTTTTTTACAATACAACAATTGGCTATGAACTAGTGTTTAAATTCATTTTTTCGATCCCTTCTTTTATCTTTTTTTCTCTCTCTGTGAAAGGAAACAAAACATATTTTTGTGTGTTTCTTTCCCCGGGAACGAAATCGAAAAAAGTAAAATATCTCTCCTCATAAAAAACACAAAGGATAGGAGAGGAGAGATATTTTATGTTGTTGGATTTCGTTCCAGATCCAGAGGAAAGAAACAAAACAAAATATTTTTTCTCTCCTTTCGCAGAAAGAGAGTAAAGAAAAGAACGAAATTTGAATTTATGTAAACACTGCTATGAACACATTTTTAGTATTTGTTTTGTTTTACTATCCATTGATAAAAATATTAGGGTTTTATTTTTTGTTTGTTTTTTGAAAAAAGGATAGAAATATTGTTTTTGCAATGGTTGACCCAAAATAGAAAATTTCAACGTGATATCTCAAACTAAATAATGTACAGAGATTTCGTCAAGAACAAACTGCTTAAAATACTATGGAGGTAGGCATTTTAAGTCGAGGGGTAGTAATGTGCAATATAGTCGAACGAAGAAAAACGCAAAATGAAATATTCAAAAAACGAAATCTCTCATGTCTCTCATAAAAATATTCTCATTTATTACTCGTCACAATAACAACAACAGCAAATCATGGGAATACAAAACAATTACATAATGTTTGTATTCTTTTTGTTTTAGTTTAGTTTAAATTTTTGATTTGAGTGATCGACTGTGGAAGTGTGGAAACGAATAACATAAGTAGTAATTACTTTTCTTTCTTTACTTAAGTAAAATAATATTAATTTTATTATTTGATTAGATATTAATTATTTACATTTTAAAATATTGTGTGATGACCATTACATGCCTGCAATTAATATCAATTAACGTTTCGCTTACCTTGCCTTTTTCTTTCAAAACCTCTTCACTATGCTTCAACATACTTGTCACTAATTTTTGGGAAATTTTGAAAATTTATCGTGGCAGTGGGATCCTTTAGTTGTTCAATATTTATGGTAGATCGGTGATATGAGTCGTTTGAGAATTATCCTTAAAATTAGATGTAAGATCGGTGATTGAGAAGGCTAGTTGAGTTCCCTTAAATTTTTATTCTCAAACCATATTTTTGTTTTTTGGCAATGGATTTAGATATCTATCTTGCTGTAAGATAATGTAGTGCACCCTGAATATACCGTTTATGATTTTAGTGTGGACATTTTTGATTCCGATAAATTGAGTTATCCAATAATTACGAGTATCTATGTGTATCGCAACGGTCATTCTCAAAACTTCATACTGCCGCCGACATATACATACCTACATAGACCATTTTTAAACAACTCAATCAGTATACACAAATCATAAACGACACTGCCAAAATATGGTTAAAAAAAGGGTCATCATTTTTGCTTGTCACTGTAGAAAATAAGGTCAGATTTTTATTAGAAAATTTCCGTTTAACGTAAAAATCATAATTATTTGTGCAGTTCTATTTTACCTGGAACTACATGTTCCAGGATTTAAGATGAAAATTATATAATTCCATTATGGCTTTTAGAATTAAAGTCGGATATCAATACTTTGTAAATGGTGCAAAAACAGCATAGGTACTATTAACACATTAAAACATAACCAGGATGTGCTGTTATCATGGTGGAAAAAATCATGTATTTTTTGAAAAAATACAAATCATTTGATTTTTTTGATTTAAATCAACTTTTTGTATTAAATTAGATAATTTTTCTAAATTTATTAAAATATTTTTGTAAATATTGAAAATATTGAAACATTTTTGAAATTTTGAAAATATTCGTTCACTGCCAACATACTGTTGCTGCCAATTTGTGGATTTGGCTTACATTGTATTTCGAAATTTTATTAGAATAAACTGATCTTCGGGATATCCACCATTCTGAACCTGTCATCGCCTCTATAATTGATGCTCTACAGGCCGATCTAGACAAAATAAAAGGAAATTGGCCTTGTATTTAAAAAAAATACCATGGACGATAAGCTGAAATTTTCTTCTAGTAACTCAATTGCAGTATTATTTTCCTTTGTATTAAATGTAAAGAAGAAACGCAGAACTTATTGTATTGCCAGATAATAAAAAATCCATTTCTAAATCATTCCAGGCAAGTACGCTGTTACATAACTTTGTCTTATTGCCTTGGCAAGTGTAAATATCTTTGGAAATGGGTTTTGAAAACTTGAGAAAGTCTTCCGCTCTTCCCTTGACGCTTATATTCAAGACCAATTTACCAATATTTGCATCAAAGCTGAAGTGTTCTAGGTTTTGCTCGGATACTTTTGCTAATATAAACCAGTTCTGTAAATAAGAGAACATATAAATATTTAGGTATGTCGCAACTGGCAATAAGTATTCCATCGGATTTCCGAAGGCTGTACCAGAGCAGACCCTCCCGCCTTCTCATACCAAGCTTTGGGTAAATGGTGATTTCGAAAATATTTCAATATTTTTGTTATTTGATCTAAAATTATTTTGCAGTCAGGTTTACTAATTACGTCTAAAGCAAATAAGCCTAATGTATGGGCGGGCACATCCATATATAATAATACTTTCATTTTCGGCAGCTTCACAAATTTGTTTCTTCATCTTCTTTATGTTGCTAGCATTGTCGGTTACGAAACTGACAATTGATTATCGCTTGTGTGAGACATGCCCGACTTACTTATCAAGAGTAACTAAAATGACTTCGCCTTTTTCTGTAATTATACAGGAACAGTTGCTTAATTTCGGATATTTCGAATCGATGTGTTCATCTTCAAAGTTTACCACCTATAGTTTGCAGTTTGGCGGATGACAATCCGGCCATAGATAGCTCCTTAGATACATTTTTAAATACTTTATTCTCGACCGTTCTGAATGAAATATTTGTTGCAAAAATAAAACGAGCAACCTTGTGATCCAAATTTTCTTTCTGTGCTGCTGTGCTGTTGTTCCAATTGTGACAATTTACTTGGAACGGAATTTTAAAATTTTGTTGAGGCAGCATTAGAAATTGATAAATTTGTTGCTGCATTGATTGTAGGTTGTGATGGGGTGCTGCATAATGCAGCCGATATATTATTTGTTTCCATTTCTTCGTCAAAAATTTTACATTTTCCAATTTGAGTTTTGAGTCGTTGCACAATGCCTTGCAAAATCTTCCCAATTTCTGTATAAATTGACCAAATGGCGTCTTTTTTTGATCCACTCGCTTAATAAGAATTCAGTATAATAGAATTGTATGATAGAATTTTAAACTGTATTTTCCACTAAAATAATATACATATGTATAAATTTTATTATTTTAGTTTAAAAGTAGTTCTTTAACAGAAGCTATGTTCACAAAAATTTTACTAAAAAAAATTGTTTTATTTCATTAGCACAAAACAAAAATGGTTTAAATCATGATTTTTTTAAAAAAATACAGGTTGATTTAAATCATTCCCACCCTGGCGGTTATAATGTAAAATCTAAAAGTAGGCGTAATTTTGGGATAAACTGAAAATTGGGAGAATTTGGTAATAGTTCGACCATGTTTCTTTTGCACAAACTTTTATAACATTGTAACTTTAAATTCAATAATTGCATGTTTCTGTATCACATTTATAAATGTATTTGTTTGAAATGTTTGTAACTGATCTGTACCATTTGCAAAACAATTTTTAAAAATTTTATAATCTTGTTTGTTTAGTTAAAAAAATTTAGATTATTAACACAAGTTTTTAGATGATGGATGACAACCGTAAAAGCACATATAAAGTTTGTGGGATAAAATGCGCGGTTTGTTCATGTACGGCTTCTAGAAGAAGTAATCCTGAAACAAAATTGTTTGCTTTTCCTTCGGATAAACATCTATTTAATGTTTGGATTGCCAAATGTGGTTTAAACGAGAGCAATTTACCAAAAAGGCTGCATTTTTGTGAAAAACATTTCAATCCTGAATTAATGCACGGAAAAAAATAAACTGGTCCTCAGCTAAGAAAACGGACCTTTAATTCAAGAAAATGTACTTTTTCTTGATTTAAAAGCTAATTTTCTTATTACTTTCCATTTTTTCTTCATTTCAAGAAAAACAATTCTTACATGAAGATAAACTCGATAGAAATAAGAAAATTTGCTTTTAAATCAAGAAAAAGTACATTTTCTTGAATTAAAGGTCCGTTTTCTTAGCTGAGGACCAGTTTATTTTTTTCCGTGTGGGAAAGCGTAAGCTTAAAAAGAAATCAGTTCCAGAATTTTATTTAAAATAACAAGACTTGAAAACTGACGGTGAAGTTCCGGAACGTTTTCAAAATATAAAAACCTATTCAATGAAACACATAGGTAATGCTTGCAGTTCAGCTATGGTTTCTACCTTCCACAAATATGATACAAATTTCTTCTACTTTAATGACTGAAAAAGAAAGTATAGCAGTATCGTGCAATAATTGCTTAGAAAACATAAAAAACTGTTTTTATTATAAACGGAAGTATGAGGAATCCGCAAAAATAATTCAATCTTTAAAAGACAAAATCGTGCTTGGATGAAAAAAAAAATTTAATTTTAATCGTCTTAGTATGCAACGTCTCAAGAATAAAATAAATCAGCTACGAAAACAGTCCCTATCCATACAAATAGAATCCTTGCCCAATTTAAGCTCACATGCAAAGGAGTTTGGGAAAATGATTTTATCCAAAAAACCTAAAGAATGGCCGATGGAACAGAAAAAACTGGCTCAACAAATTTATTTTAAATCACCTGCGGGTTATAATTTTCTTAGGGAAATTTTAAATTTCCAAATGCCATCCAAATCGTCGTTATACCGGTGGACATTAATAAAAAATTTAAAACCCGGATTAAATGAGTCCATTCTATTGGCATTAAAAAATGAGGTCTCGAGTATGGATACAAAGTCAAAAAAAATCATTTTAATTTTCGATGAAGTTGCAATTCGGCGGAACTTAGAGTATGATCCAGTTTGCGATGTAATCGATGGTTTCAGCCAAATAAATAATGATAGGTTCGGCAGCTTAGCAAAATATTTAACTATTTCATGATTCAAGGGCTACTAAACCCTTACAAATTCATGATTTCGTATCATGCTACAGAAAAAAATATGGATGGGGTAACATTATCTGAAGTTCTTTTAAGCATTATTAAGGTTTTAATTGATGCTGGTCTCGAGGTTATAGCCATTGTATGCGATCAGGGTCCAAACAATCGAAAATGTTACAGCCAACTCGGAGTGACTGAGATTACGCCTTATTTTGAAATAAATAAACAAAAAATTATTGCGCTATACGATCCACCTCACTTGATGATAAGTCGGTCAGAAACAATTTATTAAGTGGAGACTTCTATTTGAATATGAACAAAATTGTAGCACAAAATTATGCACAAAATTGACATCTCGTCATTTTTATCCTAACACTTTCGAGAAAATGAGAGTAAAGCTAGCAACGCACGCATTAAGTCGCACAGTAGCCGCCGGCATAAAAACCATGCATGATGTAAATGCCAACTAAATGGGTTGAACTTGATATTCTGTACTGATTCCGGTTCGCCGTATTTTATCATAAATCAGTACAATCGCCGTCCAAATTCAATTGCCTTATTTAGTTTGAAGTTGTATTATGTATCTCGTATATTGTTTTCTTAGTTAAATGTATCTCGTATCCAGGTGAATTTTCCAAAAGGTCTCATAAATTTCGATAGCTGTTCTCCGTGTCCAAATTGATATGTATAGTCCCAAAAAAATCGTTGTATTATGCTCGTGTCCAATTAATTCCGGTAGATAAATAAAAATTCGCGGTATATTTTGCTTATAATTTTATACTTTATTCCTCTAGTTCACAGTTGAGAATGAGCTGTATCAGCTGTAAAATTATTTTTATTACCAATATTTTCAACATGATAGAAAACTGGTTTACATACTATAATCACAGATAAGTATAGACAGATGTGTATCTTGTATGGGCTATATTTACATCAATACCAAATTCCAATTCAATCCTTTTAGAGCAGGACGTACATTTCTATCCCTTTTTATTTTTTTTTTACGTATGGCTATTTTGATTATATCAAAGCAAACATAAACCAACTTCAAACAAAATTTTATTTTATAATATATACGTCCTGCTCTAAAAGGATTAGATTGGAATTTTTAGTAATGTAAATATGGCCCATACAAGATCCACATCTGTCTATTCTTATCTGTGCTATAATCTTAAATTTATGATTTTACATTTTTTTTTAAATTAAGTACATTAGCGCCATCTAATAGAGAGAAGTTTCCCTATTTGGCTTACATAAATTTTAATTAAATAAAGTTTGAGAATCTCAGATAATTTTGAATATGTCAAAACGAATGAATACTTGTTTTCGCAGTGCTTAATTAATTTAGTTTGTTTACAAAAAAATTAAATTGATTTTAATATTGGGATATTGAACCAATTAATTAATAAATTTAATTGTGAATTAATTAGTTTCCAATATCTCAATATTATTGTGATAATAGTTACTAAATTTGATATGTTAACAATTTAATTTAATTATTTTTAGTGTAATCACTTGTTTGTTTGAATCAGCTGTTTTATGCGTCTCAGATAAGTTTTGTTATTGTTTTTCTAATAACTTGATACTTTGTGTTGTTTTTGTTTTACTTTCAGGAATCGCTGTAAACACATGAGTTCGGCACATTCTCGAATAACTGCAGCAAGTTTGCTCTCTCAACGGCGAATTTTATAGAGAAAATCGATAGATTATTCGATAATTTGAATAGTAGGAACCTTTTCCATCGAAATCCTCAAAAATGCGGATTACAATTAAATAATCCTATTTACAATAATTTGGAAATGATGTTGGATTATTTCCAAAACATCAAGCCGCACAAAAAAACCTATATATTGCTTAACTGGAATGCGTCAAACAATTAGAGGATTATTATTAATGTTAAAACAATTAATTCAAAATTCGGATGTTGAATATATTTTAACATCTCGAGTAAATCAAGACCCGATTGAAAATTTGTTTGGTTTAATTAGACAACGGGGTGGCAATAGTAACAATCCTTCCATTTATGATTTTAACCATCTTGCCGCCAAAATTATAACAATGAAATTTTTGGAGAATTCGCTTTTAACAAATTGTGAAGCAGATCAAGATGAACTGTTGGTAACAGAATTTTCGAACCTTCCTGAGCACAGCTGCATTACACCTCCGCTGCATGAAATAAGTAACATCGATGATACTACCTTTGAACAAGACGAATTAGATACTGTTATAATCGAAACTCCTTGTGATAGTCAGATTGAAAAAATAGATGATTCATCTCTAAAATATTTTATAGGGTATGTTGCTTACAAAATGTTAAAAAAAAAGCCATGTTTAAATTGCCGGAATACTTTAATCAAACAAGATGAATCAATTAAATTGTAAAATGAGTCATTTATATTTTTAAAAAATTATACGTGTAACACGCAATTTGGATCCCTTCATCCACCAACTGAATTATTTTTTAAAATTGCAAAACTTCATATAACTATGTTTTCAAACATTTTTAAAACAAAAGCACACTTTACAAATATTAAGAGACTTATATCAGAGCCTTCTAGAGTATAGAGCCATAATCATTATGACGTATTTTTTAGAAGCTTTTTTAGTGGTATAACTTTTCACTAATTTCCATAGGAATCCATAGTAAAAATGGTGTTTTTCAGCTTCAAGTTTTTCATTGAGAAAAGCAAAAATGTTACAAAATTTTTATACAAAAGTGTTCTACATACCTTTAGCAGCAACATACATGCAGGGTTTATTGGTATTAAGTAAATATTAATTGCAGAAATAATAAAATTAAATTATTTCTAAAATATATTTTTCGAACTTTCATTTTGAAAAATACATCAAAGTTGGCTCTGACGAATTAAAATGATACTTGCTGCATTTATCTTTAGTTTTACTAGTGTACGTTAGATGTCTCAGATTTATACAGAAAAATACGAAAAAAATTGTTTAATCACAAAATTATGACACGTTCTTAATATTTTGAGAATTTGTTTTGCTTTTCCTACAATTTTTGAACTTAAAATTTCCCCAGGTGGCAATTTTTGGTACGATTTTTAAAAAAATTTTACTGCCATCACTGCCATCTATGTAATGTATATTGACTTAATGCACACAATTTATAGTAAGCTTTTCTGTTTTATTTGACCAGAATGCTGTTGTTATGAACTTTTTTTTATATTTTGTTTTTTATAATAAACGACATTTATATATAAGCGTATTTTGTTGACCAAATTGAATTCGAATTATTTTTTGTTTATTTTTTTCCCAAGAAAATAGCCAGTTTGATTTAATCGGCAAAAGCCAACTTTTCGAAATAAAGTATAATTTTACTATGTATTATGATCTGGTGGCAGGTATCATAACCAAAAATTAGAATTGGGTTTAATTAGACCCAATTTTTTTTTGGGTTAATGTTATTCTAGCGGGGGTTTATCCTATGCAATTGTTGTTGTAAATTTGTCAAGGAAATACGCTAAATGTTGAAATTCAAACATTTATGGAAATATTTCAGAAAACATAATTAAGAATTTGCAACGTTTTCATTTACAAATTTGTCTTAGGAAAAGAAGTGATTTCCCATATGTTTTATGTGTTTTACTACGGAAATTTTGATTTTTTCGTCGTTTCTAATTCCCTTATAAAAGCTTCGTTTTTTAGATTATGGCTTGTATAATCAAGGTTGCTTTGCTTATATCCGAAAATTGTATAGCAGTTACTAAAAATAATGTGGAATTTAAGTTTTGGTTTGAAGAACAGAATCCATGTAATTCGCATAATTTAGACCTACTTGATTTTATGCTCCTTGTTCTACTAAGAAAACATAGTAAGTGGAATGCTAGAAAATTCTCATTGTCATCGCAAACTTAAAATAATAAAATCTTAATATTACTTAATTTTAATAGTTTTATGCATAATTTATTTTTATTTTTTCAATTTATTTTATTACGACTGAGACTGCGCTCATCTAGCAATTTTTCTTTCAAATACAAATTTTTATATATCTAGTAAAATTCACGTTTGTTGGGGTGTAACCCACTGGTTAGCCCCATAATCAATTAAACCTATTTACTAATTTTAGTTTGGTAAGTTCACTAGGTCAAGTGGCCTCGTTCTTTGTAGTCTTCTTTCAACGACAGGGTTATCTATCATATGGCGAATATAGAGGTTTCCATGTTCCTGGAGCCTTATTTCGTGTTTTGCGGCATGCATTTTTATTTCCTCTTTGATGTATTCCATCCGTAGGTCCCTGTGAAGGTCTTCATTTCTTGCGTACCACGGAGCATTGACGATGCTACAAAGAACCTTGTTTTAAAACGTCTGAATCATTTTCACGTTTGTTTGCTTGGTACATCCCCAGAGTTGTAGACCATAGGTCCATATCGGCTTCAAAATTTGCCGATATAGCAGCAGCTTATTGTGAATTGTAAGCTCAGAGCCTCTACCTATGAGCCAATACATTTATCTGAACTTTATGTTAAGTTCTTCTTTTTTCTTTTTGACATGCTCTCTCCACTTAAGCTTGGCATCGAGGGTCATGCCAAGGTATTTAGCTGTATTTGCATATGGCACGAGTCGCGAGTTAATTTCTATAGGTAGGTGGTAAGCCTTTTGATAAGTAAAGTTAATATGCGTGGATTTTATCTCATTAAGTTTGATTCGCCAACGCTTTGTCCAGTTACAAACCGCATTGGTCATCCTCTGGAGTTTGCTCGTTGTATCAGCGACATTATTTCCAACTGCCATAATTGCTGTGTCATCTGCAAAGGTGGCTATGGTTCCTTCATTTGTGGTTGGTATGTCCCTTGTATATAGTAAATACAGGATTGGTCCTAAGAGATTTTCTTTAGCTCAGAGTATTCATCCTCATATTTCACTCGAAAGTGTCTATTGGATAAATAAGATCTTATAGTATGGCATAGAATTGTCTCGGTAGATCTCTATGCAGCTTGTATTCCAGACCACTGCGCCAGACTTTATCGAATGCTTGCGCGACGTCCAGGAATATGCTTGAGCATACTTTTTTACGTTCTAACGTTCTTTAAATTATGTTGGTGATTCTATGGACCTGTTCAGTTGTAGAATGCTTTTCTCTGAATCCAAATTGATGTGGAGGAATTAGGTGTCGGTCCTCAATTATTGGTTTAAGTCTCTTTAGTAGTAATTTTTCAAAGAGTTTTGATATAATTGGCAGCAGAGAAATTGGCCTGTATGATTTTTTATCAGGTTTTGGTATCATGATTACTTCTGCTACTCTCCATTGATTCGGAACATATTTTAACCGAAAGGTCGCATTGATTATGTGTAGTAGCTTACAAAATCCTTTATCTGGTAGAGCTTTGATAATTTGGCAAGTAATCAAGTCATACCCTGGGGCTTTTTTAACATTCATGTTACTTTTCACTTCTTCTTTAATTCTTTGAGAGTTTCTGGCCGTATTTCAAACTCATCCCGCTTGTGAATAGATATTATATTTTCATTGGCAGTTTGTCTTGGTACTTGGTAGTGGTTGGAAGGTTTCCTGGAGATACTCCGCAAATAGATCAGCCTTCTCTTTGTGGCCTCTTGCCCAGGTTCCATCATCCTTTTTAAGTGGAGGCACTTGCATTTTGGGTCTTTTGAGTCCCTTCGTCGCCTTCCACAGTGAGTAATCAGAATTTTTTTCATCAGTTAGGCTAACTAGATATCTGGATAGGGATTCCGACTGCATTTTGGGTTAGTTTCTTAAGCATTATTTTTAGCCTAAATGTAGGCAGTACAAATATATATAAAATATTATTAATTGGGTGCCTATCGCTGAAAATGTAATAAAAAAAATTCGCTTGTTATAATTTTAACAAATTATTTTATGACCGTTGTTTGAATATACATGATATGTACATATATGTACAGTTGACCTCCAATTTACAAAACAAATTGGTCAAAAGATGCCATCGTTTAGTGAAAATGTCTTAAGCTGAAACCAATATTTCGTGACTATTGTATAATTCGTTTAATTGTTCGTAAATCAATATGGAAAATTTTGGTTCAAAACGTAAACTCCCTTAATCTTTAATAAGATTTAATTCCCTTAGTAGCATTTTGTTCATTTATTCGTTTTTGGGGGTGTTCTTCATATAAAAATATTACTTACAATTTGTGAAATCATTCATAATAAAGTTATGGGATATGACCAATTAAGAAGAAACTTGGCCATTTATTATCCGATTTTGATAAAATTCAGCGTGTACGATAAAAATTAGATTCTCAAATGATTTTTTGACAAAGTTGTGGGATATGGCGATTTAGGGAGGAACTTGGCCATTTCTTGTCCAATTTTGATGAAATTCAGCGTGCACGATGGAAATAGGATTCTTAAATGATTTTTGGACGAAGTTGTGGGATACGGCCAATTAGGGAGGAACTTGGCCATTTCTTGTCCAATTTTGATAAAATTCAGCGTGTACGATGGAAATTAGATTCTCAAATGATTTTTTGACAAAGTTGTGGGATATGGCGAATTAGGGAGGAACTTGGCCATTTCTTGTCCAATTTTGATGAAATTCAGCGTGTACAATGGAAATGGGATTCTTAAATGATTTTTGGACGAAGTTGTGGGATATGGCTAATTAGGGAGGAACGTGGTCATTTCTTGTCCAATTTTGATGAAATTCAGCATTTACGATGGAAATGGGATTCTGAAAAGATTTTTGAACAAAGTTCTGTAATATGGCCAATTAGGAAGGAACGTGGCCATTTTTAATCCGATTTTGTTGAAATTCAGCGTGTACGATGGAAATTGGATTCATAAATGGTTTTCGGACGAAGTTCTCTAGTTTGGCCTATTAGGAAGGAGCTTGGCTATTTCTTATCCGATTTTGATGAAATTCAGCGTTTACAATGCAAATGGGATTCTAAAATGATTTTTGGATAAAGATCTGGAATATGGTCAAGTAGGATGGAACTTGCCCATTTCTCAACCGATTTTGATGAAATTCAGCATTTACGATGGAAATGAGACTCATTCCATTCAAACGTTCATGTTTACTCTTGCTTCTTAGCAAAATTCGATTATAAATATTTGAAAAGACAAATGTTTTTTTTACAGGAAATTTTTCATTTACATCTTTTTACATTAGACGTATGTTTGACTACATTTGATTCTGCTACTAAATACTTGTAAATTTGTATATTCTGTATACCGATAAATATTTTTTTTTCTATGTGTACTATCCATGTGAAAGAAAATCAAATAGATTGCAAATATTTGCAATCTTCTTTTGGTGAGGACCCATAGTTACACTTAGTATAATATACTAAAATTATTTGTAACTATGGGAATAAATATACTTTTATACTAATAAATTTTACTATTTAAACCATGGCTTTATATAATCAAGGTTGTTTTACCTATAGCCTACAAACTAGCCCAGCTAATCAATTGTTTTATCGTATTTTGTATATACTAAGTTATATGGCAAACGAAATTAAATCAATTAGAAATTAAATCAATTAAATCAAATTAGCTAATTTGTGTCGAATAAATAAATATTTGAAATTGGAGGACAATGGTAAGTGGTTTGTAACGTTGAATTTTCTACCATGAATTGCATTATCCTTAAAATGTTTTTAGTCAAGGGAAGGCGCAGGGAACAAAAAAAGCAGACGCATTGGTTTGGCCCAAAAATCCGCACTAATTGATTTAGTTGAGCAAAATTTTCAGTTTGCTCTAGGTAATTTCAAATATGTATATCATACAGGGTGACTGACACGAAGTGTTACCAAAACGAAACGAAACAGAATTTTTATTTTTTGATGAATTTTATTGAATCAAAGTAAAAAATGTTCAGAAATATCTAAATTTTCGAATTGCATTAGAAGTTTTCAATTTGGCCACCCTTAGCCGCGATGATAGCCTTCAAACGGCCGACAAAGCTATAGCATGCAGCACGAAAGTGGCTCTGCGGTATTTTGGCCCATTCCCGGCGAAGCGGTTGCTTGAGATGATCGATACTTTGGTATTTTTTTGTCCTAACCTTGCTCTTCAAAATACCCCAAACCGAGAAATCTAGCGGATTTGCATCCGGTGAATTTGGTGGCCATTGGGCAGTGGAAATGAACCGCGGGGACGTTGTTTCTCAGCCAATCTTGATTGACGCGTGCTTTATGACTCGGCGCCGAGTCCTGTTAAAATGTCCAGGCAATGCGGCCGAAATGTTTTTGTGCCCAAGGCTTCAACGCTCCCTGCAACACATGATCCCGATAAATTTGAGCATTTATCTTGATGCCACGGTCCAAAAAAACGAGCGGTGAACGGCTTTCGACCATTACGGCGGCCCAAACCATCACCATCGGCGGCGCTTGGTTTCGAGTGGCAATCCGTTGGTCTAAATTTTCAGTAGAACGGCCGGGCAAGTAAATCCGGTCGTTTTGCTTGTTCACATATTGCTTAATAACGAACGGTGACCCATCGGAGAAAACGAAATTCGGAAAATCGCCACTTTCGTGAATAATCACACTATTACGCTTGAATTCCATTGCGGATAACTTTTTTTCTGAATATTTCCCACTAAAACGCTTTTGTACGCTTGTAAACAATGAAATGCACTGTCATTAGTGAAAATTTGAGCGCTCTGTCATCACTGGTTTGACAGCAATGACAGTCTGAAGTTGGTAACACTTCGTGTCAGTCACCCAGTATATTACTATATTTTACACTTGTTTAATTGTATATACATAATGAAAATTTTATATTTTCAAGGAAAACATGCTTCAGCAACGGGTAAGGCTGATAAAAAAAAGTGTTGGCGAAAAATTGCGGAATCGCTAAATGAAATGAGCCTATTTCTAAAACTGTCGATGAATGGCGAACTGTAAGTGACATAACTATATTAAGGGCTAGCAATAAACCGGCAAACAAAAAATTAATATTTAGGATACAAAAAATTAATAAAACGGCACAAATAAATGAGCAACAAACAAAAATTTCTTGGCATCATAAAATTAATTTTTTGGAACAAAATATAATAATTTGGCAACATTTATAATTTTTTGACACTATTTGAAGGGAAAATAAAAAATGCTTTTTGGGCATCGTAATAAGTTTGAGCGACAAAAATAATAAATTTCTAACAAATTTGTAAATAAATAAATTAAAAAATTTAAATTAGTTTTAAAATATTCTGGAAAATGGAGATTTAATTTTTAAATTGCTTCGTCAACCTTGCAGAAAGAGATCAAATGAGCCGTTTATTTTGAAACTGGGGCAAGTCCACAGTTTGTTGAAACGAGAAAATGAAGGAATAGAGAAATAATAAATGCAAAAATATACGGGATTTTGAATTTTCTTATTTTTTCAACAAGCATTAGGGATTGTTTTTTGGACTTATCAGCAATATCTTTTAAAAATAAATTAATTTTATTTAGTTTTTAGCTTAATACTTTATTTTTTTATTAATTATTTAATAAAAATCCGACGTTTGGATAGTACACATAGAAAAAAAATATTTATAGGTGTACACAATATACAAATTTACAATTATTTGGTAGCAGAATCAAATGTAGTCAAACATACATCTAATGTAAAAAGATGTAAATGAAAAATTTCCTGTAAAAAAAACATTTGTCTTTGTAAATATTTGCAATCGAGTTTTGCTAAGAAGCAAGAGTAAACATGAACGTTTGAATGGAATGAGTCTCATTTCCATCGTAAATGCTGAATTTCATCAAAATCGGTTGAGAAATGGGCAAGTTCCATCCTACTTGACCATATTCCAGAACTTCGTCCAAAAATCATTTTAGAATCCCATTTGCATTGTAAAAACTGATATTCATCAAAATCGGATAAGAAATGGCCAAGTTCCTTCCTAATTGGCCATATCCCACAACTTCGTCCAAAAATCATTTTAGAATCCCATTTGCATTGTAAACGCTGAATTTCATCAAAATCGGATAAGAAATGGGCAAGTTCCTTCCTATTAGGCCAAACTAGAGAACTTCGTCCGAAAACCATTTATGAATCCAATTTCCATCGTACACGCTGAATTTCATCAAAATCGGACAAGAAATGGCCAAGTTCCTTCCTAATTGGCCATACCCCACAACTTCGTCCAAAAATCATTTAAGAATCCCATTTTCATCGTACACGCTGAATTTTATCAAAATTGGACAAGAAATGGCCACGTTCCTCCCTAATTCGCCATATCCCACAACTTTGTCAAAAAATCATATGATAATCCCATTTCCATCGTGCACGCTGAATTTCATCAAAATTGGACAAGAAATGGCCAAGTTCCTCCCTAATTCGCCATATCCCACAACTTTGTCAAAAAATCATTTAAGAATCCCATTTTCATCGTACACGAAGAATTTTATCAAAATTGGACAAGAAATGGCCACGTTCCTCCCTAATTGGCCATACCCCACAACTTTTTCCAAAAATCATTTAAGAATCCCATTTTCATCGTACACGCTGAATTTTATCAAAATTGGACAAGAAATGGCCAAGTTCCTCCCTAATTGGCCATATCCCACAACTTTGTCAAAAAATCATTTGAGAATCTAATTTTTATCGTACACGCTGAATTTTATCAAAATCGGATAAGAAACGGCCAAGTTTCTTCTTAATTGGTCATACCCCATAACTTTATTATGAATGATTTCACAAATTGTAAGTAATATTTTTATATGAAGAACACCCCCAAAAACGAATAAATGAACAAAATGCTACTAAGGGAATTAAATCTTATTAAAGATTAAGGGAGTTTACGTTTTGAACCAAAATTTTCCATATTGATTTACGAACAATTAAACGAATTATACAATAGTCACGAAATATTGGTTTCAGCTTAAGACATTTTCACTAAACGATGGCATCTTTTGACCAATTTGTTTTGTAAATTGGAGGTCAACTGTATATATACATATGTACATATCATGTATATTCAAACAACGGTCATAAAATAATTTGTTAAAATTATAACAAGCGAATTTTTTTTATTACATTTTCAGCGATAGGCATCCAATTAATAATATTTTATATATATTTTTACTGCCTACATTTAGGCTAAAAATAATGCTTAAGAAACTAACCCAAAATGCAGTCGGAATCCCTATCCAGTTGATTGATTCATTTTTAACTTCTTTAAGAAGATATTTGAGGCTGTTACATAAATTGTTTTGTTCTCCGGTGTTCGATTAATTTGCCAGGTTTTACGAGCTCGTCGTTTTTCTCTTACCAACTCTCTAACTTCCATTGGATAGGATATGTCAAGCGTCTTCTTATTTTGCAAAATGGGAGTGCTTGCCAATGCAGCATAGTGAATTATTTCATTGAGTTGTTCCAATTCGTCTTCAAACTGTCGAGAATTTCTTATTGGTACCTGGAGATTGATTTTGTCCTCCATTATTTCACGAAAGAGATCCCAGATTGTTTTTGAATTTGTTAATCTGGGTGCACTTTCCCTTTGAATAACAGTTTCACTGACTGTCATGATAACCGGTGAGTGATCCGATACTAGAGAATTGCTGTTTTCAATTTGAATATAGTTCTGAGATATACCTCTTGCTACATAAAACTAAGTCGATTAGGTCCGGTATCTTAGCTTCGTCACTGGGCCAGTATGTTGGGGAACCACCAGAGTAAAATTCACATTTTGATGTCTGCGCTGCTTGAAACAATTCTTTATCCTTTGACGTCGTAAGTCTAGATCCCCAATAGGTGTTTTTTGCATTAAAGTCTCCTTAAATAATAAAATTACGTCCTAGCGATTTTAATAGTTTAATGTAGTCCTCCCTTTTCAAGTTATGCCGGGGAGGACAGTATATTGCGGAGACAGTAAGCTGTCTGTGTTTAATGTGAATCCTAACAGTGGTGACTTGCATTGTTTCTTCTTCGATTTCTGTTTCTACATGTTGTTTTATATTTTCTTTTATTAGTAATGCTGAACCACCTCTTGCTCTTTCCGCTGGATGAATGGAATGATATAAGTTATAACCCCGGATTTTAACAAACGAAGATTTAACAAAATGGCTTTCGGATATTAGAAAAATGTCGATTTTTTCTGTATTTAAAAATATTTCTATTTCTGGAATATGTTGCATAAGTCCATTCGCATTCCAGATTGCTATTCTCAAAGTTGAGTTCTTACTTAACATTTTTTATCGGATTGCGTTGTGGGAGTTGCATTTTCTTCAGTTGATCAAATATCATGTTGTTCAGGTTACTTTGGTCATCTAGCCGTTTTGTAATAGCTTCGATGCTGTTCATAATGTTTTCCATAATTCGATTATTTTCAGAACCCGTATATTTGGTTGAACCCGAGCTTTTCACTACCTGAGCAAATGTTCTTCTTTGCCCTGCGTTGCTTGGTTGTGGATTTTGATCCATCTGATTTGATGGTTGAATCCTTCGAATTTCATGATTTTGCGATTGATTTCGTGATTTATCTCTTAATTTTTGTAGGTGTTTAGCAACCTCACAGCCCCGATAATTGGCCGGATGTTGGCCTTTACAATTTATACACTTAGCTGGTACATCTCTCGCTATTGTACATGCCTGGGTAAAATGTTTACCTGAGCATTTTACACATCTCGGATCCCGGCTGCAATATTTTTGGGTGTGATTAAATCCCTGACATTTCTTGCATTGGGGTATGCGTGTAGTGGTTCTCCTCATTGGTTCAATTTTTACCTTCATGTGAAGAATTGCTTTTATACCATAAATATTTTGAACATTCTCTGAGTTATCAAATACTAGCATAAAAAGAGGAAGTCCCCTTTTATTGAAAGTTGGGTTTCCTTCTTGATTTTCTATTCTCTCTTTTTTAATCATATTCACTGCATCTAGTATTTGAAGGCCTTTATTTTTTAAGTCTTTCATTATTTCTTCGCTTGAGCAAGTGTGATGCAAACCTCTTGCCATAACTTTTATCGGTCGAGCCTGTTTGTCCTCATAGGTAAACCATTGATACTTTTCAGCATTCAACTTCATAGATAATGTTCTATAGGTTTCTGAGTCCAGAGTATTAAGTTTCCAAACGTCATTGTTTAGCGCTGTTACCTTATATTCTTTGTCAGTAACCGATTTCATTAGTGACTGAATTTTTGGGTAACTGGTTACTCCCACGATATTTATTGGTGGGGGTGGTTTTTCTTTCGGTTGCACCAGTTTTGGTGCAATGTTCTTGGTAGATTTACTACCTTTCGGTTGATTGGCCTCAGATTGGACAAGTTCCGGTTCGGTACTTGTAGTTCCACTAACATTTAGTTGTTCAACCTCAGGCGACGATTCAGCTTTCCTTTTCTTACCCTTCCTGGAATGTTTTTTTTTCTTCTTTAGGATCCAGTTCGTCTCAAGTTCATTTTCTCGCTTTAGATACTCAATTTCTTCGCTAAGCTTGGCAAATGATTGCTCCATCTTCTGTAGCCTCTCAAAGAGATCCATATTTTCCTTTTCTAGGTCAACAGTTCTTTCACTGAATCCTACTGCTCGCTGGCATCACTTCTTTCATGCAGTGTTTGGCCCTCTTCAAAATCCATAGGGCCAGCCTTCGAAGAGGATGCATCCCTCCCAGATATATTTTCCAGTCGACTGACTGAAGTACCACTTGGGGTAATAAATTTCTCGGACTTATGCATTGCATAGAGTCTTGTTGGTGATCGTGGCACTATGGAACTTCTTCCAAATGGATTTACAGAACTTATCACCTCTGAAGTATTGCGGTCATTTGATAACGACGACTGGGAGCCCGCTTGCTCACCCCTCAAAGTCGCCGGCACTGGGTATCCGTTTCCCTGCGCCGTAAAGTTTTCTCCATTAGAGTCCCCCATATTGGTTATTATATTCAGGGAACCACCCCTAGCTAGTTTTGGTCCACGAATGGTATTTTATTTCCCATTTACCCTCCGACAAGTCGGTTAGGGTTTCCCCCTATCCGCCACCTGGGGACGCGCCCGATGGGAGACTAGCAGCTCCACACGAGTTTATGCATAATGATAAAAAATTTATTGACTGAAATACTAAATATATTTTATGTAATCTTGAAATATTTTTGTTCTGTTTCATGTAAATAAATATTAAATTAGCTGCGTAAACTATTGTTTTTAATAATAAAATGAATTATTTATATAAACTTTTGTTATTGTTCATATTTTAAAAATTTATATTGAAGACATTATCTGCCAACTGTTGATATTATACAAGTTATTTAATTTTTTATTAAACCTACTGCTGCTAAAATTTGGTTTGTGATTATTGCCTGAATCCTCCTACACAATACGCTGGAGCTGCTGAATCATAGCGAGCACGGGAAATACAGCACAACCACAACTGTATTAGTGCATGAATTAATATTTTATAATTTAATAGTATGTACATACTTCTTCCCTTATTTATATTGACAATTTACCACATTCAAGATCCTTATGGGCTGAGCGGCTGAGGCCAGTTTACGGCGCTCATTCAATTTACGATGTATATTTTACATCCATAATGTACGTCATAAATACGCACAGAAATTATGAACAAACTCACCTGTTTTAATAATTCTCATTCATTCATTATCATTCAAAAATTTTTATTCCTTTTTACAATTTTTACAAAAGTCACGACACTCGATGTTAAAATAAATGAGAGCGAGAAATAGAGAAAACATTCAATACTGAGAATTGAGATTACAAAATAAAATTGTTATTATTTTGCTTTTATTTAAGCATTTAATTGAGAGGATCTACTGTAAACTTAATTTGTTGTTGTTTTTTGCTATTTTACTGATATGCAATGTCTATAGTATTTAATAGTCTATGGTGATATTCAATTAGAAATAATAGATGACATTTAGGCGATTTGGCCTATAATTTAGACGAATTTAAAAATAAAAATTTGTTGAAAAATTAAAAACGATATCGGTATTGCTATCGAACACTTCACCGGTGAAGCTACGGTGGTAGTATTATAAGTCTTTATACTATGCAATCGCGTACCATTAAAAATTCCATCTCGAATAGCACAAACCAAGGTGATGTAAATTGTCGCCAAATTGTTTCAGACTCATTCGAAATTGACTTGAATAATGCATGCGATGGACACGATTTCATTAATCAGTGAACTCCATTTTTCCTGTCACTTCAAGGTGCCCAAATCGCTGCCGGCAGTACAAATTTCCGATGCACGAACAATAATTGCCAAAATCAAGATGATTTACGATTTACCGTTGCTGTTGAGAATTTGGAATGTTTTAGCGGAGCAAAAACAGTGACCGCCTCAATAGTAGTACTTTTGGTGGCTGTTTATTTATTTATTTATTTATTTATTTATTTATTGTACTTTAACAATAATTTAGTATTAAAAGGAAAAGCACAGATGGAAACAGAGTAAACGGAACAAAAGAACAAAAATAAAATGATGAAGCTGCTTCCATTAGGCAGAAAAACCTTTTAAATTTTTTCAAACAATTTCCATCTCATGCATACACATTCTATTTTGAGCAATAGCTCATTTACAATAAAATGTACAGCAAGAGGTGAAATAATATTAAAATTTAACAATAATAATAATAATATTAAAAATAAATTTAAAAAAACTACGTATTGCCCATCAATCACGCCACTCCAAAAATTTTGACTTAAATAATTTGGCCGATCCTAAACTCTTAATTTCCAATGGAATTGAATTCCAAAGAGAAACTCCCCTAACGTAAAAGGATTTGTTTAGCGACCTACAACTATTTTTGGCCGGAATCAGGCGGAAGTTTGAGGAATGAGACCTGCTAAAAAGTAACTTCCTATAAAGATAACAAGGCTTCTTAGCTTTGAGAAGTTTAAAAATAAAAAGACAAACGCGAAATTCGTAAAAGGTAGATAAACTACATCCTAAAACAAGGCTAGAGTAGGCAGAAATATGATCGAATTTCCTAATACCAAAAATAAACCTAGTACATGCATTGAAACATCTTTGGAGAACGTTCATATTTTCCTGAAGCATACCGAATAAAACTACGTCACCATAAATAAAATGAGGAAGAAGATAAGACAAAAACATTTTTTTCCTAAACTGACTATCAGAAAATCCTACTACTTTATACAAACAACTAAGCATACCAAAGACCCTCTTACTAATACTAACTAAATGGTCACCCCAAGAAAGAGTTTTATTAATAACTAAGCCTAAATCTCTAACAGTATTTGAATACCTAATTAGCGAACCCTGCAGAAAAATACCAGGAAAGGACGAGGTGTCTAACGATTTTTTATAAATTATGATCGACTGAGATTTATTCGCATTTAAAACGAGCCTATTAGAGACCGACCAACTAGCGATATTACTTAAGTCTTCATTTATCAGAGAAATATTCCTATCAATAGAATCCTGATCTAAACGACTATTTTTATAAATTTGGACGTCATCAGCGAAAATGTGAAATGAACAATGGTGAATAGAGGATTCTATGTCATTAATGTACATAGAAAACAATAGAGGACCCAGCACTGAACCCTGAGGAACGCCGGAAATTACAGGAAGGAAATCAGACAAAGAATTGTCGAAAAAAACTGCCTGAGAACGATTAGAAAGATAGTTAAAAATTAGTCTGGCAGCGGAAACCGAAAATCTAAACTGAGATAAGAGTTTGTTAAAAAGAATTCTGTGATTAATAGAATCAAAGGCCTTAGAAAAATCTAACAAAGTTAAAGAAGTCAATTCCCTATTATTCATATTACGCCTAATATCATCACATACATTTAATAACGCAGTAGAAGTGCTACGAAATTTTCTAAACCCAGATTGGAAGAAACTAATTAAACTATTGCTATTTAGATGCGATTGAATTTGAGTTTTAACAACTATCTCGAAAGCTTTAGAGAGAGAACTTAAAATGCTAATTGGCCTCAAATGGGATAGCTCTGAAGGATTACTAATCTTTGGGATGGGTATGATTTTACTTAGCTTCCACTGATCTGGATAGGAAGAGGATGTGAGAATAAAATTAAAAATATGTAACAAATATTTTGAGACGAAAGGGAAAACTCGTTTAACGAATTTTAAATGGACGTTATCCAGACCAGAAGATTCCGACTTAACATTCCAAATGGCAGACTGTAAATCCTCGAGAGAAATATTTGAAAACGAAAAAGAATTAGAGGACGCATTAGAGAACAAATCGACGGTACTACTACCCGAGTTCAAACTAGAGCAAAAATAACTATTAATATCATTGGGCTTAAACACCCCACTAGAACTACTCTTGCATCTGCCTAGGCCTAAATTACGAACATTACGCCAAAAAACCTTGGGAGGAAGGGAGGGGTCTAACTTGTCCTTAAAATAATTACGTTTAGCAATCCGAATTAACCCTACAACTCTATTACGAGCCTGCTTATAATCTAAATGAGACTGACTATTAGGATACCTTTTCCATAAACGATATTTACTAACTCTAATACTTATGGCATTCGAAACTTCCTGAGCCAACCAAGGCGGAGATTTTGCTTTGAAAGTAACCTTTTTAAGCGGAACGCAACTATCAAAGACCAAACTAATATACGAGTTGAAAAATTCTACTTGGGTAGTTGACGAACTAAGGCAAAAAATATCCTCCCAAGGAACCGAGTTACAAACTAAGTAAAGGCGGGAATTATCTATACTAGCAAAATCTCTAAAGCTAAAACGGTTAGGCTTAGGTGGAGAGTAACAATTCACAGAAAAAACTAAAAGATCATGATGGGATCCCATACCGAGAGACAACTGATTGAAAAAACAAATAGAGTTATCAGTAAAAGAGATGATATGGTCAATAAGGGAATAAGAGGCACCGCTAGCGGTTGGACAACAAAACGTCGGCGCCACAGTGTTGTGGACGGATAAATTAAGACTATTTAAAAGATTCAAATAATCACGAGGGAAGCCGGAATTTTGGAGTATATCGAAATTGAAGTCACCTGATATATATATTTCATCGAATCTACAAGAGAAATAACTAAACAAACTTTCTAAGTCTACAAGGGATTTTTTAAATTGGGCATACGACCTCTTACTAGTTTTTGGAGGGTTATAGACGGTACCGAATAAGATTTTACGACCACTAATGAAAACGTTGACAAATAAAAACTCTAAATCCGATACTAACGATTCCGAAATAGAAGAAGGTATGGTAACTAATCTAGCCTTAATATGATCACCTACAAACATACATAAACCACCATAATTAAGGGGAGGTACCGTCCTATCTTTCCTAAATATATTAAAACCTTTGATGGCAAAAGCTGAATTAGGGATATTTGAATTTAGAAAGGTCTCAGAGAAACAAAGTATGTCCACTGGAGCGCCATTAAAAATGTGACGAATCTCGTCAATATTTGGGACTAGACTTTGGACATTCAAACTAACTACATTCAATAACGACCTATCAACTAACATGGATTTTAGAACTATATTGGGATAACTAAGCAACATAATCAAACTCAAAATCAAAATTTAGCGTACACACGACGTGGGCGTGATTGATACGCAATACTTACAAATAAAATTAAATAAATTTTGCTTCGTCCAGTTTCAAAATAAACCCCAATCAATGGAAATCTAAAACGAGAAGAAACAAAAAAAACGATCCAATGTAACAAGTGCTAAGAAATAGTAAACAAAGGAACAATACTTAACCGTAAGCCCCAATTTTTGCCCCAAAAATCGATAATTTATTTTTTTTCCGAAGACAAAAAAAAAAAAAAAAAAAGCGCGACACTTCTGACTAAGGCTACGTAAACGTAATACATTATGGCAGACTAGTTAAATTTCAGGTTACAAACACACTCATACACATACAATTATGTAATTTATGTAAATAAAATAAAATAAAAAAAACAACAACAAAATTATTTCGTGCTCTAACTTCAGTTGTGGGCGATAATCCAGTCGAGGAAATATGAAATTCGAGTGTATACGTGGGCCACCGAAATCACCTTGACGGTGACACCACCCCACAAATCATAAATTCTTTGACATTCATATCGATCGACGATTGGAACTTCGGCCCGTTGCAATTGATTGGGTAGTGGGCCGTTATATTAAAATACGGAGCACAATTAATCATATGAAAATTATTTATATTTTTCTCGGTACTCACATACACGATCACACTTAAGGTGCCCCATCCCACAATAATTCCGAACACGTCGGCCGCTACATCTGATTTTGGTGAGGGTAAATTTACACCCGCAACACCTAAACCAAACTGTATACAATCTGATAATTTAATCAAACTGATATCGAAATCGAATGTCTCTTCGTCAAATTGATCATATGGCACGACACTGGCGGCAGTAATTTGTTGTCCGCCCGCATGAAATGAGGAACCAACGCGTACACTAAACAGTGTTGGTACACGGCCATGTACACAATGCGTTGCCATTAGGATGGTTTTCGCATTGAGAATCGTTCCGCCACATTTTTTGATGTTACATCTATATGATTCAATAGAAATAATCATTTTTTTTGCTGTATACACAAAATAAGTAAAGACATCGCTAACTTGTGCATTAAAAATGTTTATAATTTATTTGTATTTATTCAAATTTGATTTACAAATATTGATCAATCCAGAGTCTGTGGTAAGCAGTGCTTGCAAAGATTGTTGGACGTTCAAATCGGGCACATTCAAATCCTAATGAAACAATACCCCATATTTTGCCACCTTGAATTAGTGGACCACCTGAATCACCATTGCATGCATCGTAGTTTTCTTTTCCCGCGCAAATTTGACGTTCAGTAATACCAGAGAAATTTCCGGACCAAACGTAGCATAGGTCACGATCAACAACTGGAACATTGGCACGTTGCAAATTAGTTGTTAAGGAGGTTCCTTCAAATGATGTCAGACCCCAACCAGCAATTACGGCATCAGTACCACCGGGAAGAACGGCTAAATGATCGGGTAAACCAATTGCGGTTAGGCCGCTGTCAAATGATAGCACAACCTTTACAATGGCAACATCATAGTCGTCGTTTTCGGTATTAAAATCGGGATGTTTAATGATTGTTGAAACGGCATGTACATTTCCACCACTAAGACGATTTGCTGAACCGGCACGAACTGAGAATAGAGTTGTGAGACGACTGTAAAATAGAACAATAAAATATCATTATAGCAACACACTTCGGAATATACCAAATCAAGATGTATATACTTACTTGCGCACACAATGTTGGGCTGTAATTGCGGTTTTTGCGTTCAAAATTGATGCTCCGCATGTATGGGATAACATGTATCGTAGCGACAACATGAATGGATAATCTTCAATATTCGCATCGGTTCCACCGACAATCCGTCCATCGTATGATGAAGCACTGGCTAGTGCAATTGCAACGGCCAGTAATACAATAATTTTTGCGAACATTTTTATATCCGTATTGATTAACCAACCAATTTTTACCGTATTTATATAGGCGACTTACAATCACGTCAAGTGGTTCGTACAGAGATAAGTCAAAGTGTCTAAGATGTTCGTATGGCGGAAAATTTCGCAAAAAATCTGTACAAAATATTTGTGTATTTCGGTTTTTTTTGGTTTGTATTGTAGATTAAGATAATTAAGTATGGATGTTTCAAATTTTCTGTGCAGATAAAACAACAAGGGTATATAATTTTATATTGCACTTATATTTGAAGTATCCATCTAATCATTATTTGACTAAATATGGTCAGCACTGTTGCTAAATGATGTGATATTACGTTTTTGTTTGCTATATAAATTATTTAAAGACCTTTTTCGGGGCACAATTTTCTATAATTTGAAAGTTTCAGTTTACTGTCACAATGCGAAGTGTTTCTTCCTGGATTCGAATCGACTGTTATAGTATAGGGTTATATAGACTGCGGAATATTAAATTTAGACCAAATTTTAGTCAATGCATGAAATCAAGGTTCCCGCCATCAAGCAAATCGGTCAAATATGGTTAAATTTAACGATTGGGTCAGTGGACCAACTAGATCCAATTCATTGTACACAAATTAAAACCAGCCATATGATACCTGGAATTTACCAAATTCTTTGGGGGGCGAAGGGCCATACAAAATTGAAACTCATCAAATTTTATTTACCTTGAGATGGTGAATCTCATTCGAGAATTGAGTGATCTTATTCTGGTTTTGACACAATTGCATCTTTAAAAACCGTATGGCAACAAGGTCAAGTAGTTGTGTGATTTTAAACCAAAAATGCGTTTCGAAGCAGTAATATTAATTAATACTGGGTCGAGATGTTCTGTAAATTCTATCTCGGGTTGACTCGCATCGCATTGAAGATTTTAGAATTTCGTTAATAAATCATTGGAGTGTATAGGCTGCGATTTGCGAAGACCATATTATGTTATTCGGGTCAACTTAAACTGATTTTTTATTGCTCTGTGTAATTATGGTAATCTAATGATAGGATCGGTGGCGTGGTTTTGCATAACGTAACCTACCCTGCATCACGATGTTTGAACTACAATTGAAAATTATAACTCAGATTCTTATTAAGCACGGAGTATTTCAAAAGATTGTCGCAAGTTAACCATTGATGCTAAAATGTCCTAGAGTTGATGTGCAAACTTCTTGTCGCCTTGTAGTTCGAGATTTAAACTCTTAACAATTTTTTTTAATCGATGCAGGTGCTGACGTTTCAGTAATTCAATCGATTTGTAAGTCGATCTTGGAAAATTCCTGATATAATTTATATATGTACTACAAACTTTACTAAAGTTAAAGTTTACGGAACATGCATTTTAAATTTTAATCTTGGTTTACGCAGGAATTTTTCGTGGTCTTTTATAGTTGCCGACGTCTCGCAATCAATAATTTTTAAATTGCTGTTCGATTTTATAGATATTTCACGGGATATCCTTGAGTTTAAAAATTTTGAAAATAATGTTACACACGTGTTAGAGACCCTCGGTCCTCTCGTTTTTTATAAAACCCGACGCCTTTCCCTCGAAAAATTAGACGCAGCTAAGGTAGAGTTCTTGTTAAGAGATCTTATTAAGGAGAAGAAGCTTGTGGTGATTACCTACATAGCTTTAAATATGCATGCATCAAAATCATTAGATGAGTATGAAGGGCATTTAAGGGTCATTTTACAAAGATTATCTCCAATGCCAATTGTTATATCTTCAGGAATAACCACATAAAGCTATACTTATTATTGATTTCGAAACTACCAGAAGACGATCAGCTACATATTAAATTGCTTTGTGTGTAATACGGGCAGGCCAGACAGTTCCTGTATAATCTCTTTCCATAACTTTTAGCATTTTATATTCATATGCAAGTATGCAAGTTTAAATGTAGATTGTAGGTCTCTTGTGGTACAAAATGTGGTACAATACCACACAAATGTTATAAGTTGCTTATAAGACATATCCGACAAACCATTATTTCCTAGAGAACTTCAAACGACTTAGCAGAGAGTTCAAACTATTAATTAGCAATCCCAAACAAATGTTGAGATTATTTAATCAAATTTTGAGCAATAGATTTGTTGAATCTTGGTATAACATGTAAACTGCACAATTGTGAATCGGTGCAAGCGATATTATAAATCTAGTACTATTTTGTTATAAAAAAGGTTCAACAGAGACGGCATGTTGAAATAAGAAGAGAGGGAAGATAAAAATTGTCCATTCGTTAGCTTAGTTTTTGTTAGATTGCGAAAAGAGTCGCATGTGTTCTTTTTTTTGGTAAAATAAACTTATACGTTTTCAGACCTGTTAGGTCACAAAGTAATAAAAGTAATAAAAAAGGCGAGAAGGTGTTTTATTAAAATACCATAAAAGGAAAAAGAATTTACAGTCCATTAATTCACAAACATTTTGGTCCATACGAGACGGATTTTTGATTATATGTATAATAACGCATTTTCAACGAAAATTTATGCTGTATAGTGCATCATACTACATATTCTAGAACACATTTTAGAACAACGCATTTTCGAAGAAAATTTATGCTGTAAATTGCATATTGTACAACAAAACAACATATTTGTCAACAAAAATTTAATTTACATCTTTAATCGACGCATGTCTAAAGAATATCCACACGGCATTGACGGCATCAGAACATTACATCAATTTGCATCGACAATTTGTCGAATAAACAGGTGAAATTGATTGATAATTATTATTGTAATACATATTTTATTTAATTAGTTTATTGGTATATTAAATTAATATTTTAGATTTAAGTTTAAATATTGTATCTCATAAGATTTGTAAGTGTGTTCCTTTTAGAATATGTCAGACATTACAAAGTGTAGAAAATCGAAAGGTCCGTGTCACATATTTTCAAAATTTATTGGATTCTGAAACCCTATTCTCCGAGGAGGAATACGAATCAATGTTAGACCGTATTAAGACACTATATGTCAAATTTGATGATGCCCAGTCAAATCTGGAAGGTCTGGAACCGGCGGAGTTTGACAGTTCGGCCCGGGATGATTTCGAAGCACGTTGCAGATCTGCTGAAACTCGTGTGAGAAATAAATTGGGCGAATTTTCTACAAATACACCCCATTTACAGAGCGTCAATAATTCAGCAACAGACCTGACAATCGTCAAACCATTTTCAATACCACTTCCAGAGATACCATTGCCAAAGTTTGATGGCTCGTTTTTGTCATGGATCGAATTTCGAGAAATATACTTGCAACGAATACACAGGGATTTTAGGTTAGATTCTATTTTAAAATTCACTTATTTACGGGAATGTTTGAAGGGTGGTTCTGCCTATCATTTTATCGAAGGAATTCCGAATTCGGAGCGGAATTAAGAGCAAGTTTGGTCTTCAATTTTCAAACACTACGAAAATTAACCGCGGATCAAGACATTGCATATGCAATTGCTTTATGAGTTGAAACCCGTACGAAAAGAAACTAGTGCGGTTGAATTGAAACATTTTATTGATTCGTTTTGGAAACAATACAAAGCTCTAAAGGCATTGAATGCCCCCGTTAAGCATTGGGATTTGTTTCTGGTGTATCATGTGTCACAATTAATTGATCCAGCATCACGTCACCAAGTTGAAATCAAACGGCCGTTGGACAAAGATCCAACGATAAATGAGATAATCGAAATTTTAGCCAGTAGAGCTCGTATTTTGGAAGCAATGACCTCAATTAAAAGTATAAGTTCTCAGACCAACGTAGGCAAATCACAAAAGTCGACACAGTCCATGGTAACCAATGTAGGAAATTCAATCAAATGTTTGTATTGTAAAGTTGATCACAATATTTACAAGTGTGACAAATTTACCTTGCTGCTATGGAAGGGGAAGAGTAATTGGGTACACGATAAAAAACTTTGTCCAAATTGTTTTGGTACGCATCATATAACTGATTGTCCAAGTTCACGTGTCATAAATGCAAACGGAGACATCACGCTCTGTTACATATTCCGAGACCTGTACACAGTTCGGGTCCAGTGTTGGATCAGTTGGTATCCTCTAAGTGAGAGGGCGTAGGTCAGGTTCAAAGTCAAGAGGCAGTTAGTTCCACTCCAAAACATACGCATGAAGTAGACCCTTCTACATATTATGTCAAGCACATCTAAAGTTATGGGATGTAACTCAACCATTGTTGCTAGTTGTATGGAATCGATTAGTTCTTTTCATTCATCCACATCTCAGGTACTTCTTTCAACTGTTCTCCTTTGGGTAGAGAGTTCTTCTGGTGTACGATTGCAGATTCGCGCACTATTGGATTCAGGGTCGCAATCGAATTTCGTGACCGAAAATATATGTCAGACATTACAAGCAAATAAAACGACGATTCATTTACAAGTTACTGGAATCAATCAGAAGATTACTGAGGTCAAACATAAAGTGGATTTGTCTGTGGAATCACGTTTTCAAAATTATAAACAACATCTTGATTTTTTGGTTCTATCCAAAATTACTGGTGATTTGCCATTATATCCCGTTAATTTTAATTCTGATCAACTTCCCAGTTCTGTAAAATTAGCCGATCCCAAATTTCACAAGCCTGGTAGAATTGATATGTTGCTTGATGCCGAGATTTGTTGTGATATTTTTACTGGAGAAAAAATTGAAATTTGTCAAGAATTGCCATCGTTCCAAGCGTCAGTCTTTGGATACGTAATTTGTGGGAAGATTAAAGGTACGTCTGTAGTACCATCGGTTTCATTATTTTGCTGTAGTGTTGAGGCGGTGCGGAAGGAGGTGCAAAAGTTTTATGTCATTGAAGATATAAAGTCACGAAATAACTTTTCTTTTGAAGAGAAAGCCAGCGAAAACCATTACGTTGCAAATGTTAGGCGTGATGTGACCGGCAGGTACAGTGTCGCTCTTCCCATCAAATCTAATATTGCAAACCTTGAAAACAATCAGCAAAATGCATTAAAACAATTTCTTTATTTGGAGAGAAGATTCGCAACCAATCCCGATTTAAAGCATTTATACTGTCAGTTCATTGATGAATACATCGCGCTGAACCACATGAGACTTTTACCGCAATCAGTCATTGACCAGTCCTATTTCCTTCCGCATCACGCTGTGATGAAAGAAAATTGAACCACTACCAAACTTCGAGTGGTATTTAATGCATTTTCAAGGTCTTTATTAGGTTCGTCATTGAACGATTGTTTGATGACGGGACCTACTATTCAGCCTGATTTGTTAACATTAATGCTCCGTTTCAGAAAATATCCAATTGCCATAACGGCGGACATAACAAAAATGTATCGTCAAATAAACGTACATGAATCTGATATTCTGATCGTAGGTTTCAACAGATTTGGTGGCGTAAGAATTCAACTGATCCTCTATCTATATACCAGCTTAACACCGTAATGTATATATTGTCATGCCAACTTCTCTGTTTTGTACTTAGATGGCACAAATGCTGAATTCGACCAGTTTTATTTTTCGATCAGTTTGTGTAGTTCCTAGTGGTTCGTTTTGATAGTTTGACAGCAGCACAAATAAACAAGAAAATTGGATTGTTTTTTATGCAATGCAATATTGCAGTGACCCACAAACGGTTACGCTAAGTAAGTAAACGTTAATCTACATTTATATACATATTTGTAACCATTCTCTTCCTTTTTAGTGTACATTTCGTTTGCTTCCTTTCCAGGTATGTCCAAGGCTTCTGGTGATCCCGAACAGAGATATCGATGCATTATGGGTGTTGGTGCAAAGTATCATAATCGTTTTTAAATTATATTTAATTATATAAATAATAAATTCTAATAATATTCTTTTCCTGTTTCCAGATAGGTAGGAAATAGCTGATTACTTTAATTTTAGCTTTTTATTTTAAATTTAGTTGCGGTGTATAAATAACTAAATAACTGGCTCACGTTACCTGTAACTAATATTTAGAATAAGTGTTGTGAATTTAAATCGTAGTGTAGCAATTTTAAGTTTTAAACTTTCTTTAAGAAGTTTTAGCTAAGTATTGGGAGAGTTTTCATATTCGATTTCATAAAATAGCAATTTTTTGTAATATTAATATATTTGTGTTTTATTTATTTATGTATTTTGTTCATTAATGTCTGTTAATTAAATTATTTTAAGAAAATTAAAAGGGGTCTCTTCATTAGTCTACTACATAATAAATAATTTAATTTTCAGAATATAACATAGTTCCTGTATTAATCATTATTATAGGGATTAAAATTAATCCTGAGTTTCAGAATTAAATTATAGATTGTTGGTCCAATAATTCTCAAGGATCAATATGTAGTAAATAAGTTGTAGTTTAGAAATTGTGTTGTACTGTGCTAACTATTTTACTATTAACTTATCGATCGCTTGGGTGTCTGTAGCCGGTTCGATTCTGTCCCATCTAACAATCCTATCCTATCCTTCGGTTTTGTTATGTGTAAACGGATGTATGGTATGTGCCCGGGAGTTTCTGCTATAATGCTTGGCCGTACATCCTAATCAATCAATCAATAATACACATTTATTGATTTTCTCACCACCAAAATACTCAATAAATAAATTCTTTTCATATGAGAAGATTTTGACGAAAATAATCATAAAAAACACTTTCGAATAGAATCGGTCCATATTATTGTGAAAATTATATAATTTGGTTTGTTTCTATCAAAAAATAAAAGGTTAAGTATTGTAGATGTGAATGAAAAGACATTTTCATTGAATTTTCAGGTGAGGCTGATGGTTTTTGCATTTTTATAGTATTGCTAATAACTTCAATATTTACTGGTTCAATTTCTAACAGTGGTCTTATTACATAACGCGGTACAGTATACCCTGCTATACTGAAGATGAAGAAGTTGAGATTAATGTCTTGAGAGTAGCAAAGAACTTATTAAACTCGTTTGCAATGAGATATTGGTAGGGTTTCTAAAAACCCGGGTTTTTAAAACTCGACGATTCCGGGTCCAATGTTTTGGAAACCCGACAGACCCGGGTCGGGTTCGGATTCAAAATCAGAAAAATATTTAAAACATTCAAATTTTCGAATATTTACCACAATTCATTTATTATGTATCACATTACGTTAAAATTGTTTAATGGAATTATTATAACACCTAAGCATTAAGAGACTTACCTATCCCTCATATAGATCGACATTGCAAAAATTTGCAGATACCGAGAATGTTCTTTCATTATTCGTTGAAGTAGGTTTTACGATGTATAGCGCGTCATAGAGATTCTCATCTTAAGATTGACAGTTCGTTTCTTTGTGTTGTGTTTTTGCATCAGGTTTCTCTGCATTTTATCCTTGTCGATTAATAACGGTTCTTGCAAATTTTCCATGGAATTGACTTTCCGAGTCCGAGTTTTAGAAAAGTTCATTCATTAGCTGTGTAGCTAAACTTAAGACTTGTTTTGAACGAACAAAATTAGGTTATTTAAGCGATTTAAGCAAATTGATCAAATTTGAGTGTATTCTATATCATTCAGCCGCTCGATGTTTTGTAGCAATGTACTCGAAACTTGATTTTTGCAATCCGCAACACTTTTCTTTATGTAATTCAGTGTGATACCGGCTGAATAGAGAGTTGAATCGTTACGACTTAGGACTTCAATGAATTGCCGATGTTTCACAAAAAAACTGATCATATTCGCCAAAGAACTCCAACGAGTTTTTTTTAGTCCAAAATTAGCTTTTTGGTGTGACCGAGCTCTGCCTTGATTTTGTCTCGTAGAATTCCATTTCTAATACAATAGTATCAAATTTAAAATACTTTAGCATCTTTCGAACATCGGCGATAATCAGATCAATGCTGACTGCTTCCACAAAGTTGCCTTCTACAGTTCCGGATATCTCAACATCCAATTCATTAAAAAGATCTTCGATGTCGTTTATTTCTGCTTCTAGTTCCAAATCCATCCATCAATTTTCGTATATTTATCACAATTCATTTATTATTTATATAAGCCACGTACGCCGAGGTGAATACTATGATTGAGACAAAATTGGTAAAATGTTGGACATTCTATACCGGATTTGATCATAAAAGAATCACTTTCGCCCTTATAACTTTAAATTCCAATTACCTGAACCCGCCGGGTTTTAAAATCCGGATCCGGGTTCAGGGTCTTATGGTCAATTTTTTTAGTTAGGTCTCGGGTTAAGGTCAATTTTTAACCGAATTGAATTATTTTGAATATTTTGTCTAGACGAATTATTGGTCAAAGTTCGACCAAATAAGCTCCACATTTGTTTGGGATTGCTAATTAATAGTTTGAACTCCCTGCTAAGTCGTTTGAAGTTCTCTAGGAAATAATGGTTTGTCGGATATGTCTTATGCAACTTATAACATTTGTGTGGTATTATACCACATTTTGAAATAACGTACCACATTGCAAGCTGTTCCACATTTTGTACCACAAAAGACCTACATTTAAACTTGCATACTTGCATATGATTATGAAATGCTGAAAGTTATGGAAAGAGATTATACAGGAACTCACTGGCCAGCCCATATTACACACAAAGCAATTTAATATGCAGCTGGCCGTCTTCCGGTAGTTTCGAAATCAATAATAAGTAGCTTTATGTGATTATTCCTAAAGATATAACAATTGGCATTGGAGACAATCTTTGTAAAATGACCCTTAAATGCATTTCATACTGATCTAATGATTTTGATGCATGCGCATATTTAAAGCTATGTAGGTAATCACCACAAGCTTCTTCTCCTTAATAAGATCTCTTAACAAGAACTCTACCTTAGCTGCGTCTAATTTTTCGAGGGAAAGGCGTCGGGTTTTATAAAAAACGGGACGATCGAGGGTCTCTAACATGTGTGTAACATTATTTTCAACATTTTTAAACTCAAGGTTATCCCGTGAAAAATTAAAAATTAAAAATTATTGATAGCGAGACGTCGGCAACTATAAAAGACCATGAAAATATCCAGCGTAAACCAAGATTAAAATTTAAAATGCATGTTCCGTGAACTTTAACTTTAGTAAAGTTTGTAGTATATAAATTATATTAGGAATTTTCCAAGATCAACTTACAAATCGATTGAATTACTGAAACGTGAGCACCTGCATCGATTAAAAAAATTTGTTAAGAGTTTAAATCTCGAACTACAAGGCGACAAAAAGTTTGTCCTTCATTAAAACGGAGCCTCGGTACATTTGGACAACACAAGATCCTCTACAACTTTTATTGTAAATACAATCATCGCTCAGTTGGTACATCAACTGTAGAACATTTTAGCATCAATGGTTCACTTACGACTATCTTTTGAAATAGTCCGCGCTTAATAAGAATCTGAGTTATAATTTTCAATTGTAGTTCAAACATCGTGATGCAGGATAGGTTACGTTGTGATAAACCGCGCCACCGGTTCTATCGTTAGATAGCTACACAGAGCAATAACTAATCAGTTTGAGTTCACCCGAATAACATATGGTCTTCGTAACTCGCAGGCTATACATTCCAATGATTTATTAACGAAATTCTAAAATCTTCATTGCGAGTCAACCCGAGGTAAAATTTATAGAACATCTAGACTTAGTATTAATTAATATTACTGCTTCGAAACGCATTTTTCACTTAAAGTCACACAAGTACTTGACCTTGTTGCCATACGATTTTTAAAGATGCAATTGTGTCAAAACCAGAATAAAGTCACTCAATTCTCGAATTTTATTCGGTAAATAAAATTTGATGAGTTTGAAATATTTGTGGCCCTTCGCCCCCAAAGAATTTCGGAAATTCCAAGTACCTTATGGCTGGTTTTAATTTGTGTACAACGAGTTGGTCCACTGACCCAATCGTTAAATTTAATCATGGTTGACCGATTTGCAGATGGTCAGAACCTTGATCGTAAACGATTCGAATCCAGGAAGAAACACTTTGCATTGTGACAGTAAACTGAAACTTTTAAATTATTGGAAATTGTGTCCCAAAAAATGTCTTAATAATTTATATAGCCAAAAAAAACGTAATATCACATCATTTAAATAATGATTAGATGGACACTTCAAATATAAGTGCAATACAATAATTTCGTTGAGCACATTATGCTAAAATAAGAAAATGTTTCTATAAAACTTGTAAAGAATCAATAACACAAACAAATATCTTCAAAACGTTCGGTATGACATCTATGAAGCTAGCAAAACCACACATGCATCCACTTGTATTTAGTATAGACACAATTTTGCTCAATTCAAAAATCATGAACTAGTGTCATTGAATTTATACGATACCCTTGTTGTTTATCTGCACTGAAAATTTTAACCTCCAGACTTGATTATCTTAATCTACAGATTACACGAGCACTACAAACTAGAAAAATCCGAAACACACAAATATTTTGTACAGATTTATCGCGAAATTTTCCGCCATACGAACATCTTACAAAGAACCGAGTTGATAAGATGGCAAACAATTGATTATATTTAGACATAAATGCGATTAATTTTATTTCTGTTTAATGATTAGACACTTTGACTTATCTTTGTACGAACCACTTGACATGATTGTAAGTCGCCTATATAAATACGGTACAAATTGGTTGGTTAATCAATAGGGAGATAAAAATGTTAGCAAAAACTGTTGTATTATTGGCTGTAGGGATTGCACTAGCCAGTGCTTCACCATACGATGGACGGATTGTTGGTGGAACCGATGCCAATATTGAAGATTATCCATTCATGTTGTCGCTACAATACATGTTATCCCTATTCTGTTTGTCATTATCTAAAAAACACGCGTTCACTTCATGACTTCTCTTTTATTACTATCTTCAATACATTTACATATATACTCTCTAGATCTCAATTCATATAAAGTTGCTCTTACACTACGTATATTTATTAACATATATAAAGGTGATCGAACACGACATCTCCCTTATTAAGTTAAAACTAATATAGAATTATACATTACAAAGAACTTAAACTAAAACAAAATATTATATTCCATGTCAAATTACATTACTATATTTTTTATTTTTTTTTAAACTTATATTTATAACACTACATATTCAAAAATTACAAAAGTTCATATTGTAATCCTTAAATCTGTCGGGTGGTCGACATATTCTATTTGACTTACGCGGAGCATCATTGGATACTTCTGTCGCTTCCAAATTGAAATTTACATTCTCATGATCATTTGTTAATTGACCATTACTAGAATTAACTTCCCTCGACAGTTCATCTTGAATACCGAAATTTTCTTCCGTAGAAGCGATTGGCATACAATCACTCGTACAATCGTAATAATTCTTTAAGATTGTTTTTCTTAATTGATTAACATGCGCAGTTTTAATCTTACCATTAATTAAAATACTATAAATAACTGAACTTTTCTTTTCTAAAATTTTTGCCTTAACCCAGTTTATATAATCAAAATTTTTTCTTTTATCAAAGTACAGAACCACTTCTCCACTTTTAAATTCATCAATTTTTTTATCAACCGACTTGCTTGTTCTACTATTATTACTCCAATCATTAAATCTTACTTTTTTATTTGAACTACTACTACCATTACTTCGTGTTTCATCTGCTATATTGTTTTCTTTTCCAATTCTCAACAAATCTAAATTGGTTCTTGGTTTAAAATTAAATACCCGATGAGATGGAATTATATCCTTCTCTGTACATGGGAGATTGTTATAATTTCTGAGAAATTCCTTTATCGACAAATTCAAATCTATATTTTGTCCAAATCTTTTCATATCTATAACAAATTTTTTTTAATGTATTCTTCGTTGTTTGGACCGCTCTCTCAACTTGCCCGTTACTACTTGGATGATACGGTGGTGTATGTGTCAATACAATGCCCTTGCTTTTACAAAACTCACTGATAAATGCACTGTTAAATGGTGGACCATTATCTGATACCAACTCAGCGGGAAATCCAAAAGTTCTAAAAATATTATCTAATTCCTGTATTACTTTATTTGCATTGGTTCCTCGCATACAAACTATCTCTAACCACCTACTGAACACGTCTATATATATAAGAAATTCTTTACCGTCGAAATGAAAGAAGTCTATATGAACTCTTTCAAATGGGTAAGATGCTTTTGGCCAACCTATGTATATCTTATCACGTTTATCATTTCTTGTAACCTGGCAAGAATAACAATTTTTAACATAGTACTCAATATCCCGATCGATACCTTCCCAAAATACATATTCTCTAGCCAACGTTTTCATTTTAACCATTCCACAATGATTTCTATGTAATAAATTCAACACACTATTTTGCATAACTTTTGGAATAACTAACCTTCCTCTATACAATACACATCCTTTTTCTACTGATAAAAATTCATTTTTTAAATAATAATTTTTAAATTCTTTATGTATATTAGATTCATCCCAACCATTCAATATGTAACCAATTAATGTCGTCAAAACTTTATCTTTACTGGTTTCCATTCCAACGGCCTTAGTATCAATTGGAATCACATCATTAATTTCTACCTGATTTATTTGAAATAAACTTTCCTCGTTAATATCGTCTTTTGACCCGTAACCTTCTATGGGCAATCTGCTTAAACAATCAGCATTACCGTTTTCACTACCTTTGCGATATTTTATTTCAAAGTCGAAAACAGATAATCGATAGATGTACCTCTGCAATCTTGTTGCAATTACACTCGACTGACATTTTTTTTTCGACAAAATGCTTTGCAATGGTTTATGATCACTGTACACAACCACATGATGTCCAAAAATATATTTGTAAAATTTTTCTAATGCAAATACTACAGCCAGGGCTTCACGATGTAAAATAGGATAATTCTTTTCTGCTTTAGATATTGTCCGCGAAATGAAAAATACTGGTTTTTCGATACCATCTACCATATGACAAAGAATTCCACTTATACCTCTATCACTAGCGTCACATACAATAACAATTGGTTTCTTCGGATCAAAATGCTCCAAAATTGAGCTATTTACTAATGCTTGTTTGCATTCATCGAAAACCTTTTGACAATCTCTATCCCAATTCCATTGACTACCTTTACACAACAATTTATAAAGAACACTGCACCTTTCATTTAACCTAGGCAAATACCTAGAATAATAATTCATCATACCAATAAACGATTTTAATTCAGAAACATTATTAGGAACTGGTGCTTCTATGATTGCCTTTAACTTCTTTTCGCAGGGACCGATTCCCTTTGACGAAATTTCATGACCTAGATACTTTAATTTTTCGGCAAAGAAATTACATTTATCCCAGTTAGCCTTAACATTATTCTTCTTTAACTGAATCAACACCAAACGAAAACGCTCGAATAATTCATCCAGATTTTTACCACCTATCAGGATGTCATCGATATAACATACCGCGCCTGGTATTCCGATTAGGATTTGATCCATAACCGACTGAAATATTGATGCAGCGGGTTTGAGACCAAATGGAAGTCTTTTGTACTTAAACAAACCACGATGCGTATTTATAGTCACCAATTTCTGTGAATCCTCAGTCAATTTTAACTGAGTATATGCGCCTTTCAAATCAATCGACACAAAATAATTACTGCCCGCTAAACCTGCTAACACTTCGTCTATTATAGGTAAAGGGTAATGTTGAGAGCGTACATACTGGTTTACTGTAACCGAACAATCGATACATATGCGTATTTCACCGTTTTGCTTTGGCACTACTACTATTGGTGAGGCCCAGTCTGATGTTGTAACTGGTGAAATGATATCCTTTTTCATCATTTCGTCTAATTCTCGTTCAACTTTTTCCCGTACACTAAACGGTAAGGTGTATGCTTTATGAAATATAGGAACCGCCTCATCTATTAATTGAATATTAACCTCAAAATCTCGAATGCATCCACTTAAATCGCCATCAAAAACCGCATAAAATTCCTGTTTTATTCGTGGTAACATTTTCTTACGAAAATCTTCACACCTATTTACTTGGTTTATTCGAAAAGAATCTCTCCACTCTGGCCTAAGCACATCTAACCAATTTCTTCCACACAATGGATGTATATTTTTTTTTGTATTAATCACTACCATATCTAAACTACAACCGGCATTTTGATTTTCTTGTTTCACTTTGACTCTAATTTGCCCTAATAAATCAACCTCACTACCCGTTAAAACCGACAAGGGTAAATCAATGCTACTCAACGGCAAATGAGCAAAATATTTCTCATAACTTATTACACTACACAAAGAGACACATGCACCGGTATCAATTTCTAATTTAACTTTTTGACCTTCAATTACTAAATATAAAAATTCTACATCTGACACTTTAATTCTACTGTCTACCTTATTCATTGAGTGACTGTACTTTCCAACATTTGAAACACCAATTTGGTCGCTAATTTCGCTATTTTCGTTAACCTTAATATTATTTATCTCTAAATTATTTTCTACTTCTTTCAATGATAGGTTGCCGAAGTTTAAATTTGAATCAATATGATTACCCGAAAAATTTTCGCCATTTCTACCTGATGACCTATAAACATTCTTTCCATAACCCTTCGATGACCTATCATTCAGATTTCGATTTTTATAAAACTTATCTCTAAAATTTACCGATGATCCAACTCGTTGTGATGCACACTGCTTCGCTATATGTCCATATCCTCCACAATTAAAACATTTAATATCTCTACCTCGCGATTTACTTCGATTCCTATTGAAGCCTCTGCTTCTTGATTTTGACCGTCCCCGGTAACTGCTCGTATTTTTATTTTCACCAACTTTGGATTGAATTTGATTAACGTTGCCATTTTCACGCTTGTAATTACTATCCATTACATCCAAATCATTCTCTATTAATTCTATGGCTACCGCTTTTTGCACTATTTGCTTGAACGTGGTTTCGCCATCCATCGCCATTAAATCCGCTTTTATTCTGCGATTATGAAGACCGGAAATGAATTGAGTTCGCAAGGCTCTATCTTTATATGACCCAAAATCACATCCTTCAGCCAGCGACATTAACTCAATTGCAAAATCATTAGCAGTTTCCGCTTTCCTCTGCATCCGTTTTCCAAATATTACAGGGTTGGTGCAAGTCTTTGTTTGCGGTGCGAACAAATCCTTACATTTTTGTACTATTTCCTCATAAGTAAACTCTTTCGGCTTGCGTGGTTTACATGCTTTAGTAAGTTTTACACTCGCTTCTGGACCAATTAAATTGTTTAACAACAATATCCTTAGCTTATTTTCACTTACATCATTCAGCTCAAAATAGTTTTCCATTCTATCCAAATAATTTTCGAAATTATCTCCTTGGATAAATGGTTCTAAAACACCGACAAAATGTTTAACGTTTAATCTCGGAGTTGTATTTCCCTCATCTTGATCTTTATCCGCCTCTTTATTTTTACTTTGTTCACCACTTTTTTGTGTTATCGGCGCCATTTCTATAAATGCACGTTTACAATTTTTTTCTATCTTAACTTTTTCGATATACAATGAAAATATTTTTCTAATTTTCATACAAAACACACTATCACACCCTTATTATATTTTATAATATATTTTAAATGGTTTTAAATTTATTATTACGCCGATGTTTCCGGATTTTTCTTTTTATTTTATTTTTTTTTATCTCGTCGCCACTATTCTGTTTGTCATTATCTAAAAAACACGCGTTCACTTCATGACTTCTCTTTTATTACTATCTTCAATACATTTACATATATACTCTCTAGATCTCAATTCATATAAAGTTGCTCTTACACTACGTATATTTATTAACATATATAAAGGTGATCGAACACGACAATCCCATACATGCGGAGCATCAATTCTGAACGTAAATACCGCAATTACAGCCCAACATTGTGTGTACAAGTAAGTATATAAATCTCGATATGGTATATTCCGAAGTGGGTTGCTATAATGATATTTTGTTGTTCTATTTTACAGTCGTCTCACAATTCTATTCTCAGTTCGTGCCGGTTCAGCAAATCATAATAGTGGTGGAACTGTACATGCCGTTTTATCAATCATAAAACATCCCGGTTATAATAACGAAACTCAAGACAATGATATTGCCATTCTAAAGGTTTTGACACAATTTGCATACGACCTAACCCCAATTGGTTTACCCGATCATTTAGACGATCTTCCCGGTGGCACTGATGCCGTAATTGCTGGCTGGGGTACCACATCATATGAAGGAACCTCCTTATCAAATAATTTACAACGTGCCGATGTTCCAATTGTTGATCGTGGCCTATGCTACGGTTGGTACGACAATTTCACTGGTATTACTGAACGTCAAATTTGCGCGGGACAAGAAAACTACGATGCATGCCAAGGTGATTCAGGTGGTCCACTAATTCAAGGTGGCAAAAATTGGGGTATTGTTTCATGGGGATTTGAATGTGCCCGAATTGAAAGTCCATCAGTCTTTGCAAGCACTGCTTACCACAGACTCTGGATTGATCAATATTTGTAAATTAAATTTGAACAAACAAAGAAAAAAGAAAAATAAATTACAAACATTTTTAATGCACAAGTGCGATGTTTTTACTTATTTTGTGTATACAGCAAAAAAAATGATTATTTCTATTCAATCATAGATGTCACACCAAAAAAAATCACGCTTTAAACAATTTAGCAAATAAATTATAATACCCTATTGACGATTGGAGCATCACGGATTCCACCTAGTGGAAAAATTTTAAGCTGAGGTACCTGATAATTTGACGTTCGAAATTATTGTAAACAACTCCAATTTTGAACTGTAAACACAATATTTACTTACCGGATTGCTAATAATTGTAAATTATTCCAATTTCGGACTATAAAAACAATTTTTAATTACCTCATTGCTAAATTTTGTTTCGTCGCATTTCGGACAAATGTCATTTTATCAGGTGCATCATTTTAACTATTGTCCTCGAGAGGCGCTTTCTCTACTTTTACAATCGTCAATAAAGGTCCTCGCTGTCAAAAAACGGCGATAGATAGATTAAATCTTAAGATGGCACTAGTAGTTTTTTTAAATTTTTTTTTTGTTGTATCGAAACAAAAATATAAACAAAAGCAAAAAACACGAATAAAACTTACAACTAGAGATGAATTATAAAAAAAATTAATTTTATTTTTGATTTATTTACCAAAAATTAAAAATTGTTAAAGCTGACATCTTTAGAAGTTATCCCGAACTGTGTTTTCACGTATTAAATAATACTGCATTATCGATAAATCTGCCAATATCATTGACTGCAAGTTTACTATGGAAAAGTGTCATGATGTCCTTTATAGGGTATTATAATTTATTTGCAATTTAGCAACATTTTACAGATAATTATGAATAGTTTATGCTAGCCGGTAGGTGTCACTAATTTTATTTGCCATTATTATGTAGTTACAATGATGCCCGTATGATATCGCTATAAACACATAAAATAATTATCGTAGACACACATTAAATCTTATCTTTTTGAGATATTTTTTGTGATTAATTGAAAACAATAAAATTGCCCAGCTTGTGTACATTCGTTTCATTTAAATTATGTTCTTCTTGGCAACAATATTGTTTATTTATTGGTTCACCATAATAAGGGCGGCGCTAAATAATAGTGGTCGAATTATTAATGGAAGCGATGTCAATATAGCTGAGTATCCGTATATGGTTTCGTCGTTTCGATTGGATATCTTGGTTTTCATACATGCGGCGGGGCAATTCTAAATGAGGATGCAGTACTAACGGCCACACATTGTGTTTATCGGTATGTATAATATGTCAATTAAATTGCAAAAAAAAAATATTTTACTTTGTTTCCGCAGTCGAAATAAAACTCGATTGCATGTTCGTGCTGGTTCAGATTCACGTTCAAGCGGTGGACAATTAATCAACGTGGCCCATGTTATTTCACATCCTGATTTTGTGTATGATGATTTGGAGAATGATTTAACCATACTGAAGTTAGAAGAGAGTTTAGTGTTTGGCGTGGGTGTTTCGAGTATTCAGCTACCGGAACCGTGGTCTGATATCGAAGGTGGTACATTGGGGAGAATTTCGGGTTGGGGAACACTATACGTAAGCATAATTCAAACTTGATTTATTACAAGGCGCTGATGTACCTGTGGTTGATCGGGATATGTGCAACCAATTTTACGCCGATGCTGGAGGTGTCGATGATCGGCAAATATGTGCTGGTGCCGAAGGCTTAGATGCCTGTACTAATGACTCGGGTGGACCTCTAGTTGTTGCCGGGAAACATGTAGGTATTATTTCATGGGGTTACCGCTGTGCTGAATACCAAAGACCAACCGTGTTTGTAAGAACCTCGGCATATATCGATTGGATTGAGCAACAGTTGAAATAGAGTCAAAACCATAAAATCAAGACAATAAAATACAATTAGATAAGAAAATGTTTTTTTTGTGCTTATCGTAAAAAGAAATTCAATAAAAAATGTCAGTTCAAAGCATCACCGTCGCATTTTTATTACTTGTCGTCGGAGTGGTGCATTCGGTTATCTGGCGGACAACAAATCACTGCCGCCGGTATCGTGTCACATGATCAATTTGACGAAGAGACATTCGATTTCGATATCAGTTTGATTAAATTATCAGATTGTATACAGTTTGGTTTATGTGTTCGGAATTATTGTGGGATGGGGCACCTGTCAAAATCTTGAATAAAAAATCTTATTATTTTTTACGTTATACATGTAATTGTATTTTGATAGTCAACGTAAAGAAAACCGCAATAAAACCTAAAATATGTGAGTCAATTATTACATTTAAATTTAATGAAAGATTATTAATTAAATTTTCTTTTAATAAATATGTATAGGAGTGGTAAACCTTGGACGGTAAATGAGACAAAGGCCCTGCTTCATTGCTACAATTTAAGAAATGGGGAGTTTGAGCATGCAAGAAAAAAAAATTGCGTAGAACAATTTGGTGGAAGATTTGATATCCATGAATGTTTTGATATGAATTTTTTGTATGTAAGATTAAAATTAAAAATTGATATTTTTAGGAATCACCAATAACAGCAGCTGCATTGGAAACCAAAATGAATAACATAATTAACGCTTACAAAATGGCTATAGACAACGAGGGAGGCACAGGCGCCTCACCCAGCGTGATTCCATTCATGAATGAATTAGATGAGATATTCGGTGATCGACCTATAATCACAAATGTCCATAAGGGATCAACATTTGTTGTAAACCGACATCTCGCCCTTCAAACTGTCACAACTTCCCATTTGAAAGACAATCCTACTTCTACTTGTTACACTTAATACACACATTTTTAAATTAATTTTTTTTTAGAAACACTTGTTAAATATTTCGCAAACTTACAAAAAATCACTCGATCGATTTCGGCTTGTTAGGCCATCATCAGGAGTATCTACTAAACTGTAAAAATAAAAATGTAGTTATTTATTTGGAAAAAGCAAAAAATGAAACAAAAACATCCAAATAAAAAATGTGTGAGTGGTAAACAATAAAAATGGTGAGAGCAATAAACATTAAAAATTAAAAATTAAAAGTGGGTGAGTTAACCACAGGTATATGATTATTGATTAGTCAACGGCCGAATAACAAAATTCCAAATGTTGGGTGTTTTTTGCCTTCTTTATTTAATTATAACCGGACGTATTAGTCATTTAATGGGAATAAAACAGTGCGGGGTCGGTAATTGGTGAGAAACGGATTTCTCTCTGTTCGTTGAGGATATTTTGGTTATATAGCTTTTCGGATTTTGTAAGATTCTAAGTTGTCTAAACGTCTGCTTTTTGGTTGTACATGTAATATTTCTAAATTGTTTTAACTGGATGTGGATTTTCTAACGTTAAATGATTATAAAGGGATGATTCATGGCTACCAGATAAATGTTCTTTAACTCTAACTTCAAAATTGCGCCCAGTCTGTCCGATATAAGAGGAAGTACAATCATTGCAATTGATCTTATAAACGCCAGACTTGGGAAGGCGATCAATTCTTGGTTTGTTGTTAAAAATCATTTTCTTAATTGTATTATTGTTATAAAAAGCAAAGCTAATATCTGTATATGCAGCATTGGATGAATTTGATTTATTGCGGCATGATGATAACTTTTCATTGTTTGTGAATTTCGAACTATCTTTCGGTTTTGCTTGCGGAAAAATATCAAGCATTTGACATCTCTGTTCGATTAATTGTCTTAGCTCCTCTTGCAACGGAAATGTTTTTGTATTGCAGGAATGTTTGCTTTCCCATTCACGACGCGTTGTAGGATCCAATTTTGAGGTTATATGGCACATAACAATTGTGTTCCATTCGTCAACTGGTTGTTTTAATTGTTTCAATATGCGCATGTGCCTGATCGTTGTATCTATGAGATCGCGAAGTAATTCTGGTGATTCTCTTGTCAATGGTTGAATGTTTAATAATGGCCTCACATATTTGTGACGATCATTTTGTGATTCTCATACCTTTCGATTAACGTTGTATATGGCACTTCGTAATTAGCTTCTGCGATTTGAATTGAACTTATCAAATCGAAAGCGTCTTTTTTTAATGCGCTGCACAAATAATGAAATTTTTGTATTTCACTTAACCTATCATTTTTGTGAACCAAAGCGTTATATGTGTCGCGAAAAGCAAGCCAGTTTTCGTAGTTCCCATCAAACTCGGGTATCTTGATGGTTGGTAATTGCAAATATTCTGTTGATTTATGGTTGCCGGTGTGCTCAACTTGTGGTGATATTACTGTTGGCGATTCCCTTTTTATCATTGTATTTGCTTTTGTAATGACTTCAAAATATAAATCGTGGAATTTATCCACTATTCCCTCTACATCCTCTTCATTATCTACCAATACTTCAATTTGCGCTTGAACGACAAAAAATGTTTTTTGTGTTGATAATGCTGTAGTTAATCTGGTTTTTAATGCTTCAATGTCTTGACCGTCGAAATTTGCCAAATAGTTTTTTATTGTGGTTAATATACCAAACACGTGACCGCGTTTTATGTTGAGTGTTTTTCGATCAGCCATTTTGTGAGTGTACTGTATTGTTTGTAATATATGTATCGAAATAGCTTGATTTATGCCGATTGTTGCTTGATTATCTTGCTCGAAGGACCAAATAATGTTTGAATAAAATGTGATTATTTTCTCTTGCACAAAAATTTCTTTTTATTTTTAAACCTTACTCTATACGTGTGCTCTATACACTTTACAAAAAATAATGGTCATGGTTGACATTCTCCAACAAAGAATATGTACAAAAAAAAATACAAAAAGTACTAATAATTATGAAAAAGTACTAACCAAACAAAAAGTACCAATATGTATATTCATTTTTCTATACGTCATGACATCTATTATATGTGGTGATTACTATAAAAAATAATTATATGTGATATTTGATATGTCACTGATTTTCCTTTGGATTTGTTTTTGTCAGTTTTCAAAAATGATTAACAAGAAATATTCAAATTGATCAACAACATAATGCGACAGCAAACATACTCGAAATTTGATTTTTGCAATCCGCAAAACTCTTCTTTATGTAATTCAGTGTGATACCGGCTGAATAGAGAGTTGAATCGTTACGACTTAGGACTTCAATGAATTGCCGATGTTTCACGAAAAAACTGATCATATTCGCCAAAGAACTCCAACGAGTTTTTTAATCCAAAATTAGCTTTTTAATGTGACCGAGCTCTGCCTTGATTTTGTCTCGTAGAATCCCATTTCTAATACAATAGTATCAAATTTAAAATTCTTTAGCACCTTTCGAACATCGGCGATAATCAGATCAATGCTGACTGCTTCCACAAAATTGCCTTCTTCAGTTTCGAATATCTCAACATCCAATTCATTAAAAAGATCTTCGATGTCGTTTATTTCTGCTTCGAGTTCCAAATCCATCCATCAATATTCGAATACATATTTATCATAATTCATTTATTATTTATATAAGCCACGTACACCGAGGTGAATACTATGATTGAGACAAAATTGGTAAAATGTTGGACATTCTATACCGAATTTGATCATAAAAAAGCACCGTCGCCCTTATAATTTTAAATTTCAATTACCTGAACCCGCCGGGTTTAAGGTCAATTATTAACTGAATTGAATTATTTTGAATATTTTTTCTAGACGAATTATTGGTCAAAGTTCGACTAAATAAGCTCCACATTTGTTTGGGATTGCTAATTAATAGTTTGAACTCCCTGCTAAGTCGTTTGAAGTTCTGTAGGTAATAATGGTTTGTAAGATATGTCTTATGCAACTTATAACATTTGTGTGGTATTGTACCACATTTTGAAATAACGTCCACATTTTGTACCACACAAATCTGTACCACATTTTGTACCTCAGAGGATCAAATGTATCAAATTTACTATATTTCACACATAAATTTTCCATTACATTTAAACTTGCATACTTCCATATGAATATAAAATGCTAAAAGTTATGGAAAGAGATTATGCAGGAACTGTCTGGCCTGCCCGGGACGATCGACGGTCTCTAACATGTGTGTAACTTTATTTTCAACATTTTTAAACTCAAGGTTATCCCGAGAAGTATCTGTGAAGTCGGACAGTAATTTAAAAATTCAATTAAATATTATTGATAGCGAGACGTCGGCAACTATAAAAGACCACGAAAAATTCCAGCGTAAACCAAGATTAAAATTTAAAATGCATGTTTGTTCCGTAAGCTTTAGCTTTAGTAAAGTTTGTATCATATAAATTATATTAGGAATTTTCCAAGATCGACCTACAAATCGATTGAATTACTGAAACGTGAGCACCTGCATCGATTAAAAAAATTTGTTAAGAGTTTAAATCTTGAACTACAAGGCGAACTAGAACATTCTAGCATCAATGGTTCACTTACGACTGAATAAGAAATCTGAGTTATAATTTTCAAATGTAGTTCAAACGTGATGCAGGGTAGGTTACGTTGTGATAAACCGCGCCTCCGGACCTTTCATTAGATTACCATAACTACACAGAGCAATAAAAAAACAATGGGCGAGTTCACGCTCAACTCGCAAAAGAATTATGTGAAAACCTTTAACTATTGAATCATTTCAAGTCTCTTCAATGGGCCTGAGAAGCCAATGCAGATAGACGGCTGCAGTTCGCTCAGTATTTAAATTACACTACAATTTTGGTTTAAAAAGTCAATAAGTTATTCTATTCTGGATTTGGAGGACGAATCTTACCGACATTAATTGTTTAATTGAAAATTGAAATTTATAACCGACTATATTTCAGTCTAGTCATGTCTTCGTGAGCTTGAGCAAAGTACAGTTCCGTTAAGTTAATCATCTAAACCTGCCCTGAATGCTTTAAAATTTATCATTACTTGTACACAGCAATTGTTGAAGATTCCATATTTAGACTTTTGAGAATGGTTACGGCAATCTATATGAACAAAGCAAAATATCATCGTTGATTTGATTGATTTAAACTAAAAGGCGCTATTTTGACTGTAATATCATAGCAGCTGGAAAGACGGCAGCATGTCTCCCTACCCTGCGGCTTCTTCCTTGCGCGTACCTTTAGAAAATGGCATTCGGATCTGTTTACCATTATTATAGTTTTTGGCTTCTAAATCCCCCATATAACCAAACTCAGCAACAGCATGAGCAATACTAAACAATAAACATAGCATACCAAAACCAACACAAATGTCTTATACAAGCCATATTATTGCCATACAAACACAAAATAAAACCTACTATTTCTGTAAGTATTAGCGTCATATTACAGTATAATCTTTACATACTTTGTTTTTAAATTATAGTTTGTATCAAAAACAGTATAAAATATCACTAACACTTACAGAAATAGTAGGTTTTGGATTTAATAATATGCGTGCGTCATGGAAATAATATGGCTTGTATAAGACATTTGTGTTGGTTTTGAGCATACCGATTAAACAATTTCAAAATTATTATTTTATTATGTATCAATGTATAAGTGCCTTTTTCATAGCTCGCTAAAATCTATAATATTTAATATTTAAAGTATGGGTGCATTTGTCTTTGTTTAACGTACTTCCATTTCAGATTTTTTTAATCACTTGTACTACACATGCATACTTTTTGTGTCTTTTCATTTTAATCTGACGGAAATTGCAATTCGAATTATATCGTATGCAAGTTCGGTGCATTTTGTGTTCGTTTTTCTTGTATATAATTTGCAATTTCAGTCGTGCCGGATTTTCCGTTCCTTTTTTTACATGAAATTTTTGACTTACCCCCGCTAAAGATGTTTTCACATCAAAAATCAGTTTGAGTTGACCCGAATAACATAATATGGTCTTATTATATTCTGATTTAGTAACGAATTTTCTAAAATCTTTATTGCGAGTCAACCCGAGGTAGAATTTACAGAACATCTCGACTCAGTATTAACTAATATTCGGCTTCGAAACGCATTTTTGACTTAAAGTCACACAACTACTTGACCTTGTTGCCACACGATTTTTAAAGATGCAATTGTATCAAAACCAGAATACGATCAATCAATTCTCGAAAGGTAAATAAAATTTGATGAGTTTCAATTTTTTGTGGACCTTCGCCCCCCAAAGAATTTGGTAAATTCCAGGTATCATATGGTTGCTTTTAATTTGTGTACAACGAGTTGGTCCACTGGCCCAATCGTTAAATTTAACCATGGTTGACCGATTTGCAGATGGCGAGAACCTAGATCGTAAACGATTCGAATCCAGGAAGAAACACTTCGCATTGTGACAGTAAACTGAAACTTCCAAATTATAGAAAATTGTGCCCCAAAAAATGTCTTTAAATAATTTATATAGCAAACAAAAACGTAATATCACATCATTTAGCAACAGTGCTGACCATATTTAGTAAAATAATGATTAGATGGACACTTCAAATATAAGTGCAATATAAAATTATATACCCTTGTTGTTTTATCTGCACAGAAAATTTGAAACTTTTAGACTTAATTATCTTAATCTACAATACAAACCAAAAAAAAACCGAAATACACAAATATTTTGTACAGATTGATCGCGAAATTTTTCGTCATACGAACATCTTACAAAGAACCGAGTAGATAAAAGGTCAAAAAAATGATTCTATTTAGACACAAAAGCGTTAATTAATTTTTTTTGTATAGTGATTAGACACTTTGACTTTATCTATGTACGAACCACTTGACATGATTGTAAGTCGCCTATATAAATACGGTACAAATTGGTTGGTTAATCAGTAGAAAGATAAAAATGTTAGCAAAAATTGTTGTATTACTAGCTGTAGGGATTGCACTAGCCAGTGCTTCACCATACGATGGACGGATTGTCGGTGGTACCGATGCCAATATTGAAGATTATAAATTCATGTTGTCGCTACGATTCTTTGGAACCCATATATGCGGAGCATCAATTTTGAACGTAAATACCGCAATTACAGCCCAACATTGTGTGAACGAGTAATTATATACATCTCGATTTGGTATATTCCGAAGTGGGTTGCTATAATGATATTTTGTTGTTCTATTTTACAGTCTTATCCTAATCCCACTTCTATTATCAGTTCGTGCCGGTTCAGCAGCACGTCTTAGTGGTGGAAGTGTACATAAAGTTACAACAATCATTAATCATCCCGATTTTAATGCGACAAACAACGACAATGATATTACCATTCTAAAGGTTTTTCCATTATTTAATTTCAACCTAACAACCGTTGGCCCAATTGGTTTACCCGATCATTTAGCCTATCTTCCCGTTGGTACTATTGCCGTAATTGCTGGTTGGGGTACCACAGCATATGAAGAATCCTCCTTAACATCTACTTTGCAACGTGCCAATGTTCCAATTGTTGATCGTGACCAATGCTACGTTTGGTACGGAAATTACTCTGGTATTACTGAACGTCAAATTTGCGCGGGAAATGAAAACTACGATTCATGCCAAGGTGATTCAGGTGGTCCACTAATTCAAGGTGGCAAAATTTGGGGTCTTGTTTCATGGGGATATGAATGTGCTCGATTTCAAAGTCCAGGAGTCTATGCAAACACTGCTTACCACATACCGTGGATTATTCAATATTTGTAAATTAAATTTGAACAAACAAAGAAAATAAAAATAAATTTTAAACATTTTTAATGCACAATTTTGCGATGTTTTTACTTATTTTGTGTATATAGCAAAAAAAAAAAAGATTATTTCTATTGAATCATAGATGTCACACCCAAGAAAAAAATCACGCTTCAAACCAATTTAGCAACTTTTTATAGATAATTATGAATTGTTTATGCTAGCCGGTAGGTATCACTAATTGTATTTGCCATTATTATGTAGCTACAATGATGCCTGTTTGATATCGCTATAAAGACATAAAATAATTATCGTAGACACACATTAAATCTTATCTTCTTGAGATATTTTTTGTGATTAATTGAAAACAATAAAATTTCCCAACTTGTGTACATTCGTTTCATTTAAATTATGTTCTTCTTGGCAAACAATATTGTTTATTTGTTGGTTCCCCATAATAAGTGCAGCGCTGATTATCCGTATATGGTTTCGATTGGATATCTTGGTTTTCATACATGCGGCGGGGCAATTCTAAATGAGGATACAGTACTAACGGCCATACATTTGTGTTTATCGGTATGTATAATATGTCAATTAAATTGCAAAAAAAAAATATTTTACTTCGTTTCCGCAGTCGAAATGAAACTCGATTGCATGTTCGTGCTGGTTCAGATTCACGTTCCAGCGGTGGAAAATTAATCAACGTGCCCCGTGCTTGTTATTTCACATCACGATTTTGTGTATTATGGAGAATGATTTAACCGTACTGAAGTTAGAAGAGAGTTTAGTGTTTGGCGTCGGTGTTTCGAGTATTCAGCTACCGGAGCCATGCTCTGATATCGAAGGTGGTACATTGGGGAGAATTTCGGGTTGGGGAACACTATACGTAAGCATAATTCTGAATAATATTAAATCATTAATTTTATTTGAATTTTTTTTTAGAATATAGGACCAGGCAGTGATTTATTATAAGGGGCCAATGAACGTTGATCGGGATCTGTGCAACCACGCCGATGACTCGGGTAGACCTCTAGTTGTTGTTGGGAAACATATAGATATTATTTCAAGGGGTTACCGATGTGCTGAATATCAAAGACCAACAGTGTTTGTAACAACAAGTCAAAACCATAAAATCAAGACAATAAAATACAATTAGATAAGAAAATATTTTTTTTTTGTGCTTATCGTCGCTTATAAAAGAAACTGGCGCGTCTTGTTTTGTATTCAATAAAAAATGTCAGTTCAAAGCATCACCGTCGCATTTTTATTACTCGTCGTCGGAGTTGTGTATTCCGCAAGTTTCACCGGGCGCATTGTTAATGGCACCAATGCGAATATTGAGGATTATCCATACATGGCATTGGTTATCTACATAATCAGCCATGTATGTGGCGGAACGAATCTCAATGCGAAAACCATCCTAACGGCAACGCATTGTGTACAAGGCCGTGTACCAACACTGTTTAGTGTACGCGTTGGTTCCTCATTTCATGCGGGCGGACAACAAATCACTGCCGCCAGTGTCGTGTCACATGATCAATTTGACGAAGAGACATTCGATTTCGACAGCAGTTTGATTAAATTATCAGATTGTATACAGTTTGGTTTAGGTGTTGCGGTTGTAAATTTACCTTCACCAAAATCGGATGTAGCGGCCGACGTGTTCGGAACTATTGTGGGATGGGGCCCAAACTTATATTTCTCATTGACACTGGCGCTGACCTTTCAGTTATTCCAGCGAATTATTTCAAGCAAGCATACACTTTCACAAACAGAAAAATCATCTAGTTCTATCGGCTGCCAATGGCACCACAATCCACACCTACGGCACAAAGTTGCTTCAGGTGGATCTCGGACTCAAACGAGCATTCACGCATGCTTTCATCTTAGCTGCGGTGAATCGTCCGATCATTGGCGCCGATTTCTTGTGCAAATTTGGCTTACTTGTTAACATCAGAAACAAACGGCTGGTTGATTCAGCGACTCAGCTGTCAATCAATGCCACTTCGGTTTTCGTCGCGACACCGACACCGTTACAGTTAACAATGGTTATGGCACTCTGCTCATGCAATTTCCTTCCCTCACAGCAGAGCCTAACTACAACTTGCCAGTTCAGCACAACGTGGTCCACCATATTGTCACAGCAGGCCATCTGCCCGTGTCAAGACCACGTAGACTAGATCCAGTTCGTCACAAAGCCGCCCATACAGAATTAAAGCACATGATGGGATTAGGGATTTGCCGGCCATCTGCATCTCCCGTATCTTGTCCGCTCCATATGGTGAAAAAGAAAGGTCACGATTGAAGACCATGTGGGGATTATCGGCGCTTAACTCGGTCTCAACACCTGATCGCTATCCGATACCCCATATCCAAAATTTCTACATGCACTTGCATGGTTGCAAATTTTTTTCAAAAATCGATCTAATCAGAGCTTACCATCTCATTCCCGTTGCAATCACTACTCCAATTGCTCCAATCACTACGCAATGCCGCAGCAATCCGAAGAACGAATTAACGCTATTAGGGAATTCCCAGCTCCAACATCAATCAAGAGCATACAGCGATTCGTCGGTATGGTAAACTACTACCACCGATTTATATCAAAGCTCGCTGAAACACTCGCCCCAATTCATACTCACTTGGCAGCCTTACTCAAGAAGCCCAAGACAGCCAAGAACTTCTCATGGCCCGACGAATGTCAATACGCATTCTCGTCGCTTAAAGCTGAATGGGCCCAGATAACATTTCTGGCACACCCGCTGAGTGACTCAAAACTCAGTTTAACCTAGTGCAACAATTCAACAACGAGTGTTGGGAGCCACTGGGATTCTTTTCCAAGAAACTCTCGGATGACGAAAAAAATATTCCGCATTCGATCGGGAATTACTCGGCATATATCTAGCAGTGAAACACTTTAGATATTTTGTCGAGGGTCGGGACTTCACCATTTACACCGACCACAAGCCTCTGACACGAGCAATTAAGTCAAAAACTGAACGCAATCCAAGGCAATCTCGCCACTTGGATTATATCAGTCAGTTTACAACGGACATCCAACATGTACACGGACATGACACCGTTGTCGCGGACACATTATCCGCACTACCGACAACGAAACGGCCGCAGTCGATACACACATCGATTTAAACCACATAGCAAACACCCAAAAAGTCGACCTAGAGCTTCAGAATTTATTTTCTGGTTCCGAATGTCACTCTAGTTCATCAATGAAACTAGAACTTTTTAAATTACCTGGCCTCGAAATTATCTGCGAAACATCCACTGGGAACAACGAACCATCTTCGACACACTGCATAACATTTCGCATCCTGGAGTCTGTGCAACTCGTAAATTGATTTCTGCTCGCTACTTTTGGCCTAACATAAACAAAGACGTAGACGTAGGCGATTGGGCTAAAGTCTTGTTTATCCTGCCAACGTGCCAAAGTCCAACGACACACCAATTCACCTCATGGACAGTTCGAAATTCCACCTAGTCGATTCGAGCATATCCATATAGACATTGTAGGTTCACTCCCTCCGTCTAATGGATATTCATACTTACTCACCTGTGTCGTTCGTTTCACTCGCTGGCCCGAAGCTTACTGCATGACAAACATGTCAGCTGCAACTATTACCACCACTTTTGTCAATAATTACGTATCACGATTCGGCGTGCCCCTTCACATCACCACTGATCAAGGAACGCAATTCGAGTCCAAAGTTTTCTCAGAGTTAACGAAACTCCTCGGATCTCATCGAATACGGACAACGGCTTACTATCCGCAAGCCAATGGCATGGTCGAACGCTTCTATCGGCAACTTAAAGCTGCACTAATGGCCAGAAGCAACACAATCAATTGGAGCTCGGAAATACCAATAATCCTTCTTGGAATCCGAGCAACAGTGAAAGAAGATCTCAAGTGCTCACCAGCTGAAATGGTTTATGGACAAACCATCAAGCTACCCGGTGAGTTCTTCATCGATAATCCTCTTCCACCACTTCCAAATGCCGACACAGTCGTCGACCAACTGCGACAAACCATGCAAAACCTTGTACACAAAGCATATCGTCAATCCAAACAAGATAACGTTTTTGTTCCGAAATCACTCGACAACTGTGTTTTTGTCCTTGTTAGAACAGACAAGGTTCGCACGGGATTATCTCCTCCATACGAAGGTTCGTATAAAATCATACGTAGACTTCGCAAGCAATTCATCGTATAGATTAATGGTAAAATCTAAACCATTTCAATCGATCGACTCAAACCAGCTTACGGAATTCTCAGTTAGGAGGGGGAAATCACTTGATGCGGTGTCCTGTAGCGGCTATATACTCACGCATTCAAAATATACTTACATTCGCGTTCCACTACAATAACAACGTATCAGCGCTCTCATGTCCCTTACACCAACCGCAACCGCAACCACTCGACCAACGAGCACGCAAATTTATTTATTCACTGCTCCAGTTAAGCATAAAATGAGCTATAGTAAGGCACTGACCCATGCAAGATGGAAAACCGGCATTTAAAACCGTCAAACCCAACTTCACTTCTTTCCCAACCCAAGTTTAATTCAGTTTGTTAAGATGAGTATTCTCCATATCATATATTTCCTCGTTTCTAACCTATTTACCAACATACTAATTTTAGTTTAAAAAATGGTATGAAACGAGGGGAAAAAACTCATGCAATGAACACACGCCTGAACTAGGGTTTCTCAACAAGATCTCGGGATCCCGAGATCTCGGTTTCCCGGTATTGAATTTATTTTCTCTATTAAATCTCGGAATTTCCCGGTTTTCAATTTTTTTATTTTTATGTACTCGTTTAACTACATAACGGCATAGGAATAATATACATATTACAGTAAATCCTCGGTTTAAGAGCCTAATTATGGATTGTCCTGTCTCTGATTTCCGTTGCCCTTACATGTGAATGTAGAAAGTTTAAATATCCCGTACACAAGTTTATCCTTCAATGGCATTTTCAAGTCAAATTCAGGCCGATTAGGAATGAACTTGGTTATTACTTACCCAATTATGATGAAATTCAGGATGCAAGATGGAAATGGGTTTAGATGATTTCTGGAATATAGCCATTTATTAAGGGACTTGACCGTTTCTTAACCGGTTATGATCAAATTCAGCATGCACGATGGAAAGGATTCTAAAATGATTTTACATACAATTCTGAAAAATGGCCTATTAGATTTTAACGGATTATGGTGAAATTCGGCATAAAAGACGGAAATGAGATTCTAAGATGAGTTTTAGGTGAAGTTCTGGAGTACTCCATTTAGGAAGGAACTTGGTGTTTTTTTAACCGATTATGATGAAACCCGATTTTTACCTTGAAAATAATGATATTTAGAAAAAGTTCTGGAATTTGGCCAATTATAAAGAAACTCGGTTATTTCTAAGCCGATTCTGATGAAATTGGATAAATACAATAAAATCGGTAAAGAAACAACAAACTAAGTTCCTTCCTAATTGGGCTTATTTCAGAATTTCATTTTAAAAATCATTTTAGAACCCCGTTTCATCATAATCCGTAAATAAACGGCCAAGTCCCTCTTAGTATCCCATTTCCATTATGCATCCTGAATTTCACCTTAATCGGTTGTTAAATAACTAAGTTCCTTCCTAATTGTTCATTTTCCATAACCGTTTGCAAAAATAATTTTAAAATGCCATTTCCGTCGTGCATACTGAATTTCATCATAAATGGTTAAGAAACGGTCAAGTTCTTTCCTAATTGGCTTTTTGTTAAATATTGATTTTAACTAAATGGTATTTTAAATTTTTCTCATCCAGCTACAAATGCATTGTATCAAAAATAATCTTCAAAACCGGCTTTTACAATAATGTAATGACCTAATGACATTGGCAATACATTAAATTTTACTATGCGTATTGCGGTTTTGTTGTTTTGTGTATTTTTTTTTTAGTTTTAGAAAGTACCAAAAAAAAAAACTGCGAATGACTACTGTCTCGCTAATCTAAATTAGTAGTATTGGTGTATTTGGTGTATGTCAGTGATGGATACACAAAACCAACGTCACAAAACCAATGTCTATAAACATTTTTGTTGGGTTTGATCATAGAAAAATAACAGAGAGAACAGAAACTAAACACAAATAATGAAACAAATTCAAAAACCAAGATGGCCGAAAAATTCTTTGGTTTTTTTTTTCAGTAGCGTCGCATATTTCTTTAGGTTTTATGCAAATAGTAATAATTTATGTAAATATATTAAAAGGAGCATAATTAATATAAAAAAAGTTATTGTTATAAGTGTACCAACATAATTATAATTATAAAGTATGTATTATTATTATAATGGTTTACAGTTACTATAATGAACATAAAAATATCAATTTAGAACATAACTAAAGTATTAAAACTTTTAAAACTTGTAATAAAGTCATATGGATTGCAAGATCTGACCTCAACAAATTTAAAAACAATCAATCAACTTGTAATAAAATTTTCTCATATGTAATTTCGTTCATTAGACTCCCCTAATATTGAATATAACGGGGTGCCTATGGTTTTTTTTTGCTTTCATCATGTTGCCATGATGATTCATATGCATGGTCAAAATAAGATTTTTGTGTGAATGAAACTTGAAATTTTTACTTTAATTACAATTTTATGAAAGAATTTTTTTTTTAATTTTGTATTTTGAACATTTTAAAACCTAGTGAATTTACTGATGTGTACAAAATAAGTGTAAAAAATTCGAAAATATTTAAAATGATTGTGTACAAGTGTTATAAATATTTGTAAACAAATAAAAATTTATTTACCGGTGAAATGTAACCCCTTTTTTCTCAATTTTTACTTCAAGAAATGCCTTATAAACTTTAAAAAACTAAAACCTAAAATGACAAAATTTCTCTTACCAATATGGCGTTGGTAAATATAGAAAGAGAAAAAACAAAAAAACTGGCTTCAATTTGTTTTATGAATTTATATGGGATTTTGTTTTATCTTCTACCCTTTTGTTTATTATCTGTGGTTTTGATACACAGCATTTCAATAATATGAAATGTGTTAGAGTAGGATTAAAAATGTACACGTGTATAAAACCAATACAAATGTTGTATTATTGTTTGGTTTTGTTTCTTGTATTAATTGGTTTATCTCGAATATATTTAGGCGACTACTAACGTTTTAACGCGACATCTGGACCTTCACCGGTGAAACAATTTTTTCGCATGATGGTAGTACTATAAGTGTTTATACTATGCACACTGTAATTGAACCAAATTCAGCACCAGTCACACGAAGGCGTTGATTAACCTCTGTATTACGGAAGAAATAGTTTGATGAAAATTTGTGTTCGGAGGGAATTCCCCAAGTGAAGTAAAATACAAAAGCATTTTTTGATTAAGTTATTATACGTTTTTCAGAACTCTCGATAGATGGGTAAAACTCGAAAAAGCTGTACCCTAGCTATAAGGATGAAATTTGTAAGAATATGATTTTTCAATCGGGTTCTTGTTTTCTCAATTAATTGTATGAATTTGATTTTTGATAGATGTGCGATTGTACATGGAATTTAAATGTAACGGCTCCGTGTTTGGATTAAATTAAAATTGGGATTGACTCAATTTGTTGTGCTCAGTTGGTTTTCATGTCTTGTATTATCTTTTTTTCTAATACATACTTGAAAATACTTTTGCATTTTATTCTATGTATAATCGACACAAATGTGGTGCAGGGATTAGCACCCGAATTCCGGTTCTATGGCAAATGATAATGAGAAATGATTTAAGTTTTTTTTTCGACTAGTCAGTTCACATACTCATCAAAATTCCGATTCCCGTTTTGCAGACAAGTTTCAGTTATAGTAAACTATTATAGTATGCGTTATTTGGTTTAAAGCGCTATACCACTTGACTGAATTGACTGATAGTAAAATTAAAGAAAGATAAAAATATACATTTGTTAGATGGGCGAATGAAACAAAAACCCCTCTCAGTCAAGAAATATTTGTGTCTGTAGTAGTGTGACTGCAATAAAAAGTATCAAATTGAGAACATTTTATAGCAATCACACTAACACACATGCATAAAATTAGTATATGATGAGAAATATTTCCCGCACACTAATAATTTTATGGTTAATATATTTTTCAAAGTTTCTCCTTAAAATTTTGCTATAAAAAAGTAAAAATAAAAAAACCCATGACGTTTTTTTTGGTAGAGATTTTTTTAATTTTTACGGAAAATATACTAAAAAATATAATTCTGATGTGACTATTAATAATATTTAATATTTTAGATAATTTTGAGATACAAAATTAACTGAATTAATAGGAATATTTGATTTTTTTTAAATAATTATTGGTTATGTTTTTGTGTGCTGTTAAAATTTCTCCTCAAAATTTTACTATAAAATAAAAATATAAAAGAAACATTGCCTTTGTTTAATATATAAAGTTTCGTACTTTTTCTCTTTCCCTCTTTTTTTACTATCAGTCAATTCAGTCAAGTGGAATAGCACCGTTTTGACATGATGTATTTTGTTGTAGAAACAAAATTTTCTATCAAAATATGTTTATTTTTTCGGAATGATGTTGATATTGTTGTGATTTTTATAAAATTAGGTGTACCAAAAATGTTTGGAAAAAATAATCAAATTAAGAAAACTATGTTCTAGTTATTTATTGTTTTGTGTTTTTGTTTACAAAATTCATGCAATTGCTTTCGCTACCCACGTTCCATATTTGTGTGTGTTTAGTCTATCAACAGAATTTATTACGACGGGCCATATTTATATTTGACCCATTTTTACCTACTCGTATGAATAATGCAAATTGGTGAAATTTGTTATCTTGTGTGATAAGTTTTGGAAGCAACATATAAAAAATTGAGTCCCTTTCGGACCAAATAATTTTTTTTGATAAGTTTGACAAACAACGCACAATAATTTTAGGTTCCTAAATTTTCTTTCTGGGTTCTGACTAAAAACTACAAACATTTTGTTACTCATTGTCCATCAACTAATGTTATATCATCTACATAACACATTTCTCATAGAAAAATATTTCCTGTGTTTTTTGACATTCTTTATGGGTTTTATTTTCTCAGTGATCAAACCGGAATCGCATTTCCTGAGTTTCTATACCTTTAGGTTTTTTAGACGAATAAAACCGATCTTGATTTTCAGAGGTGTTCGTGGGGACCCAACGCAGATTTCCAGAAATTTGAAGCAAACAGCGGACAGGTAGTTTTAAAAAATTCTGTTGTTCTGATTTGTATCTACATAAATTACAGAACTTCAGTTTTGAATTCATACTGTAGAAACTAATTGGTGTCTTATATCTTTAATTTTGGTTATTGGTGATATTAATTGTAATTCATTACAGAACAGTCATCACACATCAAAGTTCTATACTTTAAGTGGCAGGTTCATGAAAATGCTTTATTTTTAATAGTAGTTTTGAGTTAAACTGTACTTTTAGGATAGGATTGGATACGTATAAGAGTATGTAAAGGGGTTACTTTCGTAGTTTACGGAATTATAAGTTAATTTTCAGAATAAAACTTAGTTCCAGAATTAATAATTTATAAAGATTCAATTTAATCCCGATGTTCAGAATATAGTTACAGCCTTATTCAACTCTCCAAGATTAGAGTTTAAATAATTGTTTAGTTTAATTTTAATGTAACAATCAGCTATAATTAATTAATTTCGATTTGAATTTTCAGAAATACGAATGAATCCTCGCTCAGCATTCAGAAACTCCAAGATTCAGCTGTAGAAATTGTATTGTCATGAGACAACTATTTTTAATATTTTTCACTAATAAATTTATGTAAGTTAAATATTATTAGTTAAGTAGTAAAGATTTAGTATTAATAGATTTAATTTAGTTTTCAGAGATGCCTGTGAAATTTTTTGAGCCGTTTTCGTAAATAGCCTATTTAGATACAGTACTTAATTGAATTTGTAGGCGTGATCCACTCGGTTTTCAGGCGATTTCACTCGTTCAAAATATTTTGTTAGGCACCACAAAGTAAGTGTCTCGAAAATCTAACTTTGGCTAGAAAACCCAATGAGGAAAATACACAAAAGAAAGAAGTAACACTTTTCTTTTAATACTGTTTTATTCTGAGTTTACACAATTTTATTATTTTTGCTGTTGTCGCTTTGGCTTACTGATTGCAATTAAAAAATCCTAACAATATATTGACACAACCCAGCAAACGTGTCTTAAGTAACACATGCAAGACAAACTGAAGACTTGGTATGCTAACAAACCGAAGTCAGCCAAAAGACAACTCCATGTATTTGGGACGAAGAGTCTTCAAAGAAATGTTTTGTGGTCGTTATTGGTAACATGTCTGGATGTTGACTTTTGTAACATGTTCGCTGGTCGTATTTTTATTAAACATGCCTTGCGTTTTTCATTGATAACATGTTTTGGGTTTGTCTTTAGCAAGATGTATGGCGATTGTCTTAGGTAACATGTTTGAAGCAGTCACACTCCTAAATCTAATATATCTTCCCAGTAAAAGTAGAAAATTCTGTTCCCCTCCCCCTTTCTTTACCGCAGAGTCAATACAAAATGTATCGACTCTCATAAATGAGAACCTCTTTGAGATTTTTCTGTCGCTAATTTGATTTCGTACTGAAAGGTAATGTCTACTCCTAAGGTACGGTAAGGTAAGGTGTGTGTATCATGCCCACACGAATAATTACGAAGTTTAAAATTTGTCTGATTTAATATGAAAAAATGTTTTCGACAACAAATTATTTATTATTTTATAAATGCATTTTGTATGAAAAGCTTGGTATGAAAAGTACTTAATACGACCACCAAACATAATACAAAAGTCAACATCCAGACATGTTACCAATAACGACCACAAGACATTTCATTGAAGACTCTTCGTCCCAAATACATGCAGAGTTGTCTTTTGACTGACTTGGGTTTGTTACCATACCAAGTCTTGAGTTTGTCTTGCATGTGTTACTTAAGACACGTTTGCTGGGTTTGTTAACACTTTTTGTTTTATTTTTTTCACAAATAAATATTGTATTGAATTTAAAATATTTTATAAGAAAAATATTTTTTATATTTTTATTTTAATTAAATAATATTTATTTCTTTTAAACCTACAAAAAAAATTGAACACATCACCATCCGCACAAAAATAATAATAAAAACTACAAGAAATGGCGAAAAATGCTTTTTGTGCGTTGGTGTCGAAAACGAAGCGGTTTTTGAAGACTTGTTAACATTTCTTCTATTTCCCACCGATAGGAGCGCTTTAAATTACATAACGTCTGTGTCTCTAGTAACATACTGCAGACAACCGCAATAGATGTTACCTAAGAAATTTGTCTCTTTTTAACCCGTGTAATTTCATATTATGTATTTTCTCTATCCCAGACAAGCAAAAGACTTGTTACCAAAGACAAAAAATTTGCTGGGTACTCACAAAAATATATTGTCATGCAAACTTCTCGGTTTTGTACTTAGATGGCACAAATGCTGAATTCGACCAGTTTTATTTTTCGATCAGTTCGTGTAGTTCCTAGTGGTTACACAAACACTTCAGATAATTATTATTATTATTATTATTATTATTACTATCTTTATTTCAATAAAATAAATACAAAATTAAAATCTAGTTGAAACAACATTATAAAATATGAAATAAAGTACAGCTCCTATAGACATTATGTCTGTAGTGGAGCAATTTAAAACAAATTTTAATTAAAATTTATATAATATTCTTTGTTTACATAATTAACAATAATCTTCAACAAAATACAAGCTCAGTTATTAAAATAGATATATTTAACTACACGACGGCACATTAGAACATAATGTATGATAATTTAACATTTATACTAAAAATATTGCTCGATATCATCGATGTCAAGTAACCAAGTCCGAATTTCCCTGTTAAATTTATGTTTCTGCGCAGATGGAAGCATTTTGACATTTTTAGGTAAAAGATGGAACCAATAAGGTGCCATATATAAATAAAATCTTCTAAACCTTTCACTATTACAACGAAGACCGACAAAATTGTTTGGATTTCTCATATTATACACGTGGTATATTCGACTATGATAACTATTGCTACGAACAAAAAACATTTTCAATACTTTAAAAACATACAAATACCTTAGAGGCAACAAGTTTAACTCGCGAAAAAGCGGAATAGTGGGTGTATTCCTTGGACAAGCATAAATTAATTTGATAATTCTTTTTTGCGCTACAAAAAGATCTGCAATATTAGCAAAGTAAATTCCACCCCAACTAGTTATACCATACATTAAGATAGATTCAACAAGAGCATGATATAACCTTCTTAAAATAAAAGAAGGGCACAAAGGTCGAAGATTATAAAATTTATGCACTGCAGTAATAACAATTTTCCTGATATTAGTTAGGTGGGAGGTCCAATTTAGCTGTGAGTCAATTGTTACACCTAAGTATTTAAACTCATTTACGCAGGGCAAATCAAAACATTGCCCAAAACATGGATTCTTATCACACGGGTATACGTGATACTTGAAAAAGTTTTGATCAACTGTTATGTCGGGCCGTCTAAAATGCATAATTCTAGATTTTTCACTAGCAACAAGCCGATGATAAAAAAACCATTTACTTAGAGTGCATAAATCAATATAGATAAACCGTTGAATATCAACGTAATCATTAGACGCATATGTCAAAGCCAAATCATCTGCAAACGCTGTAGCACACCCTCTAAGATTAATTTCAAAGATAGAATTGAAATAAATTAAAAACAATAAGGGCCCCAAAACTGAGCCCTGAGGAACACCACATTTTAGAAGACCTGGAGGACTATTCACATTATTAATTTTTACAATTTGACTACGCTTACGAAGGTAACTTATAAACCAATCTAATATTTTGCCTCTAACACCAATACTTGACAATTTCATTATGAGTATGTCATGGTTAACAGTATCAAATGCTTTTGAAATGTCCAAAAATACTGCTGAGCATTTCTGAGAGTTGTTAATTGCTAAATAAATATTGCTCAGAAAATTTAAAAGAGCTTCTTCCGTAGATTTTCCTTCTATGAATCCAAATTGGTGATCACTAAAAAATTTTATTTTACCAAGGTAAGAGACTAATCGTCGTTTAATTAATTTCTCAAATAATTTGGAAAAAGTACTCAATAGTGAGATCGGTCGGTAATTGTTTAATTGCAGAGCATCACCCTTTTTAAAAACTGGAATAACAACAGCTATTTTTAAGGCGTCTGGAAAAATTCCGCTCTTTAGACTTAAATTAAATAAAAATTTTAATACATCAACCAAATACCAGGCACAATTTTTAACAATGATATTATCTACTCCATCAAATCCTTTAGAATGTTTGTTTTTTAACTTCTGAATTTCAGAAATAATCTCCAAAGAATTAATTTCATCGAAATAACAAGAAGTACAGTAACTATCTCGGTTTCCAAAAATAAATTGTTTCTGCTCTCCACTGTTAGTACTATTAGGAAAAATATTGGAAGTTATATCGGATGAAACATTTATAAAAAATTTATTAAATTCATTACATATATTCTGATCATCAGTAAGAAGAACATTTGATTGATATTCATAAATTTGTGTTATTTGGTTTTTGTTTTGGGACGTATTTCTACCCAAAATATCATCAATTTCCTTATATACTCAATCAATTACTTTATATAAAGTATGTACTACATATATAGTTATATAAAAATAAATCCGTAATTGTTTGTGTATATCTTCCAAAATATTTTCTTAAAATCAAAACATTCAAATAATTTTTGTCCGAAACTTTTTTTAGGCTAACTACATTCGAAATATTATTTTGGTTTGTGGATTATAGAATTTAGAGTTATGGATTTACACATACTAATGTGGAAATTGTGTTAATAATACCAGAATAAACTTTGCTGAGGTCATCCGTGTCAGTTTTCTTGTTCACTAAAATTTCCTGCTTGCCGACAATATGAGCCATTTCCAAAAATAAACGGTTCTTATAAAATTTTGCATTTTCAAGAATTTTGGCTTGGTTCAAATTAAATTTGTGCCCCGTAATATGGGAATGTTGGCACAGTGTGGTGGCTAGAGGATTCCTTATTGGTACCTTACAGTCCCATTTATGTTGACTCAGTCGATTCTTCAACAGTTGTTTCGTAGTTCCCACACACTTAAGACCACAGGCGCCACACGGAACCAAATACACTACGTTAGATCGGAGTGCCTCCGGTGTGGTATCTTTCAATTGACTGAAAATCTTTTTCCTCAGTGGATTAGCTGCCGAAAGAGTGATTTTGCAATTTATGTTTTCATTACGCAACACTTTAGCAATATGCTCACTAAGGCCTTGCACGTAAACGATTGGTTTGTACGATACAATTTGGTTAGTAGCGGCGTCGCGATTCACTATATTACTGTTATTATTAATGGTATTATTATTACGGTTAATTTGGTTAAACCAATTAATCAATTTACTAATCAAATAATTTGGATATTTATTTTTAGACAAATAATTTTTGATAATTTCATCGGTGTCAACAGTTGCATCCGTGGTTAACTTTTTCACGCGGCTTACAAACCCAAATGCAGTATTAACAATTTGGTTCAACGGGTGGAAACTATTAAAATTTAGAATACGGCCGGAAGATAAACTTTTTGCGTACCAGACAGTTAATTTGGCCGTTATCTTTACGGATCAACAACGTGTCCAAAAAAGGCAATTTTTTCTCTGTTTCCATCTCCAAAGTAAATTTGAGGCCAAAATAATTACAGTTAAATTTCGACCTTCCGGGACACACAACAACAGATCATCAACATATTTCTTAACAAACAGAATATTAAAATTAATGCAGCTGAGTACTGTGTCGAGCAACACTTCCATTATTATATCCGCTATAATCGGCGATAGCGGCGAACCCATCGCAATACCGTTAATTTGTTTGTAAAAATTGTTCGATGCTGTAAAGTATCCCGATTTTAAACAAAATTCCACAAGATCCAAAAATTCTGTTCTGGGAATGTTGGTGTAGGGCTCTATAGTTAACCATTTACCCGAAATCGTATCTAAAGCTAATCCGAGGTTGATGTTTGTAAAGAGTGATACCACGTCTAAGCTAATCAACATATGTCGCTGTGGGACAATCTGCTCTTTAACAAACTCAACTAACTCAAACGAATTTTTACAGTTGTATTTCCGATCATCCGTTGCTACATTCAACAGATCAGCCAAATACTTAGATGCCTTGTATGTGGGGCTGTTTATAAACGATACAATGGGTCTCAACGGGTGATTGTCTTTGTGTACTTTCGGAAGCCCATAAAACTTCGGAGCCACTGATGTATAGGTAGTTAGTTTCTGTTTCGTTTCCTTGTCTATAAAGTTACTTGAGTATAATTTTTGAATCTTTTTATTGTTTATGTTCTGATATGACGTTGTCGGATCCTTATGTAACCTTTGGTATGCATCTTGGTCTTGTAGTAGCTCCACAACCTTTGTATCATACTCTGACCTCAACATAACCACCGACATACCCCCTTTATCAGCATCCAACACAATAACGTTTTGATTATTCCTCAAGAAATTCTTAGCTTCCAGAGTTAGTTCCCGTAAATGTTTCTGTTTCATGTTTAAACAGAGATTTCTTGATAAAAAATTCTGGAAAACATGACAAATACTAAATCGTACGATGTCACGTTGGTGTTCGTTGTCAATGTTTTGAATTATTGAATCCGTTTGGGCTAACATTTTGAAATTTGGAATATCTGCCTTGTTGAAATAAGGCAAATTAAACTTTGGTCCCAAACTAATAACTTGCATAACCTTATTTGGTATGTCGACATTGCTGATATTGCGACACGCGTTATTATTTGCAATATCAAACGTAAGTCGTTGTTGGTTAAGCAATGCATCAAATTTCCTATTTACAGTGATCAATTGAAATTCAAGGGAATTCTTAAAAAACAAAGCTTGCGTTTCAAAAAAGTTGTTTAAAAATCGTGTGTCAATGCCAAAATTTTCCAGTTTGTTTTTGTAATTGGAAATGTGCCGATCGAATTCCTTAATACGCCAGAAAGTCATCTCAATTTCAACATTTAAAATTTTTCGTTTAAAGTTTTCCATCAAATTTTGAATTTTGTTGGTAAATGGCATGTGTGGTTCAACATTTACAAATAAACATTTAATATTTTGAATAATATTTCGAATGTAGTTAGCCTAAAAAAAGTTTCGGACAAAAATTATTTGAATGTTTTGATTTTAAGAAAATATTTTGGAAGATATACACAAACAATTACGGATTTATTTTTATATAACTACATAATATCCATACTTTATATAAAGTAATTATCTGAAGTGTTTGTGTAACATTTAGTTTTTTGGAATATTTGGGGGAAAAATTATCATTTAACGGTAGGTTCAAAATTAAGCATTGCATAAAATTTTCTATAAATTGTCTTATTAAAAAATACTTTTTGTGGTTGTTTTATATATGTATGTATACAGACCTGAAGAAGATATAATACATATCGAAACGTCGTCGTAAAATAAAGAGTTTTATTTTCAAGGCTGTAAACCCGAAGGTAGTAGCATAACATGTAACCATTCTCTTCCTTTTTAGTGTACTTATTACACGATGCTGAGCAATTTGGTTACAGCAGAACATTGGTGACATCAAATAAGTATTTGTGTTGAATATTTGTGTTGATTTTGTTTGCATCCTTTCCAGGTATGTCCAAGGCTTCTGGTGATCCCGAACAGAATTATCGATGCATTATGGGTGTTGGTGCAAAGAATCATAATCATTTTTAAATTATATTTAATTATATAAATAATAAATTCTAATAATATTCTTTTCCTGTTTCCAGATAGGTAGGAAATAGCTGATTACTTTAATTTTAGCTTTTTATTTTAAATTTAGTTGCGGTGTATAAATAACTAAATAACTCGCTCACATTACCTGTAACTAATATTTAGAACAAGTGTTGTGAATTTAAATCGTAGTGTAGCAATTTTAAGTTTTAAACTTTCTTTTAGAAGTTTTAGCTAAGTCTAAGTATTGGGAGAGTCTTCATATTCGATTTCATAAAATAGCAATTTTTTGTAATATTAATATATTTGTGTTTTATTTATTTATGTATTTTGTTCATTAATGTCTGTTAATTAAATTATTTTAAGAAAATTAAAAGGGGTCTCTTCATTAGTCTACTAATAAATAATTTAATTTTCAGAATATAACATAGTTCCTGTATTAATCATTATTATAGGGATTAAAATTAATCGTGAATTTCAGAATTCAATTTTAGATTGTTGGTCCAATAATCCTCAAGGATCAATATGTAGTAAATAAGTTGTAGTTTAGAAATTGTGTTGTACTGTGTTAACTATTTTACTATTAACTTATCGATCGCTTGGGTGTCTGTAGCCGGTTCGATTCTGTCCCATCTAACAATCCTATCCTATCCTTCGGTTTTGTTATGTGTAAACGGATGTATGGTATGTGCCCGGGAGTTTCTGCTATAATGCTTGGCCGTACATCCTAATCAATCCATCAATAATACACATTTATTGATTTTCTCACCACCAAAATACTCAATAAATAAATTATTTTCATATGAGAAGATTTTGACGAAAATAATCATAAAAAACACTTTCGAATAAAATCGGTCCATATTATTGTGAATATTATATAATTTGGTTTGTTTCTATCAAAAAATAAAAGGTTATGTATTGTAGATGTGAATGAAAAGACATTTTCATTGAATTTTCAGGTGAGGCTGATGGTTTTTGCATTTTTATAGTATTGCTAATAACTTCAAGATTTACTGGTTCAATTCCTAATAGTGGTCTTATTACATAACGCGGTACAGTATACCCTCCTATACTGAAGATGAAGAAGTTGAGATTAATGTCGCGAGAGTAGCAAAGAACTTATTAAACTCGTTTGCAATGAGATATTGGTAGGGTTTCTAAAAACCCGGGTTTTTAAAACTCGACGATTCCGGGTACACTATTTTGGAAACCCGACAGACCCGGGTCGGGTTCGGATTCAAAATCCGAAAAATATTTAAAACATTCAAATTTTCGAATATTTACCACAATTCATTTATTATGTATCACATTACGTTAAAATTGTTTAATGGAATTAACATATTATAACACCTAAGCATTAAGAGACTTACCTATCCCTCAACTATAGATAGACATTGCAAAAATTTGCAGATCCAGAGAATGTTCTTTCGTTATTCGTTTAAGTAGGTTTCACTATGTATAGCGCGTCATAGAGATTCTCATCTCAAGATTGACAGTTCGTTTCTTTGTGTTGTGTTTTTGCATCTGGTTTCTCTGCATTTTATCCTTGTCGATTAATAACGGTTCTTGCAAATTTTCCATGGAATTGACTTTCCGAGTCCGAGTTTTGGAAAAGTCCATTCATTAGCTGTGTAGCTAATCTTAAGACTTGTTTTGAACGAACAAAATTAGGTTATTTAAGCGATTTAAGCAAATTGATCAAATTCCAGTGTGTTATATCATTCAGCCGTTTCTCGATGTTTTGTAGCAATTCAGTGTGATACCGGCTGAATAGAGAGTTGAATCGTTACGACTTAGGACTTCAATGAATTGCCGATGTTTCACGAAAAACCTGATCATATTCGCCAAAGAACTCCAACGAGTTTTTTTTAGTCCAAAATTAGCTTTTTGGTGTGACCGAGCTCTGCCTTGATTTTGTCTCGTAGAATTCCATTTCTAATACAATAGTATCAAATTTAAAATACTTTAGCATCTTTCGAACATCGGCGATAATCAGATCAATGCTGACTGCTACCACAAAGTTGCCTTCTACAGCCGAGTTCCAAATCCATCCATCAATTTTCGAATATTTATCACAATTCATTTATTATGTATATAAGCCACGTACGCCGAGGTGAATACTATGATTGAGACAAAATTGGTAAAATGTCGGACATTCTATACCGGATTTGATCATAAAAGAATCACTTTCGCCCTTATAACTTTAAATTCCAATTACCTGAACCCGCCGGGTTTAAGGTCAATTTTTAACTGAATTGAATTATTTTGAATATATTGTCTAGACGAATTATTGATCAAAGTTCGACTAAATAAGCTCCACATTTGTTTGGGATTGCTAATTAATAGTTTGAACTCCCTGCTAAGTCGTTTGAAGTTCTCTAGGAAATAATGGTTTGTCGGATATGTCTTATGCAACTTATAACATTTGTGTGGTATTGTACCACATTTTGAAATAACGTACCACATTGCAAGCTGTACCACATTTTGTACCACAAGAGACCTACATTTAAACTTGCATACTTCCATATGAATATAAAATGCTAAAAATTATGGAAAGAGATTATGCAGGAACTGTCTGACCTGCCCGTATTACACCCAAAGCAATTTAATATGCAGCTGGCCGTCTTCCGGTAGTTTCGAAATCAATAATAAGTAGGTTTATTTGGTTATTCCTGAAGATATAACAATTGGCATTGGAGATAATCTTTGTAAAATGACCCTTAAATGACCTTCATACTCATCTAATGATTTTGATGCATGCATATTTAAAGTTATCTAATCACCACAAGTTCTTCTCCTTAATAAGATCTTTTAACAAGAACTCTACCTTAGCTGCGTTTAATTTTTCGAGGGAAAGACGTCGGGTTTTATAAAAAACGGGACGATCGAGGGTCTCTAACATGTGTGTAACTTTATTTTCAACATTTTTAAACTCAAGGTTATCCCGTGAAATATCTGTGAAGTCGGACAGTAATTTAAAAATCCAATTAAAAATTATTGACAGCGAGACGTCGGCAACTACAAAAGACCACGAAAAATTCCTGCGTAAACCAAGATTAAAATTTAAAATGCATGTTTATTCCGTAAGCTTTAACTTTAATAAAGTTTGCAGCATATATATTGTTGGCGCCACCACTGAATACACGACTGGTGCAAGGCCTGGTGGCGAACACATCAAAGTAACCAATTCGTCAGGCAACACCAAAAACCAAAAACGTCAAACTACACGACGTGTTTTGAGTCGGTCTTCTCTCTTCGTGTCAATCGCTAGAAAAGCAACAACGTGTTCGCAATCAGTGGCCATTTTCTATGTAAAAATAAAACATAATCGCGTTGCTCAACAATAATAATATATAACATAATAATAATATAACATCAACATCATAATAAATACAAGTTAATAAAATTAATCTGATCGTGTCAAGCGTTTTTATTTGTGGATACTCTCGTCCGTGCACCAAGTCGCATATCCGCTAAACCATCGTGGTTAACATATATTATATTAGGAATTTTCCAAGATCGACTTACAAATCAATTGAATTACTGAAACGTGCGCACCTGCATCGATTAAAAAAAATTGTTAAGAGTTTAAATCCCCAACTACAAGGCGACAAGAAGTTTGCCCTTCATTAAAACCGTGCCTCGGTACATTTGGACAACACAAGATCCTCTACAACTCTTATTGTAAATACAATCATCGCTCAGTTTGTACATCAACTCTAGAACATTTTAGCATCAATGGTTCACTTACGACTATCTTTTGAAATAGTCTGCGCTTAATAAGAATCTGAGTTATAATTTTCAATTGTAGTTCAAACATCGTGATGCAGAGTAGGTTACGTTGTGATAAACCGCGCCACCGGTTCTATAATTAGATAGCTACACAGAGCAATAACAAATCAGTTTGAGTTCTCCCGAATAACATATGGTCTTCGCAACTCGCAGGCTATACATTCCAATGATTTATTAACGAAATTCTAAAATCTTCATTGCGAGTCAACCCGAGGTAAAATTTATAGAACATCTAGACTTAGTATTAATTAATATTACTGCTTCGAAACGCATTTTTGACTTAAAGTCACACAACTACATGACCTTGTTGCCATACGATCACTCAATTCTCGAACGGTAAATAAAATTTGATGAGTTCAATTTTTTGTGGTCCTTCGCCCCCCACAAAGAATTTCGTAAATTCCAAGTACCTTATGGCTGGTTTTAATTTGTGTACAACGAGTTGGTCCACAATCGTTAAATTTAATCATGGTTGACCGATTTGCAGATGGTCAGAACCTTGATCGTAAACGATTCGAATCCAGGAAGAAACACTGCATTGTGACAGTAAACTGAAACTTTTAAATTATAGGAAATTGTGTCCCAAAAAATGTCTTAATAATTTACATAGCCAAACAAAAACGTAATATCACATCATTTAGCAACAGTGCTGACCATATTAAGTCAAATAATGATTAGATGGACACTTCAAATAGAAGTGCAATACAATTTCGTTGAGCACATTATGCTAAAATAAGAAAATGTTTCTATAAAACTTGTAAATAATCAATAACACAAACAAACATCTTCAAAACGTTCGGTATGACATCTATGAAAAGCTAGCAAAACCACACTTATTTAGTATAGACACAATTTTGCTCAATTCAAAAATCATGAAATAGTTTCATTGAAATTATCTGGTTGTTTATCTGCACTGAAAATTTGAAACCTCAAGACTTGATTATCTTAATCTACAGATTACACGCGCACTACAAACTAGAAAAACCCGAAACACACAAATATTTTGTACAGACTTATCGCAAAATTTTCCGCCATACGAACATCTTACAAAGAACCGAGTTGATAAGACGGCAAACAATTGGTTATATTTAGACATAAAAGCGTTAATTAATTTTGTTTCTGTATAATGATTAGACACTTTGAGTTATCTCTGTATGAACCACTTGACATGATTGTAAGTTGCCTATATAAATACGGTACAAATTGGTTGGTTAATCAATACGGAGATAAAAATGTTCGCAAAAACTGTTGTATTACTGGCCGTTGGGATTGCACTAGCCAGTGCTTCACCATACGATGGACGGATTGTCGGTGGAACCAATGCCACTATTGAAGATTATCCATTCATGTTGTCGCTACAATTCAACGGATCTCATACATGCGGAGCATCAATTTTGAACGCAAATACCGGAATTACAGCCCAACATTGTGTGCACAAGTAAGTATATAATAATTTGAAGATTTATTTATTAAGTTTTGTTCTTTGATTTATTATATTATTAATTTTAAGAATCTCGATTTGGTATATTACGAAGTGGGTTGCTATAATGTTATTTTATTGTTCTATTTTACAGTCGTAACGCAGCTCTATTCACAGTTCGTGCCGGTTCAGCAATTCGTAATAGTGGTGGAACTGTACATGCCGTTTCAACAGTCATTAATCATCCCGGTTATAGTTCCCAAACCCTAGACAATGATATTACCATTCTAAGGGTTTCGCTACCATTTGCATTCGGTCCAACCGTTGCTCCAATTGGTTTACCCGATCATTTAGACGATCTTCCCGGTGGCACTGATGCCGTAATTGCTGGTTGGGGTACCACAGCATTTCAAGGCACCTCACCCAATTATTTGCAACGTGCCAATGTTCCAATTGTTGATCGTGTCCAATGCCACGTTTGGTACGGAAATTCAACTGGTATTACCGAACGTCAAATTTGCGCGGGACAAGAAAACTACGATGCATGCCAAGGTGATTCAGGTGGTCCACTAATTCAAGGTGGCAAAAATTGGGGTGTTGTTTCATGGGGATATGAATGTGCCCGATTTGAACGTCCAGGAATCTTTGCAAGCACTGCTTACCACAGACTGTGGATTAATCAATATTTGTAAATTAAATTTTAACAAATAAAAAAAATAAAATTAAAGGCTGATTTACATTCAATATTTTCGTTCTTTTCCAAAAGATAAAAGATGTACGATAAAAAATACGTTTTAGTATGATTTGATTGTATTAAAATGAGAAGGAATACTCAAAAAGTAATATTCGAAAAAGAACGGAAAAAGCTGATAAAGATGAACACTGGGCCCCTAATGATTTCCGCGGCGAGTCTTAAAGAATTTCGATATGTTCTTTTCGAGCCGCTTCAACTTTCTTATTATGAATTCCGCTATTGAAAAGGATGTAAAGCGTTCATAACTTAATAAACGCGCACTCATTTAATGACGTGTGTTAGTGTAAGCGCCATTATTTTGAGACTAGTTTCAATTTTAGTACAATTAAATATTACCTTTACCATTCTCAAACTATTTTTTGAATAAAAATAAAACACCTTTCAGTCGAACTAATGCAAAATACAACAAACGAGTAACCTGTTAAAATCTTCAATATTAACTCAATCGGAAAATAATTGTCCGCCTTATTTTTGTTGGCGGAATTTTTCTCGCTATCAAATAGATGGCGAAAATGTATCGTGTTTCGTGACCCCAAATTCACGATATCGTGAAAAAATTCTTTCGCTGCGAAAATCATGATGGGGGCCCCTGGTTTATCTTTTTTCGTGAAAGTTGCTCAAAATTTATAAAATCAAAGTAACATTTTGAAAGGATAAAATGAAATTTTGCGTATGCCCTCCTAATTTTTATATATGGATAAAATATATTTGGACTTTTCTTCGTGATTCTATTCTTTTGAGAAAGAACGAAAAGATTGAATGTAAATTAACTATAAATTATAAACATTTTTAATGCACAATTTAGCGATGTTTTTACTTATTTTGTGTATATTGCAAAAAAATGATTATTTCTATTGAATCATAGATGTCACACTAAAAAAAATCACGCTTCAAACCAATTGAGCAACTTTTATAGATAATTATGAATTGTTTATGCTAGCCGGTAGGTGTCACTAATTTTATTTGCCATGATTATGTAATTACCATGATATTCGTATGATGTCGCTATAAACACATAAAATAATTATCATAGACACACATTAAATCTTATCTTCTTGAGATATTTTTTGTGATTAATTGAAAACAATAAAATTTCCAAACTTGTGTACATTCGTTTCATTTAAATTATGTTCTTCTTGGCAACAATATTGTTTATTTGTTAATCGAAGCGATGTCAATATAGCTGAGTATCCGTATATGGTTTCGATTGGATATCTTGGTTTTCATACATGCGGCGGGACAATTCAAAATGAGGATACAGTACTAACGGCCACACATTGTGTTTATCGGTATGTATAATATGTCAATTGCAAAAAAAATATTTTACTTTGTTTCCGCAGTCGAAATGAAACTCGAATCCATGTTCGTGCTGGTTCAGATTCACGTTCCAGCGGTGGACAATTAATCAACGTGACCCATGTTATTTCACATCCTGATTTTGTGTATGATGATTTGGAGAATGATTTAACCATACTGAAGTTAGAAGAGAGTTTAGTGTTTGGCGTCGGTGTTTCCTTCGCCCCCAAAGAATCTCGAAAATTCCAAGTACCATATGGCTGGTTTTAATTTGTGTACATCGAGTTGGTCCACTGACCCAATTGGTAAATTTAACCATGGTAGACCGATTTGCAGATGGCCAGAACCTTGATCGTAAACGATTCGAATCCAGGAAGAAACACTTTGCATTGTGACAGTAAACTGAAACTTTTAAATTATAGGAAATTTTGTCCCAAAAAATGTCTTTAATAAATTATATAGCAAACAAAAACGTAATATCACATCATTTAGCAACAGTACTGACCATATTAAGTCAAATAATGATTAGATGGACACTTCAAATAGAAGTGTAATAAATTTCGTTGAGCACATTATGCTAAAATAAGAAAATGTTTCTATAAAACTTGTAAAGAATCAATAACACTAACAAACATCTTCAAAACGTTCGGTATGACATCTATGAAAAGCTAGCAAATCCACAAATGCACCCACTTATATTTAGTATAGACACAATTTTGCTCAATTTAAAAATCATGAACTAGTTTCATTGAATTTATACGATACCCTTGTTGTTTAACTGCACAGAAAATTTGAAACCTCCAGACTTAATTATCTTAATCTACAATAAAAACCCAAAAAAAAACCGAAACACACAAATATTTTGTAAAGGTTTATCGCGAAATTTTTCGCCATACGAAAAACCGAGTTAATAAGATGGCAAACAATTGATTATATTTAGACATAAAAGCGTTAATTAATTTTGTTTTCGGAATAATTATTAGACACTTTGACTTATCTTTGTACGAACCACTTGACATGATTGTAAGTCGCCTATATAAATACGGTACAAATTGGTTGGTTAATCAATAGGGAGATAAAAATGTTCGCAAAAACTATTGTTTTACTGGCTGTAGGGATTGCACTAGCCAGTGGTTCACCATACGATGGACGGATTGTTGGTGGAACCAATGCCAATATTGAAGAGTATCCATTCATGTTGTCGCTACGATACATTGGATCCCATACATGCGGAGCATCAATTTTGAACTCAAATACCGCAATTACAGCCCAACATTGTGTGCACAAGTAAGTATATACATCTCGATTTGGTATATTCCGAAGTGGGTTGCTATAAAGATATTTTATTGTTCTATTTTACAGTCGTATCACAATTTTTTTCTCAGTTCATGCCGGTTCAGCAAATCGTCTTACTGGTGGATCTATACGTTTTGTTTCATCAATCATTAAACTTCCCGGTTATAATACCGAAACCCAAGACAATGATATAGCCATTCTAAAGGTTTTTCAATCATTTGAATTCAGCTCAGCCGTTGCTCCAATTGGTTTACCCAATCATTTAGACGATCTTCCCGGTGGCGCTTATGCCATAATTGCTGGTTGGGGTACCACAGCATATGAAAAAACCTCCTTAACAACTTATTTGCTACGTGCCAATGTTCCAATTATTGATCGTGGCCTATGCTACGCTTGGTACGGAAATTTCTCTGGTATTACTGAACGTCAAATTTGCGCGGGAACATTAAACTACGATACATGCCAAGGTGATTCAGGTGGTCCACTAATTCAAGGTGGCAAAATTTGGGGTATTGTTTCATGGGGATATGAATGTGCTCGATTTCAAAGTCCAGGAGTCTATGCAAACACTGCTTACCACATACCGTGGATTATTCAATATTTGTAAATTAAATTTGAACAAACAAAGAAAATAAAAATAAATTTTAAACATTTTTAATGCACAAGTTATCGATGTTTTTACTTATTTTTTGTATAAAGCAAAAAAAAATGATTATTTCTATTGAATCATAGATGTCACACTAAAAAAAAATCACGCTTCAAACCAATTGAGCAACTTTTTATAGATAATTATGAATTATTTATGCTAGCCGGTAGGTGTCACTAATTGTATTTGTCATTATTATGTAGCTACAATAATGCCCGTATGATATCGCTACAAACACATAAAATAATTATCGTAGACACACATTAAATCTTATCTTCTTGAGATATGTACTTTTAGTGATTAATTGAAAACAATAAAATTTAAATATTATTTTTCATTTAAATTATGTTCTTATTGGCAACAATATTGTTTATTTGTTGGTTCACTATAATAAGTACCGCGCTAAATAATAATGGTCGAATTGTTAATGGAAGCGATGTCCATATAGCTGACTATCCGTATATATGGTTTCGATTGGATATCTTGGTTTTCATAATTGCGGCGGGGCAATTCTAAATGAGGATACAGTACTAACGGCCACACATTGTGTTTATCGGTATGTATAATATGTCAATTAAATTGCAAAAGAAATATTTTACTTCGTTTCCGCAGTTGAAATGAAACTCGATTCCATGATCGTGCTGGTTCAGATTCACGTTCCAGCGGTGGACAATTAATCAACGTGGCCCTTTTTATTTCACATCCTGATTTTGTGTATGATGATTTGGAGAATGATTCAACAATACTGAAGTTAGAAGAGAGTTTAGTGTTTGGCGTCGGTGTTTTGAGTATTCAGCTACCGGAGCCGTGGTCTGATATCGAAGGTGGTACATTGGGGAGAATTTCTGGCTGGGGAACACTACACGTAAGCATAATTCAAAATTATTTTAAATCTTTTATTTTATTTGAATTTTTTTTTAGTATACAGCACCAGGCAGTGATTTATTACAAGGCGCCGATGTACCTGTGGTTGATCGGGATCTGTGCAACCAATTTTACGCCGATGCTGGAGGTGTAGATGACCGGCAAATATGTGCTGGTGCCGAAGGCTAGTTGTTGCCGGGAATCATGTAGGTATTATTTCATGGGGTTACCTCTGTGCTGAATACCAAAGACCAACCGTGTTTGTAAGAACCTCGGCCTATATCGATTGGATTGAGCAACAGTTGAAATAAAGTCAAAACCATAAAATCAAGACAATAAAATACAATTAGATAAGAAAATGTTTTTTTTTTGTGCTTATCGTCGCTTATAAAAGAAACTGGCGCGTCTTGTTTTGTATTCAATAAAAAATGTCAGTTCAAAGCATCACCGTCGCATTTTTATTGCTCGTCGTCGGAGTTGTATATTCCGCAAGTTTCGCCGGGCGCATTGTTAATGGCACCAACGCCAATATTGAGGATTATCCATACATGGCATCGGTTATCTACATAATCAGCCATGTATGTGGCGGAACGATACTCAACACGAAAACCATCCTAACGGCAACACATTGTGTACATGGCCGTGTACCAACACTGTTTAGTGTACGCGTTGGTTCCTCATTTCATGCGGGCGGGCAACAAATCACTGCCGCCAGTGTCGTGTCACATGATCAATTTGACGAAGAGACATTCGATTTCGATATCAGTTTGATTAAATTATCAGATTGTATACAGTTTGGTTTAGGTGTTGCGGTTGTAAATTTACCTTCACCAAAATCGGATGTAGCGGCCGATGTGTTCGGAATTATTGTAGGATGGGGCACTTTAAGTGTGAGTACCGAGAAAAATATAAATATTTTTCATATGATTAATTGTGCTCCGTATTTTAGTATAACGGCCCACTACCCAACCAATTGCAACGGGCCGAAGTTCCTATCGTCGATCGATATGAATGTCAAAGAATTTATGATTTGTGGGGTGGTGTCACCGAGCGTCAATTGTGTGCCGGAAAACTAGGAGTGGACGCGTGTCAAGGTGATTCCGGTGGACCTCTAATTGTGAATGGCGAAAATGTTGGAATCGTTTCATGGGGCAATGGATGTGGGTACGGCCCCACCGTATACACTCGAATTTCATATTTCCTCGACTGGATTATCGACCACAACTGAAGTTAAAGCACGAAATAATTTTGTTGTTGTTTTTTTTGGTTTAATTTTATTTTAATTAAATTAAAAATGTAAAATGAAAAAATTGTTGTAAATTACATAATTGTATATGTATGGGTGTGTTTGTGATCTAAAACTTAACTAGCCTGCCATAATGTATAAAACCTAAATATATACCTAAATCATCTACATAAAATCACGTAACACGTAATAAACGGCCGCCAATAGTACTACAATTGAGGCGGTCACTGTTTTTGCTCCGCTAAAGCATTCCAAATTCTCAACAGCAACGGTAAATCGTAAATCATCTTGGTTTTGGCAATTATTGTCCGAGCATCGGAAATTAGTACTGCCGGCAGCGACTTGGGCACCTTGAAGCGACAGGAAAAATGGAGGGCACTGATTAATGAAATCGTGTCCATCGCATGCATTATTCAAGTCAATTTCGAATGAGTCCGAAACAATTTGGCGACAATTTACGTCACCTTGGTTTGTGCTATTCGAGATGGGATTTTCAATGGTACGCGATTGACACACTGTAATTGAACCAAATCCAGAACCAGTCACACGAAGACGTTGATTAACCTCTGTATTACGGAAGAAAAAGTTTGATGATAGACGATAGAATACAACGCCACCGGCCTGTACATGTCCAATAAATTGATTATTCCCGCGCTCCGGTTGTTCCCAATTTGAACCACAACGAGGATTTATAATACGACGTGGAATTTGTTGGGCTCGTGCAATAGCTGGCGCAGCAAGTCCAGCCGTATTGGTTGCTGGTGTATTACCAAGTGCAAATATATCACGCGTGTCATCTTGAACGAACTGATTGAATCGGGTATGGGTACCACCGGCCAAGAATATAATTCGTAAATCGGGAACGACTTCACGTAAAATTTGAATTTGTTGCTGGGCAAATGATGCATCAGCGTCATTTACAATGCCAGCATTTGGAATGATCATAGCGATTTTTGAACGTCCACCAGCAATGCCACCGGCACGTTCTTCAATCATAAGCTCTTGGGTTAATTCACGGAGTGATCGGATCACAGTAGGCAAATGAAGTCCAGGTTGAACTGTAAATTGTAAAAAACAAAGAAACATTTAGGTAACTCAAATTATTTTATTCCACACCTCCCAAAATACGTACTGGTTGTATGATTATTGGCTGTCCATAAGGTGTGCATGTCATTTACGTAAATTGTTCGATTAACAATGAGTTCTGTGCCGTTGGCGCCTAACAATGTGTATCGTGATCCAAACCGATTAACGTTTAATCCATCCAAAAGGGAGGTTACAAGTGGATTGATTTGGGCATAGGTCCATGATGCATCAATATAGATATATATATCGGAGGCCACTAAACGTCGGATACCATCACCAGTTGTCTGCGCCAACATAACGTTACACGAAGCAATATTTAGTTGTGCTATTGGACAAAAGAAAAATTTACCGTAAAGCACCGCATTATAAATAAAGATTTAAGCAAACTTACGCATATACGCCGACAAACGGGCGCTTGCTGCATTTGCGAACGTAATAATTGATGCTTGACTAATGGTGGCTGGCGTTCTCGCCTCTTTTTCTAGCACAATACTAAACGCGGCTGTTTGATCTTGTAACGTGGCAACCGGTGCAACAGTTGTAAATAGGTCATTACGGTTACAGGCACGAACGTTCGAGCCAAAAACACCGCGATCTGAGTAGTACATATCCAAAACTTGTGACAATCTCAAGGTGGTCACCTGTTGCCGCCATGCCAATATATTTTGTGCCAAAATCAAACCGTCTAATCCACCACGAATTTCAGCATCGGTCATCTCAAGATTTTCACGCTGCGACAAGAAATACCATCTTGGTACAGCCGTACTATTCCAAGCACCTGGTGCACCAACAGTCATAGTCGGCATAATTGGACCTTGATTTAGTGTAACTTCGGCTAAATCACCACTCAATGTAGCCGCCCAACGATTATCAATATTCAAATTTTGAGTTTGTTGCGACAAGGCCTGACCACCTTGCGCCAACAGCAATAATTCCCGTGTAGTAACAGTTTGTGGTTCGAGGCCGGCGGCAATACCAGTGATGAGTGGACCAACTGCAATGGCTCCCCATTGTGTTCGTATAACACCATTTTCTACAGGGCATTGACTAATCGCGTTCGACGCTATATCCACTTGACTATTAATAGTTTCGACGCCCTCGTGAAATTCACCATCAACCGGTTCAACACCTTCATCAGCAACATCATCAGCACCTTCATCAGCACCTTCAGCACCTTCCGGAGCCTGTTCACCATTGTCATTAGATGTTCCTAGATTTATATCAATATCGACATTACGAGGTACACGATCGGCACGATATTGTGCTAATTGATTGCATCGGGTTGCTTCATCGCCGCGAACACGAAGTTCAAATGAGCTGGACATCATAAAGTGAAGGGTACACTAAAATAAAATAAATCAAGTAAACTGAGGAAACTTACACATAATTTGCATCGCTTCAATATAATTACCCGTTCCAATGCAGAAAGTGTATTATTTGGGAAGTTAATGGCATTTCCGGGTACTAAACGCGAGAGCAATAAACGATGTTTAAAAAATTGATTTCCAATGGGGCTGAATGGTAGCACACCTGGTGCAGCGATTACACGATGATCACGTTCAACACCGTCCAAACGGAAACGATGTACTAAACTAATAGCCAATTGTCTCATATCCTGTTGGGTACCTGAATCCTCAACCCTACGTATTATCTCGATTAGAGTGTTCATTGTCATTGGCAGCCGATTATCACGTTGCAATAAATGTGCTTGACTGTAGCATTCTTCCAGCGATGCGGGAATTCGTGTTTGGGCATTTTCTTGGGCATATCCACATTTCGTTATCGTTAATATTAAAAATACGCAAATCGTTAAAAATAGTTTCGCCTGGGAAACGGCCATATTGCTTTATTTATTCGGCCGAAGTAAAATTCTGAAACGATATAAAATTTAGGTTAACACTTTTTAAATTTCAACATAAAAACTGATAAGTGATAACGTATTATATATTGTAGATAAGATAGTATTATGGGTTTTAGTGTTTTGTACGATAAATAGTACATACACTTTGTAAAAATATGTTTCAATAGAAGTTGAAGCGGATTTTATTGGGAAGGGTTCACCTTATCAAGTGTAAATAAAGATTGATTGATATTGGAAGAAATGCGCGCATTAAATTGTTAATTACACCTGTTGTGAGTAATTTTCACACAAACTAAATGCGAGTATCTTATTAAGCAAACACCTAAAAATATGGTTATGACTTCAAGGTAATTCGATAACGTTCGTTAGAATGATTCTTATCGGACTAATCAAACTATACACTTGTCCGATATCAATGAAGTAAACAATTTTATTGCAAATTCCAGTGTAAGTTTAACTGGAATTTTAATGTAAAACACTTCTAGAAAATAAATAACTTGCAAGAGAATTTGAATCATTTATAAGAGAGCCAAAGAGAGCTCTCCCAAAATTATTTTATTATCCAATATGCGTGATTTCTTTTTGGATCACCGCACAACAAAATGAAAACTTAACGAAAAGGGAATACTATTCCTTCGCATACCATTAACAAAAAATTAAAACTTAACGAGCATTTAGCGAAACTAGATTTTTCTATAAATTTTGGAAGCTTTTCAAAACAAAAGCTGCAAGTTTAAGTTTTCCATTCTTAAAATATAAAGGGCTAAAACTTCTTGTGGTGCTCAGAACTTCGGTCTTGAAAATTAACTCAACTCCCAAATCAATCTCCAAATGAAACTTTTAACTCAATCTTCAGCTCAACCTCCAACCAAAACAAGCTCAACTCTTAACTTAACCCCAAATTAACCCACAAATATTTTCCCAAACGAACCACTTACTTAACCCCAACAAAAACTAACTAAACCTTAACTTCAACTGAACTTAGCTCGAATCAATCTCAACTCCACACTTAACGGCCAGCTAAATCCCAAAATCAACTCGATACGAAATCTACATGCATGTATAAACTCAACTCAATCGAACCTTCCACTAAACCCTAACTCAACTTGAACTCAAACCCTATTCAACCTCGATTAACTAAACTCTACCTCAACCCCGACTGAACCCCCAAATAAATCACAACTGCACCCAATCGCTCCACCCCAACTCAATACTCTACTCGGTAATTTAACCCTCATCGCAACCCTTATCTTAACGCCCGATTTGTTCCTAAATCAGAACAAGTCAAGTTAACTTAAGACTCAAATCTCAATTCAACCTCCCAAAAAAGCTCAATAAATGCAACACCTGGTCTGAGAAAATACATGCGTACATGAACTCAACTCAAGCTAATTTCCAACTCAACCCACAACCCTCCCAAAATAAATCCGCAACTGGACCCTCAGTATACCAATACTAATCCCAATTCAACTTCCAATTCAACACTCAACTCAACCACCAATTCAACCCTAAACTAACACGGCCTGAAAGCCACTTGAGTATTTGAACTCTACTCAATCCTAACTGAACGTCTAACTCCCCTAACTCAACATCAACTTAAACACAAACTCAACGGCCAACCCATTCAACGTGGCTCGAAAAACCGTTGCACCATCATTCCGTTATACCATTATTCCATCATACCATCATGCCACTATACCGCCGAACCATTATACCATTTCACCATTACACCACTATACCATTACACCATTACCATTATACCAATCGACCCGGTTTCAAGTGGGCAATACTTGGTGATTTCTTTTTTTTTGGAATTACGATAAAATAAGATAACAAGTAAGAAAACAAACACCCGAACCAATGCTCGCTTATCCTATTTGTCGGGCCTGAATCACCAGTAGAGTGCAGGCACATCGGGTTCTAAATATAAAAATATGCATTCACAATTTTCCTAATCATTATTATGTAATCATATGTATATACATATTTACACACAATTCAAATAAACATGATTAATCATGTAAACAAACGAATCAAAAAAAAACTGTCGGACTGAATATAACTGATACACTGAAAATCCCCTAAGGCGGAACTCACATAGACAGAATCAAATTGAAAATTCCGCCTCTTAGGATTTTTCGCATTTTAAAGAGTTGTTGTGGAATAAATGCGTAATAGGTATACACGAACTGTGGCGACGTTTTTTAATGTTGCACTTGATAATCGTGAGTCGATCGAAATAGACGCCATTGTATGTAACTAGTTAAAATGTTTTAATAATTTTTTTTTGTATACAAATTATATTGTAAAAAATTCTTCAGTAAATTTCAAAATTGCATCCTACTTGGCCATGCTCCAGAAGTTTTTATAAAGCCATTTCAGAATCATATTCCCCATCGTACATAATGAATTCCATCAAAATCGGTTAAGAAATAGCCAAGTTTGATCCAACTTAGATCCAGGTTTTACGTTCGTATGTAGCACACCAAAATAAAAGTAATTCTAATCTCTAAAAATAAAATTACGAATGCTTGACCTGCTCTACCTATCTCAGGAGTGATTAAGTAAAATTTAACCGTTTTAAACTACCTTTCTTTACTATACGGTGGTAGTAAGTATTTCAGTAAAATATGAAAAATTGAATATTTACACTCAAGTAGAGACACAGTGTTAAAGTAAATCCTAATTAAAGTAAAGTTGTCTAAGTTCCTAAATTCCTATCTCATCATATTTTGTTTAAGGCACCCACTTTTAAAAACTAGAGAATATTGGTTTGCTATATTGATCTCTTTCATATAATTAAACGAGACAATTGATTTTACACGATCAAACACGATTGTGTTTTTATTTAATATCGAAAGGCCGAATGTTGAAAGGCCGAATGGGTCGAAAGGCCGAATGGATCGAAAGGCCGAATGGATTGAAAGGCCGAATGTGTCGATGGGCCGATTGTGACGAAAGGCTGAATGTGTCAATAGGCCGGTAGTGTCAGAAGGCCGAATGTAGCGAAGAGAATTTGAATTCTTCAATTTAAATGTTGAACTATTTTTTTTTGTCAATAGGTACTTACAAAAGATTTTATAAATTAAATAAATGTCGTCTAATTAATACGCCAATTAGTAGCGAATTATTACGTACATAGTTAATTATTAGCGTAGAAGGTTTGTTCCTTTGTTTTGAAAATAAACCTCAAAATGCGTAATTATGCTGTTACGACAGAACAAAATAGATAAAAATAGGCTGTTATACGTACCTATGAACCTTTGTTTTCAAAATTAGATTTAGTTAAAAATTTGAAATTGTAGGTATCACACTAGTTTCGTGATTACAATCTAACCAATACAATTTTATAAAAGTAAGGAAATTCTGATTTAGAAATATCGAGGATGATTCTATTAAGTGAAGGAGAATTCTGTTAAGTAAAGGCAGATTATATTAAATCAAAAAAAATTCCAATAGGTAAAGGAAAATTCTATTAAATGAATGAATTTCAGTACAATCAGTTAAGAAGCACTTGAAAGAATAATTAGTCGGTAGAGAAATTGTTTTTGTGTTGATGATTTTAATTTTAATATCAAAGATCAACGGGATCTAACTGTACTATTATGCATTTCTAAATTCATTGTTTGACCAGCATTTCACCAGACTGTCTAATTTCATCGGAACTGTCATCGATCATATTTTGTTCAATAATTTTGATTATGGCTGAAGGACGTTTGTTTTTCCAATCACCATCAAATTTCAATCTCTATTGATTGTAAAATACATCTCAACTTGTCGTGCACTAAGCATACAAGAAGTAAAAGAAAAATCCAGTGAATTTAAGTTTTTGAATAAAGTGTCTAATATTGATCATTTTGTTAGAAATCTTTAAAAAATCGACGAGTAAATCAAACTTTAAAAAATCGCTGGATTAACAATGAAATTTTAAGCATTATGCAGAACCGTAATAATTTCGCCAAATTAAAACGTAATTACCCACATAATTTTGCCTATATTCGACAATTCAAATTGTTACGTAATAAGGCCAAACGAGATTATAATTCGCATGAGATTTCTGGTGCCATTAATTCTAGGATACTTTGGTCAGTTCTTAATGAAAATGTATACACTGAACTTGTATTAAAAGGTTACCAAGTCCCTATTCATTTAACTCGCATTATCATCGTAACAACTGTAATTATCTATAGTCTCAAGAATAATTCACCTAATGGTCCAGATTCTATTTCGGCGAAATTATTGAAAAGGTACTCAACTTAATTTTCCCCATATGCTGGTTAAATTGATAAATAGTGCGTTTGATTTAGGTATATTCCCCATAGGCTAAAGTTATCGCCATTTACAAATCCGGTGATAAATGCGATCTGGGAAATTTAGACCAATTTCAATTTTATCTAATATCAGCAAATTAATTGAACACATAGTTTTAGTACGCCTCAGTAGTTTTCTAGTAGCAAATAGAGTAATCAGAAATAATCAATTTGGGTTTATTGAAATTTCTAGTACTACTATAAAATGTAACAAATCTGCAGGAAAACCTTAGTGATGGAAAAGTAGTTTCAGCTTTTTTATTGATCTCAGAAAAGCATTTGACAGTATTAATCACGAATTACTACTTTATAAACTTTCGCTGGTTGTTGTATCAGCTAAAGCTCAGTATGCAGCTCGAGCTAAGATAAATTTTCCATACGAATTTGGCGTAAAATTTACCTAGCTAAATAAAATATTTTTTTTTTTGCTGACAATTTCGCTGAGCGGTATGCACCTTTGCGTGACAAATTTGAAAAATTATCAGTTGTTTCATTCAAATCTAGATTGCGCCACTATAAATTCTCCAAACATTTTAGCCGCAATTTATCTCACAAGGACAATAATTTGAAGATAAATTTTGACGGTTTTGAATTTTAATTCATTTTATAATCGAAGAAGGCACGAAGTAAAATTAATTTATTTGTATATAAAGAAGACAGAAGTTAAAATGGCCGACCAACATATACGAAATCGAGTATTTATACAGAACAGCTTTAGATTTAGAAAGAACAGCAACTGCTGCAACACCAATAAAAATTAAATATCCTCTTCGTCACTGAAATTCATTATTTTGTATACTTTTTAAAAACTGTTTAGCATGCATTTTTGAACAATTCTTTAGAAATATCAAAAAGTAATAAACTAAAAGAAACTTCATTCAAAAACAAACGAAAATCAGACATACATAAAAGTCAAACAAAATTTATCTCTACACAAATTTTTAGCTTGACGATTTATCTGTAATTTAATGGAGACTTGTGGAGACCGCGTTAAAATTTATCTTAACTCGAGCTGCATACTGAGCTTGATGATTTAAATGTTTTTAAAACATATTTAGTTAATCGTTTGCAATGTGCAAAGTGTTAGTATAGCCAGAGCCTATATAAGAGCCTCCAATATCGACTGTATTTTTTACTAAGCTTAAAATAAAGTACAAATTTTTTTTTCTTTAATGCTCGAGCTAAGCTAAAATTTCCATATAAATTTGACGTAAAATTTAGCTAGCTAAAATGAAAATAAACAATTTCGCTCACGATTTCGCTAACCGGTACGGAGTTCACGCGTAAATTTTTTTTAAAATAATGTCTTGCGAATTACAATATAGATGTCAGCACTATAAAGTCTCCACAATTTTTCGCACCAAATTAATTGTACGCTAAATTTTGACATTCATCAAGTGCCCAAAACACAAAATACAAAAATAACACAAAACTCTCTAATTAACACACAAAAAACCCAAAACTCAATGCCCGATTTCAGAACAAAACAGTAAATTCTCAGTTAAATAATATCTCGTGTCTTTCATCTTTTATGAAATTGCAACTTGTTTCAAAATTCAAAATCAATGCTATCTGATTAAATTTCTTTTTTACATAAAAATTGTGACTGGAGAATTAAATATTTATTTAAGCGATATTGAAAAATCAAATATTTAATTCTACCGTTAAAATGCTCATGTAATAAAAAAATATAATCAGGTAGCATTGATTTTGAATTTTGAAACAAGTTGCAGTTTCATAAAAGAAGAAAGAGGCGAGATATTATTTAACTGAGGATTTGCTGTTTTGTTCTGAAATCGGGCATTAATTAATTAAAAAAAAACACCAACATTTTACAAAAAATTAGAAATGTGATTCCAAAATGATTTTAAGTTTAAATTCTGGAATACGGCCAAATAGGATGGATATTTTCTAAAGGATTTTTGAAAAATTATACAAGTGCGTTGGAAATGAGATCTAAAATGATTTTAAGATTAAATTCTGGAATATGACTAATTATGATGATGGCTTTTTCTCAGAAACTGGAATCGAAACTGAACCGAAAACTGTAATTAAACGCTATTTTCAATGAACCAAAAACCGGAACCGAATCGAAATAAAATAAAAAGTTGAACCTGAGCCGAAACTGGAATCGAAATTAATTTTCGTTCCGGTTCAAGTTTGTTTTGCTATCCGAAAAAATGTATACAATTATTTTCAGCTTTTAAAATTGTGCAAATTAAATATTAAACTAATCGAATTATCCAAGACGGTATTTTTTTCGTTTTAGACGGTTCCGCTTCCGACTTACGCAGATTTTTGTATCTACATATAATAAAAACTATTTTTGTATCTACATACATATAACAAGAACGATCTAAGTGAACTTGGTTATACCTTCGATGCACTTGATTGTATCTTCGAAATTTATTCGAACTGAAAGTGACTTATTAGTTTTAATAGGAAACTGAAATGTACCAGGGAATATATATCGCCGATGGACTCTGGTGTTACGGAACCCATCGGTTGTTTGGTGACTGATGACGTGGGAAGTAATCGTGAGTTTTACTTAAAAGTTTATATATTGATAGTACAGCAGCTCGCTGATCATCTTTCTCCAACTGTATGCCGCATTTGAATTATAGGATTATGAACATGGTCGTCGTTGCGGGAGGCTCTGTTACTTGAATGTTAATAATGAGACACCATTGGTAACACATACGAAGTGCAGTCGGCGACCCTTCGAGACTCTTTACTGCGTGAGATAAAATTTCGTTATTAGTACCATCCTGTGGTATACGAATTACGAATCGTGGTGACACATACAAGTATGACTAGAAGTGATTAGACTTAACATTAATTTCTATGATGATATAATAATCAACATTATTGAAGAATAACAATAAGAAACTGAGTAGATGTGAACTTGTAAAATTAAAATTTTGAAAATCAAGTATTCATAGTCTACAGAAATACCATGTATTAGGCCTGTTGCACATCTAAGCTAAGCTAAGCTATGCGATGTGAGCTATGTTTTTGTAATATATGTAGTTTAAATAGATCGCTGCATATCTGAACTAAGCTATGCCAGCTATGTTTTTGTGTTATGAGCGATGCAAACTAACTTAGCTCGAGTTGTCTTTGCCTTGCTATGTCAGCTATATCGCTCACATATACATAGATATAATTTTTTGTTTTGAAAAACAAAAAAATTATACAACTGCCATTCCTTACAAAATGTTGACCGAATAATATATTGTAATCTTAATTTGCGTCAATGTTATATTATATAAATTCATCAATGTAATTGTGAGCGATGTAATTACATATTTCAAATGTGCAATGGAGAGAGCTATACGAGCTAAACTAAGCTAATAGAAACTATGTTTCTCGCTTAGCTTAGCTTAGGTGTGCAACGGGCCTTATTAAAAATACGTCAAAAGTATGTATTTGTACGTTTCCATGGCAACCGTATACAATAGCATTGTAGAAATCACACGGTAATATAATATTGTAATTGATGTTTACACATCAATAGTCAAGTTCCATAACAATTGGTCGTATTCTAGAAGTTTATCCAAAAATAATTTAAGAGTCCCATTTTCATTGCGCGTACCAAATTTCACTAAAATCGGTTAAGGAATAGCCAAGTTCCATCCTAGTTTGCCATATTCCAGAATTAAGTTTCATCCTATTTGGCCAAATTTCAGAATTTTATTTTAAAATCTCATTTCTAATGCGCATCTCAAATTTTACTAAAATCGGATAAAAATTGCCAAATTTCATTCTAGGTACTTGGCCACATTTGAGAACTTGATTTAAAATTCATTTTAGAATTCGAATTTCATCGTGCTTGTCAAAATCTACTAAAATCGGTTAAAAAGTACCCAAGCTCCTTTCTAATTTGCCATATTAAAGAACTTCTAAAAATTATTCCAGAATCCAATTTCCACCGTATATGTGAAATTTCATCATAATAAGTCACGAAGTGGGCAAGTTCCTTTCTACTTCGCCGTATTCCAGAAATTCATTTTATTTTTTTTTAACTAACAGCGATATAAAATCATCTTGACTTTTACAGATAATCTGGCAAACCATAGATAACAACAATCTAGAAAATGTGTCTCGTAAATTCGAATTGTTTCCATTAAATCGGAGGAAATCGAGTTTTTATTGTAATGAGAAATAAAAAAAAAATAAATCATACATGAGGTAAGTATGATGTTGTTTATATAAAAACTTTTTATTTTGCACTTTTTAACTTAAAGCATATAAAATTTCAAACACTGTATTTTCGTTGGGCGTTTGTTGCTTGCAAGCAGAAACAAACGAAAACGAAAATTTTTTGTTTTTCTAGTTTACTTGTTTGTCCTCGTTTGAAAGAAATGAAAAATGACAAGCAAAAAATATATTTTTCGTTTTGTATTTTGTTCGTATTCGCAATAACGGATTTTTGTTTGGTGTTGATCGAAATTTGGTGCTCGTTTCCGATCTCTAAAGTGTTCTACATATCTTTAGCAGCAATATACAAGAAGGATATATACCATTAAGTAAATATTAATTGTAGAATTAATATTAAAATAAAATTATTTGTAAAATATATTTTACGAAATTTCATTTTGAAAAATATATCAAAGTTGGCTCTGACGAATTAAAATAATACTTGCTAAATTTATATTTAGTTTCTCTAGTGCACGTTAGATGTCTAAGATTTGTAGGTACAGAAAAATACGAAAAAAAATTATTTAATCCCCAAATTATTGTACGTTCTAATTATTTTGAGAATTTGTTTTGCTTTTCCTACAATTTTTGAACTTGAAATTTCCGCAGGTGACAATTTTTAGTTGGTAGGTACGATTTTTCAAAATTTTTACTGCCATCACTGCCATCACTGCCATCTATGTAATGTATATTGACTTAATGCACACGATTTGTAGTAAGTATTTTTAATTTGACCAGAATGCTGTTGTTATGAACTTTTTTTTATATTTTGGTTTAAATAAATCAATTATTACAAGAAAATGAACACGATTTATATACTTTGAAATTCAAACATTTATGAAAATATTTCAGAAATCATAATTAAGAATTTGCAACGTATTCATTTACAAATTTGTCTTAGGAAAAAAAGTGATTTCCCATATGTTTTATGTGTTTTACCATAGACATTCATAATAGATATCTCATTTGACTAAAAACACAAAAAAAAATAAAGATTTTCCATTCAAATGTTATCGATGTATTGCATATACGTATTATATTTGCAACGCATTCTAAAATCATTGCCTTATAAAATACACAACACAACGATACATTGGAATTATCAGAAGTTTTTGTTTTTTTCCTTTAGTTACTATGAAATGAGAAATCTAGTATGAATGTCTATGGTTTTACTATGGAAATTTTGGTTTTTTTCTCGTTTCTAATTCCCTTATAAATGCTTTGATTTTTAGATTATGGCTTGTATAATCAAGGTGGCTTTGATTAAAGCCCCAATTTTCGGAATGGATGTTTAAAGGTGCTATTCCACTTGACTAAATTGACTGATAGTAAAATTAAAGGAAGATACAAATATACATTTGCTAGATGGGCGAATGAAACAAAAACCCTTCTCAGTCAAGAAATATTTGTGTCTGTAGTAGTGTGACTGCAATAAAAAGTATCAAATTGAGAACATTTTATAGCAGTCACACTAACCCACATGCATAAAATTAGTATATGATGAGAAATATTTCCCGCACACTAATAATTTTATGGTTAATATATTTTTCAAAGTTTCTCCTTAAAATTTTGCTATAAAAAAGTAAAAATAAAAAACCCATGACGTTTTTTTGGTAGACATTTTTTTAATTTTTACGGAAAATATACTAAAAAATATAATTCTGATGTGACTATTAATAATATTTAATTTTTTAGATAATTTTGAGATACAAAATTAACTGAATTAATAGGAATATTTAATTTTTTTTATAATTATTGGTTATGTTTTTGTGTGCTGTCAAAATTTCTCCTCAAAATTTTGCTATAAAATAAAAAAATAAAAAAAAATGTTGCCTTTGTCTATTACATAAAGTTTCGAACTTTTTTCTCTGTCCCTCTTTTTTTACTATCAGTCAATTCAGTCAAGTGGAATAGCTCCTTAAAAATAAATAAATATCGAGTCACTTTTCATTCATATACACGTAGTGTATTTTGTTGACACAATTACAACAACAATTGCATTGGATATAAAGCGCCGCAGATTTAAATAAATCCAACAAAAATGTTTCTTTATTTAAATCGTAGAAGGTTTATAGGAAAGAATAGGACAAAAAAAAATCAAAAATAGATTTGTTTAAATTTTTTTCTATGTACTTTGTATATAAACTGAGGTCAAGAGTTCAAGACTCTTACATTAAATAAAGCTTATTTTGAACATGGTGGCTTTATCTCAAGTAAGTTTTAATAATATTTAGTCAAAGTTTGTTACAAAGGTGAGCGTGGTAATTTATAATACAATATATTCCGATTTTGACCTAAAGCTCTATACGTATAAATAGGTTTGGTGGAATGATCACACAGGAACATTAGTAGATCTATATCGTTCCATGCAAATGAGAGTATGATAAGTGACTATATCATATTCTCAAATAATCGTATAATTGAATTCTCTGAATATGATTTTATACTATGGCAATTTTTCATAAAAATCGAAATCCTCCCTGATGGTTAGAAACAACAAACTATACTCTCATTTTCTTTTCTGCTACACCAAAGTAAAAAACTTCAAACTCCTTTCCTGAAAAATGACTTTTTTGACTTATCATACTCTCATTTGCATGGGACGATATGTAATAATAACATTAGTAGATCTATATGTAGTAATAGATCTATATGTCTCTAATTTAGCTAAAATGGAAATAGACAAAAATTATTCTAGGACGACACTAAAATTCCATGTTAAGACCCTTAAAATTGAAGCCAATTAAGAATGGAGAAAGAGGCGTTTTTATGTTTTTTTTATTATCTAATAATTTTTTATGTGATTTCCCGAATACATTAAAAAATATTTAGGTATTCTTAATTTAGAAAAACACCTGCTTTCAGAAAATAATTAAATTGATAAGAAATGCTAATGCAAACTTAACTACAAATAGGTATTCTTAATTCTTAGCTTGACAAACAACTTCTTAGAACCTAAATTGACGAATCAATTCAATAAGCGTGATTCAACCAATTCATTTTTCTTATCATTTCATGGAAATGAGTATGCTAAATGTCATAAAAATAGTTTAAATTATTTTTACTTTGTGAAAATACCGCCAGGTGTTTTGATTTTTTGTTCAGAATTTGATTTTTAGCACAATTTGATGTCTGAAGGTAGCACAAAATTTGATTTATCGATCACATTTAATTAATATGAGGATATTATAAAACTGGCTTTGCATGATGACTATATGCAAGATGTCGATATCAATATTTATAATTGTCGTGTACCTGTAAAATAATTTATATCTGGCCTTACACTCATTAAATGTACAAGAAATACCAAGACTCCGGTTTTAGTATGGTTTGAGCACCAATATGTTTTTTGGTTTGTTATCAGATTTCAGATGCCTAAACTACATAAAATATAAACAAAAATCTCAAGTATTTTTACATTGGGTGATGAAAAAAGAATAGGTTAGCCTCACGACACGACCTCGTTAATCAGAAACATATTTTAAAATTCGAACCTTCTGCACACAATATTAAAGGCAGATAAGACTACCTTAATCTAAGCATAGTAAAGACACTGACTGCGACATAGATTATTACAATTTTGTTTTTGTTTTGTTTTTTAACTAAACCTACAAGAACTAATCACTCTGATTACAAATTTATTATTATCGAACCTGGTACACCTATTTATACGATTTGTTATGTGTGTGATTGAAATATCGAACAGGTATTATAAATTTGTATAAGTAAGTAATGCAACGAATGTTTTGTGTAAATAAAATAATTTTATATCTTCAGGTACATTAAAAAATAAATAATTTTTTGTTTTTTTTTGTTTAACGTGTGGCGATAAGATAATAAAATTAATTCGATGTGTAATCAAAATTTTATTTTCTAGCAAATGCTAATTAAAAATGTTAAGGCTAGGTGTGAGCAACATGACGCATGACTCATCGAACACCCTTTTAAAATACATAATAACCACTCGAAGGTGTTAATAAATATATTTATTCACATAACGTTCATTATTTCTATATAAAGTATCTCTAATGATAACGCACACCACTTAAGTATCACAGTTTCGTAGTAAAAAAAATATTAAATTAAATTCTAAACACAAGTCTTTATAGTGATAAACTGTTATCATTTTTTTTTTTTTTTAATTTTATTATTGCCCACATAAGTATAAGTAAAAACACCAAAATTACATAATCAAACACTTTGTACTTGCATTTTACAATAATTACTATTTGATAAACTTACCCAAATTATAGTTTTATATATTAATCCAATGTTTTAAAATTTGTTTCCTATATAGCGTGACTCACAAGAGCATATCTTGTGTCTAGGCATAAAATCACTTAATAAAAATAAATAAATTAGCGCACTTTTTATTAAATGCAGCTAATTTCACTGTAGCCTTTTAAAAACTAAACTGATTAACGGCAATTACCACGCCTAAGGGAGCATAAAATGTTTAGTTATGTACACTTACAAAAAAAAAATCATTTCTTATCTTATCTTATCATTACTATATACAACGACGTACCTATACTTTATAGCATTTATTGATCGTCACAATAAATAAATAGACGAAATTTAGCAATTTTATTGTAACACATTTTTACCGATTTTTATTGTATTGGGAAATAATTTAAACAAAAATTGGAAATATTTATTTATAGATTTTGTGTAAGTACTTTAAGAATTCACTCCGGGGTCACTGTATAATGAACATATTCATACATACTCATATATCAAATTTTATCAACATTATTTACTGAGTTAGTATTAAGTTTCCAAATTTTGATTAAAATTTCGACTTTTTAATGAATCACTTTTTGCTTGAACATATCCAAAAATTTTACTAACAAAATTAACAATTAACATTTTCCACTTTCAAGTAATTATTGGAAGAAAGGAGATGGTAAAATACCAGAAATTGATGAGTAACATGTTCAAACTAGTAGGTGGATGCTTATATTTGCATCCCTTACATCTGTATTATGTACTTTCATAAATTTTATTAATGATATCATAAATTGTTTTAATGCCGATGGTCTAAAAATATAGGCAATGCTTTTATTGATACTGAACAACATATAAGCAAGCAGAATGAATTTCACAGCTTCTCTGGCGAATAAATTGCCTTTGAATTCAAATAAGTGTAATGTTATTCTCCAGGGGGTAGATTCTGATCAAGTGACAAATGACTTTTTTTTGTTACTTGTCTCTTTTTGTTAATTGTCAGTACTAAAAATCGATTCTGACAAAGTGACTTTGAAATTAAAGTAAATTGTCATTGGTTTTAATTTCGATGACTTTGTGTTCTGTGTACTGTTTAAATAAAATATGTGTCAGTAAAAATTATTTTGAAAATAATTTCGTGCAATATGGATATGAATATGGATATGGATATATTCTTTAAACCAGTGTTGTGAAACGTTATTGTAACGTAACGCAAAAACGGAAAACCGGAATTTAAATTTCGTACCGTAACCAAAACGGAAACGATATAATCCATATTAACTATAACGAAAAACGTAACAAAACCGCTATTTTTTTTTAGGTTATTACGTTACATATTTATAATATTTTATTTTTATTATATCATATTCACCTTGAAATTTGAAAAAATAAAAAACAAAAATAAATTAAAAAATTCAGCTATTGCAGGTAATAAACTGAATTTAATGAATAATATTATGTAACAAGTTAATTACTATCCATAATTCATTTCCCAATTATTACTTTTATATTTTATTTATTCATGAGTGATGTATAACGAAATCGTAACTGTAACCGAAACGAAACGGAGACGTAACGAAAAACGTAACCAAATTAATTGGTCGAAACAATAACTGAAACGAAAACCGCTATTTTAATTTAGAGAATAACGAAAACTGAAACGAAATTAAATTTGATTCGTTTCACAACACTGCTTTAAACTACTATAAATGTCCATAGCTCATTTCATCAGAATCGTAAATTTTCAGTGACAATATTTGGTACTAATACAAAAATGTCACGAAAAATTGTCATTTCATCAGAATCTACAACCAGGAAAAAGTTTTCTGGTGTTGGTGTTTTGTCAGGTGAACAATTCGTTGCCGTAATACTATACGATCGTGAACTACGAAAATAACGGTTTTTACTTTTTTCGGTATAGACCAACACAATTTTTTCCACTCTTTTCAAAATGTCGACACCTTTTTTTCGTATGTAGTGTAGTTTCGGAGTAATAGTGTTTAAAATACAAATTTAAACGTAATTTTCTAAAAACTATCATTTTGAGAATGGTTTATGTTTTCCATAGTCTTAGGGTTATTTTGTTTGGTAAATGGTAAGTAATTTGAATTTGAACAAGCATATTGATTATGTAACTAACAAAGCCTCTTCTTTATTGGAACTGATTAAACATTGCGGTGATGAATATATATTGAAAGTCATTTACATTACTTGTGTTAGATCGTTTTGGAGTACGCGTCCATTATTTGCATGCCATTCATTCTATCAAGTGCATTCGAATAAAATTGAAAGCGTGCAAAAGCAGTTTATGGTTTATACGCTTCAACGTCTTCCAACTTCCGATGCTTTAAAAATCGGTGTTCCTGTTTGTGGGAATAATTTTAATTGCACCGAACCATGTTCTATTTCCCCTCAGTGCATATTTCAGTGAATTTGATGCTAACGTGTCCAGAGAATTACTTAAGAAAAGTTTACTTTAAGCTTATATATACTTATGTATGTAAAGACAACAACAATATTAATTCGTACATTTATTTATGGGCTGTTTATTAGTTTGATAAATATTTAGTTTATTCTTAATGTAAAGAGTGTCAGTAGTCAAACAAATATGTAAGGTGAAAAATACGTCAAATCAAAAATTTTTGGAAGTCATGTTTTAATTTTATGATTTTTATATTTTGAATGTGTAACAAGCACTAATTAAAAAAAATGCTTATGAAACGAATTTTTTTTTTTTTTGTTTTTTTTTTAAGATGAAGTACACACACACACACACAAACAAACAGGGTGTCACAGGTTGTCTAATATTCAAAAGCTAATCTCTGATTGTTTTTAGCCGACCCTCAAAAGAATGGATTCTGGTTCGGCGCCGAATGTTTGTCCGCTGTGTGCAATTTGAAACACATAAAAATTAATATTTATTGCATCGACACAAAAAGCAAAGTAATTTTCCCACCCACCGCTGGAAATTATAACTTCGAAATTAATTTGTTGTATAACGAGTCGCATTATGACAGCTTACAATTCTATCAGAGACTTATCCCATTGACAGATTTCACTGCACACAGTTCCGGTTTGCGTAATGTACCGAAAAATGGGAAAATGTCCATCGGAAAGCGACCACCTCCGGCAAGCCATATACCGTAATTGATGAGCCACCGTAATTTGAGTCGCCTTGGCACCTGAAATGTATAACGCCTTAATAACTACCAGAAACTCGACGTCTCGACGTTATATTCACCCCTATTATGGTTGTCGAGTCGATTGACAATCGACTCGACTCTGTGTTGGGTTCTCAGTTTTTCATTTGATATTAAAAATACGAAAAATGAAAAGGCAACAGAGAGTCGTGTCGATTGTCGATCGAGTCGACAATCATAATAGGGGTGAATCACACATGGCCCCATGCTAACAAAAGACTACATCCGCGCCCTATTCGACTACATATTAACTTTAAGGGTCCGCTTTATTTATGTAAAGCTCAAACTAATACCTACAAGACTTTAAATCTATTGTTGCTATTGCAAGATCCAAAATTCAGCAGTCTATATCAGTGGTTCCCAAAGTGTGTCGCGAGCTGACTCAAGGTGGGTCGCCAAAAATTGTATTATTTAGTTGTTTGTATTAATTTACTTTTAATTAACTCGATGCAATATATAGGAAGGCGCATGTGTTTGCAGCATATTTTTAGGTGCTTGTAAAATGTTTCTTAACAAATTTCAGTGTCAAAAGTTGGGTTTGACTATCGAGTCAGCCGGTTGTATATTTTTATAAATTTAGCTGAAAAATAATTTTTTAATTTTTTAAAAATCAAAATGGCCAAATGCTACAATCTTGGGATCCACTTGAATTCAATGACTGTTATTTGCGACTAAAATAAGAAGTAAACAGGGATTCAGAAACAGCTTTTACAGCCCAAGCTCAAAATAGAGTTTGCATGCTTATACCAAATTTATAAGATTTGAATTTATAAGATTATTTTGATTTCAATTAGAACAAGTCCTAATAATACAATTAATAAAATTTAATAAATTTTAAAATTTATTAAAATTTTAAAATTTATTAAAAAGGTTTTTCTTATTAACAACTTATTTTAAATAATTGCATGCATTATAGGAATCATTGCATACTATGATTTGCATTGTAACTATGCAACCAACCGCATGGAATAGGAAGGAATATGATCCACTTCCACTGTGTGTTATTTGCCAAGAAATACTAGCCAATGGATTATTTTAAAAGGAAATTGCAGGAATTAAATAATTTAAAAAATCTGCTTTTCCACTTTACCAGCATTAACGAAAAAGCTATGTTCGCCTCATACCTCATTAGTTTGCGTATTGCTTATTCTGATAAACCCCATACCATTGGAGAGTCCTTAGTACTTCCAGCGATAAAAGATGCTGTTGGAGTTATGTTTGGAGAGAAGAGCTTAAAGGAAATTAAATCAATTCCACTTTCCAATAACACTGTTGCTTGTAGAATTAATGAAATGTCTGAATGGGTAGAAAATCAACTATACAGTAGAATTCAGGTTAGTGGACTTTTTGCGTTACAACTGGATGAATCAACAGTGCAAGGATTTTGTTCAAAAAATGAGACTTGAGAGTCACGATTTTCGTGTGCGTACTAAATATACAACAGTAAATATTATTGTTGTTTGGTTTAATTTTAATATTATCGTACATCTAGTAAGACGATCAAAATTGCAACTGTCAAGTCTCATTTTTTGAACAAAATCCTTGCACAGATGTACAAGGATTATCCCAACTAATAGTTTTCATTCGTTTTATATGGAACAACGAGGTTTTTGAAGACATATTATTTTCTTTGTGAACCATTCATTCGAGGAACTGGCGAAATAATTTTCAATACGCTTGACAATTATATAACATTGAAAAAACTGAATTGGGAAAACTGGGTCGGAATATGTAGCGATGATGCAGAAGCAAAGTGTGGCGAAAACAGTGGTGCTATTACACGCTGTCTTCAAAAATGTCCAAATGCAACATGGACTCATTGCACTATTCATAGAGAAGCGCTTATGTCTAAAAATACACCAAAAAATCTAAAACAGTTTTCACTACTGCTATAAAAATTGTAAATTTTTTCAAGAGCAGACCATTACAGTCACGTTTGTCTCAAAATCTATGCGAAGATTGGGAAGTCTCCATAAATCTGTACTTCTGCACACAGAAGTACGTTGGCTATCGAGGGGCAAAGTCCTGACTAGACTTATTGAACTTCGTGAAGAAGTTGCAATATATTTAAATGAAAATAAAAAAAGATGAGTATACAACTGTTTTGTGTGATGAGAATTATGTACTCTTACTAACTTACTTAGCGGATATATTTTCGAAATTATCATAAATGAATTAAATTTGCAATTACAAGGAATAAATGGAATTGATATATTTTTGGTTCATGATAAAATAAAAGCTTTTTCAAAAAAACTATTATTGTGGAAAAATAGTATTAAAAATTGTAACTATGACTAATTTAGATTTTTATTTCCACGACGAAATGAAAATTCTCGATAAATATACATGGGTTAAAAATCCTTTTCCAAATGGTTCGGCTACTGATATATCGACAAAAGTGGATGAAGAATTGATAGAGTTGTGTGAGGATAGTGATCTCAAAATTAATTTTGACCGAAAAAAATTGATTCAGTTTTGGTTGTCAGTACAAAATTAAAATCCAATTTTACACACTGCAGCTTTAAAAGTACTACTTCCATTCACTACGTCTTATATATGTGAAATTGCATTTTCAGCAATGTTTGCATTAAAAAACAAATATCGCAATAAATTAGAATTATCAAACTCACTTCGCCTGAAAATAACTAATACAATAGTAGCTGTCGAAGATGTTACTATAGCAAAAATTGAAAACAGGCTCATTAATATCATTAATTAATTATTTTGATATTAATAAATTTATGAATTAAAGTTTTTACTTTTTACTTTTTTTACACGTGGGTCGCGAAAACCTTAGGGTTTTAATTAGTGGGTCGCGACTGGTAAAATTTGGGAACCCCTGGTCTATATCACACCGTCAGAATTTTTGAGCTTGTCATTTGTGCTTATCCTTCCCCATGATCCGGTTGCTCGAAAACGCCTTCAAACCGCCAGAAAGCGTTTAACTGTCATCTATTTCAGTCACCGATCATTCGAGTGCCAACAATTGTTCCATCAGCTCTCATGCTACTCTACCTCCCGAATGACTCCGTAGAACCTATTTATATTTCAAAAAATTCAAACAAGGACACACCTTATATTATAAAAATTGCCTACCAATTTCCTCCTGGGTTGGTGAACTACGCAAATCTGGGGGTGAATAGCCAAACACCTTAGAGGAAAACGAATATGTCGCCCTGGGTCCATGGAAGCCAATCATGGGATAAATTCAGTCCATCATTAAATATCTCCACCCAGCTATTGAAGCATGCACCCGACAACATATGCCCTCCACAAAATTATCGGAACAGCTTGGACAAAAAATGAAACCCAAACAAAGTAGCTCGACACCAAAAAAGTTCCGATTCCGAAAATTTGTTTATTTGTTTATTTACATAAATTGTGTTTAGAGACCAACCCCATACTTACACAATCTATTTTGAGCAGGAGTTCATTCATAACAGATTGTGTAAGATGAGGTGGTTTAACATGATAAAAATTAAAAATAAAAAGATAAGTCTACGGCTTCACTATTCATGATTACCCTTCAACTCAAACTCCAGCCAGTGGTAAACTCTGCATTGTGAGGCTTCGGAGCCCTCCGAATACATCTATGTAACACTCTTTGTGTATTCTTCGAACTAATGTCGTTCGTAAACTCTGGTATAAGTAACTGACAATTTAATGTCACAACTTGTATGTAAACGCAAACCAGATTCTCTATATATAGCAAGAATCATTTTTCCAGCCCTTCCAAACCGACATCCGCACCAAGCAAATTCAGTGACAATTTACTCAAATTCGTCTTTCAATATTTGCCAGTGAACATTGCTACCGTGATGAAAGAGAATTACTTTAAGTTGCTCCCGGTGGCATCACAGGTAATCGCAGCTGAGAGATTTCACTAAATTCGTAATTTACACAATATCAATTCAATAAAAGAGAAATTCTTAAATAATTTTTGAATAAAGAAAAATTAAAAATAAAATCACGCCTCCCTGACTCGAAAGTCAAGGCCAATTCAAGGCAAACCGACGATTATCGACGCTTAAACCTACGTAATTCGATACAAAATGTATTCCAAGTTTATCATTGACAAGTTAGATGACCATTTAAATTACCACCGATATATTAAGCTGCATTTTGAACCAACCGTTCAACTGATGATGATATGTTTACCTTAAATACCAAAAGCTTTTGACACCGTCAATCTAGACTTAGTCATCGAGTGTATACAGCAGAATGTTCCCCTCGGCTGGTCAACCGCATAATCCAAGCATGTCTCTGAGAAACCACCTCAGTCAAATCGTTTAACACATATTCACAGATTAGCTTCCAGTACTCCGATTAAATCAGAGTCGAACATTGTAGTTTCGTTTTATTTTGGCTTATAATAATGACATTTTAGTTATAACTCGCGATCCTGCAACCTTGGCGGGAATTCGCAGCGAGTTAGTAAGTGGATTAGAGGCCTCAGGGCTTAAAGTAAATGTACTGTACTCATAAGAGCCAGCAGACCAGACTCAGCAGTCTGCATACCTCTAAACATCAGTATAGCTTGAATTTCCTTCAACAAAATAGCCACATTACGTTATATGGGCACCTAATTGACCACTAGGTTAAGTCGACCACTCACTATCCGGACCGATGTCGCCGGGCAGTTGGTGTCACAAAGCAAAAAAAATTATAAAGTGCCATTTAAATCTGTAAACAATACGAACAACATATCAGTTATTCCCATGATATCATATGGATCCTATGAATTTTTTAAGGAAACTACTTCAGTTTAGTATTGACAAACCCCAGAGAGCAGAAAATTAAGGAGATTCTGGATGGCAAAACAATAACAAAACGAATCAAGTTTCAACTACTGGGGGCATATACACCGTCGCGGATCTACCCAAACACTCTAAGCCACCTCCAATTACAGTGCTGATCCGAAAAAGCTATGGTGAGTGACCCTGCTTGACCTGGCATGATTCATTGCACCAAGATTTACGATATTATGGCAGACCGTATAACGAATTTGAGCCCCTCTCCATCATTGCAGTGATATTCTTGAAGATGAAGTCCCAGAAAAAACACCACTTACTCAGACCGTGAGAACTAGAAACTCCAACATCTATCAAAATCATTTATCAAATATACACCAATATAAGTCAAAGTGAAATAAATGAATTGATTGATTGATTGGAGTATTCGACCAAGCTTTAAGCAAGACCTCCCGTAAATGGCCGGACAATTTTTAATTGTAGATTGTGGTGGCATTCCTGGTAAATCAAGTGAATTCAAAAATTCGGTATAGGATAATTCACTAAGTCATATTGATTCATAACAGTGTCCACTGACTTGTATGTTACTAATTGCCCTTCTAGGTTATTTTGAATAGCCGTATTAAGATCATTGTGATCCTTATTTTATACTGCCAACACACTTTGAATCAGTTCTTCTTTGGATTGTGTAATACATACTGCAAAAAGTGGTCGTTAGTGTTATAAAGTCAGTTAAATTATCGATTGGTATTTTCCCATTTCCGATGTCTAACAATTGTTTTGGAAACTCATCTGCTGATGGATCATTTTGCAATTGAAATGCACATTTGTAGTGAGTGTGAGTTTTTTTTACATTTCTCCACAAATTTGATGATTTCAAATACGTGTTTAGTTCGTCAGCAGTAGTAGATCGAGAAAAATCATCTGCTAACAATATCATGGCACCACCAAACAGTTTTTTATTTCCTCGTATAGATCCTGCAATGTTCTATCTAATGCTTCCAATGATTTCTTATGGGACATGGGCAAGTGTAACATCCCAATACGTGACATCCTCAAGTAAATAAAATTTTTGACATGCTTTACGATACGTCGCACACAGTCGACCATCAATTGTTCTCAAATGTTGAAATGATGTTGGTCCACGAACGTTAATCAACAATAAACGTAAGTAAAAACATTCAGCATTGTTCGGGTGAATTGTGTAAATTCGTCCCAAACATCTAATAAAAACACCTTTGGATGACCTTCAACTGGTTTTCCTTGTTTGTGTCGCTGAAAAACTTTTGACGATTAATTCCAAGTGTAATATTGTGGTATTTCGGAGTATAGCAATGTTCTGGCAAATGTATCAGCTTGACACAAAGTAAAAAGGGCAGTCAATGTTGTAGATGTTGGTTGTGCTGTTCCTTTGCATTACATTTTCAGTTGTAAAATAAACAAGTTGACCATTTTCAAGATGATGTCTTTCATTACTGCTGATGTAACGCATCATCGTTTATATTTTCAGCAGTTACCCCAAAAACGACCATTCCTTTGTTGATTTATTTACAATTCGATTTTACTCAATTACAATACTCAACGTTTATGTGGGCTTTGTAAGTTTTTAACCATAATGGTGAATATGGCACAATCGATTATCAACTTCAATATTTTGATTTCGAATTTTGACAGTTGCCGATCTGCCGTTGTCCTCAGTTGATCGACGATGATATAACGGATATCCATCGTGGCCTGTAACAGAGTTTGAAATTAATGCTCTTGCGGAATGTTTTGAACATTTTCCATCAATCATGCATTGATGTTAAATGAACCACATGGGCCGTGGTCCTGGATCATATTCATTGTGACAACTTCAAACAATTCTGCATCGATTGTTTAATGTTATTTTATTAATCACCCAGATCAAAATGTGTGCATAAGATAATACTCTTTTCTAACACTCAATAGAATACATCCAGCAACGTGTCTCTCCAAATACATGATGTTTAACAATGAAACCCATAAGTGTTTTCATTTTTTGTTTGAATACGCATGCCGTTATGTCGGGACGCTATATTTGCAATTGACTGGTCAATAATTGATCTCTTATGTCACTGCAATGTGGATTATACGTGAAAGTTATAAACAAATCTGGCCGACTGTAATGACAAACATATGACATTGCATCCTGAGCATACTCATGTATATGCCGCGGGCTTCCAGTATATGTTGCTAACAATATTGATATTTTCACAATGTCATTCACATTGCCATCATTATTAATCGCATCGCACAGAAGTATGTACTGATTGCACCTAATAAAATTCAAACCATCAGTTTTCAAACGATCAGCGCCACTCTTCCCATTAAAATGCCACAGTCGTTATTGAAATAGACGTAGAGAACTATTAAATAAATCTCTAATGTATTTACAACTTCTACGTAATAAGTACTGGATGACCTAGAGAGGAACAAAGGGTTAATTAAATTTAATCGCGGCCCACGGCAGGGTACCGTCAGAATTATTGGAAAGTGCCTGTAAAGTTAGTGTTCTTAGTTGGATTTTTAACTCAGACGAGGGTTTAATTAAAATACGCTAATTTCTTAGAATAAATTTTTCGACTGCATCACTTATTTGGAATATATCGAACATGCAAAAAAGCTTGGTTAACACTAATGGTCGGACATATTATCGCTTTCTATTAGGTTAGATAATTCCACATAATCTTTGGCATTTTGATAATAAAATTTTATTGAATGTTTAATGTAGAATTTCGACACTTTCTTAATCAGTGCGATAATCTCAATGACGAATTTCGAACTAGTGTATAGAATAAACTTAAACTATTGATTAAAAAATATTTGCATTAAACCAAAATTTAACATAAAGACGTTTTTCAACGTTGATTGTATAATTCAGAGCACTCTTAATCTATACGCTCAATGACCATCGGTCTACAAAATATAGCATTTTTCACATCCGAAACTACTATAAATTACGGACTTTTCATTTTTTCACATCCGAAACTACTATAAATTACGGACCGGACGGCTTGTGCCTCTCAATAGAAAATCATCATAATTCCGATCGGCATTCAACATTCAACGTACTGAACGTAAGAACGTACTGAATTTTGCACCAACACATTGGCAAAGTATAAATTTAAAATCTAAAAGCTCGCTGTTAAACTCTAAACTCGATCTAATTAGGATAAACCACAACATATGGTGGAATATCATGGAAAATTGCCAAGATTGAGAAAACGGATTTGTAATACAATTCCAGTTAAACCTTTAATCTAGATACGAAGTGTTCTTGTTCATAGAGTACCTCAAGCTCAAAATAATAACCCAAACACACCCAGTGCAAATAGTTCAATAAAAATATTATCTAAGCCTGTATAGTATGTATAGGTTCAAATCAAAACAAAAAAAACATTTGCTTGTGTTGTATGTTCGTGGCTTACCAATCTATAAAAAGATAAACACAAAGTTCTTGTTTTATGTAATAATAAAATGTCGGCATACGTCAGATCGTACGGGTGACATCATAACTATAAATGAACGAACACGACATTTTTGATTAAAAAACCAAACTAAATTATGTAATTACATCAACAGGTGCACTACTTGCAATCTAAACTTTATAAAATCTAAATAATTAAAAATGTAAGCAAAAAAAAAAAACTTCCGACGAGGATGGGATTCGAACCCACGCGTGCAGAGCACATTGGATTAGCAGTCCAACGCCTTAACCACTCGGCCACCTCGTCATATTAATTTCTCGCCATACTAACAAATTATAAGCACATCTTCATTTTTTTATTTTTTTTGGATTCATTACAAACACAATACATTTCTCTTTCTCATTTTGAATTTTTCTTTTTTTTTTTTTTTTGTGTATTTTCCACATTTTCATAATAATTATTTTTCTATACCGTATACGTACTTGATTTAATTTTCCCTTTCATTTTTCTACCGCGCGTCGTTCTACTTTTATTTTTCTTTCCATTCCATGTTGTTTTGATTGTGTAAATATTTTTCATCCATGCAATTTCCATTGTTCAAACTGGTTGACGAATATTGGGTTGTGTGTAATGGCGCGAATTTTCACCCTAGTAAAAAATATAAATCGTGGATTTAAAATAAATTAATTTTGGAATTATTTTGTAATTAAATATTAATAAAATGTGATAATCAAAATAAATTTGTAATTCGGGTGTTTTTAGTTTAAATTATTATTAATTTATTATTTCTATTTACATAAAAAAAAAAAAATTAAAAATAAATAGTTTTCCTAGATACGGAAAAATAATGGTGAGTTTTCCAATTTTTTTTTTGTTTTCTATTTTTCGGTGATTTTTTTCAAACGAAACATTGATATTGATTGTCATTTTGACAAAATGAAATGATTTATATGCGATGACGCGCATGCGTACAATAAAAATATTAACACAGAGCCTAACAAATCCGTTTTTTGTTTTTTTTTTGCTAAATAAAATTAAATATAAATTAAAAACAATATAAATAATATTTATTGGTTTAATTATGTACACACATAACAATTATTATCAATTATTTAGTTTTGCGGAATGTTTTAATATAAATAAGAAATTAAGAAAGGAAATGAATTGTGAATTACCCCTGAATGTATGTTACAAGTTAAACACTATTAAAAGTGCATTTAACAAGTTTTATTTTATATGTAATATTTTCTTGGGTAGGTAATTATGTATTTGGAACGAGGCAAATATGTAACATATTGAACATAGCAAAAACATAATTACCATATCGTAATTAGAAAAACACTTAAGTCGCCGGTAAACAGTATATCAACGATATTGTAAAACAAAATAAAAAATATTAAGATTAATTTAATCCTGCGAGCGTTAATTTCGACTCGCTATCGCTACCCACAAAATTTTACAAATTTAATTACAAAATTATGTACCTATTTCCGGTTCAATTTCAGTAAATGTAAACTAAAAATAAAACCGAATTCGTTGCGTATTCATATTAGCTTAACCAGAGACCACCCACCTCATTCACGTTTAATATCTATACTATAGGAATAGTAAAAAATGGTTTTTATGCACACATGTCTGCACTTGTTAGAAAAAATTATCAACGAATTTAAATGAGATTTATAATTCTGCGCTGGAATTTCACAACGAGCTATATACATATTTGCAACATTCAAAATGCGGCCACTTGTTGAGTTTCGTTATATTGTGTTTTGTGTACGTATAAAGAAATAATTTAGGGAATGAGTGATTAGCTCTGTTCCATTGACGTAAACAAACTACTCACAAGTAGCAGTATGTACTCGCAGCTACTTATACTAAATCGATGGTTTAGTTGTTTTTACTTATATTATGTAATTGAATTTTGCGTGCCTTTAGGTATCTACTTATAAGTAATTATGGACTTCCAATAGGAAATCCTCTTTTAACTTATACATGAACCACTTTGAAAATCAATGTACATTAACAGAATTGTTCGAATACCAATTATTTAAGCAAAAATAACCACCATACATATCCACTGGTCTGCTAACCCTAAGAAAAATTATAAAAACGTGTAAATTTTCGTAAAGTATGTTACGTTATGAATAAAAATGGAAAATTAAAATAAATGAAAAGGGTTTAACCGTAGACAAAAAACACTTTGCGTGTTGTTGGATGATTGGGAAGGAACTTATCTTTTGGTTTTAACCTGAGCTCAGTCGTTAAAGGTTAACTTATAGTCGTGAGTTTTCATTTCCAACTCCAACCCTCGCACATCTCCAATGGACCATTCTCCTATATTAAACTTGTATTATCATATTAAAGAAAAAAACATTCCTCAAAACCAAAACGTCACTTACCAATTTCTGGAAACAAATTTGCTTGCACTCGTTTTTCTCGTATTTTTGTTTCGTTTTCTTTTTACACAAGAAGGAAAATTAATATAAGAAAAAAAATGGAAACCAATAACAAAGAAAATTTTAAGAAAATGAAATACAAAAGATATTTTTTCTTCTTACGTTACTCGACCATAAAAATATTAATTCAAAATTTTAAACTATATTTAATTGCACTATACATACACACTTCACATAAAAAAATAAACACTCCTGATGACAGCGAACTTGAACTCCAATATGGGCGATCAACTATGAGGATGGCCTCCACAAGAACATACCACCATATGAAACCACAGCATACAAAAGAAACAATCCGAATTTGATTACTTTAATTCAGTATTTCTAGTTCATTAACAAACTTTTATTATTAAATTACAATTTTATAATTTTTAATTTTACTTTGTTTTTTTAACGCATTGACTCGTACTGTACACAATTGTGTACATACACTTTAAACATATTTTTTGGGATTCAATGCACTAATAAAGGATTTTTTAAGTGTTACTTTGTTGGCTCTTAGTCTTAAGCTACCAAAAAAGGTTACTTAGCGCGAAAAATATTATAAAATTTCAGAATTACTCAGATACTTAAGCAAAACAACAAGCGTTTTAAAATAAATGACGAGTCAAAGGGTTAATTTTCAAATTAATTTGCAAAATTTGATACATTATTGTATGTATGTGTAGCTGAAAATATGTTTTTATACATGAGCTTTACTAAGCACATTGAGCAATGCGTCGCTAGAGCTAATTTCCATGCTTGGTTTTATTAAGCGTTGGACGAGAGATATTTATTATCTCAAGACAATTAAGATCCTGTATTATGCTTACGTCAGATCTCCTGATATTTTTGCCTGATATTTTTGCTTTAAAATGACACTATTTTTATGAAAATTGGTTTAGTACTTTTTTTTGTAATGAATTTTGAATGAAAACGCAACCAAAATTGATGATTAAGCAAAAAATATTGGGGGTGTTTAAAATTAAATTACAACAAAAAACTCAAGCAAAACAAAAATAATTTTATTGGTAATAAGTATGGCTCCCCCTTGCGTCTACAACGGTTCGCATGCGGTTCCCCATTGACCTTATTAAGGTTTTGACAAATACTTGGGGGTCTCAGCCCACTCCTCCTCTAACGCAATGTTCAGGTCACTGATGTTAGATGGTACCGGATTTCTAGCTCGGACCCTCCGTTTTACTTCGTCCCATAAATGCTCAATTGGATTCATGTCTGGACTGAGTGCTGGCCACTTCGCGGCCATCGTCTCGAGTCCGACCTCATCCAAGAACTATCGAGTGGTTCGAGCTGTGTGATACCGGGCGTTGTCATGCATCAATATGAAATCTTCCCCTATATATCCTGCATAGGGCACTACTTGATCCAAGAGAATGCCCTCGATATATCGTTCAGCGGTCAGACCTCCTTCACGGCCTCCACCAGGTACGAAAACAAGATTTGGTTTTCCCTCAAACGATATGCCAGCCCACACCATACACGAACCGCCGCCGTATGAGACTGTTTCAGCAAAACAGCACTGCGAAAATCGCTCTCCTGGACGCCGGTTGACCCGGTCTCTCATATCACTACCATGGAGACATATTCTGCACTTGTCAGTAAATAGAACGGACGTCCATTGCTCGATGTTCCAATTGATGTGTTCGCGAGCAAATTCGAGTCGCTGTTTGCGGTGGCGTGTTGTCAATTTTGGGCCTCTAGCGGGCCGTATTGGAGTGAGGTTGGCTTCCTTAAGCGTCTTCTTACCGTCCATTGACTAACAGCTTCCTCTCGAACTTGTCTTAGCTCCTGCTGCACATCGACCCCCGTGAGATGGCGATTTCGCAGTGAAGTTGGGACGATAAATCGATCGTCCCTCTCTGATGTACACCGAAACCGGCTGGTTTCTGGTCTTCGATTGAAGGTACCAGTTTCCTGAAACCTTCTGAATACTCTTGAGACAGCATATTGGCTCATGTTAAGCTGACGAGCGACTTCTTGTTGATTGCGTCCTTCTTGCAATAAAGCAGCAACTTGTGCGGATTTTTCTGGAGTGGTATCCATGATTTCAAGGAAACAATGAATTAAACTGGTAGAGATTTGTTCATGTCAACGTCTGACTCATAAGTGATGACAAATATCGGTCAACGTGGCATACAGGAGATTGCATCACGCCAATTGTTTTCACCGAAACATCGCATTTTGCTAAGACTGCTTTTATTTGAAAAGTACTGTATGGATTTTAATGATAAAGGTATCCTTGAAAAGATAAAATACTAGGCTGTCAAAAGAAGGTTGTCTTTCGAAAATCGATCCAGCCATTTTAAAAAAATATGCGTTTTGATGGTCTAGTCGATTCAGTTGCTCGGGAGTGTACTATGACAAATTTGCTCGTTTTTCCGAATTAGTATAATTTATAGGATTTCCGGAATTCAAAGAATTTATTGTAATTAAAAATTATAAAAAATAAAGAAATTCTAAAAATACTAAAATTCGTAGAATTTATTGGATTTATTGAATTTTTAAAATAAGTCAAATTTGAGTTTGTAAAATTTATGGAACTGAAAGACTTGAACAATTTATAGAACCCATTGAATCTATAAAATTTATAGAATTTGTGGAGTATATTTAATTTATAAAATTGATGGAATTTATAAAATCTTCAATATTTATAGAATTAATAGGTTTTATAAACATATTAAAATTTATATTGTAATATTTCCAAACTTTGTAGAGCTTATAAAATTTATAGAAATTTAGGTCCCTATTCACAAAATGCAAATTAGCTCTATAACCGTAAAATTTCCGATTAGACTGTTTTCCAAACATCGACTTATTGACTTATTCGAACTTATTCAAATAAGTCTGTTGAAAAGGTGACTTTTTCTTTAGTAATTTTTCCTATAGAAAACTTATTTATTTTTGGTGTCATGGAAACATTCTGTCTAATTATTGTGTATTGTCAAAATTTTTCAAAATAAGTCGATAAAAGCAATTGGAATGACTTCATTGACTTATTCAAGATGGCGTCAAATAAGTTAATAAGTCTGAAATAAGTCGGCGTTTGGAAAACAGCCTAAAATGGTATTCATGAAATGTAACTAGACTCTATAAACGAAAATTATGCTCTGTAAGTTTACAGTGACAAATTTGTTGACGTAAAGCTACATATCTTGATTTTATTAGTCCATAACTCGGCAGAGTTAACAATTTTCGTCATTATTTTTTCAGGAAGTACTACTCTCGATAGCATCTATTTACCTGCAAGAATTCATGATGAACTATTTTGAAGTTTTTGAGATTTTCGCTAAAAATTGTCTATTAGGAGTTCTTTGTGTTCTTAACGAATCAATATAGTACGTATCCTTGATGATGGTGTCTGTAATTCATATCAAAATAACTTTTTTCTTCAGAATTTTGGTGAAGATTTGTGGAACTGAAAATCAGTCCAGAAAACAACATCCGAACTCGTAAACCTACACATTTGAGAAAGTCTTCAGATTCTTGTGAGATTTCTTAGCCTCCATGACAATGGTCTATGGGACGCCATAATGCCAAGAAACGCCTTGCTACCGGTAATCCTCTACGCTCTCTACTAAAGTCAAAATAAATAATTTACACATGCCAACAAACTAAAGGTATAAAGTGATAACCCCATTTATCGTATTTGAGTGTGAAATGTTCGGCTACCGATTACAAAAGATGGCCGCCGAAATTGAAAAATAAATATAGGCATGTATGCATTATTTTTTTACGAAGAATTTACGTGATTTAATTCATGGAAAATGCCCCGTCGGATCCTATTCTATGAAAAATACTTTACTTACCTACATTATATGTCTATCAGATAACCTGCAAAAAATCTCATATGTACATTCTTCATTCATTTGACTTTCAAGCCAGAATGATTTGTTATGATTCGTTTTTTGACATTTCGATTTATCAAAGGCTACTATTTTTCTTACGGCGGCGAATTCAAATGTATTTATTTACAGTGGCGAAGTTCTTACAGTTTGTGAATACCAATTTTTAGTACTCTGTAACTTTTGCTCTATAAACAATTTCCGTAAAGTTACAGCTATAGAATTTTTACATTTTGTGAATATAGGGACCTTAAAGAACTTACTGAATTTTAAAACTGTATGCATTAAGCCTATAAAATTATTCATAAAACTTATTAAATTTATAAAATTTATAGAAATTATTGAATTTATAGGATGATTAAAGTTCATTTAATTTTTGAATTTATAAAATTTGTAAAATTCAAAGAATTTATAGAAATTATGGATTTTTTTGGAATATGTAAGTTAAATTTGTGTTTGTATAATTTATAGAACTGACAGATTTGAAACAATTTACAGAATTCATAGAATCTATAAAATTTATAGAATTTGTGGAGTTTATATAATTTATAGAATTGATTTAATTCGTAAAATTCATAAAATGTATAAAATTTATAGAGTTTATAAACATATTAGAAATTATAATATTTAGGTATAGACCTTGTAGAATTTATTGAATTTATAGAATTTATTAGATTTTTAAAATTTAACAAATTTACAGAATTTATAAGAACGAAAGAATTTATGAGATTTGTAGAATTTAAAACATTTACCGAATTTTTAAACTTTATTCATAGAAATTCTTAAATTAAAAAAATTTATAGAAATTATTGGATTTCTAGAATTATTAAAGTTTATAGAATTTTTTGTATTTATAAAACAAGTAAAATTTACACATTTATAAATTTTATAGAGCTTATAGACATATTAAAAATTATCAAATGTATAGTATCTATTGGATTTTTAGACTTTACAGAATTTGTAAAACTTATTGAATTTTATAGGATTGTTATAATTTATAGCGTTTAAAAAATTTTAAATGTAAAGAATTTTTATAATTATTACAAATTCTATAAACTTTATAAATTCTATAAATTTTTTAATTTTAGAAACTGTATATCCCAATCGTACCTGCGATTTAGTATCGTTCATAAATTTGTAAAAAGAAATTTGTTGTTTTTTGTAAAATTTTGATTTTTAATTTTTAATCAGAGATTATTTTTAAAAAAATCAATTCCGGAATTCCGGAATCGAAAATATTCAATTTCGAAAATTCCGAAATTACTTTATGGACAAAAGTGGATGCCCTACATTTCTGAATAATAATTCACGTCGAATCATTTTTACGAGCTAGGTACGTATATGTACGTTATACGAGTATCAACTACGCTTATCACAAAATGCAATGCAAATTTTCCTCTAACAAAAAACCTGAAAAAATATCAAACAACTGAATAATAAAAACCCAATAACTGTTTGGTTTTGTATTAAAATTGCAGTCTTAGCACTTATCACTTTGCACTTTGCATTTTCCAGTAACAGTTTGCACGATCGAAATTGTAAGTTAATTTGCGTTTATTGTAATAATTAAAATTATTCTAAAGTATATTGAAATAATTACGGAATAATTAAAAATCTAGAAATTCCTTCTTAAGCTACAGCTCAACCCCAGTAACAATTGTCGTCGTAAATTGTTACAAGTTCCGTGACAAAATGGCATCGAAACCGGGACCGTAAAATTATTGATACGTTATGGTTCAAATAGTAGGAACATTTTTCAATCACTATTATTTGAGTGAAATATAAAGATTAAAGTATGTAGGTCATGTGAAATGTAAGAAAAACTGGATGCTAGTCCTAATAAGTCATTCGCATAGCATAACTGCTTAACATACTCAATCTTAAGAACCGCTAATTAACAATGTTTTATCCGATGTTCCAATTTTCTGATTTAACTTCCTTTAATTGATTGCAACCTCAGAGCGATCAATTGGTGTTTTATAATTAATATTTAATAAATAATATTTATTTGAGCTTTTATAAATACAGTTGTGTTTGTGTGCTATTGGACTAAGTGATTTTTAATTAATTAACTTTAGTAGCTGCGTTTTTCTATTAGATTGCTGCTCGAGATCGCGATAAATATAGGGGAAAATACTGGGAAATGTTTGCTGTTTTTTGTTGTACAGAATTGTATACGTCATTGTCGCTTTATCAATGCAAGAGCTGAAATCGTCCACACTCAATGCGTGCTGGAAAGCCTTATGCCCCGCTACGGTTCTCGAAGCAGATCTCATGCCACCCATTCAAAATTAACTACAAGGTCAAATTTTAGGAATGGCACAATTAACAGGTTCCCTGCCGCTGTATCATCGGTACGCCGCGCCGCGACGAGAAACACTCGTATTTGCCAGTGCACCACTATACCAAACTAAACAATACAACAAGCGGCCAGTGACCACCGGTATATTATTTGCAGAGGCTAGGATACTACTGGTACAAACTCGAAGGGCCGAATGGGTCGAAGGACCGAATGGGTTGAAGGGCCGATTTTTTTTCTTGTTTTGTTTTTAGAAATATGTTTTTTTTTTAATTTGTTGTTATAAAGAATATTTTGTAAATTGTTTCATCAAATATAAATTAATTTCTTGGATTCAAATAATTACGTTCGATATTTTATCACTTCTTGAATTTGAAGTTTATTTTATTATTATCACCAACAGGACAAATGCTAATTCTTAATTAGTTCTAAAAAGACAGTTAGACAAATAAAAATCGATTACATTAAAATTAACATTAAATTGTTGACGAATAGCGGGGATAGGAGCATTATATGCATAATTTGTTTTAAAAGTGAACAAATAAATAAAATGCCTGATCCGCAAAGGCCATGCACATGAATATCTAAATTAGAAAGTAGTTCCGGAAAATCGATGGTACCATTTAGATTTTAGAACATCAGCGATGAACATTGAACCAGCAATTTTACGTATTTCCAGTAAAGATTTCAAATTAACAAATTTACATCGAATAGAAGGTTCAAAGTCAGATTTACAGAACATATTAAAGAAATCGACTCAAAATATGCACAACACTTGACACACAAACTCACAGGCATCACACAAAGTATGAAAAGGACCACTAATGAACAGATTAGAAGGAAGAATTGGAAATAAACAAGAAACAATACATCCACAAATTGGCAGCAACAACATTTACAACCTCACTGTAAATCCTTAAAAAAACGAAAAAAATCATTTTTACACATCTGTACAGCGATTTTGGTCGCAAAATGAGGATTCATTTGAGGATTACCGGAAGGCAATAGTATTGGTAAATTGTATTGGTGTTGAATGTGCATTTTTTCTTTCAATTTTTCGTTTAATATGATGCAAATAAGAGAGATAAAATGACGCGAGTAATGGGGATAACATGATACAAATAAGAGGAATAAGCTCAAAAGAGAACGATTGATGTATTAAATATTGAGGGGACTGAGATAGAACAATAAATTTCGAAATAAAAAAAAAATTAAAAATATTTACGACTACGAAGTACGAAGCGAGACTCAAAATAAAAAATTTAACCAAAAAAAAAAAACAAAAAAGTTAGAAAACAAAATGATTTTGCTTATTTGGTTTAGTATTGTGTTGCAACTCATGATGGTCGGTTGCTATGCTATACGATGTTATGTCCGAGGATGGAGAAATTTTATTGTAGCATATACACAGCAAATAAAAAAGCGAGATGTAATGTAAATTCAATAAGAAGAATTTCTAAATTAAAAATCATTTATATTACTGTTAACCGAAATTGAGGACCGAAAATTTTTATGTGGCGTAATTAATTACTTTTCAATAATAATTAAATATTTCACAATTAATTCTTAAAAATGAATTAATTCATAATTAAAATTTTAATTAATTAATTGATTTAAAAAAAATTGATGTAGCAAAATTAATCATTTATTAAAAATTAATTAATTTCACGGTAAAAATTTTGCGAAATTAATTAATTTTTGTCGTTAGAATTAATTGTTGGTAACTTAATGTAAGGGGCCAATTTAATTAAATTATACTTAAATTGTTATTAGTTATAATTTTTTTTTTATGAAAATTAATAAATAATTAATGAAAAGAAAAATTATAAATTATATTATATCACAATTATCACAATCTGCTTGAACAATAAACAACAATAGACACAAAAATATTTATGAATTCCCCATGTTAGAAGAAAGGGAAAAATAACTCAAGGCGAGCGTAAGCACCAAAAATTTGAACCGATTCACCCGATTCGTTTATTTTTGATACTTACCACGAGGAAACGCATGAGAAAATACACTAATACAATAAACAAAATTTTACGGCACACAATAGCAAAATGTATATTATACGTTGTGTACATATACAAAATTCTCAATCCTCAATCCTCATTTTGCGACCAAAATCGCTGCACTGATGGTTAACAAATTCATCTCCTCTTTTATTTTTATTTTTCTCATTTTTTATAAAAAGAATGGAGGTAACGACCCTCATTTTCTTATATAATAGGTGGGGAGAAAGTAATGAGAGATTTAAGTACATATTGGCCATTATTATCTAAGACCTTTTGTCATTTTTCGGAAAGTTTTATAATTCCATAGGTGTAGAGCTTCTCTTTTTTATTAGCGCTGAAATTTTATACTGGTCCCTCAGTCACCAGCAATTAGTTGAATCGTTTTAAATTCTTGGTTAACATTAATTTTTTCTGTTGGACTTTACGAACAAAATTCTTGCTATGGTAATATTTCTGAGACTATAGATATACCTATTAGAACACATGTTCACAATTTTCAAAAATTGACCTAATTTCATTTTAATAACAAAAATTGTTTGGAAAGCGAGACATCTCTCATTGGTGAAAGTTTAGGCCCACTCCTGATACCAGCTGTGAAATTAAGGATTTTGATATGAGTTGAACAATACGTTTTCAGTCGTTTATCCTATTTTAATTTATTGATCAAGTTCAACCCATTTTAATTTGATAATGCAAATTATTTCGAAAGGATTCGCCTGTCGATTTTAATGAGAAATTTCAATAGATTATCAGCAGTCTTAACATATTTATATTTAGTCAATTTAATAATTTTTAAAATTTGTTTGATCAAGTCCAACCTATTTTGTATTATGACAAAAAATTATTTTGAAAAGCCTGACTTGGCATTCTCATAAAAATATAGAATCGCCCGAAATTGTATAGCAGCCCGTTCTCAGTCATTTTCACAATATTTAAAAACTGGTCGAATATGCCTCATTTAACAACAAAATTATTTTCAGAAGTTTGATTTATACACTTTAGAATAATGTAGGCTCATACCTGATAAATTCTCAAAAATTGTAGAAAATGGCCAAATGGTAGCAAACCCAATTTAGTCATTTCCACAATATTCAATATTTGTAGAGTATGCCCAAACCATTTATTTTGAAAAAATTGTTGTGGAAAGCTTGACCTGTCGCACCCGTTGACATATCTGAGATTCGAGGAGATGCCGTAGTTAATAGCAGCCCTTTAATTATATTCAAAAAGTCAAATATGCTCAAAGGACGTTTTCAATCACTTTCCCAAATTTCGTTTATCGAAAACGCCCAACCCGTTTTATTTTAATCACAAAAACTATTTCGGAAATCGCAACCAGCCTACTTTGTCATAATTTATTCCAAAAGCTATGGTATCATCTCTGAAATTCAGAAATCGACTTAGTGTAGCAAAACGTGTTCAGCCATTTTCTAAATATTTATAAATGTCTCGAACTCCAAGAAAAAGAAAGTCTCTGAGACTAGAGCAACTGACCATAGTGCAAGTAGCAGCAGTTTTTAACATTTTTAGTCTGTTTAAAATTTTCAGAAATGTGTTGAACATGCCCAATGAGTTTTATTTTAATTATAGTTAATTGAGAATCCGAAATATATGCTCTGATGGCAGAAAGAACCGACCGATTGATACGTTCTGAGGCATTGGCTTGAGGACAATACCAAGGTAATAATGAATGTTTTATGTTAAATTTTAGACAATAATTTTGGAAGTAAATTGTGCCCCATTATCGGCACAATATATTCTGGGACCGAAAATGGTAAGAAAACGTCATTCTCCAAAAATGTTTTATGTATTTATTTCATACTATACCGAAAATCAATGTTTACGTGTAATTTCAGTCCGGGAAATGAATCATTACGTCAGAGAACAAAAGTGTCCGGAAAACGAGCTATTACAGTAGAGTAGACTGTAAAACCAAACAAAAAAAAATAACTAGGGTAACTTAATAATTTGAAAATCATTTGGATTGATTTTTTCTAAATTTCAAACTCATGTTTTTACTTTAAAATTTAATTTTAAATGAAAAAATCGAATTAATGTCCCATATAGTATGAAATAAAACGTTGTACGTTACGTTAAATGATCGTTACAGTACTCGTTCAAAATTTTGGACTCGGCTCCTTCGTCGCCTCGTCCATAAACGTCGAACTCGTACTGTAATAACTGATTTAGCGCCCTTGTGACGTAAATAACTATTACATTATTTGATATGGGATACGGTTCAACAACCTCTATTCATCCACTTCAGTCCTAGTTAGGTAATTAACCGGATAACTTCTTTAGAAGTTTCACAGTTATTTACGAAATCTTTTACGTCCCCTACTCTCTCTTTCGAGCATTTTACTACAATCAAAATGTGCAGACTTTGGAGGATTATAGGCTTGACTGAGAATGTTTAAAACCAAAGGTTCAAGTAATAGTTATTTACGTCACAAGGGCGGTAAATGAGTTGTTACAGTACGAGTTCGACATTTATGGACGAGGCGACGAAGGAGCCGAGTCCAGAATTTTGAACGAGTACTGTAACGATCATTTAACGTACGTGTAACGTACAACGTTTTATTTCATACTACATGGGACATTTATTCGATTTTTTCATTTAAAATTGAATTTTAAAGTAAAAACATGAGTTTGAAATTTAGAGAAAATCAATCCAAATGATTTTCAAATTATCAAGTTACCCTAGTTATTTTTTTTTTGTTTGGTTTTACAGTCTACTCTACTATAATAGCTCGTTTTCCGGACACTTTTGTTCTCTGACGTAATGATTCACTTCCCGGACTGAAATCAATCACGTAAACATTGATTTTCGGTATAGTATGAAATAAATATAATTTTCACAGACAAGTCCACCTTTTCCTTTGACACTTAGATATTTTTGGGTCTTTCAAAGTTTATTAGGATCACTTTTCTTTATATTTAAAAAATAATGTAAACTTCACAACAAAACTTCCAAATTTCATTGAAATTTCATTGCCCCATTTTTGGATATAATAATGAAGAGAAATGGAGAGTTTCGAGAATAAGAAAATATAGCCAGTTTTGTTTCCCGGCCCCGATTATTTTGAAAATGTTTATATAAGTATCTGCAAAATCTGCAAAATATTTCTATCTAACGCAATTTTTGATAGAAAGTCGATATGGCTAGTTTTGATAATTTGGTCCTCATATAATGTAATGTCGATGGTAATTCGTATTTCACTCTCAACTGCAATTTTGTGTCAAATTGGGAGATAAATTGCTAGAAGTATATAAGTAAAGGCTTTCTGTATTGTCGGTTTACCAGCACTGCCATTAGTATTGAACAATAATTTGTCCCAACTACAAACCCTGAACTGTATATATGTATGTTTACCTTAAGTAAGTGTATGCATCTGGAGTAGTAATTAATAGTTCACCTACTAAAAAGTGACCAGCACCTGAATTCCAGTTCTATAAGCTAAACGATGTCATTTCAATTTCGAACGCCGCTTATATTAAGCACGACTTTAAGGTACTTAATACTTAGATAAATAAGCGGCTTTATCACAAATTCTTGGAGTCCGCTCACTGAATTTAGGTTCTCATAAATGTTAGAGTAATTTCAACCCATATCTCAGCTGGCTATAGCCTCTTTTTACCAGATAAGAGATCCATTTCACAGGAGGAGATTAATGCCCAGCACAAAATGTTCATTGTGTTTTGGATTTTTGGTTTATTTTATATCTGAAGAAAAATCAACAATTTTTTGAATTTGAAACGAAAAATCTTTATAGATTCATTGAACTATTGTAAAATAAATTTGAATTTCAGTAAAAAATACAATTAAGTGTTAAATGTTATGTATGCGCTTTTTATTTTTTAATATTTATACAAAGTTTTAGTGATCTTCTGGCTGCAGAAAAGTAATTTCAAGCATCGTGGGATGAGCTTATAATATTTGAACTGAATTTGGTGGAGCATTTACGATGAGATCGGTTTGTGGTTTACGAGACATGTATGGAGTTTCGTCATGCGTATGAAGAAATATTAATCTAATTGTATAGAAGAAATCAGGATTAATTTGGATTGATGCCCCTAAATTCATAATTACGAAACTTCTATATGGATTGTGTTGAATTAGGTTTATTTGTGTGACAGTACCCAGAACACGATGTTGGCTGATAATGGTGATACTAATATTAGAGCCAGGACAACCTCCTCCAAAAGCAAATCCACCAAGGATCAAATCAGAAGAAACAGAAAATTTGGTATTAAATCCTGATGTATTTGCATAGGTTTTCTCTTCATAAGGCCATACCAAGTCCATTCTTGGTGTACAATTCCATATTAGATCTTCAAACTCAGACCCGAATATTTTGTGGCCGCCAATTTTCAAAAAATCACTTTTCGTTAATAATTCTGGATAATTTGTTTTAATACTCCGCAATTCCTCATTGGACATTGCTGGAAACCGGATTAAACGAATCAAACGATCATACTTTTGGCGGCAATCTTTAAATGATATTTGATTTTGAACGCAGTTATAATTCAGCCAACGAACTAATGCATCAAGGATATCTAATTCGCTCACATTTACCGAGAGTTGGTCAATTTTTAAAATTTCCTGCACGGCATCTGCATGAATTGATATGAATTCTTCTGAATGTAAATATTTCTTCATATTATCAGCTAAGCTCAGCTTAATAATATTCAATCCAATTTTGTGTTGTTTCGAAACACAATAGTTGAAATATTTCAAATAGCTCTCCTTGTGGTGCAGCTCATTGATTAACCTTATAACGTTGTACTCCCTCGCCAATTCAAATAACTGTAAGAGATTATCATACTCGAAATCATACTGGTCGGTATAGATAAACCGTATGAGCTGATAAAACACGTCATATCTATAATTAATATGTGGAATAATTTTTTTTTCACCCAACGTTATTTCCAGCTGCTCTTGGAATACACTGCTGCGCACCATCAAAACAAGAGAATGGGCAAAAATCTCTTTACCTTCGACGATAAATGTTATATCTGATAGGAATTTCTTATTAAACAATTTTTCGCAAATCTCAGCCATTTCAAATGGCGTTTGATTAATTTGAAATTCCATTATTTGCTTTCACTATACACACACGACTTACGAGTAAAACACTTGAACACGGTTTAGGCGATTTATGCCGAACTTTTAAATATTCTTTTGAAAATATTAACACTAATATTTAATTTAGCACTCGCTTTAAATGAGAACCTTATCTTACGATTCTGTTAAACCAAATGAACTCCTTACTACTTATTTACATATACATGATGATATATATATATTAGTATTCATCTTTTTCGTACCTCTCTGTTACTCTGTTCTAACATTAAATGCATCTTAATTTATTTTTAAGTACATAGTAACTGTTAAAATGTTAGTTTATGGTGGATACTTTTTTCCGTTTTATTACCTAATCTCTAGTCTATTGTGTTTTTATTCATCTTTTTTTTGAGATGTTATGTATTGTATTCAAGAAATTTGCTTTCCAGATTTTTTTTTTCTTGGGATCGGGGTAAACCCAAACACATCGATTTTTAAAAATACGAATATGTTTGTACGTACAGATAACAGAAAGATTAGTAAATTTGTATGTGTTCTAAAAGGCTCTAAAATAGAAATTAAATGCGCAGGACGATTAACCTGTTTGGGCAGAAATTGCTTTGTATATGTGAATTTGATTCGAACGTATCCGACTCTTCCAAGTAGATTCGTATTTGATTTAAATAAGAAATTAACGAATCTGAATAAATTCAAATAAGAGTCCAATACTTCCGGTTTGTCATATACAATGTATAATTTAGAACAAATGTTGATGAGTTTGTAAATTATAGTGTTGTTGGTTCCGTAACCTAAGGTGTATCTTGTAAATAATTTATCTATAAAATGGCTGATGCTTTCGTTTTATACATGGTTATGTATTTTTTTTTTACTAATGTATTAATTGAAGAGGAATGTGGTGCGAAAGAGGTTGGACTGACCAAATAATTAAGATAAGACCAAATAAGTAAAGTCAAAACCAATCAAAAACGACATTAAAAATATCAGAAGCACACGGGTAGTTCATATGGGGGTCAACAAATTTAAATAGTGAAGCCAAAATAGATTTCATGACAAATTGGCTTGTTTTGCATTAAACCTCTGTGCAATGGATGTCCCACGTCAAAACAATTAAACCTTTAAGATTCCACTTCAGCTAAAAACGGGTAAGAAGCAGCTCCTAAATAGTACGGTAATAGTAGGGTAGCCTCCATAGCTACCATAGCTGGAAGCTTCTTTTCAAAAATTTGCTGTTTTCAACTTTCTATGTTCCGTTGCTCGTTGTGTGGCATTTTTATAGAGAATATACATGAAATGCAATATAATATGTAGCGTTCGGTCAACTTATAATTTCTCATTTACCGGATGTTTTTGATTACCGGTAAACATTAAATAAAAATTAAAATGTCCGGCGTTTATTTTAAAAAACTATTTTAAATGTAAGGGAAATACAAATTCCAAATTAATTTTGCCGTTAACTTTCTTGCTTCCCGATTTCATCTCCATTTGTCTCGTTCTTTATCTATCGATCACTTTTACTAAAATTTCTCGAGATTATTTTAGTTTGCGATAAGATGCGTTCAAGACTCACCAATTATGTCTCTGTTTTATTCGGTTTTTCGAAACAGTCAGATTATTCGAGTATGTTTGAGATTGTCGGGTGTATTTGATTGTTCGAAGAATATGATTGTTCGATGTTTACAAATTTATCCGATTCTTTTTGACGGTTCCAATCTGATTCAAATTTTGCACCTCGTTTTGTTGTGCTTAGCTATAAATTGTTTAGTAGCATTTTGCTTAATAGTACTATACCTAGTAACATTAAGTTATTTGACAAATATTTCGATAATTTGATGAATTTTCGGAATTTTCCGAAATTTTCTTGGGTTTTCTACATTTTTGTTAAAGGATTCCTGAAATTAATCATTAATATCCAGATTTTTTAGTATTATTGAAATTTTTGAGATCAATCGAGATTCACCTAATACGCAGAGATTATACGAATTTGTCTGGTTTATAATCGAGATTATTCCGCAGTTTATTCTAGGTTTCTTAAGAGTTTCGACATAGGTCTATTCGGAAGTTTTAGAGATTTCCGATATTTGTAAGGCTATGTTCTGCACTTAGCTTTAAGTTATAGAGTTCTGTAGTAATATTTAGTAGATTTTTCGAGATTATACCAAAATTTCGATATTTTTTAGATGTAAATTGTGTAAATGGTAGAGGTTTTTAATGGTAGAAAAACGATCTTCCATTGCATATTAGTTGAATTTTTTTCGGACACTAACAGCCTGCATGGTGCTGAGGCTCCTGAAAATTTTGGAACTTGAAAGTTTTTTAATTATTTTAACCCTTCAAAATTCATAGGAAATATAAACTTGTATAAAGATTACAATTTGGGCTCGTTTAGTGCAATTTCTTAAATCCTGCTCTCGAAATCAGGTAATTTTAATTAATGCGAGGCTGGATGATAGGAAGAAATAAATGTTTAATTAAAAAAGGACGTGACACGAATTTTCATATTAAAACAAAAGCTGTACTGATAGGAAGAAGTATTTTTAGGGGCACAATAAAAATGTTGCGGGGGCGGCGAAATTGGTAGTTATGCCAATGGTAATGGTTAGTGATTCATTTTGCGAAAAACCGAGAAGTTTGTATCCCGACGAATTTCATTTCTCTTCTTCGAACGGGCTTTCCAAGCTGGGGTAAAAACGTGTCAACATAAAACGATTCTTGGCATGTGAAATGACCATTTAATATTTGAGTTTTTGGTAAATCGTTTGAAAAATTACGACCATAACTCTGCTTAATAAAATGACTGTGATGGCTACACAATTGGTACGAGTACATATATCACAATGAATGAGTCCAATTATTGTATCACTGATTTTTAGCCTAATAAATCAAAACACCCAAACCTCTTCACGGAGAAGGTTGGTCTGTACTCTCTATATAGAATTAGTGAAGAATTTAATACCTAAACGACCTTGTTTATGAGATAAATAATGGTGAACTTCATTTTTACATTATTTCTACTTTGATTTAATAATTTTAAGTTTTTCGGTCAAATTTAGTATCGACTGAAGAGGAATTTAAAAGAAAAATTATTTTTTAATCGCGAAGTTGGTCGCTAAGGTAGTTGGTCGCTAACTTTATTTTTTTCAAATGGGCGCTGAAATAAACCTCATCTTGGTAACTTTTGCCATCTTCAAGGTGGCGTTCTCAATTTCGAGCGATTGTTTACTGAACTCATTTTTGGTGATTTTCGCTTATTCCTAAGAGTTTTCTCAATAATTATAAATAATTTCAATTAAAAACAATCACATTGAACGCTACCGTACATTTTGGAACCAGTCTGTCAAAATAGTGCGATAATTTGGTTTAATTCTGTAAATAGACTATGTATGTCGAGCTCACCCCAAAGAATACATCATCCATAATTGCTTTTGTCGCCGACTCTACGTCTTGGAGGAATTTTATTAACGAGATAACTAGGGTATCCAATACCGATTTTAGAGTACCAGGGTACTCGTATATTTTGGTCGCTTTCCGAATACTCGACTACCCCAGTAAATTGATCGATTACCCGGGTAAATAGTTTCAAAAGCTCGAAATAACCCAGCAAGTAGATGACTGTCTCATTTTTTTCAAATGAAATAATTTCGCGTAGATTTAATTCAGTTTTTAAAAGTTTTATGTCGCGGATTTAATTCATATTATTTTTAATTCACATTTAATTAACGTGGAATAAATTCAAATTTATCGGCGAAATTAATTAATTTCCAAATGAATTTAACTCCGCCGATAAATATGAATTTATTCTGCCACAAAAATTAAAAGGTTGAAATACAAATCGACACGTTAGTATACTATAGTGTCCTATATCCAATTTTTATTTTATTTGACTTTGTAAAATTTTATTTGGAATATGAACAAATTTTAGTCGGAAATCTAAAATTCGATTTTTCTCAAAATGGCTTATAGGACACTATATAGTACTCACATGACGAAATATTCTCATCGAAAGTGAAAGGAATGTAACGTCTTGAAATGAACTTGAACTGAAATGCCATACATACATTTTGAAAAGTACTAAAAAGTAGTGAAAAGTACTCTTCTCTTCTGAAAAGTACTAAAATGCTTATTGGATTACAAAAGATTGAGATGAATTTAAAGTCTTCAAATGAAATTGAAAAGTTTCATATATTGTACTTTTTACCTTCATGAGAAGTTAGTAAAAAGTTATTGGATTACAAAAATTGAAATAAATTTAATTTCTTGAAACAATATTGAAATGTTACACATACCTTACACCTTCATGGATAAATAGTAAAGGCTTATTCGATTACAGAAGATTGAAATAACTTATTATTATGAAACTACATAGTACAAATAAACTAAACAAACAACAGTTTATTGTGAATTTAATTAATAGTTAAAAATGAGTTAGTTTCTCGATGGATTTGATTAATAATTAAAAGTGAATTAATTCTCCTCAAAAAAAAAAATGAATAAATTTCTCGCGGATTTAAACCAGTTTTTTAAAAAATTAATGTCGCGGAATTAATTCATAATAAAAATGAAATTAATTTCGCTATTTCGGAAATGGGAATCAAAATGTGTAGATTATTAATCCAAAGATCTATGATCCGGGCTAGATTCTTTCAAACCAACTTTTAAAACCAATTGCTAGAATTGCGTTTTAGTGACCAAATCTACAATGTTTTAATACGCAGTCACAAAAAAAATTCATTTGTTGTCACATGATCTGAATCTAGCCCCAGGCGAAGCAATAAGACGGGGACGAAAAATCATTTAAAACCCGGGTACTCGGTTGACGGTTAAACCCTGGTATTAATATGAAAAGTACTCGACTACCCGGGTACTTTGCAACTCGAGTAATTTGGATACCCTAGGGTAGTGGTGGAGAACTATCGATAGTTGGTGGAAAACCAGTTGTGACCAGGTTGAAAACCATTCAGTTTTAGCCTGATGGTAATACTGACTAACGCAACAATTACAAAATACCAAAACTATCGATAGCGAAGACGATCCACCACTACCCTAGGGACAACATCTTTATTTGGAATAGTGCCGAAACGCCGAATGTCGAAAGGCCGAATGACGAAAGGCCGAATGTGTCGAAAGGCCTAATGTGTCGAAAGGCAGAATGTCGAAAAGTCGAAAGGACCGAAAGACCGAATATGGAAAAGCCAAATTTCGAAATATCGATTGTGTCGAAAGGCCGAATGTCGAAAGCCGTTTGTGTCGAAATTGATTTTAATTTTTCATCTTTTTATTAATGAACATTTTCAAAAATTTTATTTTTATGAAATGGTTGGCTACCTTACTAGAAAAAAATAATACAGAAACTGAAAATCCCGAAAAAAAAAAATCCAGAAACACAATTATCAAAGTGCGGACTAAATTAAAATTAAAATTTATAAAATGTCTATTGAATTTTAATTTGTCCGTAAAGTTTTTAATATTTACGATAATGGTAATTGGTCAACCTTTCAGACACAGATCAAAGCAATCGTATTGCTCATATCGCTTCTCCTTTATTTTATTTTATTTTATTTTCAGATAAAAAGTCTACAAATTTGACTTGTATTTATAAGAATATTGAACAGGGTAGAATAAAAATTAAATTAAAAATAAAAAAGAATTAAAATTGAAAAAGAAATACTTTCAGGTCGGAGCAAAATATTGCTTCAACCTGGTTCATTGTCACCATAGTTTGTTCTGTGTTTATACAGATGAAGGAACTTCTTAAATTTCTACTGGGTGCCTTTATTTTAATTGATTCCAGTATAGACGGTGCAATGTGCAGTGATTTGATCTAGTAAAATATTTCCAACAAACGAACACTTTAAAAGCTCTCGTCTATTTTCCAATGTTGTCATATGATAGGATTTGCGTCCAGTAAGATATGGTGGCAATCGCTTTAGGTTAACGTGGTACGGTAAATTTAGGTCATAATCCCATTCATTTTGCCACGTTATATAGCGTATCAGTTTTTTTTTGTTACCTCAATTGGATATGTTCATCGTAAAAGGACACCAGACATTGACAGCATATTCAAGTTGAGATCTGACGTAGGCATCTTAATTGTCTCGAGGTCATAAATATCTCTCGTCCAACGCTTAATAAAACCAAGCATGGAACTAGTTGTAGCGCCGCATTGCTCAATGTACTTAGTAAAGAACATGTTTTCTACCAAAGTAACCCCTAGGTCTTTAATTACAAATACTTTTAGTAAAAGTATGCCATTAATTTGATTTTGTTGTATAACAGGCTTTTCTATGGAATGATAAACTCTTACACTTGTTGATGTTGTTTTCTACTGTTTTAAAGATTTTTAGATCATTTGAAAAACATTGATACCTTAGAATGCTGTATTACTTTAGTAATGTCGTTGATGAAAATTATAAAGAGCCAAGGACCAACATGAGAGCCTTGTGGTACCCGTAAGTTAGAATGAATTAATTCCGATCTGCTATATCATTAAGCTCAATGTACTGAATACGGTTACTCAAATATGATTTAAACCATGCTACAAACTGTTTAGATAAACCGAATCTGTATAACTGTTCTAACGTTTTACAATGACTGATGGAGTCAAAGGCTTTCGCAAAGTCAGTATACACCCCATCAACTTAATTGATATTGGTGTAATTCTTCTGTAACAAAAAACATCATTTCTTGCTCCTGTTTTGAAAATTGGTGTTATTCTGGTTACTTTCCATTTCTTTGGAAATACTGTTAGTTTTAAAGATTGATTAAACAGAAGACACAAAGGAATTGCCAACTTCATGAAATCCTTTAACAATGAAGCTGGAAAGCCATCAGGACCACATCCGGCTCTACCAGCTAATAGTTGGAAAATTAAAATCCCCCGTGATTATGGTGTAAGATGGATTAGCAGCATTGTTGATTTTCATGTGTCGCAGCAGGCCGTGTAAGATGAAATTGGTGAGCCAGGCGGAACATATACAACGTACATGAAAATTAATTTTTTGTTGATTGCAATTTTAACACATAATTGCTCGATGAACAGGTTGGATATTTCAACTAGCTCATTCGATAATGATGTATCGACCGCTATGAGTATTCCTCCACCAGATTTTCTAGTACTTGTTTGCGGTAAATGGTCACATATATAAACCACATTATTGGCTAGGAAAGAATTCAGAACTCAGGATCCCATTGTTGAATGATATTTCAAAAATGATATAAACCGGAAAGAGCGTTTTTAATACAAAATTGGGAATAAAATGAATAGGTTATGGTTTTTTTTTGGTCGGGCATTGGTGTAGAGTTCGCATGATGCAGGTTGTGTTGGTTTGTAGAGTAGTTAAGGTTAAAGTTGGGCTTTGGCCGGGCTCGAATTGCGAAAATTTTAGTGAGGTGATCTCCTGTCGAATTCTTTCACTAATAGTCCAGGTGGCCACATTGCTGATTGTAACGGAGTTTTAAATTGTTCAGCAGGTAAACTCACACGAAATGACACATAGTCGAAAAGTAGACCGTTTACTTCTTTGGGTGAGATTTTTCACAAGTTGTTAATGGGTGAATCTGTTATTTATACAAATTCCTAGATTGTTAACATGATTCGTAAAATTAATTTTCACACTATTGATAAAAATTTCAGGAATCACTGGGAAGTGCTTTTTAGAAATGAAAATTGCTTGTGTTTTTGCGATGTTTAGCGAGATTCCATTAGAATTGGACCAATCTAGTATGTATAATAGATCAAGATTGATTTTATTGAAGGTTTCCAAAATATTTTCACTAGTACCATCCAGATAGATTTGACAATCGTCAGCATACAAATGGTATTTGGAATATTTTATTACGTGAGGTAAGTCATTTATAAAAAGAGAAAATAGAGTTGGACCAAGTATCGTTCCTTGAAATACACCTGACATTATACGCTCAGGTTCCGATTCTTTTCCATTTATAATGACTTTTTGATATCTGTCTGTTAAATAATTAAACATAAGTTTCAGTGCTGTATTATCAAAATTAAAGAAAAGCATTAACTTCTGTAATAACAAAACATGGTTTAAAGAGTCAAATGCTTTTGAGTAATCCAAAAGTATAAGAACAGCAAATGAGTTTATCTTGTCAAGATGACAAGCCAGATCATCGACAACATGAAGAAGGGTCGTTATTTTACTATGGTTATTACGAAATCCGGATTGAAACTGATTTAGATAATTAAATTTAGTTAAATGCTGGTTGATTTGGTCACGAAGAATAATTTCACAAATGTTTGATAGAATTGAAACTAAACTAATCGGTCTAAGATTATCCAAAGAATCAATGCCCTTCTTTTTTATAATCGGAATCACTATATTCGTTTTCCAAATATCTGGAAATTCGGAACGCATGATACAGTTATTAATCAGGTAGGTAAAAGGTGATATAACATACGGTAAAATATTCTTAAGAAATTTTAAGTTGTCGTGACCTGATGAATTCAATTTAATAAGATAAACAGCTTTGGAAATATCAAGTTCACTTATGCAGGAGAGAGATGTGTGATTACCTGTGCACTGAAACTCAGGTAAGGGAATAACAACCGACAAAATGGTATACCAGCCCCTAATCCAATATAATGCCTCTGATCCAATATGAGTACTTCAACTGATGTAGCATATGTAACATAATATCCAGTTCTTTAACCTCTAAATCTATAATCTGTCTTTTCTTTATAGCGTTATCCTTCACCGGTAACTTTCTGATTAATTCCACGAAGCTAATAAACGATATAGAGGAGTTTTGAAATTGGATTTTGCAATCCCGGGAAATATTCAAAACATTCCAGCGGGAAAATGGAATACTTATAATTTCTTAATTTATAATTAAAAAAACATTATTAATTTTAAACTTCCCAATTTAATATGTCATGCAAGTTTGAAAACGTTACGAAACGTTGCAAAAGGTCCTTAAATTTTATTTAAATTTTATAATAAATTATGTTTATTTAATATGCACGTCCTTAAATTTTAATCTCAACGCGGCACTTCAAATTCGTGTTCCCCCCTATAAGCGCAAATAGCATTGCAAATATTTGAGTTGAATCATGAAATCACAGAGTATTATAGTAAGCGGTAACTTAATTTTAATTAATCCAATTTACCACTTTCTCACATTTTTTTCGCCTTACTAAGATATTAAATCTCTTGAAAAACTGAATCACCCCATATCGTAAAGACCGCGATGTTGAAATAAGATAAATCCAATATTTTCATACAGCAACAAAAAAACGCAGCCAAAACAATACGAACAATTGTTTTTATTATATTATATCGTCTCCACGCTTAAATTAAATTTCCTACTCTGCCTATGCGCAACTCAAATGATTTGTCGTGGTAATGTTATCTATCATTCCTGTAAAGAATAAGACACAAAAAAAATACCGATTTTGGGAAAGGAAATGGATTATTTAATGTGATTTAAACATAACCATACATAAAAATTACAAACGTAGGGGTGAATAAACGACTGGTGACGTAACCGTACGTCACAAGAAATTTGTATTTATTTTATAAAAATCTTCATCCCTCATTTAAAAAATTTTCATGAAAAATTGTTAACGGACAAAATATCATTTTTAACGAGGTACGATTAGATTTGGTTTATGTTTTAAAATTAACGCATATTATATTCATTCAACATATGAGGCTTGTACATACATATGTATGTATGTATCGTACCATTATTAGGGTGGAAAAATTTCGAAAAACACTTATATCCCGCACATCTTCCTATATGTTTGTATATTTATGTGATATGTGACAATTATATTTTTGAGGGTAAGATTGAATATGCTGGATAATTATAAGAATTTCATTGCGCTTCAAGTTATAAACAATGTGTGACTATGCGAAGAAAATTTGTCTGCACAGTACACGCGATTCTTTTTCTGTTTTTTATGAAAGAAAATTCTTTGTCTTGGTTTTCAGTTTAAGATTAAAGTCTATTTTTAGTACTATGTACGATTTTACAGAATTATTGTAAAATCAACATCATCTTAAAAGGTCTGGACATTTTTCTTCATAAATTCAACCCTTAAAATCTTTAATTTTGTTTTTATTTTTTATTTTGATTTGATTGTATCCCTTTCTGTTTGTTTGATTGTTTGATGATCCTTTTAATTTGTTGAACGTATAATCATATATGTAGGTACGTATTTCTTGCAGGTAGATTTCTGTTTGGGTTGGCATCATCGTCATCGTAATAAATTGGTGCGTGAACTTATTTTGTTGACTTACCCACTTTGTCTTTAACTTACAAACATCGTACTCAACTATATGTATATGTATTTTAGAGGTATGCGTGTAGGTACTACAAAAATTTTTTTTTTTTGTAGACAATAAATATTTTTGAAACAACAATAAAACGGGAACTGTGGATACATAAGATACAACATCCATCCAAACCTTTGGCTGTTTATACACATATAAATATAAAAAAAACCAATGAACAATAAAAATTCCACCCCATTCAACATTATTTTATGATAATGTTATATCGTCTGTTGTAAAATCTTAAGAAGTAAATACTACACTTCCATAATAAACTTTATACCATCATACACCCAGGCCCACACATATCAACAAAACGACGATCATACTTTTTTTCCTCGTTTTATTTTGTTTTATTTTATATACCTACTCCAATGACGTTTTCTTATTTTTGACGTTTTAACCCGTCATGCAGTAAAAAAAAAAATTTTCCTCTTAGAAAAAAAAATTAAATTGATGATCGTTTTGAATGTTTGTGTTGTTTAAGAGAGAGGAAACAAAAACGAAGATGATCATTATTTTATCTAACACAGATAAGACATAACTCATTCTCGATCTCATATGTGGAAACTAACACAAATATGCGAAAGCTAATAGTGGGATGTAAGATCTAGATGTGTGTTGAATTTAGTGTTTTCGTTTTGTTGAGATTGTTAGGTATGTATTTGATCGCGATCGCGAGTTTTGATTGTGTTTACCTTTTAAGCGGTATATTTTTGACTTTTATACTATACGCAACATTTATATATGGAAATGTAGGTAAGTGAATGCGGTGATTTATGACTAGTAGGTATACTTAATTGGGTGATCAAGGCTTTTACCGGCCATATAAATGATCTTTGGTCGTTTTTTATTTAGTTGTAACAAATTTCTTAGACAACAAACATGATATGCTCAATTAATTAATCATTGTTAATTAAATTAATAAATACAAATAAATAAATTGAAAATTTAAGTGTATGATGCTTGTGAAGAATCAAAATATGTATATTGTGACCTTCACATTAAAAATTAGGGGATTGAATGTTAAATAGTTGTTAGACTTTGAATATAGAACCCAATGCTTGCTTAAACATGGAAACTACAATGACCACTACTAATATTTGTTGTCTATTGGACAAAAAAAAAATCTTGGTTCCTCATACTTCCAATTAGGGATACAAAACAAATTGCTTTTACATTGGATTTTATATACAACGTTCAATAACGGCTTTATATTTATTCCTAATTTAAAGTATGAATGCTCCGATTTTTTTTTTTTAATTGTCATGACAATGGGCATTAATGGAGTGACCAAACGTCCTAGTTTTCCGTCCATGTTCTGTTTTTTTTTCGCACTTCTACGGGCGCCCGGGATAATGTCTTGCAAAATTCCGAAGGAACCAGAAAAAGTTATAATTTCAATCAACACAATTTAAATGTTGAATTTAAGAAAATGAATTCCAGAATGATATGGTTCAAAAAATTCTTCAGGAAGCGACCTATTTTAAATAAGGAATTATTTATATCATAGAATCGGCTTAAGATCTCAGATATAAAATTTCACTAAAATATATCGATAAATGTGTTTGATGAAAACCAAAATTGTCAAATATAATTTTTGATAACAACATTAGGACGTATTCTGTAGTAAAACTAAATTTGGGGAATATAATTTTTGATCATTGGCAGTGTTCCGCAATATTTGATCGACCCCAGATGATATGGCAGGAGAAACACTCCAACCTAGTTCCACTTGAAACTGGAGCAGTAGTAAACTGCCCGGATTGGTTGTTTATCCGATGATTTCTACAGAGAGTGAAAAATTCGGTTTTATATAAGGAACTACTTATAGAATAGGCTTAATAACTCAGATATAAAATTTCACTAAAATCCGTTGACAAACGTCCGTGTTCCATTTGGTCCTGGAAATGTAGTAACGGCTAGATTGGTTATGCATCTAAAAAAAAAAATCTCTTTGGCAAATTTAATTTTTTTTATTTATGGTTTGTATTTGTGAATCAAAGTAGTATCATTAGTATAGTGTCTCGTAATATTTGTTAAATTCTAGCCGTGTTTTATTTACGAATCTGGTTCCCAGCCCTAATTGGAACTTCCGTGATTATACATCAGTTTCATCGAAATTTGATATCTGACTCAATCAATATATTTGTTGATCAATGAATTAGTTGCCGCACCTCCAAATAATGAATCAAGGTAGAGAGCTTAAAACTATCGTTTTGTAACCAGTGAATGGTCGTCGCCATCAAACCAATTTTATATAGTAACTATTTTCCTGTTCGGATTAACCGAAGTTAAGGTTTCTTCTCTAGAGAAATCTTTGACCTATTGTTCCTCGTCGCGCATGTATAGTTAACAGGGAACTGATTTCATACGAAATTGAATCCTATCGTCAGATTATTGATTTTATAGAAAAATATCGTTGGAATATAATTGTTGCTTCCCTTAAATGCAACGTATATACGTTGCAACGTATTCCTCGATAAATAGCCTAAAATTATTAACGAAATCCATGATTCCGCTGTTTGTGGATATTTCACTTTAATTCAATAAATGCCAAGTAATATAATTTTTAAAATATTTATTCAATTAAATATTAATTTTTTATTATTGTATATATGTACGTCAATAAGTAGCTCCTTATTGTGAAATAGAATATTTTTTCGCTCCAATATCGAAAACGGCCATCAGCATAAGGGATAAAATAAGCAGCAACGATGCGGTGATTGTTAAAGCATACAAAGGGAATACAGTCGTAATAATGATCAAATTGGACTACAACAAGAGTATAACGAAGACGCGACGGCCAAATATAATGCTACTATCAAGGCTGTTATCAGTGAGTCGAGGCATTTTATGAGCAATAGAGAAATCCGACAAAATAAAATGATTAAGCCAACAATCCCAATAATAATAAGAGGCAAGCCCAAGATTCATAAGGTGGAAGTGCCAATGAGACCGATCATTAACTTCACATCAGCCCCGGCCTTCAAGATTGCAAAACACTTAAACCAATAGCTATAAGACAATATTTGTATGAAAAATGACCATTCCATCAAAAATAGTTTGGAACTGATGAACAAAATTGAGGAAGTCAACATACCGAGGAACGCGAAGTTAGCATATTTTGATGTTAAAAATATGTATACAAACATTCTAGTAGAAGTAACGATAGTACTTACAAGACGACTTTTGATGAAGAAACGGATAGATGCACATATCATAAACAAGGTTATCGCGTTATTGGAAGAAATCATACGTCAAAACTATTTGAAGCATGAAGAGAAATTCTATATCCAAAAACATGAACTACCTATGGAAAGCCCATTATCCGTTACTGTGGCCAACATATTTTTTAATCATATTGAAAACTCGTAGATTTTGAACGATAGAAAATCCTGTTAAAGTTAGGCGAAAGTTTCCAGCCAAAAATAAAAAGGCGATAATGCAGATTACGATGTTAAAATTCCTGCCGAAAATTAAAAAATGTGTGGCTATCAGCCGAAATTAAATAGGAACCATTTCTCTTTCCGAGATTTCCCACCGGAAACTTGAACTGAATTTTTGGCCTGCGATAGCTATTGACAGATTACATCGATGTAATCCATCTCCAGACATAACAGTCTAGAGGCTGATTTTATACAAATTTTCTAATGATTTTTGGAAAATCGAATTTTCCGAGTTTTCCCACGGGAAACTTGAACTGAATTTTTTTCCTGCAATAGCTAAACACTACCGATTGATATCGACTTCATTTTTAATTTTCGGCTGGGATAGCACAATCTGCATTACCGATTTATTTACTTTTGAATGGAATGGTGCAATCTGCATTACCGTTTTTACTTTCGGCGAGAGTAATACAATCTGCATTATTGACTTTTCACTTTCGTCTGGCAACTTTCGGGTAACTTTAACAGTATCCAAAATTGGCATAGATATGTGAACGACATATTGATATTGGTGCCTGGGACTAGCAGACAACTGAACCAGCTTAATAATTACTTCAATGAAATTTACACAAAATTAAAATTCACATTAGAAATTGAAAATGATAATCTATAAATTTTTTGGACCTAACAATAAAGAATTTAATTCAGAAACATAATTTCCAAATTTTCAGGAAGCCTACACAAAACGATTCATCAAAAGTTGCATCAACAAAAGATAGCAGCATACCGCCATATGATCCATAGGCTGAACAGTATTCCAATGTCAGGTGAAAACTACAGAGTAGAGTTGGGGAATATTAAATACATCGCTCACCAAAAATGAGTACAAAACAGCAGCAATATAGAGAATGAACTATGTATGTATATGGATACAAGAGGAAAATGGAATATCGGGGGTTTACCAGTCTAAATTGTGATGTTAATGATAAAAAATATACAGTGCTGGGAAAAAAAATTGGGCAAACATATTTTATTACAAATTGGAGTCTTTTTTTGCTAAAATTACAAAACTTTTGAAAGCCATTGGCTTATTGTTTCATTTTAAATACATGTATGACATAATTTTTTGAAAAAACAAATTTACCTGCAATTTAGGGGGAAAATCCGAAAACTGCCAAAATGTTCAAAATACGTTGATTGGAGTTAAACTAATGGAATAAATTAAACACTTAGTTTTTAATTTTTTTTTGTTTTTTACTGATTTATAGGTATTCTATCTTTAATATTAATATTTTGTTGGACCGCCATTTGCTTTTATTACAGCGATACCCCTCAGATTGATTGAATTTGGGTATGGATTTCCAAATCGTCACCAACAAACGTTTTAAAGCTTGAATTGATTCTGAGCGCTTTCTTGCTACTTATAGACCAAATATTTTCTATGGGATTTAAGTCTGGACTGTACGGGGGCCAGCTCCACACATCGATATTTTTGTCTGCGAAGTACCTTTTTACCTTTAAATGAAGGGATAAGAATAAAAACAAGTTTTTAACAAATTGTTTATGTTTATCTGAAAGCCAATTTTTCTATCTACAATTCAAAGTTAATAACTCACAACTTTGGCGGTATCGCACGGAGCGTTGTCCTGTTCAAAAATAAATCTGCAAGTCTCGCCAGAAAGCTTTAACACAGAAGGCTCAAATTCGGTATGTAGAACCTGCAGATAAAGAGCTGCTGTAATTTTCGAACTAAGGAAGCACAATCGGCCAGTTTCATTTCCAGAAAAGCATCACCAGACCATAACTCCTTCATTTTTCGGTGGAAGTCTTAAAAGGCATTCGTTGCTAAGCCTCTCGCGAGATTCTCTCTTTACGAGAATTCTTCCATCTCCAACATGCTGTTTGAATTTTGATTCATCGGAGAATCATCATTCCACATCTCTGGAGTTCAAGAAGCATGCTCCCTGGGCCCATAGCAAACGTTTTTTTTTCACTCGTAATGTGAACTCAGGCTTCTGGACTGGTTTAAGTGCTCCCAAACCAGCTTTAACAAGTCTTTTTCTCACTAAGCTGGCTGAAATTTGTTTTCCCGTTGCTCACTCAAGATCCTCTCTTATGTCCGATGAAGTTTTAAAACGGTTCCGACGACATTGTAATATTAAACAATGATCTTCCACTGGCGTTGTCTTTCTGGGCCTTCCAGAGCCTTTCTTTCTTTGTGTACTGCCCATCTCTCGTATGTTTTATTATTCCACGCGATAGTACTTTTAGGAATGTTTAATATTTCTGCTATTTCACGCGTTGTTAAATTTTCTCGCGCCAAAATCAATATATTGCTTTTACACTGCTCACTAACTTTTCCCATTTTTTTTAACTAAAATTGCACTTTATTCTTTATTTGACTATTATCACCTACAGAATAACTTAATCTTACAAAATATGCACTACTTATACTAAATAAAATACGTGCAGGCAATAAAACATCTGCACTCTAATTACGGCCAAGAACGGTAGGCGTAAAATGAACTAATTGATTGACCAATTTTTTTGCACAACAGTACCGCCGTAATAGTGGCAAAAGGCGATTCAACAAAATATTAATATTGAAGATAGAATTTCCACAAACCAATAAAATTGAAAAAAAAGTGTTTATTTTATTCCATTACATCCACGCCTTTAAGTGTCAAATGGTATATTTTGAACAATTTAGCAATTTATAGATTTTGCCCCCTAAATTGCAGGTAAATTTGTTTTCTTTCAAAAAATTAAGTCATACATGTATTTAAAATAAAACTTTAAGTCAATTGCTTTCAAAAGTTTTGTAATTTTAGCAAAAAAAGGCTCCAATTTGTAATAAAATATGTTTGCCCAATTTTTTTTTCCCAGCACTGTATAAGTATATGGATTGGAGTTATACTAGTAAAAAAATTCAAAAAATCTTTCAACATTTTGCTTATACTCTGGTGCACAAAACAAATAATAAATTAGAATAATTAATTAAGAACAGGAATAACGCGACTTTGGATACGGGGGTTTACAAATTAACATCTTCAAATTGTCAAGCATTTTATTTAGGACAAACGGGCCTCATCATGAGAAGATCCAAATATAAAATGTAAAAATTTGTATACTTTTAAAGCGTCATGGCCAGGCCAGAGCATGAGTATGATCCTCTACCCCTCACAACAGCCCTACGGTGTGAGGCTTGCATTTTTATGCCTCAGAATAAAAAAATGTTTGCCAATATATGGAGCAAATCGTAAGTGCTCCTAAGGTAAACGTAATGTACCGCGAACTGTTTAAAGAGCCTCCAGTTGCTATATAAAGCTTCGTGGATGCCGTCAATGAAACTCCAACCCATACCATTACAGACCCACCACTAAATAAAGCTGTTTCACGAATATTGCACTGGCAGACTTTTGGTTGTCGATTTGAAGAATACCGTGAGAATCTCGACCGGTCCATGAGCAAAACGAATTCCCTATTAATGAGAGTACAATACACGTGCGCTTTCTAACGAATTATACAATTCGCTCTCTTCGATGTTCTACTATTAATGTTGTTGCTGGTTATTCTCAAGACATCTCCTTATTGTATTCGAGCTTGCTTGAAGATTGTGGACGCCCCTAAGTTGTATTTGCATCTTTCTAGCATAGCAGGTGTGAATTGTTCTTTTAATATAATCATATTTATAAAACGATCGTGTGTGTCCATTACGATTACGACTGGATGCCTGCCTCGCCTAGGGTGTCTTTAATGATCATCAGAAAACGAATGAATTGTCTTGGTCCCGGCCAAATTGATCACTTTTTGATGAAATTTGACCTGATTATTTTTCCGGGCTTCCCACAAGAAACTTGACCTGATTTACAAAGGAAAATGTATGGGAGTGTACGTCAAAGGATGCACCGGATCCCTTGGATAATTGGAATAAGAAAATATACAGATGTGTTTGTTACCAATATAAGGGTGTGGTATAACACTGTATAACGCTTTGGTTGCGTTTCGATATAATTTTCCAATATGAATTTGTCAATATGATACACTTATCGTTTATCCCGGATGTTGGAGATTCTCCAGTAATAAGTTATTGAGTTATTCCGAATATGCGCCGTCTTTATTTACAAAGCGAAAATTCGTGTACAATATAATATATGTAGAAATTAACTTCCACCACCACTACTTGAATTATTCCGCGGAAAAACGCGGAAAATATTTACAAGAAATTGCACTTAAAAAATGGCGATGGTTAGCATCACAAAAATGGATAAGGTAATTAAAAAGAAAATAACCATTAATAATGTGTTGACAGAACGACTGTTGCGACAATTGTGTGTGTATACTTCAGATGTTAAAACAATGGACTGAAATTTATGATTAATCAAAATTATATTTTGAATAGTTGTAAATGTCGACAATAGATGGTGGTGACTGATTTTCAGTTGATGCACAAAGTAGTGAGGTATGTGGAATATATTTTCATTTGCTAAGCAAAGATACACACCAAATTATATTTAGTGAGTCAAATATGCTGGAGTGTCACTACTGTACAGAAAAGAGTTGTTCAAATGCAATTATGTTTAATTGTTGGAATGAGTTACATTCCAAATCATTGTTGAGATAAACGAATGAGAATTAGCGAGTTAAATGAGTGAGTAACTACAAAAGATTCGACAGCTCATTGTTTAATCGGGCTCAAAGTGGAGGATGACCAATTGATCCACATCGGGAGTCAACAACGGCAAAGGAAGCTTGGAATTCTTTGAAGTGTTATCACGAGAAAAGTACAGCTAACAGCATGTTTCGAATTATGAAGCAAATTATGCGTTTGAGACTAGAAGAGGACAGTGACATGGAATTGCATATTGGTCGTATAAATGAGCTGTTTCAACAAATGTTTGACCTTGGGTCAGAAATAAAACCAGGTGACTGGAAGGCTGCAATAATGTTGGGAAGTTTACCGGATAGTTATAACACGCTAGTAACTACATGGGAGTCGCGATCTGAAGGTGAATTGACACTCGGTGTAGTACGAACAAAGCTTATTGAGGAATACAAACGTCGAATAGATACACATGTCAGTAATGGTGGAGTAGCTTTGAAAGTAAATAACAAAAAGTATAAGACAAAAGGTGGCAAGAGCTGCTCGACAGAATTTTTATTTGTAACCTCAAAATTGAAAGATTGTTGGATAATCGACTCCTTTGCAACCTGCCACCTTACTTCCAACAAGAATATCTTTACCGAGTTGGATTCAAATTATCGTGAAAAAAATTTCGTTGCTAATGAACAGCAAGTAAATGTCAACGGAAAACGATCGATTTCAATTGAAGTTATTAATCGGATAGGTGAAAAGAATAAAGTGACAATGCAAGACGTGTGATGGGTCCCATCAATAAGTGGAAATTTACTTTCTTTTCGCAAGTTAATTGCCAAAGGTTTTGTTGTTTCGTTCACCTCGGATCAACGCTGTGAAATTGGTAGCAGGTGGCAATTGGAGAGATGCGTGATAACTTGTACATTCTAAAGGAAGTTGAACGAGCCTATAACGGACATCGTGATATCGAAGTGGTGAAATCATTGGGATCTTCTGAATCGTTCAAGGACATTGAATTTTTGGCATGTGGCGGTGATTGCAGTAAGAACTTGTGTCAAATATACGTCTTGAAGGGAAAATGACGCGCATAAAATTTCCATCGAAAACTAAAAATAGCGTAAAAGCTGCGTTCTAGATCTAATTCATTAAGATGTGTGCGGACCAATGCAAACACAAACGCCATCTGGCAAGCGATATATTTTGACGTTTATAGATGATCACTCAAGATACACTGTGATCTATATTCTGAAAAATAAAAATGAAGCATTCGGAAGATTTACGGAATATGTTGCATTGACGCAAAATATGTTCGAACAGATCGAGGTGGTGAGTACATCAATCAAAATTTTATGAAATTTATGGCGAAAGAGGGAATACAGTGTCAAAAAACGGCAACATTTACGCCACAACAAATTGGTGTAGCAGAGAGAAAAAATCGCAATCTAGTTGAGATGGCAAGGTGTATGCTCATCGATGCGGGGCTAGAAAAGAAATTTTGGGGTGAAAGGGTTATAATAGGACACCATTTAAAAATTGGTATAGCAAAAAACCAAGTGTTTCATATTTTGGGAACGAAGGCTATTAGAGCCATTTTAGTTGGGTACGACGAAGAATCGAAAGCGTTCAGATGTTACAATCAATCAAATGGAAAGATTGTTATCAGCCGTGACGTAAAATTTGTCGAAAAATTCGACAATTTGTATTTTGATGAGAAAAATGAAGAGAACGTGACGGAAACAACGCAAAGTGAAAGTAAAAACTATGTAGAAGCTACTAGTTTCAATGCAGATACAAGTATGAGTAACCAGGACAGCGAATTATATTTCAATAGAATCGATAATTCTCTTGAGGGAGAACCACATCGTATTGATGTTGAAAATCTATCTAAGGTCCAACTGAAGGACACCGAAGAGGATACAATTCGCAGCTCGAGTCGAATAAATAAAAGTGTTCGACCAAAAAGGCTCATTGAAGAGATCAACAATGTTGAGGAGGAGATTTATGAGCCGGAAAGACAAGCTGTTGTGTGTTCTGAAAAATAAAAGTGGATAGATGCGATGAAAGACGAAATTAAATCCCTACAAGAAAACGGTACATGGGAGCTTGTACCATTACCATTAAATAGAAAGCCTATTAGTTGTAGATGGGTTTTTAAATTGAAAACCGATGCAAATGGTTAAATTAGCAGATATAAAGCGAGACTGGTTACACAAGGATTCTTGCAGCAATTCGGCAGTGAATATTATCAAACATTTGCACCTATTAAAGCAAACGACAAAGAAAATTCTGCTTTCAGTGGCAGCGAAGTACGATATGGAAGTGTTACATTTTGATGCCAAAACAGCTTTCATAAACGAGGAACTTCGAGAGGAAATATTCATGAGACAGCCACCAGGATTTGTTATGGACGGGAAGGAAGACTTCCACGTAGGGAGAGTATACTGCGGCTATTCTAAGCATATGGAACCAAAGACTTGTCTGAATTACCTAATTAAATTTTCGCAAGTCAACTGAGTTTCTCAATTCCTGTATTGCAGAACTTCAGAAATACTTTGTTGAAATATTAAAATTAAAGTTTTATTTTTGGGATTAGAGTCTGTCGTGATGAATTTTGCTATCATGATAGTAATTTTTTAGGCTGACATTTAGATATTGGTTTGATACCTAAGTATTTGAAAAAAAAAATGTTTTGGGCTGACTTTAGTGTTATCACTGCGTTTTTTTTTTTGCATAAATTTTGGGCCTTCTTTTGGAGTATTCTTATCTGGAGCAACTAACATGTTATTGCAACTAACGAATAATCTAGCAATTTAGTACCATGTCGAATATTTAATTCCGTCCTTCGTTCGATATTGTTAAGTAGTATTTTATTTTCAAAGATGTTTTCAAAGGTTATACCACTCTGCCAGATTTCAGACTATACATATACATACAGACACCAATGAGGTACTCGTTTCGTGTATTATCGTTTAAATCCAGTTAGATAAATTTTTAGCTATACCATTTTTCAAATCTATAAAATCATTCTGTATTTTAACGTGATCGAAGTCTGACTTATGTCTCGAGAATACCTAATTGTAATTTATTGTATTTTGGTCTTAAAATTAACTAATCTTTAAAATGTCCAAAGTATCGAATACCACATGGACTAAATCAGTAAAAAATGAAATTGCTAAAGATACACCGTACTATTATTATACAAATGCGCGAGCATCCAATGATGTAACAGTTTGCGGTGTAAATTGCACATGTTCGAGAAATAAAAAGTACGCCACCGAAAATTCTATACCTGGCTACAAATATATTAAACACTTGGGTTCTGGTGGTTTCGGGTAAGTTAAACATGAGCGTAATTGTAAAATATTTAACCGTTTTTTTTAATAATTTCTCTGTAGTACTGTAAATCTCTATCAGTGCAACCAAACACGTGTCCCAGTTGCCATCAAGGAAGTTTCTTATAATATAGATGGTGATAATATTTACCATGAGGTTGCAACTGAATATAACATTGTGATGGGTATAAAGCATCCGAATATTACTAGATACTATGATCTTTTTCTAAACGAAAACCGTTATAAGGTTTATATAGTAATGGAATATGCAAAACGTGGATCGTTACGCCAACTGTTGAATGATCAAATCAAGAAAGGGGTACTATTCCAACAAAATACCGTACTTCGGATGATACACGATCTCATATTGGGTGTACAAGCCTTAAACTCACATCACGTGGTCCACTGTGATTTAAAACCGGAGAATATTCTCATCGGTGACGACGGTACATTGAAAATATGTGATTTTGGTACAGCACATTTTGTCTACGACATTGATGCACCATTAGCCTACACATTAGCTTATCTGGCACCTGAACGGCTTGAGGGTATAAGACCCGATGAAAAAACGGAAGTTTGGTCTATTGGCGTTATTTTTTATGAAATGTGTACATTAAATCATCCATTCGCACCATTTGAAAGTAATCAGGAAATGAAACGGAAAATAGTAAGAGGACTCTTCACACCAATAAATTGCCGCAATAGCGAATACAGTAACGAGATGCAGAACCTTTTAGAGTCCATGATGCAGAAACATCGTGTAAATCGCCAAAGTTTGGCAAGTTTATTAAACCACAAGCTGCTACGATCAATCAAATAAGAATTCAACTACTAGTTTGGTTATGGGTCATTTTCACTTTTTAAATTTGAACTGTTTAATTTTTTCAATAAATTCAATAAACTATATATCATCTGACTTTTCAATTAATTGACTATACTGAAATAATTCCACTGCACACATACAAAAAAATAAGCCTGAATAGACTGAAACCGCTTTATGCGTATGTAAATAACTGACCCTAGAGAATCTCAAAATATGGCGTTACCAAGACTTAACATCTTCGGTTGTTTGGCCAATCATCAACTAGTTAAGTTTTCTGTGCAGAAAAAATATGAATTTGGAGCATAGCAAGAGCCAGACTTAAGAATATCAATTCACGTGTTCGTTATCACCAGAGTTGACGCCATTAAAATAAAGAACAGAATAAAATAAAGGAAAATCAACGTTCAATACGGTACATAATGCAAAGGTCACATGTATAAAAAATTTATTATAAAAAACAATTTAGTTAAAAACATACATAACACAATTAATAAATAAAATAAAAATAAAAAAAGCACAACAGACCCAAACCAGAGCCTTCTAGAGTATAGAGCCATAATCATTATGACGTATTTTTTTGAAGCTTTTTTAGTGGTATAACTTTTCACTAATTTCCATAGGAATCCATAGTAAAAATGGTGTTTTTTAGCTTCAAGTTTTTCATTGAAAAAAGCAAAAATGTTACAAAATTTTTATACAAAAGTGGTCTACATATCTTTATTAACAATATTCAGGAAGGGTTTATTGGTATTAAGTAAATATTAATTGCAGAAATATTAAAATTAAATTATTTCTAAAATATATTTTTCGAACTTTCATTTTGAAAAATACATCAAAGTTGGCTCTGACGAATTAAAATAATACTTGCTACATTTATCTTTAGTTTTACTAGTGTACGTTAGATGTCTCAGATTTATACAGAAAAATACGAAAAAAATTGTTTAATCACAAAATTATGGCACGTTCTTAATATTTTGAGAATTTGTTTTGCTTTTCCTACAATTTTTGAACTTAAATTTCCCCAAGTGGCGATTTTTGGTACGGTTTTTCAAAATGTTTACTGCCCACTGCCATCTATGTATATTGGCTTAATGCACACGATTTGTAGTAAGCTTTTTTTTTAATTTGACCAGAATGCTGTTGTTATGAACTTTTTTTTATATTTTGGTTTAAATAAATCAATTATTACAAGAAAATGAAAACGATTTACTTAAACGAGATTTATATATGTTGAAATTCAAACATTTATGAAAATATTTCAGAAATCATAATTAAGAATTTGCAACGTTTTCATTTACAAATTTGTCTTCGGAAAAAAAGTGATTTCCCATATGTTTTATGTGTTTTACTATGAAAATTTTGGTTTTTTCCTCGTTTCTAATTCCTTTATAAAAGCTTCGTTTTTTAGATTATGGCTTGTATAATCAAGGTTGCTTTGCCCAAACTAGTATTTGGATTCTGATTTGATTAACCGTAGCAGCTTATGTTTCAATATGTTTGACAAATTTTGACTATTTTTATAGCGCCTCTGCACCATGAACTCCAAAAGATCCTGCATATCGTAACTATATCCTATCAAACGACAATTTAATGATTTAAATATTACAAGTTTTATTTTCGATAACAATTCCTTACTGGTTCGGAACAGGGCGAATGGATGCGTTAATGTGAACGTTTCATAAAATATAATGCCAATAAACCAAACTTCAGTTTTTTCATCGGGTGGCATACCTTCGAAACGTTTTGGTGCCATATAACAGATTGTACCACCCACCGGAGCATTATTATCGTAGACAAAATGTGCTGTACCAAAATGTAACGTTGTCACTGACGAGAATATTCTCCGGTTTTAAATCACAGTGGACCACGTGATTTGTGTTTAAAAATTGAACACCCCTTATAACACCATGTATCATCCGAAGCACGGTATTTTGTTTGAGCAGCATACGTTTCTTGATTTGGTCATTCAACAGTAAGTTGGCGTAATGTTCCACGTTTTGCATATTCCATTACTATATAGCACATACAACGGTTTCGGATTATGAAAAAGTCATAATATCTAGTAATATTCGGATGATTCAAAGACATCACAATATTATATTCACTTACGACCTCATGGTACAAATTTTTGCCTTTGATTTTTGCACATTACTAAAACATATATTTACAAAAAAAAACGGTTAAATATTTTACGCAGTTATAGAAACACTTTGTCGTAACTTACCCAAAACCACCAGAACCCAAGTATTTGAAAAATGTATAGCCAGGTATAGATTTTTCAGTAGCGTATTTTATTTTCTTATCTCTCAAACATGCGCATTTTACACCACAGACCGTTGAGTCGTTTGGCCCTCGTGCATTTGTGTAGTAGTAAAATGACATTTCAAAAATTAGGTTAAACAACAAAGCGCATATAAGATAAATAAATTAAAATTTGGTATTCCTTGACACACGCTTCATAAATCAGACTTCGGTCACGTTAAAATATAAAATGATAATATCGAGACAGCTGAACTAAGTTAACTAAAAATTCATGTAACGGGATTTATTGTAATATCGTAAACATGAAACATGAAATTTGTCAGAGATGTATAACCTTTGAATTGGATTTTTCGTTAAATCCCAATTTTTTATATTAATAACTTTTAGTCTTATCAATAAACGAAATTAACCGACCGAAAGGACAATTGAAACTTCCAAGACAAGATTGTACCGTCCAACAAGAAACAGACAAATTTAGAAGTTCAATTGCGGTGAATGCGGTTGTGTTAACTCTCTCGTCCAGTCTAGCAGAAGACAAAACTTCAAGTGGAAAAGACTAGTAATCAGCTTATACGTGAGATCTTCAATTGAATGTACTTTCTTACTAAATACTCCTTAGATAGGATTGATTTATTAGTGGAAACTTCCGAAGTCATTTTTTTTTAATGAACCTTAAGTTGTACGGAAAAGTCACTTTAGGTTGAAGAATTAAAAGTCATTATGCAGTCATACTGCATATGTCCGATTGGCAGAAATATGGAAAATTTAATTTCAAAAATGAAAATTAGGATAGTGTGTGAATGTAGAATATGGAGCATATGCAATAACATTAGAAATTGTTTTAATGGAACTCCATATTTTCTAAATATGTACATCCAGCGAACGTTGACTATATTTATAGGCTATCAAACTATTTTACAAAACTCGACTGGAAAAGTATCAGAGCTCTCACGATTCTCACAATAAGCTATTAACAATACAATAAACTGAGGCGGCTGGTCCATGAATGCAACGCGTTCAGAAATTCAGATTTTACACTACAAAACAAACAATTTTAAGAAGCGGAGAAATTGTTAACAGTTCTGCCTGATGAGATGACTGAACAATGATTAATTTTTCATAATCCTCGTCGGATCGAAAATACAAGAATACGCAAAGTAAAAAATGTGTGTTTTAGGACAATATTCCCGATCAACTTCATTATTCTTAAATCTTTTCCTGCATATAAGTTTCAGTTAAAATACATAGCAACAATTTTTAGGCAATAAACATTTTTCGTACATCATGCTATACCACACGCAAATATAACCACTGTTTAAAATGGAGAAAAAAAGCAATTTGAGTTGTGCATGCAAGAGGAATATTTCACTAGAGAAAAAGATGTTGTTTGTACTTTAGTTTAGTTTGGACTTACGACGTTTAATATAAAACAGTAAAAAACAGTAATCAAGTGATTAAAAACTAAGATTTTTTAAATTTTTGTTCCAACGTAAAGTTGTTACTTGTTTTGATTTATTGTGTTTTATTTTAGAAAAATCTAGCATCTAGAAAATGTATGGTTGTCACGAAAAGTTCAACAAATAAATTTAGAATCCTTCTAAAAAATAATCTTTAAACATTACGAAATCAAATTTCGAATAGCTTCAATGCCAACCAGCGGCGTATGGAAGGGAGGAGGGGTTGTAGGGGTTGAACCACTCCCGCCCCCCCTCAGTTTCACATATTACAAAATCATTACATGGTAATGTGTTGATCCACCCAAAATAATTTATAATTCGAATAAGGCAAATGATCATTACCTGTTGTAGGTACAATACATGTAACCTATTTGGGATTCTTCACATAAAAAAAATGTAAACAAAGCGGCATAATATTAGCCGTGATTTTTATAGATCTCTGTAGACCTGCTTTCCAGATTAAGTCGAAGTTAGATTGCCTAAGCGACTGTTAGATATCTAGCGGTTGAACGCTTCTAACTATAATAACAAAATTAGCACAAAATATTTGGCAGATTTTTACTAGTACTCTTAACCTGGATAATCTCTCCAATTTGAGAGTTCCAAGACGTTCAGGCGCCTTAAGAAATACCTACGAAATACAATCGGTGTGAAGCGACTACATGGACTGGCATCAACAAATATTCACAGAGATGTGGTTATCTAATGTGGTGACTAATGCGGCTACCTTTAAGATTTATGTCAACTTCATCCCTGATTCAGATTCCCATAAAACATGAAACGATATTTTTTTTTAGTGAGAGCAAGAGATTACACGAAAAACTAGACAGCCTTATAGTAGTGTAGACTAATTTGCAGAAACCTCAGCATGAGTAATATTCGCCTCTACCAGGCTTCTCGCCCGAAAGCGAGTTTGACACTGAGACCCTTTGGAGTCCACACTGTGATCCCAAGGATCTTGACATATTTGAGTCCAAAGAGTGCATTTCCATGCCCTCTTCGGACGTATCCACTAGTAAGGACATTACACGGAATTTCGCTCCTATTGATGTAAGACTTATCAGCCTCATCCTTCTTGTACGTCCTTTATCCTCGCCAATCATCTTTTATCAGCCTTTGGTTCCCCCAACTTAGCTATCTTCTACCTTCCGGTTGGAAGACGGAAGACCCGGGTTGCCAATCTGGAGTATCTCCAAGATCTCTTTAGAATTACTGGGTTTCGCAGGAAACCAAGTCCGCGATCTTGGTCTGCTCGGAATATCTTCCCCTGCCGTTATCTCCAGCCTGGCTCCAGGCCAGACTTCCTGTAGATAAAGACTGAGCTTTGGTCGGCGCAGGCAGTCAACTTGTTAACACCTCTACAGGTCGGAGCAGGTCCCGAGTTTTCCGCATAATTTTAAAGAAAAAGTCTGCTAAAGCCACCTCCACTGCCCCCTATTGACGAGCGATATACTCCCATCTTCCTGCGCTCCGTTTATAACAGCTATAATCAGCTGGTCCTTGAGAACTTTACTAAAACGCTTGGTTACAGTTTCCTGTAACATCAACCTTTTCGCATCCTTATGTGATTCCTCCTGATATCTCTTCCTTTTTATTCCCTGTAGCTATCACAGTTCATTAACCTTAACCGTTCTGTTTGCTAATGATATATCCTTGAGCTTTGTGAGAGCTTACCAGGCCCTCCTTCCGATCTGGTAAGTTGGAACCCAGGGACCAGCTACATTACAACTTTTGTCCTTACATAGAAATTTTTTCTCCGTGTATCGCAAAATGGACCAGAAAAATTCAAGAGGCCGTAATACTGCCATTTCGACTTTTAACGGCCCCAATTTCAGTGGGAGTATTTCTTGCCGCTCGCAGCAATTGGAAAATGTATCTCTCATCAAGTTCTTCCACTTAGATTTTTAGTCATCATAGTTCCACTTCTAAAATATGGTTTTGCCAGCAAAAAACCTCTGTTGCCCGAATCAATTCAATGAGCTGATTCTCTTTTAGATTTAGTAGTTGAGGACTACGATTTGCACGAGGTTCTGCAGGGTTTATAAGGGAAGTATTGTGAGAATCCATACCCACGACAAAAACTTACAAAAAAACGACGCAAAGCAGGAAAAAGCGTATAAAAAATAAAGCTTGATTTGTGTAAACTTTTCGTACTTTCAGTTTTTTCCTTTATGACGTTTGCTGTTGACCTGACTGATTTGTTACACATCCCATATCACCAATGTTATTTATTTCTGATGCCACACCCGCCATAGAAATGACTTAGTGGCGAAGATTGCCTGTGGTTTAGATTTTTTGATTTTTTATACCAATCCTGTTACAACTGCATATTCGCGATTTCCAACAAAGTAGTTGACATCTGGTGAAAACAATATGAACAAAATTTAACCATAGAACAAGGGTGATCAGAACTGTCAAACAGTTGAATTTGACAATACTCGTCCCCTTTACTTACATAGAAACCAACGCTAACTACATTTGATGAAAATCGCCAATATTCCCTTCTATTTCTCTATTTTGAATGAAGGTTTATTTTTCACACCACCAGCAGTTGTTTATAACCCAAAACTATTTCCCGTTTTTTATTCTGATAACTTTTATTTTTATAATACACCCAAGATAAAATTTCGGCTATATTTAGTTGCGCTAACCATGCGACTACAACGCCAATTTCTTAATGGAAAAAACATTTTCAACTTTCAGAAAATAGCTTCATATTCGACAGGTGCGATGAAAATAGGATTCTTAAATGTTTTTTACATGAATCTCTTGAATATGGCCAATTAGCCTTTAACTTCCGAGGCAGATTAACACCTAGGCAAACTAGGCACGTGGCTAGGGCCCGTGAATTTGGATGAATGAATTAATTTGGTTGAAATTGGTCTTAATTATTTCTTCTAAGAAATTTGAAAATAAAGCAACGTAACCTTTGTCACTTTTCAAACTTTGACAAGATTAGCTTCCGAATAAGTTTCAATACCAATAGTCTCGGTAAAACCTTAAGTTTCGTAAAGCAGCCAATTTATACTAAAATGTTTGTCTGAGCCTATCACCTCTATTAATCTAACATTATCCATTCTCATCCAAACAAAAATGTCGATCTCATGTTAGGCGAGCTTTATCACAGTCCCTTAGCTTGCTATTTGTAAGAAACACAATTATGCTCAGCAACAGCAATTACCTGAACCTTTTTAACTTCTTGGTTAACATTAATTGTTTCAGTCAATCAATTGTTCATCTCTAGTACCGACGTAATTTGAATTGAACTCTTTAGGAGGGACCGTGTGTTTCCATGAATAAAATTAAAGTATTCCCAAAGTATGGAGTATACCATATAATTTGCCAATAATACTTAAATGTGTGATACTCTGGTTGACCACCTTGTACGGTGGCGCCTCTTGCAGCATTTTAATTCTAATAGGTAGTAGTTTACTGACAAATTTCTCATTAACAATTCGGAGGAGAGAGGGGTCGCAAACGAAAATTTGGGTAGAGCCCAGATTCTCTCTTTACTTCCTGGGGCCGAAAACGAAAGCTTGCCTAGGGCCCGAATTTTCATTAATCCGCTCCTGTGTAACTTGGCTGCTTCTTAACCGATTATGACAAAATTCGATGATGATGATGAAGATCATACCTTAGACTTAATAAATTTTTTTTTTTTTTGGAAAAGGAAATCTTCATTTTCCAGAATATATCAACACAAAATTTTCTTTTTCCAAAAATTCTGGAAAAGGAAGATTTAATTCTGAAATCTCAGAATGTAAAAATAGAAAATGTCAACAACCATCAATTAATTATAAATGTGGGATTCCCACAAGTCTCAGTTTTAGGCCCATCTTTATTTTTAATTTACATAAATTCGTTGTTTTCTCTAAACTTAAATGAATTTCCTCGAGCTTTCGCCGATGACATGACATTAGTTTATTGCTGCAACATATTTGTGGAGCTTTCTGTCAAAATGAACGATGGCATGATATTGCTTAGAAACTGGTTCGATTCGCACAAGCTAATACTTCTATTAATATTGGTTTAATGGCGTTTTTACATGGTAGTGTCAACTAAATGTGTTCCCGTGTACTTTGTTTTCAGAGGCCGAAACGGCTGCAGGTGTTTTTGTTGAGGGTCGGCTACAAATGGTGGGATCAACTCACCCAAATAGTCGTCGATGGTCGTTTATGGCTGGCTGAAAGAAGTCTGCGTTGACTGAACTCACATAAATAAACCGATTCTGTCTTTGAGTAAGAATATGATCTACTGCCTGAGAATAGGGTTGACCATCAGTTCAGGTAGTAGCAGTTCTTCATCGCCCTTGGTTGTTTGGATGAAAAGACGACCTAACTTGGCAAAAAAGTTTGCATCAAAGCAACGCCATTTTCATACGAGGGGTGGTGTGACAGGCTCGGTTCAATAGTTTGTCCATGGCAGGCATCATTTGAACCAATGTTTTTGGACATCGATGGAGTGCAACGGGAAGAAAATCCTGTATAAATGTCATCGATTATAGTTGGAGGATTGTGGTGGTACATATAGACGGATATAAAGAGAAAATTGGCACATGAAGGGAAATAGATTAGTAATGTAATGATGGCGCTAAAGTAATTCGGGACGGCTTTGGCTTATAAAAGCGGAGTTCTTTTCACTAAACTGGCCACACCTCTCCTTTCGGTCTTCTAAAATTACATCAATGACGTCTCGTTTCTGCGGGTCGTTGAGGAGTACTCCAGATGCCAATACAAAAGAAGGAATGATTGGAAATTCTAGAGGGGTTCTTTGATAGGAACTTTGGGTAGAATAAAAGGCTGATGACGGCACTTGATTAGTTGAAATACTGTTGTAGTGGGTGTCGTTGTACAGTAGTTTAATCTCTTGGAGATACCTGCCACTAGCTGGAATGAAGCATGTCTGATTCTGAGTGCTGGATTAAAGAATGGTAAATTTAAGTTGCTTCAAGCTGGAAACGGCTAATTAGCATTCGGCGCCTCCCCAGAATGTGACTTATTAACCCCACTTCAGTAGTACATGTAAAAGCGACTTACATATCGGTAACGTCTGAACCGCTCTCATGAAAATTTTTAAATTTGTGAAAATCGTCAATCCTGAAGTGGAGAACCAAATAAAAAAATTAACAGTTTGTTTTTTGTCACATTTTTATTTATGTACATCGCGTTAATGGATGAACGGCACTTAATGGAACAAAAACAGTAACACACGACTTGATGGGCTCCTTATAAAAATGTTTTTACAAGTCAAACAGCAAATAATATGGTGTAACCAGTTATTGAGTTAAGATAGTGTACTCCCAGGATATTCAAGGGTTTCCCGGTCACACTTTTGTATGCTTCATTATACGCAGCATAAACAGTTTAGATCAACTAGGTAGACTACTGAAAGCTTCAGAATCACTACATTAGTCTTATACGAACCTTAATTGAAGTTCTTGTTGTTCCTCGAGGCAACAAGAAAACTGACATTGAGCAAAGTCAATTTGCGGAATATTTCAGGGTCATAACATAATTCAACGGTATAATTATTTAAAAAATCATTTATTTAAAAACATACAATACATAGCACACAAATTAATGAATAAAATAATAAAAACCACTTAGGCAAACTAGTATTTTGATTTTGATTTGGTTGGCCATAGCCATTGATGTCTCAATATTTTTGACAAATTTTGACGATATTCAGGATTCGTATGTGACATTATCTCCAAAAGATCCTGCATATCGGGACTGTATCTACCCCCGCTACAAGTTATAGGTTTGAACTGTCCCTCTTTTATTTTCCGTATCGTTTCGGTATTGGTTACAAATGGTCCGAATGGATGCGTTAATGTACACAATTCATAAAAAATAATGCCAATAGCCCAAACCTCTGTTTTTTCATCGGGTGGCATACCCTCAAATCGTTCAGGTGCTATATACGCCAATGTACTACTTAGTGGACCATCAACGTCAAATTCAAAATGTGCTGTACCAAAATCACATATTTTCAATTTTCCATTATCATCGATGAGTATATTTTCCGGTTTTAAATCACAATGGACCACGTGATTTTCGTTTAAAAATTGAACCCCCCTTATAATATCATGTGTCATCCGAAGCACAGAATTTTTATCGAGCAGTGCCCATGTTTTGATCCGCTCCTGCAACAGTTGGCGCAAAGTTCCACGTTTTGCATATTCCATTACGACATAGCATTTGAAACGGTTTCTGATGAGAAAAAAGTCATAATATCTAGTAATATTAGGATGATTCAATTTCATGACAATTTCATATTCAGTTGAAACCTCATGTAAAATATGTTTGCCTTTGATTTTATAAGAAAGTTCTTTGATGGCAACCGGGTTAAGTGTTTTATTGCTTCGATACAGATGTACAGCACTAAAATAGTATATAAATATTGAACAACGGTCAAATATTTTACGCTCCGTTGTTGTAACTTACCCAAAATCACCTGAACCCAAGAATTTTATGTAGTTATAGCCAGGTATAGATTTTTCGGTGGCGTACTTTTTATTTTTCGAGCATGTGCAATTTCCACCACAAACCGTTGATTCATTTGACGCTCGCGCATTTGTATAGAAATCGGATGGTGCATATGGTACGCTATTGTTAGCTTCAAATCTAAGTGTTCTTGTCCGATGACAACTAAAAAGTTTACCGGCAAATGATACGATAAACATTATGAAAATTAGCGTTTAATAACAAAAAACTACGTATACTATAAACACTTAACTCAGACTTCGGTCACGTTAAAATATAAAATGATTGTATCAAGTTGAAATATGTTACCAAAAATGTATTTTATGGTACTTATGTAACAGGATTTATTATAAATAATATTGGGAATGTATTTGAAATTTGCCAGAGATCTGTAACCTTTGAATGAGATGTTTCATTCAGATCGTTAAAAAATATTTATTTTGTAAGTTTCTAACAAACCTAAATCCTCTCTTTATAACGGTTCGTCCGAATTCAAATTACTAGCACTACAATAAGTAGAGGCAAGCATCACTAATGATTTTCCAATCGATCATCGCAAGTACTTGACGCCGCAAGAGTTTTTCGAAATTGTGACAAAACGCGAATATTTAAAACTTTACGAGTTCTCGTAATTGCGACTTGTTTCTGTTGTTTTACTCGTATAACTTTTTGAGTACGACAGACAACTCGTAATGATAAAAAAAATTCGTTTTAAAGAAAAGAGAAAGAATCCTCTTAAGCGTTTTTGTCGCAATATCGAGAAACTCCGTAATTTAATATCTCCGTAATTTTGATGGTAGCTATAGTTAACTTAGTACAGCTTATTCATATTCCTCAGTTTTCATTTTTGCTTAAAGATTATTAAACTCCTCTATTATTGATCTGGGAATAGACAGTTAAAGCTCTTTAGTTATACCAGCTCCGCGTTTAAGTTCTTCTCGGGACTGCTGATGCTCTCGGCGCATGAATTTTACTTCTGATCAGGGCTTTTAATAAAATGTTATTTGATGGCAAACAGATTCCTCTGGAATCATCTTTTGTTATTTTTGAGATGCTTGCTGTAGTGGTAGTTATTTTATTGGAAGTTGCTGTAGTTGAACACATTTTTGAGGTGGTGCAATCGTTGGATGCCTTTGACTCGGGCCAGAATTATAACTAAAATATTTTGTGTACGGTTTTTACGTGCTGGTTAATGGTTTAATTCGTAGTTCAATTTTTAAAAATTCTTTGTAGTTCATATCGTCGTTGGAATGTAAAAACTCTACATCCTCCTCGTTATAACGTTATTACATCTCAGAATGTTGCGCACCTGAAATTAAAAAAAAAATAAAATAGATTAGCAATTAAAGACATTTGGCATTTTTCCCAAATGAAAACGTTTTTTTTTTTTCGCTGTTTTATCCAAATATTAAGGATTCGCCCCATTACGCCTAATAGAACGCAATGCATGTAGTCGATTGGAAATTGGGTTACGCATCCAATATTTATTTGCTCAAGTCCAATATTTAATCGTGTGTGATTTGTTCTATTTGTGTTTTTTCTCGAAAATTGTCATCCGTCCTCAGATTATTTTCTATTTCTGGAAAGCATATTTTCAAAATACCTAGAATATAAGATCGTGCTGGCGAATCGCATATGAACAATCTAATTTTAATTTCGACTTTGCGATTACTGGTAATAAGAGAGTTTTCTTCCAAATCTTTAGTTTCGTCGATAAATGCTTGTAGAAAAATATGGGTACAATAGGGTTTTTTGTTTCCATGAAAAACACCAATCAAAAACACTCCTTTGAAAGGAACAATGTTCCCCAGTATTGGCCATAATTAACTCGCAGTACTTTTAGTTAAAGGCACGCCATCAATTCCCACATCAATTTTAATTACATCTTTCTGGAAACGATTGTTTTTAAGAAATGCATCTAGATGTTTCCGTAGTCCTATATGAGAATAAAAACCCTCACCTATTGCCAAAATTTCAGATGTTGTAGATTTCGGTATCTCCTTCAATATCCTGATGTTTCTGGGTACAGTATGATTGTATTTCCTTAAAATGTTTAACACATCATTTCCATCAGAATCCGAAATTTTATACTCAATAACCCATTCCGCTAAATCAAAGGAAATGGCGGAGTCATTAGTGTCTGTTGTGTCGGAGTACCTACTCGGAAATATTGTCATTTTCAGAATCAGAAACTGCAAATTTTTCATCAAAAATTTTTGTATTTACTTCTGTATTAATATCTTCGATATTTTCAACATATAAGTGTGCTGGCGTTGCCCAGTGGTTTCGACTTGATTTCTGTGTGGTCCATGAGAATTTCCACGAAGATTTTTAATCTATCGCCTATCTCGTAATACTATATGCCTCCTTATTGCCCATTATTTTCACTTAATTTCTCACTCTATATATTAATTTATTTAAACTATTACTTAGTTTTTTTTTCGCTGGCGCTACATCCCATAAACGAATTTGGCCGCTTCATGGAGAACTTTCGTAATCATTTTTTCAACGAGTAATGAGTGATTAATTCATTGATCCTACATTAACCAGCCATGATTTTTTCATCACTCGCCGGGAATCGAACCAGGGAAATATTTTATTATTCTGTTTCTTACATATACGAATGCATACGCCATTCGTATTGGTATAATATAATTGGTAATACTTTTTACACTATCTGCCGTGGGAGACTTGGCGAAACACACTTAATACACACATTTTCTAAATTTTTTTAAAGTTTTTAAACACTGTTTAGTAGATACTCCTGATGATGGCCTAACAAGCCAAAATCGATCGAGTGATTTTTTTAAACCTTTCGAAACTTTGCGAAATATTTAACAAGTGTTTTTTAAAAAATTTGTGTATAATTGGTAAATTATAATTTTTACATTTTATGCGTTCTATTTTGGATATAAAATGGTGTTACATAAACATTACGTATAAAATGTACATCCATCTGTGCATCCGTGTGAAGACCTAACTCGCTTATCAAGCATTCATCATACACCGTTGTTAATTATATTAAGTTTTCAATGTTTTGACGATTATATTCTAAATGATAATATGTATTTTAATCTTTGATTTTAGTAATGGTGATTATGACTCTCAAAATGGATATCTTGATGGTAATTCCTTGTTAGAAATTGAATCTGGTATCAAGTCAAATCCTTCGTGCTTTTGGCAAGGAAGTCTGTTGGTTATCCTTTACCCATGAGTTATAAGGATAAGGAAGCTCATGATCTAAATTCTGTTTGCGAATTATTTGCAATGTTTTTCAAACCCGTTTATTCAGTTGATAATGTTTTGACATCTATCTTTGATATTGTCACTAATCTTATTCACGGTATTTCTTTTTTTTTTTTTTTTTTTTTTTTTTTTTTTTCGCTGGCGCTACATCCCATGGAGGGATTTGGCCGCTTCATTTTGAAGTTTCGTAATCAGTTTTACAACAGATAATGAGTGATTAGTTCATTGATCCTTACATTAAACCAGCCGTGATTTTTTCATCACCCGCCGGGAATCGAACCCGGAACCTCCGGAGCTTAAAGCAAGTATGCTAACAACTGTGCCACCGGGGCGGCATTTCTTCTTTTACGGGGGAATAATTTAACAAGGCCTTTAGATGGTTTCAATACTAAAATGTCTATGGGCTCTGATGGTATTCCCTCATTACTTTTATAAAATTATACCGAAGCCTTAGGTGGCCATTTAGCTCATTTATTTAATTACAGCCTTAGGCAAGGTATTTTTCCTCATTGTTGAAAACCATCTTTTGTAATCCCAGTTAAATACTGGACCAAAAAATTTTGTTGAGAATTATAGAGGAATAGCTACTTTATCTGTTATCCCTAAAAACTGTTTGAAAAACTGGTTAAAGATTGTATTTATTTTAATATCAAAAACTTAATTGTTCCCTAACAACACGGTTTTTTTTCTGGTAGATCAACGACAACCAATCTGGCGGTATTTGTTAATGATGCGATATCATGTTTAGAAAAAGATGCCTAAGTTGACACTATCTATACTGATTTCAGCAAGGCCTTTGACAAAATTAATCACAAGATATTAATTGATAAATTGATTAAGGTGAATTCTAATTTTATTCCTATAAAATGGATATAATCTTATTTATCGCAAAGGTCTCAATTGGTACGTATTGATCAAAATTATTCTGAGCAGATCACAGTCTTATCTGGTGTTCCTCAGGGTTATCATTTAGGCCCATTATTATTTATTCTGTTTGTTAAAGGTATTGTTACATGTTTCAGGTTTTGTAAGTGTTTATTATATGCAGATGACCTAAAAATTTACGCTAATATCCGAAATGGTGCTGACGTTTTATTGGTACAACAGGACCTTAATCGGTTTAGTGATTGGACTGTCGAAAATCGTTTAGCTCTCAATATCTCCAAATGTAAAACTATGTTATTTGCAAAGTTTACAAGATGTGGAAATTGATAGAGTTACTCAGTTTATTGATTTAGGTGTTTTGTTTACAGGTAACCTAAGTTTTACTAAACATATAGAAATGACTGTAGCTATAGGGCTGGCTCGATGATTGGTTTCGTAAAGAGACATGTTCTTCAATTTTCTGACCCATACACTCCAAGACATTATATATTTCTTTTGTTAGGCGATCGTATTGAACGGATTCAAAAAAAGTTCTTATTATTTGCTCTTCAAAGCCTTCCGATGGTCAAATAACTTTTGAACCTTCGAAGTCTTGAATTCAGAAGGGAGGTGATTCATGCAGTATTTGCTCGGGACGTAATTTGTGCTAAGATCGATTTCCCGGTATTGCTTGACTTTTAAATAATGAAATTAAAAAATTGGTTGTTTTTTGTAAAATTTTGATTTTTAATTTTTAATCAAAGATTATTTAATATAAAATCTATTCCGGAATTCCGGAATCGAGAGCATTCAAATTCGAAAATTCCGGAATCACATTTCTGCCAAAAATTCGATGCTCTAATCGGGACCATCAGCCTGATACTCGACATTCGCTATAAAAACTGTTTTCTGCTTAAATAATATAAGAACCTAAGTAGGCAACAACTACTATCTCACTCTTCCACAGCAAAGTCTATCACCTGTCCCTATATTACATTTATGTATATATAGGTACTATCGTGTTTGGATTTAAAATTAAAAATCATTTTTTAATCAAAATGAATCTTAATTTAAAAATTATAAATCTTGCTCAAAATGTTGACCTCCTCCGTTGCGTATAAACGCGCGACACTGTCGCCTAATTTTTACTGTAGTGGTGCGTAAACGCATTTCGTCTTTAATTTTGGCGAAAGCCGCTTCAATGCGTTGTACTAAATCGTCCATAGATTGAACTTCCGTGACGTATACCAATGCTTTGGCCCGTCCCCAGACGGAAAAATCTAACGGAGATAGGCCTGAGGAAAGTGGAGGCCATGGAATAGGGCTATCCTTTCCAATCCGTAAATTTGGGAATACGTCATTTAGGTACTCCCTGACGATTAATCTCCAGTGTGCGGGACAACCGTCATTTTGAAAAATAATAGGTCTGAATTCATTGAAAATTGGCACGTGTGCTACCAATTCAGACAAGCTGTAAAAAATCACGGTGGTTGTCCCCGTTAAGATACGCAGGTAAGAAGTGTGGTTCAATCACATGATTTCCAATTACTCCTGCCCAAACTTTGACACTAAATCTTCTCAGGAATGATCTCGGTCTTTTGGCACGTGGTTCTCATCTTTCCCTCTTTAGTAAATTTGGACTCATTCTTAATTTATACAACCTTCACCACTGGTCGACGAAAGATGAGAACCAACGTGCCAAAAGATGTCGCGCGTGCATACGCAACGGAGGTCAACAATTCGAGCAAGATTTATAATTTTTAAATAAAGATTCATTTTGATTAAAAAATGATTTTTAATTTGAAATCCAAAAATGATAGTACCTACATACAAAATGGAAGATAGGGATAGGTGACAGATTTTACTAGGAAGAGTGAGATAGTAGTTGTTGCTTATTTAGCGTATGTCATTTAAGCAAAAACCAGTTTTTACCGCGAATGTCGAATATGGCTAATATGTCGCGATACACAAATTTTGTGATTTAGTAAAGTATTTAAAATGGTTTTTTGCATATTGCATAGCGTTGGAAAGGGGATAGACTAGAAAATTTGCGTAAATTTGGCTAAACATTTACGTAAAATGACGTGAATATTGATTTGGCTTTTAAGGTTCATATGTGACGTGTGACGGGAGCTTATAGCCAATTAGAAACGATTACTTTGACATTCGTCACACGGCACACGCTACACGCCGAGACATGAACCAATTTTATCTTTTTTGTGACGGTTTACACATACACATAACAATTTTGTAAAAGATATGGCGGCAAAATTGTTTATACATGTTTTGGGAGATTAATTTTTGATCAAAACCAATATTTAGTAAAATTTTTCATTTTTTTGTCTTAATTTCTGATTGTTTTCTCACATTTCCTTTTTGAAGCGTGGCGTGACCGGTCACAAATGTAAATTGTTGTCAAGAAAGCGTCACGTTTATTTCCACCTGTCACACGTTGCACGTCACACATGTAAATCAACCTTTAAGGCCGGTAAAAGCGATAAGGGATTTTAGTTTAATTTGACCACCAATTTATGATGAACACGAAATAGAGCCTCAATATTCTAGGAGGTGGTATCGATTTACCCTCACCAATATTTGTATGTTTTGCCTTCAGAACTGTTTGGCCATTTTCCATAACTAAACCAAAAAATCATTTTATAAAATCATTTTGGGTGCGGTCAAGAATTCAGCCACTGCACAGTTTATGCAGCAAGTCGGTCAACAATTACACGGAAAAAACTAGAGTTGTTACAACGAAGAAAACGGATTTTTAATTGAAGAAAATGTACTTTTTCTCCATTTAAAAGCCAATTTTCTTATTTCTGACAAGTTTTTCTTCATGTAAGATTTGTGTTTCTTGAAATGATAAAAAAATTCTTGAGTTAACATTTGTTGCTTAATTGTAATCTGAGATTGCTGTAATTGTTGACCGACTTGCTGCATAAACTGTGCAGTTAATTGTAATCAGTTTCTTGCATCTATAACTGCTCAAAATTTTTGATTGAAGAAAAAAAAACAACGAATGGAGAAAAATATGAATTTTTTGTTCCCAATTTTTCTTGCAACTAGAAATTGACTGTTTTCTCAAACTATATTGTCCAATTTTCTTGGATTTGCTTATTTTAAAAATTAAAAATTTTCTTGATCAACACAAAATCAATTTCTTATTTCAAGAAACTATTGAAATGTTAATGATAAGATTGAATTTTTCTTAAATCTAGAAATAGAACCTTTTCTCAAAAAAATGGTATATCCAATTTGCTTGAAATCATCCATTTAAAAAATTTAATATATTCATCTTTATTTTTTTATTCAAATTTAATTATTTATGGTTTGCAGACATTTGTGGGGAGTATGCAATGAGAGATTAGGGCATTTTGTACACATTCTGCTAACTTTGTTCTTTTTTATAGCTGAAATAATTAGATTACAATACACACCTAAGTTGGATGTCTCGAAATTTGATTAGCCGATATAATAGTATGGTTCAGAATATGGAATAATTTGGAAAATATAGTACAGTATTCCGAATAATTTAGATTATTTTTAATTAGGAAAAGTTTACTCTCTCTTCGAAACAACCAATTTTTTTATGTTATTCTTGAACTAAGAAAAAAATCTTCAATTGAAGAAACTATTCCTTAATAAATTCTCTTAACAAGAAAACTATTATTTTACGTCTCTCAGGACAAGAAAACATTTTCTTCTCTTAAACGATCTTATTTAAAAATCACATTTTTCATTTGAACAAAAATTTCTTAATCTGAGAAAATATTTTTAATTCAAGAAATTATTTCATAATATGAAAAGCTTGTTTCTCATATCAATAGAATAAAGTATTTCAACTAAGTAAGCCTTTCTTGAGACGAGAAAATTATCGTTAAATTGTTATAATTGTACGTATATAAATACCATTATATAATGGTTGTTCGTACCGAAAAAAAACATTCTATCGCGAACCTTCAACAGTGAGAAACGTAAAAAAGTTTTGTGATTTTGAAAGTAGGATTTTGTAAAAATTTTCTTTTATTAAAAGTAAACAAATTTAAATTTTTTAAACGGTTGACAATAGAGAAAGGAATTTCTGAAACTAGAAACATTTAAAAATGTTTTTAATATTTTCTCTCGCCTTGCTCGATATTCAAAGGTCTCAGATATTGAAAACATATGTAAGTATTTCTGTTGTTAAATACAATATAAATAAATACTTTAAAAAATCATATTTCCTTTATTTTACAGAAAAAAGAAACTGCTAAAAATTATTGGCATACTAAACACTACTAACAATTTTTTCTTATTAGTACAAAGTTTTTGACTAGTCAAGCAATTATGTTGGCACAGAAGAAACGCATATATGAATTTACTATATGTAAAGACAACATACATTAAAATCATTTGTTTTACACTTCCAAATAGAATTAAAATATTTAAACTAAATTTATTATATATTTAAAATCTACAAATTTTTTTTCATATATTGATACTTTTTGTAATAATGATTGATAATTAGATTCTTAGTTAAAAAACAAAAATTGAAAGTCTAAACTTAATATTAAATTACAACGATCATAATATTAGTTCTAAGTGAAAATTATTTATAAAATTATAATTATTTATATTTAAATATAATGAAATAAATAACAATCGAAATTATCAAATTTGTATTTAATAATATTTTCTGATCTGATGGTGAAATAAAAGAAACACAAAAATAAATTGTCACATAATTGTATTATTTTATAACCAACCATTTCACAAATTGAAGAAATATTTCTGAAACCAAGAAATATTGCTTTGTCACAAGAAAAGCGTTTCTCTAGTGAAGAATATTCAAGTTCCCTGGAAGAAGAAAACCGATGCATACAAGAAAACGCAAACAATAAATTGGTAAATGTTCACTCTACTCAAGAAAATATGTGTTTTCCAGCAAGAAAATATCTGTTCATTTACAGAAAGTGCTACTTAAATAAAGAAACGAGATTTCTCACCATAAAAATTTCTAGTTTTCAATCGAAAGAATCGGTTTCTACAATCAAACCGATTTTGTTAAACTTAAGAAATAAGAATTAACCATGAAGAAAAACCATATTCTCGATGTAATCACGTTTTCTTGTATCAAGAAATTATTTTTCTCATATCAAACAAATAAAGATTATTTTAATATTTTAGCAGAATTTCAAATTGAGAAACGTAAAGTTTGTGGTGAGAAAAATTTCGTTTAGCTGAAAAATGATGTACAAATTTTCTTGAACTAACCCGTTTTTTCTTCATATTAGAAATTATTTTTTTCCGTGTAAGATTTGCAGCCAAAGCTGCGCATTCCGTCGGATTAAAATGCAACAAATAAATTTAGGCTGCGCAGTTTACGCAGCCACATTAAAACGGATGGAAAAATTGAAAATGCCAATTTTTTTTTTAAATTCAATTTTATACATTTATTGTTGGTGAAATAAAATAAAAAACACGACTTCTCTCAATTATTCGTAATCACGGGGAATTATAAAAGTAGCTAAGTGACAAATGTCTTACAAATTTGCAGTCAGTCTGCCGGTCGTTTAAAAATGCTGCCAATATATTTTTGCATTTCGCCGGCCTTTCAATATTTTTGTGCACCTTAAACTGCACAGCGCTTGAATTCTTGACCATATACCCTTCAAGCTTCAACATATTTGGTTAAGAAACAGCCATGTTCCATTCCTATCCGCCTTATTCCAAAATTTCATCTAAAAATAATTTTAGAATCCCATTTCCATAGCACATTCTGGGTAAATTTTACCGATATCGCTTATGAGTTCTTTAAACCTTGGAACAACTAATCTTCCAGTTTGGCCAATGTAAAAAGATGGACAATCTGTACAAGTATCTAATGATTGGTTGAATTTAGTTTTTAATTCCAATTTAAATATGTGTTGAGTTTTGAATACAATTTTTGGATATTAACGACTCGTGTATCTATTGTAATAAATGATAATATATTGGTGGTGTTTTCATCAAAGTCAAGTGTTAGTGTGTTGAACTTTAAGAACCGCATACCTACAATTTTCTAATGTTTTCCTATTAGAATAATCTCAAAGATTTTGCAAAAATCTAAATTGTTTGTTCATTTTTTAGCCTTAACCATTTTGGGATGGCATCCCTGGAAATACAATAAGAAATACCGCAACAAAATTACGTGGATATACTAACTGTCCGGGAAACCAGATGAATTAAGTCATCAAATCAACTTTGTTTTAAGTAGGCAGGTATATAGAGATGTACACGATCAAACATTGTGTCTTGTTTGTTCACACATCGTAATATCATGATAAAACATAATTTAGCCGTTATCATTTCAACCTTGAACCAGAACTGTTTTGTTTATTTTTTTACTTTTTAACCTACCGTTCGAAGCAAATCTTATACATACTTATATTTATCTGTTTTTCTTATACATTATAAACACCTTATAAAAGAAAACGGACGACGATCGCGCAATTTTAAATTCTCCCCCCAAAAAAAAAAAAACACAAAACAAAAATAAATTTTCTTATAAACTTTATTAATATTTTGGTGTCGGTCGGATCAGTATCTTCCAAAAAACACATCAAAAAATTATTCTACACATTTCTTTGTGACTATGTGTGGGTGCCTGCTTGAACGGAAAAAGAACAGAAATTTGCTGTACTATTATTTCATGATGATGACGATGATGATGATTTTTTTCTCTCGGTTTATGTATTGGTGAGTGGGTTTTTGGGTAGGTTGATTTCATCATCATCGTATAATTATCATCATCCGTACCGAATACAAATAATACGCTTTGGTTGTGTGCTGGTATATACATTTACACATGGCTAAATATATATATAGTAATATATATGTACGTATATTTATATATAATGTGCACACCAAAGTATGTATTGAAAAAAAAAACAAAAAAAACAAAATACACCACATGGAGAAGGAGGAATGAAAAAAAAAACAAAAAAAAATAATAAGAAGGTTGCACACACGCAGTTTAGTGATTTTAAATTTATTCTACACTCGTGTTCGACAAAAGTTAGTTGAGTTTTCTTAAATTTTTTTGTTTCGTTTTTTTTTTTTGGTGTGGTGAATTTTTTTCTAAAGAAAATAAAATAAATTTTCATTGTTTTCATTTGTATAAATGATAAAAAAAAAAGTTAAATAAAATAATGAACGATACAATGATCAACATACGGAATAATTTACGATCATTACTGCAACAAGTAAGTGCACACTCATATATCATATTGTTTGTTCTAAATAAATTAGATTTTGTTTATCCACCCACCACACCACACCCCCAAAACCGGTGGGGTTTACACCTGAGTGGGTGGGCATTTGGGGTGGCATATTTTTTATTATCAAACCTCATCTTCATGGAGGGTTTTTTTTCCGCGACACAATATATTTCCATTGTCTCTGAAAAAAGATTTTCTTTCTTTTTTTGTTTCTCCCCGTGTGTTGTTTGGTTGTACATGTACATCATTGCCGCGTACAAGCGTAATCCATTTTTGTTTTACGTTACAATGTAAAGAAAATAAATGAACAAAAAATAAATCTGTCTAGATAAGTTTCTTGTGTGTGAAAGGAAATTGTATTATGTGTATTTTCTTGGTTCGGTTTTGTTGGTGTGTTTTACTAAGAAAATATAAAAATAAATGAATCAACAAGCGAGGCGCAAGCAAAACAAATATTTAAAACCGAGGATCTTTTATAAAAAACGACGAACCAAAGGAATTTAATCATGAGACAGCGCACAACAACAATATCAAATTTTAACAACCAAAACTAGTTTATAATAATTTTTTGTAAGGGGGTTGATGAGTTGAGTGAGGGTGTCTTTGTGTGTTAATTTACTTCTTTCTATTTATATTTCCTTTTCTTCATGGGTATAAATGTATGTACACAATAATATTCTTGGATGATCTTTAAAAAATATAAAATTGAATGATATTGGTATATACATATGTGTGTACATGTACACCACAGAGCTACGCGTAAATATTGGGTTTATTTTTAAAAAGAGCTATTTTCTTGTTTCTTTTGAACGTACATACATCATTATTGCTGGTTTTCTTTTTAAGTAGGGTTGGGTTGGTGTAACCGTCTTTTTTTTATTTATTATTGATTAACTGTCCTTTTTTGTTAGTACGTTTATTTATCGTCTCGGATCTTGAAATAGGTTATTTTTAGATTTTGTAAAAGAAAAGTTTTGGTTTTTGAACCATCTGCTTGAAAGGGTTAACATGTTTTTCCTTTTTGGAGATCTTAAAATAATTTTTTGTCTTCATACAAAAAAAAAAAATTTGAATTTCCCACATGTTGGTATACAATATACATCATATCCACCCCGTAGCTTTACATATAAATAATATTTTTCCTACATAGCTATTTATATCCCATTTAACGAGTACAACATTTTTCACACGAACCCGCATCTAAAAACATCTACATAATTTTTTTGTTTGTTTGTTTCCATTGGGAGTTTCGTACTACATATACATTTCATAGATTATAGTTGATCTTTTCGTTTTTTTTTATACGTACATATATAGTTTTTTATACACAACCAGCCCTACACACATAATCTTTTAAAACAACAAAACAAAATAATTGTTTTAAGAAAAAACTACAATAATATATAAAAATTTATTAAATTGCCACCCACTTTTTATTTTATCACGAGTCGCGAGTGTTTTAGTTTTGTTGGTTGAATACAAAAAAAAAATCGAACCAAACAGACACAAAACACACAATGTTTATATGGAGATAAACTAAAATTCATGTCGCACACACTTAATGTGTTAATAGATCCACTTTTGCATATCGTAGATGACATTGAACGATTAATTTAGAAATACCCCAAAAAAAAAATTATTTTTTTTGACCACATCATAATCTGAGCTAATATAGTATGTATGCTATACACATATGTATGTTTAAAGATCTGAAGTTTCCCGTCTTCATAATTTGTAGAGAAAATTGTGGGTGGATTATTTGGTTAGTTTCGTAACAAATTATGATAGTAAAGAAGCCAGTAGCGGATTATGTATGTGTAGGGAATTAGCACAAGTGGCAATTACTTTACACAAACTTTATTTAAAAAATTAACCGGAAGTTTTAATCTGGTACCTAACTCCTTAAAACAGGAACACTCATTATTTATAAAAGGCTCTTCGGAGTTCATCAGGACCCTTATTAATACATTACCGCAGCGCCAACCAAAACGTGGTCGGTTGTGAATGTTGTTTTTTTTTTTGTCTGAAGCCTTGGAGGATATTTCAAATCATGAGTTTGGTGACCATGATAATTTAGAAATGTGTATACATAGTTCTATCAAATTAATATGCGCTCGATGAAGATAGTGAAAATTTCTGAAAGAGATACCACTGAAGAGGGAATTTATTCTCAAAAAGTGATAATCATGATGAAGAAATTCAAACCGGTGCACAGTGGGGCGGATTTCCGAAAAGCTGGCCAAAATTCTGAAATTCTCTACTGGGGGGTTTTTAGGGTTGCTGATCACGAATCTCTAGTCATACTTGCAAAATTTCACCCCCTTCATCCCTTATTGACAAACCCTACAAAAAATAGGGTAAAACGTCCTATATATCACATTACAATTAAGACGCATGTCATTTCTATGGGTGTTTAAGTCACTGATTTCGAATCTTTAGTCATATTTACAAAATGTCACCCCTTCATCCCTTATTGACAATCCCTTTGCATAAAATACCGTATATATCATATTACAGTCAAGATGCATGCCATTTTCATGGTTTTTGAGTCACCGATTAGGAATCTCTAGCCACATTTACAAAATTTCACCCCCTTCATCCCTTATTAACCACCCTTATTCGTCAAGTAACCAAAATTTTATGAAATTTTGATTTCTTTCTCGTTTTGTTCATTTAGTAAAATCAACAATTATTTATTTTAAAATGTCCATAAAAAATCGAGGGGCAGCTGATTTTTATTTTATTTTATAGGTAATACTTTTAACTGCAACCTCTTATGCATTTGATGACCGAACACTACAGAACAATATAACTTTTATATTAAAATCTTTTTTTTTAAATATATAAAGTTCTAAAAAACAAACAATCATTGTTTAATTAATATTTATTGTTTAAAATACTAGTATTTTAAAACACATTATTATATTCTACATGCCTCCAGGAGTTGATTCCATTTTATTTGATTAAAATTGGTTGTATTTTTAAATTTCTACGTATGTTTTTGCACTAGTTTCTTTTACAACTGCAGTTTGAGTGAAGCTACGTTGCAACTAAAATTCTAGAGCAAGTAAAGGTATTTGGACTCTCTTGTGACTGTTTTAAGATGTTAGGGTATTACTAAAGCCAACTCAACGTAAACAAAACCTAAATAAATAGTTTCTGTTTTTTAATTTTGGCCAGCATTTTGGTAATCGGCCCCACTGTGCGGTGATGCGGCGCAATATTTTGATTTAAAAAACCAAGATGTTTGAAGGAACATCCGATCTTCGTGTCTTTATTATTAATTCGTGTCTTAATTATTATTTATAATTTATTTTTTATTTATTTTCTTTTATTTTATTTATTTTATTTACTTATTTACCCCTCCACCTTTTTTCAGGTAGATATTTTTTTAGGCTCTAATGGGTTGACTCTTAGTTGGTATCGCTATTTTTGGCAACGCTACAAGCATCGTGGGTCTTACTTGACCCACACCAGAAAATCAGTCGTTACAAGCATATTTTTGTATTATTTTGCTGGTCCTGCTAAGCCAGGAAGGTGTGTAATTATACCTTATTTAGACCATTTACAACGATTTTGGCCTCGTTAAGTACGAGCCGATCGCCCTTTCTCTTCGTCGTCTTCTCTGTTCTCTCGGTCTCCTATTTCTTCACCTGCATCTCTCGTCTCTTAGGTTTTACTATCAGAATTGGTTCAATCACACTGTCTTCTAAACTGGTAACAGATTCTTGGCTGTCTCGATCGCTGATGTTTCATTCGCCACAAAGTTGATTTAGATTTGAACTCCTTTCATTTCCGATTCCAAATCATCACTTTGGCCGTTCATCAACTCCTCGATATGTTTATCGTTGAAAAATTCCTTCATACTGAAACCGAAAAAAATAAGAAGTACACTCAATGGAAAAGTTACATATTTGGTATCCACAACTAGCACGTGCGCCTCTCCCCCCCTCCCGCCGCTGCGGCTTGCTACTTACTGGGGATATGTAGTAGTGCGTTATTGTAGAATAAACGTTAAAAGAATACGAACCAAAATTGTTTGCTCCAGGGTCAAGTTTCACCACGATATCATCTAAGGGTTAGGCAACTTATACGAAAATGTTTTATAACCAAATAAAATCTCTATTCGTTGAGCAAACGATTTTGAATTCTGTGGGATTCACAAATTTTGAAAGTGCGAAACAAAATGGTCTATATATTCGCATTTTTTGTCGCAGCTGGATTTGTTTTCTATGGTTTTTGTTTCAACTGACCGTAGCAATCTGGGACGAGGTAACTGGAGAAGTGCAAAATGGATATTTCCAATCCTTCAAATTTATATCTGTGGTCGCAAGGGATAACCGCATAACTCAAGTTATTCCATATTACGTTTTATTTCAAATTTGAAATCTCCATATTCGAATTCATCTCATATCAATTTTTTGTAATAATCCAGCAACTACAAACCCGTAATAATCATTTCAAAAAGCAAGAATTCAAAAAACTCATACGATTTTGAGTAAATCTTATGCCGTTTTTTTAAACGTAATTCGCATTTTATTGTAGCACGGGACATAAAATGACTCCCTGTTCAACACCATCTTTTTTATACCAAAATAACTTTAATAAGTTGAATAATCTCTTCATCAATCAAATTGATATTGGTAGTGTTAAAGTCAATGACATTGATTTTATGTTGATGGAAAAGAACAAAAGGTTTTTTAAGGTGACCTATTGGACATCGAGAATGGTGACTCCTAAATATCATGCGGCTTTGTATGGTTCAAGGGCCAGTTCGCGAACATAAACGACAAATATGGATTAATTACGTATTTAATTTCATATATCTGGTATTACAAATGTCGAGACTTTTGTGAATGCAAGCTATTCTATGATTTCAACATTAATGTATAATTGTCTACATTTTATTACTTTTTCGGCATCTTTGGCTAATAACCAAATTCAGTAATGTTGAAATGAAAATAATACCTGTTGAAAATTTGCGTATTTGTATCCTAAACAATAATTTGAAACCGTACATAAAAGCAAACAAATCTTTAGAAAAAGACATTTAAGAACAATATTTACTTCTTAACTTTTACATAAAATTTAACCCTTAATAAGCGAAAGGCCTCGCTGAGAGAACATGTAAAGAATTAGTTTTCATTTCATTTATTTATCATTGCTACAGTTATTTTATCAAATATTCCACCTTAACACATTATATAATTATTTCATCAGGCACTAACAAGAAATATTTACAGTTTTATCCCATTAAATACCGACAAACATTTGTGTAGGTCACGTACAACAATTCGTACTAATGGAATGCCGCTATAATGTGTGTGATACCATGCAACTCGGCATTTTTGGGGTTTTCCTTTTGTTCTCTTTAAAAAATAAACAACATAAACATTTACCATTGATTTTCTGTCGTTTTATAGGCGAGTATTGCAAAAAAAACTCTAGTTCGTTAAAGGTTAAAAAATCTAATCTCGACTAACTTTAATTCGAAAATTGTTGTGATAAATGTTTTATAGTTTCGGAGATGTTTGCAAAATATAATTTTGCCCCCACCTTTCTTCTCCTGTAGGAGGAGAAGGCCCGACCCTTTGCGGTACACTTTTTTATGCAAGATTCTATTACCTTAATGAACATACCAGCAAAATTTGGAGCCTGTAGGGATTTATTCTTGAATTTTGAATTTTCATTTTGTTTAATTTTAGTTTTCATTTTATTAAAATTCTGACGAGGGTTGTTTGATAATTCCATGCTGAAATAATGAAAACATAGGCCCCTTTTAGTTCGATAACCCCCCAATTCTTCCTGGTGCACCACCGCATACCCTACGCTGCAATTCCAATATGATTCTGAATAATATTTTTTTTGTTTCTATTTAAATTAGCAAGCATATTTACTTTGCAAAACACGCATTGCCCAAAATAAAAAAAAATTTAAAACCGTTACTTGAAAAAAAAACTCGTATCCACCGTCGCGTCGATTCACTACTGCGTCTATTATATTCTTAATGGATTAAACCAAAACCACGAGGCACGTAAGCGAGTAATACCGAAATGTAATTCAAACAATTTGGTTGTTAGCGTTTAACTTTTTAGTTAAAATGTAATAATGCAGACACAAATCTTCCTCGAAAATATCAAATTTGAATTGATTTCTATTTTATTTATGACGATTCTGTCGGAGTTAATAACATATTGAGCATATTATGAGGTTAACTTGCAGTTGATAAGGACATTTTATTAAACGAAATCGATTCATTAAAAATGGAAAAATAAACTCAAAATTTGAGTTAACATTTTGTGTGTGGGTGTTATGATTAGTGAAATCAGTTGATTGATCTTCTTCAAAAAGTTTAATGCTATAAATTGTGTGACTAAAATTGAGGCCAATTAGCCAGAGGCGAATGTATGAATGCAATGCAAACGGGAATTCAGCTTTTTCAGCGAACTCATTATTTTCATCTCATTATGTGTCGCCAAATTTTAGGCAACTTACATTTTTTGTTTTATTTTTATATATCAGACTACTCATTATAAAACCTTAAATTCGCTGTTTAAATGTAAAATCAAAGCAATTTCAATTGGACTTATAAGTTAACAATAATATAAAATAAAACATGAGCAAATGATGGTGTTGATGGTGGTGATGACTACGAATTCAAAAACCTTTTTTGATTCAACAACAAAATAGTCTGGTTATTTTGAGAAGTAGGAGGGGGGAGGGATTAACCGGTCGATTTGATATTTGATGAGCACAGTTTAAAATTATGACGTACTATTTAAAGAAGCTAAAACTTATTGGTCAGGGAAAATAATGCGGGACAGTTGCCTGTCTATATGAGCACATGATGGCATGATATTGCCTAAATAAAAACCCTGGATACTGTGAAATTATCGTGTTAAACAGATACATAGACAGACTATGGTTTAATAAATCCGATTTAGTGAATTTTCGAGATTAGCCATAGTTAGATTAATGAAAAAAATGTATGACTATTATTTCGATGCCACGCTATTTAAACCTGGAACTCTAGACGAATCCAAAACCTCGATTCCGAAGGTCTCTTTTCTGTAAGATAATCTACGTAAACCAAACTCCCCGCTAAATTCGAATAATACTGGAAATTTTGAATAATATCGAAGCCTATAAAATTTCGATTAATAAAAAAAAGCCTCAAAACTCCCAGAAAATATCGAATCTTGATATATCCATTACTATGTAACTAACATCATGCAACTCTAACGTTTTAAAAGTTACAACTATCAAGTATAAGCGAGAAGTTCGAATAATTTCGAAAAACTCGAATAATCTAAGAGTTTAACCGCGATATTAAAAAAAAAGTTCTAAGCATTTCAAAAGCAAAAAAGCTCTTTTTCGAAAAAATAACTTCCAAACTTCAAATCATCTCTAATAATGTTGATAATTTCGAATAAATGCTAGCCAAATAAAAGCTATTCAAACTCAGATATCTATCTACAAAAATCTCAAATTTCCGGAACCTCACCTAACTCAATGTTAATGTCAGCGCTAATATTTTTCAATCTCAAACAAAACTCGAATAATATCGCAAATCTTGAATAATCTCGAAAAAAAAAATTTTTCAAATCTTGAATAAAGTCTATAAACGCTCAATGCCAAACAAACCTCTAGTTAGTTTAAAAACCATGATGTTTGTTATCATCGGGTAAATTACAGTTGGAACCCAATTATTCATTCATAAATTAATACTAAACGATAGGTATGATAACCCAGAGGATCCTTCATAAATGAAAATTAATGGCAGCAAAAGGTTCGACAGGTTCAAATTGTAGAAAAATGTATGTAGCTCAAAATACATCAAAAAAACTCTTTGGCTTTGAACTTATAATTAATAATAGCGCTGCAGTTATACCAAGCATTAAGATTACCAAATTGGAAAGTAGTTGTTATGTACAAGGATTCGCTGAAGTCTAAATTATTTTTTTTATTTTAGCAAGCTTTTATGAACCAGAGTTTGTACAAATTTAATTTTTTTTTTTAATTTTAAAAATAAACAAATAAAAGTATCGATAAATCTATAAATATAGGAAAATTTGTAAATTTACCGATAATTGTTTACAGAAATGTTGATCACTTTATGAAGGTGGTCTCTTTAAGGAATTAAAAAAATTCGGGGTAAGCTGTGTCTTCTACACGGCCGTAGGTGTTTTCCGTGATAACGTTTATAAGCGGTGCGAGAAATGGCACGATGTATGGGTTTGCTAAAATAAATTTATTTATTATTAGTATCATAAAATGAGAGTACAGTGATTGTTTGCAAGCGATTAAGTACTGGGCGATGGTATGAGAAGTACGATATGAAGCGCAGGGGCTCAGCGGTGATGTGCTGACGAATGTGAGATCCAGACAAGTGCCTCCTAAAGTCGCCGAGGCTAGTGTGTTGTTGGAGACGCAGGCTAGGTCAAATGTGTCCTTGATGAAGCGCACGAATTCTGTTTTAGCGATGACATCGATGTTGAAATCACCACAAAGCACAATAAGTATATCAGAGTCCACACTGACATATGACCTATCAGATCAGGCATTCCCCCTTTATAGTGCTTTCTAGCATTGTAAATCGCCACTTTGTAGATCTAAATTTTAATTAAAATGTATGTGAAAATTAATTATTTTAATTTACAATAAATTATCAGTCACAGTTTCTTTACGCACAAATTAGAACTAGAATTGCTCCGATGAGATGAGGCATGAGGGGTTCCCTCTACAGCTACACTGATCTCAAGCATTGTAAATCGCTATTTTGTAGTTTGTAATTTTAATTAAAATTTATGTGGAAATTAATTATTTTAATTAACAATAAGTTATTTGCCACAGTTTCTTGATGCACAAATTGACACCAGAATTACTCCGGTCAGATAAGTGATTCTCATGGTTTGTTGTAAATCACTGTTTTGTACTTTAATTAGTTTTATTTTATTGAGCCAATGATTTAAAATTAAAACAAATTTTTGAAATATTGGTTTAGGGCTCTTTTTATTTAAAAACTTAATTACAGCTTTAGCTTTCGATTCCTATTCGGAATCTAAGTTTTTAAATAAAAAGAGCCCTAAACCAATATTTCAAAAATTTGTTTTAGTTTTGTACTTTGTAATTTTAATTAAAATTAATGGGGGATTAATTATTTTAACTTAAAATAAGTTATCTGCCACAGTATTATTAAGCACAAATTAATAACCGGATTTCTCCGATCTGATGAGGCATTCTCTCCCTATAGTGCCCTCAATCTCTATAAATCGCTGTTGTGTAGTATGAATTTTTAACCCTGCGTGTGTACACTATATTTTTTGAGACACGGTGTGTACACTGGGTCTTTTAGGGAACACTGTTTGCACTGAAAAAATTCTGGGTTACTTCTTGAAGTGTCTACTATATGGCCCAGAAGTTGCCAAAATCCAAAGTTTAAAACCGTTGGTAATAAAAATTGAAGATTAGTCAAAAAAACGAAAAAAATCGAATTTTGTTACAAAAATTCGAAACTATACTAAACAAATATTTAAAAAAAACGGTTATAGGCTTTTGTAGCTTAGACTATGAGCTTTCAAAAAAATATAGTGTCTTTGGCGTGGGCTCCAAAAAGTTGAATTATTTAGGCACTGTATAAAGTAGGGAATAGTTTACGGATTCAGGCATGTCATAATAAATGGAGCGGTAATTATTTGGCACGAAATGAGTCTTTATTGTTGCAAATACAAAAACTATAAAATACTAATAATAAATAATTAGCGACAAAAAAGGAAATTACAGTGCGCAATTGTGATAAAAGTGCGTTCGATGATTATCGCAAACCGGCGTTTCGAACGATGCACAAGAAAACGTTTTTTATTTTCCTTCCAACTGCAAACAAACTTAGTTTTTGTAAATAATTTATTATTTTGAACAATTTTATATTTTATTATTTAAAACCATCAAAACGCGAAACTAAAAATATGGCCGAAAGGCAACACTATGAACCAACGTGCTGTCGTTTATAAATTTGAGACGAAACTGAATAAATTTTATTTTGTTTTAACTTTTGTTGTTTGCGTGTTTTTATTGTTTTCGTGTTTTTGATTGGTCCCGGCAGGAGACGTACAATAAAAATGTGTACCGGATGACAACGGAGGCACGCAATGCGCGGCGAGCTCATGTTGGTGCCAGAGGAATATTATGATTGAATATTGTAGTGGTTCATTGGGTGAACCGCCACAAGTCCGTAAAAAATAGCCAAAACAGCATCAAATTACATAAAACATTTATTTTAGCCATGAAAAAACTGAAAAACTACGAGAAACGCAAAAAACAGTTTTCATTTACCTTCGAAAATACTGACGTCGTGTGTATACTGACCCTTTTAGGGAACGGACATGACTTGCACTGGCTGGCATTTGCAAGTAAACTGCCAGACCCCGGCGTCATTTCCGCCTTTAGTGCCGACTATTACCCAGATTTTTTAGAGGAGGGTAACCGAAGCCCGCCGTCTATTCATGTGAGGGAAATTTGAGTTTCAAATTTCGACTGTTCCCTAAAAGACCCAGTGTACACACGGAGGGTTAATTAAAATTTATGTGGAAATTAATTAATTTAATTTAAAATTAATTAACCACCACTGGTTTTTTACGCAAAAATTGACACCATCGGATATCCGATCGGATGAGCCATTCTCTCGCTACACTGGTTCAAGCATTTAAATCGGTCGAAATCAGAGGTTCGCGGCGCGGGTTCCTTTGCCGCCTGATGACGTCATTGCGATAATATTATGCGTGATACATAAAGCCGAAGGACCAATTTAAGCAAGCATATCTTTAAATTAAAGGTAATGCTTACGACCAAGGGCTAAATTTCGGGTCAGTTTTCTGAACATGCGGTATAAAACGTTATCACGTCAAAAACGAATAATATGAACGTTAGGCTAAAATGAAGAATTTTCTTCAATTCTAACAAATTATGGTGTAACAAAAATTTCTATGAAATATTCAAGGGACTGACAGAAAGTGGTTCAAAATTTAGGGAGGTCATAATAATAGAGAGGTCACTTTTGGAAGTGTTACTGTATAATACGTTTGAATTACCAAAACTAATATTGCCTAGGTAGTGAAAAACTATGTAGTTTTAACAAGAATCTTTAGTCAAAACTGGAAAACTGGATTTAGGAGGTGCCCAATTATAAGGAAACCGACAGGTGCTTAGTATTAACGTAAGCGTAATGTACTAAAGCAAGGGTATGTTGTGCTGGTTTGATAAGCATATATGTGAATGTTTTCTTCTAGAGTTTTTTTATGTTCAATAATTAATGTATAAAACTAAAGCAACTTTGATTCAGCCTCAATTCCATTGCGAATCAAAGTTTGTCACTCAAAATAACTTGAGATAAAAATATAAAATCGGTGGTTGTGTGAACGAGATACTCAACAGAGTCAGTCAAAATTTTACTTACAAAAACGGTGTGTCTCTTGTTAGTTAAAAAGTATCATATCGAGAACAGTTTACATGTACATAAATATTGTATACCGATGAAAAAAAATTCTCGCAAACATTATTAATTTTGATAGTATGTCATTTTTAAGGAAGATTTTTTTTTAATTTTGTATTTTATGACTGAAAATATGTTTTAAAATATGATTGAATTCTTGCAATACAGGCTTGTAAAGATTGTAGAAATGACCGTAAATAGGCAAATGGTTGCGAAAATTGATTTTGTAAATGTTTCGCAATTTTGAAATCGGAAATTCACGTTGCATCTCATTGAAATTATGCCGAATAATTCAATTTCTAGTTTACATATAGGTCGTGAAGGTCGTTAGGTTCCTATTTCTGCAAATGTGTATATCGCTAATGATCGAGTACTCTTCACCAATGTAATATTTAAATTGAGCCAATATGTATTTATTCGACCAATGCAGCATCAAAAACCCATCAATTTTACATTTGGTACCATTCACGTATTTTTCTTTCCAAAAATCCCCTAGTTTTAAAGTAATACTATCATATATTTTAAACTTTTAAAGATATGTATATATTTTAAAGTGATACAACACAAAAAAAATGAAGTGCAGCATAATAAAATATATTCGGGCAGCAAATATTGTGAATGTAGAGAAAAAAAATTTACCAAAAAATGTTTATTATAAGTTTCGGATACAGTCTTAGTGAGTAGACAACGTCTTCGTAGAATGGTAATTCCAAGTTCTTTAGAGAGATCCTGCATGCAGAAATACAGTTAGATTAATTTTTCCCTTTGATTGCCATCAGCTACCACCGCTTATCCTCTCTTTAATTGTTTAACGGCAAATTTTATTTTTCTCGGTTTTGGTAGTATCTTTGGGATTAAGCAAATATCAAACTCTCGAAATATGTCTGTTTTACTTTAATATCACACAGTTGCCGAAACATTGTGACAGTGTGGCTGTGAGCCGTTCGTTTGTCGACTTTCCCCCGTATTCGAAAGGCCTACCTACGAAGAGCTTCATTTTATGTTTAAATCAATACAAGCAAGCAATGTGAACACATTCGCATTTCACATAACCAAAAAGGAATGAGCAAAACGTCATTTCTTCAAAAGGCATAAATCTGTTTACACAGTATTCCGCAAACTTTAATGAGCAAATTCATTCAGTTTTTAACTTTTTACAAGACTGCAAATTTAACCGGCAAAGTAAAGTTTCTTAAAAAAAAGAAATTCAAAACCGCCGAGTCAGCGTAATTTTTTATTGGGGAAGCCTGAAAATTTCTGTAGTATTTTAATTTATTTTATTATTTGATTATCGTTGATTGTATCTTAATCATCGAGACGCGAAATCTCTTTATAGGCGCAACTAAATTATGCAAATTTTCAGCAGATGCAAGTGATTGTCGGAAACTGAAAATATGTAAGCATGAGATATGTACATAAAGACTAGTTTCGAACACAGATATTTTTGACCAACAGATTTTTGAAATCCACCTAAAATGCCAAGAAACACCTCACTGTTTATCTATACTACATATACATACATATAAACTTTATTACCATCGATTAATTATTTTTATTTTACAATTTTGACCTTCTCTAATTTCATGTAATCAATAACTTCGATTTTATATTGTTTGTATTGTATAGCGTCAAAAAATGTCCTTCGAATAATGTATCCAGAAATCAACAAAAAACACCAAAACGCGTATTTTAAGTATTTTGCACTTTATTACAAATGTGTATGGGTACAAAAAAAAAATTTGAACGGTCGTTTTATGTGTGATCTATCCGTTCCATAATATAAAGCCAAACAGAAAAAGGTAATTTTTCAAAAATAAAAAAAAAATTAAGAAAAATTAAAATCTATTGCCAAAAATAAACCAAGATTCATTTAAGATAAAATCTAAAACTGGGTCACAATTACATGCATACTCGCGTCTAGTAAATATATTATGAAGCTGTACACTTGTCACTATTCCAACATAGTTTTATATTTTTTGTTTTTGTTCCTTCGTTTATTAATATACACACAAACAACACATAAGAAACTCGCACAGTATGTATTTTTTGTCTTTTTATATTCATCTCCCACTCTCCCACATATTATACTATTGCTATGTGCTGTATTTTTGTTGTTGTACTCAAAAATCACCTTCTCAAAATCATGATTTCAAATTAAGATGAACAACAACAATAAAAATCGAAGTATCATCTTTAAGGTAATTTTACTCTTATAAATGTGCGCCGTTGGTTGTTCTTCGATCGTTTGATGTTTTTTTTTCTGTATCTGTTTCTTACAATACTATATACTCGTATAATGTCTAGTTGGTTATTTTAAAACAATTGGAAATGTTGGGTGATGGAAGGTTTTCTATTTTTTATTAGTAGCTCTATATAATATATGTCTATATTTGCTGTATTTTATAATAGAAGAGTCTAAATTTAAGTGATGAACTTAAACGACGTTTCTCAAAATAGTTAACTAGCTAACTCTATAAATTAACTGGTCATTCATTCATTTATATATGCGAGTAGTTTTGGTATTTTGTTCAACTCAACCTTCACAAAGTAAATCGTATTAAATGAAAAAATAAAACAAACAAACACCAAAAGTACGCCTGTGGGGGATGTCACGTAACACCCACCACCGTGTACACAAATACACAAGATACATGTGTGGTTTTTAATTTAATTTTTGTTTATTATTTTCATAAAAACCCAAACACTCTTAAATACAAAAAAAAAAAAAATCGCGACAATTTTTTTTTTTATTTTATAGAAAAAAAGACGACCATCAAATATTATTATAATCAACATGATCATCATCATGTTGACGATGATCGTTAAAGTAAAAAATAAAAACTATAAAAAAAACGAATCCATCCCATCATACATCATATACTATACTACGATTTATTGCACTCGGTCTCTATATAGATAGTTTTTTGCGCTATCCATAAATCACCGTGTTTTACTATAAAACGTTTTATAATATGTTCATATAGTTAAAATTTGTCGATTATTTAGTTGTTATTGTTGTTGGAAGTTTCCTGATTGATAATAACTTCCGGACTTTTGTGTACATTTTCTTAATTATTTGTTGTTAATTTTGGTACAGTTCCTAATATAAATAGAACAAGTGTATTGAAAAAAGGGTGGATGATTTAGCTTCGTAACTGAATTACATTTCATTGGTATGAGTTAAATAGTATTAGCGCACGTAGAATAACATATGCGTTGGTGGTTTTTTGTTTGTTTGTTTATTGTATGATATAGTCGGTGAATAAAATAATCGTACAAGTGTACCCATAGAGGTTTGAACCAATTTTGTGTTTTCGGTCAAAATTTTTATTTTTAGCCATTATTTTCCATTATCGGAATTTTAGGTTTGTAAATGCTTATTGAAAATTATCTGCATAAGTCTGCAAAATGAATATTTACATCGTTATGCGATATCAAAATTCTGTAGAATACAATTTATCCCTCGAATGATATGGGAATTTTTTTTGCATTTTTTGCGATGCAATTTGCGATTTTCTAACAATTTTTTTAGGTATCCCGTCAATTCACAGAAAAACAATTCACAGAAAATTTACAGAAAAAATAATAGTATTTCCCTGAAAATCGCGCAAATATCTGGTAAATGTAGATTTAATATTAAAATTAGAATTGAAATCTCCCTTTTCCAAAATATTTCAACACAAAATTCTGGATAAGGAAGATAAAATCTTCATTTTCCAAGATTTCTGTAAATTTTTTTTTCTGCGAATTGTCGTGGAATCATTTTTTTAACCCCTTAATTGGAAATGACGATTCTAGTCCCGCATACATTTTTGTACCAAACTCACTGTTTAAGCATCCCCATTAAAAATAAATTCTCATTCACAATATTGGCATTAGCTGAGATACCGAAGATATCTTAACCAATCGAATTTTATTCTCAAATGAACTTTTCCTTAAATTAATTTTGTGCTAAATTTAAATTAAAATGCAAAGACCTAAAATTTATTAAGATTAAATTATTTGGGCTTTCATAATCCCGTTAAACTTAATAAAATTTAAAGCCGTATGGATTTTGAATCATAAGAATTAAAATCGTCACTATGTATTCCGAAATTTGATAAATTTAATCTTAACCACCATGTCTATAAGATAATCGATAACTCAAAATTTTCTTCTATTGACAAACAAAATGGTCAACTACACTTACAAGGAAGGTACCCTTGGTGTGCCTCATCGGTTGTCTCGAAGTTTTACATTGTTAAAGAAAACAAAAAACAATATGAGTCACGTATTTTTTTAAGCGGTAGACTACTCCTATTGTTCGACCTCCTTAACACATTTTTATAAATATGTATCTCGTAAACTATTCAAAATTATTTAATAAAACAAAAAAAGGAAAATTTTTGTTATAAAAAGTAGAAATAATTCATGGTCAATCGGACCTTAAGGGTTGCATCCCTTATTTTCGCACATTGGGGGTAGTTTTTACCCTAAATATTAGCGAGTTACCACTAAAAAAATACGTGACTCATAATTTTTTATGTTCTTTAACATTTCGAAACTTCGATACAACCGATGAGGTACACCTGGGGTAATTTCCTTGTACGTGTAATTTAATTAAGGTAAATCCCATATAATTTTTTAACGGAAGGGTACGATTACTAGAAAATTATATTGAAATGTTTGCCGATAGAAGAAAATTTTGTGATATCGATTTTCGATCGATTAAGAATAAATTTTCGAATAATGACGATTTTAATAGGTTAATCTTATTAGGTTTAACGGGATTGGCATTGTGAAAGTGCAAATAATTTAATAGTCCAGTGTTTGATGGAAAAAATAGGTTATTACCTCAGAATTCTTACGGACAATACCTATACGTGAAATTTGGACAGTAAGTAGGGAGTAGCTCAAGAAATAAAAGTTAGATTTTACCCTGGGGGTGGATGCCACTCGTTGGCAATTAGTACACTCAAAATAACCACATAAATCGATAGAGGTTTGAATTCGAAGCAAAAGATGTTTAATGAAGTTTTTTTGATAAATCAATATTTTTGAAGTTATTCGCGATTGAAAATGGTGATTTTTTATCTGAAAAATGCATGTTTTAGAGCAATTTTTCAGAATAACTCGAAATCTTACGTTTTATCAAAAAATCGGATCAAAATAAAGCTTATAAAATAACAAATCGATTGATATATTTTTATTTGTGTAGATGCAAGGGTAGATGACTGTTCGCCGAAAGTTGAATTCGCACATTTCAACGTTAAATAACGGGAAAATGACGATTTTTTTTAGTTAAACTTATCAGATCTTTTTCAAAGTAAAAATGAGTTTTAGTAAAAGTCGGTAGCGTAAAAACTTACGGAGTTATGATAAAATACTAGCTATCTCGTTTTTTCGGATAAAAAATCAGTAATGAAACAAATGGCTTATCCGCATGAATTGAAATTAAACGTAATCCATTCACAATGTACTTTATTTAGGTACTAACATAGGTTTTAGAAGTTTGAACGGTTTAGAATGTCTAGATTTGAAAAAAAAGTTTGATTCAATTTTGAAATGATTTTTGAAATTTTTGAAAAAAAAAATTAAGGAAGATACGTACAAAATGCAAAAATACAAAAATTAAGGTTTTTTTGCAGAACATTTTGTTATTATTTTATTTCTCTAGGATGAAAATTAGGTAATTGAGTTATTACCGTTTTAATTTCGCATTTGAGTACGAGGACCACCTTCCCCAAGCCCTTTAAACTCAAAAATCTCAAAAACGAATGTTTCAAGGTGTATCCCTTGAAACCTCCTGCAAAATGTCTTTTAGAGCATTTAGACATCTTCAAAATTAAGGAAGTTATCGTTAAAAACTACGTTGTCGAGAATAAAACAATTTACATACTCCGCAAATTTCACCGAAACACAAAAAAAATTTATTTTAAAGGTCTTTTCAAGTCGTTGCCTTTGTTGACTGCCAACCAGAAAATTTCACAAATAAGGAAATTGAACGAGGCCATAAATAAGCCGCAAAGTTTGTCAGACACAATTATTCTTAATTTTTGTCTTAAAAGAGACTACTTTCAACGACAATAAAAATTATATATTGGGGACTTCGGCCTCATTAAAATCATTGGCTAGTTGCAAGTACTGGGTAATGGATGGAACATTTTATGTTGTTCCAACAATTTTCCAACAACTATTGACTATTCAAGGCTTTATTGCTGGGCAATTTGTGCCATTGATTTTTTGCCTGATGAGCAAAAAATAATGGAGGCGTACAATGAATTTTTTATCAATTTTTCCAATTGGCGCTCGAAATGAATATAAATCTCAATCCCAGTAGGATTATCAGTGATTTTGAGAAAACCATTTCGACTGCCGCCAAACTAAAACAAATTACAAAAAACAAATTACAAAGGATGCTTGTTCCATTTCGGACAGATTATTTAGAGGCGTGTGTAGAAGGAAGGTCTGGCCCAAAAATATGGCAATTGTGAACAGTTTAATATTCATGTCCGAATGCTTAAAAGCTTGGCTTTCGTTCCAACTGAATATATTTTAATTCATTATAATGATCAAATCACCAACTGCGGATGTAAAAATTCTAAAAGATTAAGCGTATGGTTTAAACAAAACTATATTTGTTGGAGAAGTCCAAAAACGGTCCTAAATATAAGCCGGATGGTGCGTCGTAGATTCTATTGAAAAAAAATTTCCTCGCGCACAAAATTCTATAGAAGCTTGGCATCGTAGACTTAAAGTTGTAGTTGGAAAAAAAATTGTGGAGTCTAGGCTATATTATACCACGCAATTTATCTCGGATTAATTCATCCCGCACAATTTATCCTCGTTATCCATTCAACCCGCACAATTAATCCCCCGAAATTCAAATCTAAAACCCCTCGGAGGAGCTTTAGATTGAATTTCGGGGGACGAAAAAACTATTATTATTATTAGTTTTTTTTAAAAACAAACAAAACTGGGAATTTAGGTTTGGGTGGCGGTCCACCAGGACCAGGCATAGACTCAAAAAGGTCCGTAACCATACAAACTGGGGATTTAAATTCGCTATAAATTCTGGTAAAGGGAGATTTTAATTTTAAAACTAAAATAAACAAAAATTATAAATTCTGAAAAATAGGTCGCTACGCTCGGAAAATGAGGGCTTGAAAATGGGGACTTGAATTTCGAGGGAAGTAGGAGCCGGGATCAGTAAACATGTTGCACTGCGTGCTGCACGTAGGAGCGGATTATATAGAATCTATTAGTGACACGTTTTTTTGATACGTGGCCAACCCTAATTTAACTTTGAATTGTAGAGGCTAACGGCTTCGGTAACTCTCACGGGCACATTTTTAATTTGGGATAAATAACCATAAGAGATAAATTATGCGGAATGAATTGCTTGTTGCCAAAACTAATTTGCAAAAAATCCAGTCTGGTGAAGTGAAACTATAACTCCTACGAATACCAGTCTGGGCCGGTATAAAAAGATAAGAAACGTGATCAACAACCGCGAAAATTTGGGCAAAGTGGATTATTTGAAATCTATTGCATATAACATTACCCTGTGTAATAAACGATACTAATTGCTTGTTTTAATTTTCTTTTTAAATGTTGATTAACTCTTACTTATTTTATTTTGTATAATAAACGTTTGTGTATATTAATTATATACCTGTTTAAAATTTTTTAATAAATATAAATCAGTGCTAAAATTATTTTGGTTCTTAAAAATCCCCAAAATTTCCCCAAATTTTGTTAAATAAGCTTGGGTTAGAATTTTTAATCTAACCCAAGCTTATTTAACAAAATTTGGGGATTTTGTGCTTAGGGTTTTTAATTTTGGGATTATGTGCTTGGGGATTTCGTTTTTGGAGATATCAAGCCCAGCCTAAAAAACTTATTTTAAAGGTCTTTTTTCAAGTACTTTAAAAAAGATGTGACAAGTAACTCTAAAACTAGTTTTTCCGTTATTTAACGTTGAAAGGTTCGAATTCAGTTTTCGACGAACAAACAGTCACCTTCAACGAGACAACGATTTTTTAATAAAACGTAAGGTTTCGAATTCTGAAAAATTGCTCTCAAACATGCATTTTTTAAGTCTTATAATAAGTCTTAATAAATTTCGTGTGTTTAGATTTTTTTTTTAATTTAGTTTAATTTACCAAAACTTCATATTTGAAGAAATAAAATAGAAGATAATAAATTCGCCAGAAAATATTCTTTGTGAAACACATACATACGCATTTTAGTTGTTGTTTTAATCTAAAATTAATTTAAGATAAAATTCATTCGCATCAAAGGCCTACATTAGAAAATCCACTTAATCTTCACACATTTCATCATTCTACCGACCCGCCTGAAACTGTCAAATATTTTAAATTTTAACCGGATTAGTGCTCAATGTGTATAGTATTTTAATGAGTAAATATAACACTTCAGTTCTAAATTCTAATGAACCCTCGATCGTTTTATTATTTGCTTTTACGATCATTTGAACATATTTTTACATTCCCAAATTATTCGAATCCTAAACTAAAATATAAATAATCCTAAACAAATAGAGTCATACCTTTGGAAAGTTGAAACACCATAGATTCCAGTTTAAAGTTAAGTTGCTTAATCGATGTCTAATCCATCAATTTATAAAATACTCTATGCAAACTATCGGTCCATTTTTCAGCAAATCGAATTTTCTCAAAGCCGAGCTTTCTTTGTTACTCGTATTATTCCTTTGTAAAAGACAAAAGAATCAAATAATTAACCATCCGCGTTATTTGCAAAAACGTGACCCTCTAAAACGGATTAAAACCCCTTTTTCGACCCTCATAACCCCTATTTCCTTGAAGCGATAATCATCGTTTGAAGTGACAAACATTGTTTTATATAAGAGAATACCGATGTATAGTTGAAGTGACTCGGCAATAGTCACATCGGATGAAGTGACACGTCTAAGGAAACAGGGTTATTAACCTACGTGACAAAATACACCAAAATAAAAAAGCTTCTTTCCAATTTATTACTTTCAAAAGCCTGATTTTGTCTAATTTGGAAGCTGAGCTATCTCTTTTAACTTGAATTTCTTTGTCTAAACCAAATGAATTAAATAACCAACAATCGATACAAAATTTCCCGTAGTACAACTTTGCTATTTAATATTTTTTCCTGTCATGCAAACTAAGCCACCCTAAAAATGGTGAAAATCTTTTGAACAATTTATTTCCTCCCAAAGCCCGATTTATGTCGAATTCGGGTTAAAAAATGGCATTTTTCGTACAAATACACCATACTTTTCAATTCATTTTTGAATCATTTTTTTTAATACAGATTTTTTTTAACGCTTGTCATAGCATTGCCAATTTTTATAAATGCTTATAGCCTTAAAATCTAAGCAATTCCTAAAATGATTTAAATCCATAAATTGTTAGAAATTCTTTAAACCTTTTAAATAAATACTTTTGTAATTATCTGCTAAAATTATAATTATATTTAGTCATGAAGCAATCTTCAGTCGTCAGCAAAATCGCGAATTTTTTTTAATTCATTTTTTAACGAAAAAATAATGGAAGCTCTGGTTATTCTGAAAATTAATTAAACTTAAACTTTAAACGCCAAATTTCGAATTAATTTTTTAAGTAATTCACATGAGTATAAAAACAATCTTCTGTGTCTGTCATATAATTCAAAAAATATGTTTTAATAATTTCAAAGTACACAAATGGTACCTTAGATAGAATTGTAAAGGGAATAACGCGTCGAAAGTCGAGCAAAATATATATGTACATAGCTTGAAATCGATGTTTTCAAACCATTTATCTATCAATCTACATCTTTAGATTCTGATCTCGCTGTCATAAAAATTATCACTGGAAGACAATATTTGCTCTTGTTTTTACCTTGCCATAGATAATGGAATTGAAATCAATATTCTCAAAGCTTTTTCTGCCCGATATAAAATTTCTATATAACTAACTGCAAGATAATTTTTACAAATAATAAAGAATTATGGATTTCAATCGAATTAAGTACCTTGATATCAAATCAATATTCTCAAAGCTTTTAATTAGCTAAAACTTTAGATTCACACGTACTTTATAAAACAAATCACTGCTAAGTCAAGTCAGAGTGGACCAAAATAGTCCCGAACAACCAATTCATTGTGAAATTTCGCATTGTTGTGATGAAAAAACCAAGAGTTCTCTAATGTTTAGATTTTTGAAATTACTTCAATTTGTGCTCCAGTTATGCCCCTTTAAACGTTATTTCAACAGTTTGAGGAAATTGCGCGAAAACTCGGTTTCGCCTTTGGAACAAGGTTCGGAGGTATAACCGAACGGATTTCCGAATTCAGCTCATAAATAAACTGTCGCAAATAACTACACTTTTAGACCTAATAGTTTATTTTCTCACATTTAAAATTGAAAAATCAGGAGATAAGATTTTTGTGATTATCTGTTTTATTTATTGTTTGGATACTCTCGTCATAATTCGCAATAACCACTTTTATTGTTTATTTTAAAAAATTCGTTAATAAAGTATTTAACTCTTTTAACCGTGGTAAATGTTTTGTCTAAAACTTTGTGTGAATACTGCCAAGGACAATAACGTCGTGCCAATTATAACATTTTAAGCCAGTCTGAATATGTTAGGTTAAAGAATGAAAAGTGAATGATTTCAAATTTTAGAAAGCCCCGTCAGTTACTTTTTCCATACAACGAACTAACGTAGCGTAAAGATAGACAAAACCGATATGGTAAATTAAATTGTACAGGTTTTCCAACTAGATTTTGTAATTCTTCCATCTGGAGATCCTCTTTTTTTCAAATCTGTAGTGACAAATATTTAGTAGGCCTTAATATTTCATTATGGAAACACAGCTCAAAAGCGGCTAGAAATTTGTTGGTGGTAAATTTGCGTTCTGTTATTCTTATACGTATCGTTCATTACGTGATAATTTCGTTTACTGTTTGATGTGTATTGTGGGTTAGTGGCCCTGTTTTCTTGATAAGGACGTCAAGACGAGCTTTTTCTACATGACGGTACGTGCGACACAAGCAGCGGAACAATCGCTCTATTGCAAGAAAAGTTCACTGGACGTGTACGCGTAATTTCACGAAATGGTGAGCCCAGTTAGCCGCCATGATCGTCACTTAACTTGGTCACAAGCCAAGAACGATTTAGGAGCTAACGGACAAAATAAGACGCGATACTGCCATGTCATCAAAAATTGAACCAAAGGAATGCGTGCTAATGAGCGAAGCCGTGGAAGCCATAAGTACTAGTACATAGTATTCTTGAAGCTAAACATGGAATAAAAATAAATCAACATCAACACCCAAGCATTTATTTTCCGCGGATTGGTGAACTATTAGGAAGGGGGGGAAGGGGGTTAATATAGTTAATCCATAACTATTGGGTTATTACCAAGGATATAATGGGGATTGAATCGGTTCACCGTGAAAATAAGCTCACCGCTTTACGTTATACCGCCTGGTTAATTCACCGTTTTTATGATTCACCGTCATAATAGTTCACCGCTTACGATTTACCGCTTTCACTATAATTTTTTTTAAAATTAACTACCAATATATTTAGTATAAATAGGCTTTAGCTATATGTTTGTTTTTATCTTAGTATAGTCTGAAATATAATATAATTTGACATAATAAAAACACAGAAAGTGCACAATAAATGGAGGTAATAGAAGTCGTAAAATCGAATCGCGGTAAAGGTAAGCTTGTGGTCGATGGTTATGTGTATAACATGGAAAAAAAAGTGGAGCCAAATTGCTTTCGCTGGATTTGTGATAAAAAATGTTCGCTGTTATGCAAGGGGCGCCTGTCAACGAAATTGACTGAAGACGGTCACGCAATTTCTATAAGACCATCACCACACGTTCATGACTCTGACGCTAGAGAAAAACATCTGCACATGCTAAATACAGAAGTTCGAACATTGGCAGCGACAACTGAGATGATTCCGGCTAAAATAATTTTGTCGAGCGAGCTAAATTGCAATGCTGATGTCCGTAAACAGACCCCAAGTAAGGCTGCTCAGAAAATGAAGATCGCTCGCCAGCGTAAGGGAGTGTTTAGTGAGCCACAAAATTTAGCTGATATCGTTATTCCTGACGAAATTAAAAATATTGAAGGTGAAGCTTTCATTCTGTCTAATGACAAATTTGGCGGAGAACGCAATATAATTTTTGGAACGCTTCTTAGTCTAACACTTTTGGCAAATGCGGAATTTTGGATTATCGATGGAACTTTTGCTGTAATTCCAATTATCATGAGGCAATTACTCACTATTTGCGTTATGGTTCATGAAACGATTGTTCCAATTATATATTGCCTAATGTCGAGCAAAAAAGAAGTTCGAATGAAAAAATTTTTTATTCAATTTCTGGTTTGTGTTCCTTCAATGGACCTGATCCGAACCCAAAAATTATCATGACCGATTTTGAAAAAAAACAATTTCATTAGCCGGCAAAGAATTTTTCAAGAACGCAAAATTTAAGGGTTGCTTTTTTCATTTTGGGCAAATTCTGTGGAGGAAAGTACAATCACTTGAATTGCAACGCAGATACTTTTGTGATACAGAGTTTGCCAACCGCGTCCGAATACTCAAATGTTTGGCGTATATGGATCCAGATGAAATACCAAAAGCATTCAAATGCGTAATACCATACATGTGCAAGGATTCCATGAAACTGGTAAAATGGCTAAAGATTAATTACATACAAACATCATCACCGTACCCTCCCTCATTCTGGAGTATTTCAGAACAACGTGAATTTGCATTGCCAACAACTCAGAATAACATTGAAGCTTGGCATCGTCGCTTGCAAGTTGTGATTGGCCACAAACATGCTGGTGTTATCGAATTGGCAAAAGTGCTACAGAAGGAATATGTTCACATGTCTATCATTGTGGAGAAGGCCAAGATTGGTGAGAAACCACCATGTTCGGCTGCAAAAATTAAAAAAGAAAGTCGAATCAAAAGAATTTTGCAAAGAAAAAATGAATATGTATTCAACATTTGAGATTTTACCTAAGTAGCTACAAATTGTTATTTAACTGAAATAATTAAAAAAATATTCATAATTTTACAGTTTTATTGAAAACACTGAAAATATCAATAAACATTAATTACAGCAAATTTCACCGCCAAGATTTACATTAATTTCATCTCATTCACCGCGGCGGTGAGTGAGATGAAATTAATGTAAATCTTGGCGGTGAAATTTGCTGTCGGTAAACCGTACGCGGTGAAATTTGCTGTCGGTAAACCGTGCGCGGTGAACTGTTAAACGGCAAACCATGGGCGGTAAACCATGAGACGGTGAACCGAATCCAACCCGATATAATGAACTGTTCAACTGTATTGGGACAAATGCAGTTTATATTCGAATTTTCATTTAAATATTGCTATGCAAACAAAATAATTTAAAAATTTCTTATTGGAATGCTACATAACAGCATAAAGAAACAGTATCTGAACTTTTTAAATTCTTATTTGATAATAACATAGACCTTTTCTTACTTAGCAAGACTCGGCTGAAATTAACTGATTTAATATTAAAACTAAGGCTGCGGCCAGAGTGCGCGCGATAAGCGATGCGAGGCGAGAAGCGATGCGAGAAGCGATCACTTGCGACAAAACTGCACACATATATTTAAATAGAACTGTCCGCAGTTAAAGCGATGCGAGGTGCGAGTGAACGCGAGTTTCAAAGCGAGAAGCGATAAAACTAAACATGTTGAGTTTTGTCACTCGTTCTCGCGCGATTTTATGTAAATTTGCATACTGTTCTATAATTGTGTGCATTATTTTTTATTTTTTTATTATTTTAAAAAGTTTAGAGAAGTTTTACTAATAATAATAAATATTAATAACAGTAATATTATTAATATGTAATAGATAATTAAATAAACAATTAATAAATATTTGAATTTGAAGTTAATATTTAGTAAATTAAAAACAAATCTTTGTATAATGATGATAGAAAAATATTTAATAATTAAATTACAAATACAAGGCACAGAAATTCAAAATATTTTCATATTAAAACCACTTTTATTCAACTTGAAAAATCGCTTCTATCGCATCCACTTTGGACAGCACTCGCTTCGTGCTCGCGCGAAATCGCATCGCTTCTCGCCTCGCATCGCTTATCGCGCGCACTCTGGCCGCAGCCTAATTCTTCTAAGTGATTTAATATTAAAACTAATTCTTCTAAGTAATTTAAGATTTGAAAATGCCGGTAGTGGCGGGTATAATTATCAGAAAGAATATAAAGCACACACCGCTAACCATAATTTAATACCAAATTGATAAAAGAGAAATAATTAATTCCATAGGAATTAATGTGCTGGATTCTGGCCAAACTTCATTTAATATTGTAAGCTGTCATTTTTCTCGCCAACATACTAACGCAAATACAATAGCAATGGTTAGGGAAGACGTTCTAGATTGCTTGACCATAATACTAACATAATTTTTTTTTTATTTGCGGTGATTTCAACGTGAGACATAGACATTGGGGTTGTTTGAAAGCTAACCAAACAGGTAATATGATTTACGACGAAATGTCAAAAAATTATTTTTTTAGTGCTTGCAAACATAGTATTGAAGCGATTACTTCAACTTTTACTACAGATAATTTAGCGTACGTTCATTTAGCTATTATATACCACATTAACTGTGAAATCCAAGTTAACTTTACAACAAGATTTAAATACTATTACAATAGCGCAGATTGGCATAAATTTCGAAGCTTGATCAAATATAAACTAAACCTTAGGTTTTCGAATATGATTGAATTAACATCACTAACATGATAGACAGTAAGATAGACTTTCTAACAAATACTATCCTTGAAGCTGAAGGCGAATCTGTTTCTAAACAAGCTATATATGCTGGTAGTGATCTTGAATTAAGTGATGAAGTAATTTCAGCACACAACATCTCAATTTTGGAAAACTACTAAATTAATTAAAAACAGGCAAAGATTTCTAACTCCTTTAAGAATTGCTGATCGATTTATTAAAACAGATAACGAAAAGAGCAACTGCATCCACTGTAAACGTTTTAGGATAGGTCGAGGTCTTTTCGCGCCAATTTCGCTAATCATGCGCTATACCAAGTAAGGTTAGTTTTCTCAGTACCTACTAATATACAGTTGTGGTATTATAGTTAAGCCAAAGAGCAATCAGGCGAAAAACCTAGGGCATCTTGTAATTTAATAATTTAGAGAGGTGAGAGTAAATCCAACGTGGTTGGAGGTGATGGGAGACCATAAGTAAGACGACCCCAAACCAAGAGCTTAACCCTCGATATGCCGAAAAGAAACAACGAATCATTGCAGTGCATCAGTAATGATTTGCGGATGCTTCATTTCTCGGGGTATTGGGCAGTGGGCTATCGTCAAAATCAATGGAATATGGATATCCTTAAATATATCGAAATACTCAATCAACACTTAGATGATTATACGGTCTTCCGCTAAGGTGGCATTTTTAGTAAACCAAATATAGCCTAAAAGTATGAACAGCGTATTTAGAACGGCAAAAACGAACCGAAAACCGAACGGAAAATGTTAAATAAGAATTGTCACTAGTAGAGAAAACAAGCAGAGAATATTTTTGGGTCCAAACTGCCTCTCTTACAAATAGTATAGGCAGGAAATGAATTGTAGTCTTGAAGCAAAAGGGTTTCCTAACCAAATATTGAATTTTTTCTAAATTATTTATTTTTATAAATAAGTGGCTTAATTAAAATTCCAGTCAAAACCACTACTACTTTTTTATTTTATTTTTTTTTATTTGACACACTGTGATTGTCAACCTATGAATTATAACTTCATTTATTTATATATGAAATATTTAAAATAAACAAAAAAACTGGAATAAAAACCTTCCTTGGAATTTTAAAGGTCAAAATTTCTACTAATTGTGGCTTAATTATAATGCCACATGGGATATGCTGAGGAAAACTTCGGAGGTAACCAGCTGCTAGATGGTTTGATTGTCCTTTCGCTACTAAAGCTCTTATTTCATATCTAAACTGAAACGATCTTCCGTCAAGGTTCCTTCTAACTGACCTGGGGTGTTATTATGAAATTGTCGACGCGCTCTTTTTGCGATCATATCGAAAAAATTTCTTCTTTTATGAAACTAAGCGACCGCGCTTTGTTTTAGGTAAAGTCGAACAATATGCGACTGCTCTTGAGGTGACGCTGGTTCAATAATAAATCTTGAGATAGTAAAATTTTAGTTATTTAGTTCGTATCGTATATGTATATTTTAATTTTGGATTTTTTTTAAATTTTTTTTTTTTAGTTTAATTTCGATATTGTCGAATAATTCATAATAGCTATTTTCAACCTTGTCGAATTGGTCGACAACGTTGAAAATTTGCGATGTCGGAAATTGCATAATAGACCTCCTGATCAGGTGTAGTTTAACATCCTTTCGTGGCTCAGTAAATACCCTTATAATAGACGCCTTGATCCCCTTGTAATTTGAATTTTACGAGCATTATGCTGAGATATTTACAGCAATGAATCTTTTCTTTTATAATTTCGGGTTTATTAAGTTTAAGCTCTTAGTAGTTTAACGTACCTGCTGTACTGTACTACAATCTTCGAATTCAGCGACCTCAACAAACCCGGTAAACGGCCACCACATAATAATCTGAGATATGTATTTGTTTATTAAATTTGTTTGAAACATTTTTACATTTTTCAAAATAACTTTGTAAAAGTTTTCAGCGGAGTAATTATTTGTTTAAGTTCAATCATGAAGAGATTAAAAACAAAAACATCAAAATCGTATAATGTGCAATGTTCCTTAGAATAGTTTTTTTTACATCTAACTCTATCAGAAAATGGTTTAGTAAATTAGAATATTAAAAGTTAGCCTTCCAGTTTGAATATGTGAGGTGATTTAGGTTATTTCTAATCTAACTCTCTTAGAAGAGAACATAAGCTGGAAAATTTGTAAAATCAAGAATGGAGTACATTTTGTTCTTGGTTTCAGGTCTGGACAAAACATTAAATATTTGATTAAAATATTTAGCTCAGGCTCAGGATTGAGGTGGTACTTGGTACAGTTAGTAAAAAATATTAAATACATATATAGATTTACCAAAAACTTCAAATTTTAATCTGTAGGTTCGTGAAGTATAATATACTAAATGTTTCCTGAATATGTTGTATTTGTTGCTGTATAACAAAGGTTTAGAAAAAGAAAATTCACGCTCGTATTATTTTACATAGATAGCTTTTGTCAGTTATTATAACTACTAACGGACAATTATTTAGATGTAAGGTGGAAGCCATTAAACTCGGAAATTGGAATTATTTTTGGAGACAACATGCGGGATGACGATTTTAGAACGTAACCAATCAAATCTATAATATCATTGTGTTCTTTCAATAAATTTCTCTATACGCTTTAGTTCAAAATCCATATAGGGTTGTGTACTATTCATAATGTGATATTTGCATTTTGAATTTCATTTTACGATGCATAAAATATCGATTTTTCACATTTTACAAGTATATACATAATTTCATTTCAATAATTACATTTTTTTTTTTTTGTCGTAACGTGTCTCTTATGCCCAGTACATGAATATTGTATGAACTTTACAAATGTAAGTATAATATGAAGCAGACAGACAATCATATTTTCGGGAATTCACAAGGAGCGTGAACGTTGAATTTTATTAAAAATTGATTAAGCTGATTAGATATACATATTTAGGCTTGCAGGTTAATTTGTTTAATTAATTAAAAGTCTAAACCTAATCACACATACACGTTTAAGTTTTTTCTGTTGGATTTTAGATTATTTTTAATGTGGGTGTAATTGCGTTTGAGGATAGAGGCGCGCAGGATCGAAGGAAAGAGAGTGGATTTATTGAATTCTAAAATATATAATTTAATTTATTAAATTATAATGGTGTGAGTGTATATGTGTATAATTCCAGAATTTTTAGCATGGTAGACATTCTATTTGCTAAAATGTGATTTTACCACCGCATATATGTACACCTCAATAATCATATTCAATCTTAGTTTAATTCCATTATAAACAGTATTTGAGCCTATTAAAAAAATGCTCGTGGGTATCGATTAAAATAAAATATTTGTGAAGTCGCATTGCGGGGATGAGAACCTATGTATATTTATAAATACGGTATAAGGAGAGAAAGAGCATCACTATACGATGGTTTCTAAATCCCAGTACATTTATATAGGGTAGGATCGTACATAATATTCCTCAGAAGCTAACGCAAAAAATAATTTCCATTCATGATATTTTCATCAGACGTATATGGAAAAGAAAACACCTTAACCTTCAAAACAAAACAAAAAAAAATATTCTGGCAAACTCCCGTCCTCATCGGAAAATCGTATATGTTAATCCACCCTATATATACAGACATTTAAAATATTTATTTTGGATATAGAAATGACGCCAGCCGAGTAAAAAAAAAATATTTTCTCTTACTCTCTTTCAAATTTGTTTTTTTTTTTATTTATTTTGGGAAAATAAATTTTCTTTGTCTCTTTTCCGTTTATTTTCCAAATTTTCAACGCAAAATAGTACGTACAGTAATATGGTGTTGTTTGTAGATTTTCCACCCCAAATATTAACTCCTTGTTATTTTGCTATTCAATGAAAATGATTTAAAGAGAATAAATGGAGAGAGATGAGTGTAAATAAATTGGTTTCGCATTTTCGTGAAAAATCGACGACACAAATTTATGTGAAGAGCGAGTACATCACTGTGAGCGCGAGGGATTAAATTTATTCGAGTTGGTTTTTCTTTACATACGACGAGATATGACTGAATGGTTTGGATTATTTGGGAAAACAAAACTTATCCAAACTATTAAACAGTCACATATATATACATACATAGAAACGAAGGAAAGAAGAGAAAGAGAATTTAATTTGTTTTCTGGTGTTGGTTCAAAAAGTAGGCAGGCAGGCAGGATAAATAACTCATTTGAAACAGAGGCAAGAGTGCAGCCAACAATAATAATACATTTTTTATTAGTTGTTTGAATTTTCCATTTTTTCTTGTTTTCCATTTTTATTTTTATTTTTTTTTTGTGTTATATATTCGGCTGGTGGTTAAACGGGGGACGGGACAAAAAAAGTGTTTCAATTCAACAATTCTTATATATGGAAAATTTGTTGGTTTGGTTTCGGAAAAAACGGAAAACATTTTTTTTTTTTTTTTTTGTGGATAATATTTTGCGTTGGGGTTAATTGTACGACCCAATAATAATAATAATAAAGTGAAATGTTTTTATTTAATTAAGAAATTAAAAATTATTTAATTTACCTACCTATAGAGGAAAATTGGTGAAAATTTTTATAAAAAAAAAAAAATTAATTAATTTATAAATAAATAATCAATAAAATTTAAATACAACATTAAATTTTTTACATTGTAATTTGTATTGTGTGTGTTTGTGACCAAGTATTGTGAAAAATACACGCAGAGTGGATTTTCCTTCTATAAATTGCCCACCACCCACAAAACAAAATTTTTAGTTTTCTAGTTGAGAGAGTAAAATAAAAAAAAAAAGAAAATGTAGTAAAATAATAAAATACAAAAATGTCGAAAAATAAATTTAAAATGTGAGCTGGAAAATATAAAACAAAAACTGGAAAATTTAATATTTTCCTTTTCGCTTTTTTTTGTATTTTATTTTAACTAATTTCTCTCTTCGTTTGGGGCTATGTGCTTTCCAATTTTAATAAAAAATGTTGTGTGTATGTGTAAAAATGGAAATTTTTTTAAAATGGCTAAAAAAAATTCAGCGACAGCTTTGTCTGTCGTCCACGAATAAAAGAAAAACATTCGGGATATCATAACAATTTCTAATTGTTAGATGATACAACGCGGAAAAAATTTTAACGTGGAATATATATTAAATTATGGCAACAATTATACCAACATCTCAACTACAACAACAACAGCAGCAGCAACAACAACAGCAACAACAACAACAGACAACAACTACAACGGGTGTGGAAACATATGAAGATATGTTTAAAGAAATAACACGAAAATTATATGGTGATGAGACTGGTCATGGTTTGCATACGCTCGGTACACCAATTGCACATGTTGCTACTAGTGGGCCGACTGCCCCCGAAGGTGGTGAACGGTCTTTTACAACACTAGTATGTTTTACTTTATTGTAAAAAAAAAATTAATGTTTTTAAAAATAATTTTAGTGCTGCTTAAATGTCATATTCTAATATAAAAAATTGTTTTCTTCACTTTACAGATGACCGATCGGAATTTAATAGAATATGAATCCCAAGGCCAAGATACAAATAATCAATTTAAGGCTGAAGATCATTTAACTACAGCATTTGGTTTGGCTGCATTAATGCAAAATGGATTTCCTCCACCGGGTGCTATACTCAATCCGCATAGTTTTACGGCGGCGGCAACAAATACAAAACCAATAACAAGTAAGTGAAGTAAAAGTGTTTTGTATTAGTGATCAAAATAAAATCAGTTCTTAATTGTAATTCTTACAAGTGCATAAGTGATTAATATTTTTGAAACTCGTCCAAAACTCAATTTGGGGGGGGGGGGGGAGGGGGAGGGAGCTTAGAGAAATTAGCTGTTAGTTTTGGCGATTCAGAACATTTAAGTGACAGTATACTAGTAACGAAATCCAAACATTAAAATGTTGACATGTTGACTGCTGTTTAAATTATGTTGAACATTCCTTTAACCTGGGTTATTTCGAGGCATTTGCGAACTAAATTTGTTATTATTTTTTTCTGACTTCATAAATTGGATGAACTGAATAGAAATGAAATTATGTATTAAAAGCCAGCGAATGACCAACTTATAGAAAGCCTCGCAATTGTGAAAAATGACTTTTGGCAATTTTACTGGCACGTAAAATTTCAAATTTTCTGATTTGCTTTACTCGGTTAAAATTTATTTTTAAAAAAGGATTAAAGTCTAAAAAACAATGGCAGTGCCGTCTACTCCAGAGAGGGGAACAAAACACCATTGAGTTTAAACCCTAGTTCTTTTGTCAGGTGTAGTTTCCAGCAATTTTACATTTTGTATGCCCTGAATAATCAGAACTGAAAATTGTCAAAATAATTAAGCCATGTGATCTTTGTAAAATGTTACTTATGAATTGTTAGCAATAAAATTTGATATAAATATGGATGGGCTTATAATTTAACATTTTATAATTCCTGAGTAAAGCTAATCAAGTGTTAGGCAACAGCAAACTGTGCCTGTGGGATTGATGAACGATTTTTTAAATTCAAGTAATATCATCTAAAATTCAATCAAATTCTTCATTTATAAATTGAATCCTAAAATTCAGAAGATTTTTTTTAACCCTCATATAGAACAGCGAGCGGTAGGATTTATCACCATTTCAGGTTATGATTGAATAATGGACGGCATTTTAAAAGTTTTAAAATGCTAGAATGTCATTGGCTGATTTACAGCCCAATTAGTTTATTGACTAAAGAATCTTCTTGTTAACAACTGTGTTTGAGTGTGAAGTCATTTAAAAAAAAAATAATCAAGTTAGAACATCCTTTTGGATATGTCGGAGCGATTCTTTAAACTAATGTCTTTTATTCAGAGACCACCAAAAAATAAAAATCAAGCATTTCAATTATAGAAAAATTTCTTAAAATATGAAATAAAACATCTCTACTGTTACTAGTCAAACTGGCATGATGTCGGAGAAAATGCATACTAGTCAGTCCACTGCTGAAGTGGTAACACAAAGTTATCGTGTATATAATTTGGGCAAGACTTCCGAATGGAGGGCCAATAGAGCAACTACGGATATCAACAACCTAATTATGCTAACGATAACTGTACGTGTAATTGATCATCATTATGCTAACGATAACTGTACGTGTAATTGAAAATCGAGATTTGAAAATATTATAATTTTGAATCCATTCCGGTTGCCTCCGAATTCTCGAACCTATTCGCAGTTCAACTTTTATTTCCAATTCCTTACCATATTCGTCGACGTCATTTAAATCATCCCAAATTCTCATTTGACAAGTCAACACTTTCCGATTCATTCTCGTCCTCTGCATTTTCATCCTTCATTTCAAAATTGTCAGTTATACGCTGCCCATTTTCTCTGAGCGCAACGTCCCTAAGTATAAGAATTTTTCTTTGAATTGGATTCCACAGCCTGTATTCTTTGATTGCATATCCCATCAGAATGCTACGAGACAATTTTTCAACCATTTTTCTTCTACACTGTTTTGGAATACGTAAATATGCTACGCAACCGAAAAAATTTATTTTTAGCAAGTTTGACCTTTTCCCATACCGTAACTCGACCGGTGTACAACGTATACGATCACCTTGCAATGTGCGAGTCAGGCTTCTATTTAATAAATATGCCGAAGTTAAAACAGACTCGCTTCAAAATTGTTTATCCAATTTTGGTTATTCCAATCCTCCAACGTACAGATTCCACCATACTTTTGGAAATTTTCCATAAATTCCAAATCATACAATTTATTTCTTCCCTTTCCAACCGCAATGAGTTTCCTTGACAATTTTGTTTGCAAATACATCAGTACACCTTTAATTACACATGACATTTCTGTTCCATTGGCTTTTGATGCAGTTAATAAAACACCGTCCTTTGTAATGACTATTTTAACCGGAACATCTAAATCATGATATTCTTCAAAAAATCTTTCATCGTTTACCACCATATGATCTCTTAAAAATTATAAGCGGAATTCGGTTCCTCTTTCTCCCGCACTTGTGCTTCTATTAACTGTAACCATCGACCTTGGTTGTGTTTGTTTATGTCAACACGCTAACGTCGAAAAATAAAGCAAAGTATTTTCTTGATTCATCATTCAATTAACCTTCAGTTAACCACCACATAAAAATGTAGAAATCTGAACCAAGAATGAGGAGTAGGTTTCCAGTTTGCACCAATTAAAACGAAATGAATTTTGGTAATACAAATTAGCTTCCGTTTTCTTCAACAAGCTTAAAATGATATCTAACCATCTGTTCCAAAAAGCTCTAAGTAAAGCTCGTTACTATTTTATAAACTTATCATATTTCGACCAATCATTATTCTTAAACCTTATTCCAAATATCGTATACAAGCTCAGTTTTTAGTTAGGTGGTTGAGAATGTTTGCGTCTTTTTCTTGATCACGATCGTTTTAAAATAATGATTCCTCATATGGATTTTTTATAAATATTATACCCCATATTTTATTTTGTATTTGTTTAGCTTCCAGTACAACAAACGACGAACAGCGATGGCCAAATAACAATAATACCGGCAATATAAACACAACAAATGATGATATATTACCTTGGAATATATCAAAAATAAATTATCCATCGCCTCAAATAAAACCGTTTAAACCTAAGCGTGAGCTTGTAATTCCGGATATAGTGGCATCATCAACAACTAATAATAATATTAATAATGCCAATAATCAGATTGACCAAAAAGTGAATATAATTCAGATACCAAATGCAACAAATAACAATAATATAACAAATACATCAACAAATAATATAAATACAATAACAACAGCCATTCCAATAAGTTCAACCATAAATAGTATTATCACCAGTAACATTATTACCAGTAATAATAACAATAGTAATAACAACACCAATAATTCTAATAATAATCAGCAAATCACCCAAATTACAAAACGGTACAGTTGTTCACATTGTCCGTACTCGACGGATCGTCGTGATTTATTTACAAGGCACGAGAATATTCATAAAGTTGAAAAACCATTTCATTGTTATGTGTGCACAAAACAATTTAATCGTGCCGACCATGTGAAAAAACATTTTTTACGCATGCATCGTGAATTGCAATATGACATAAATAAAACTCGCCGAAATCCGGCTAAATATAGTGGCGGTGGTGGTGGTGGTGGTGGTGGTAGTGGCATAGCAGATAGTAAAACAAATATTATTTCAACGGCTGTTATTACAACAACACCGTCAACTTCTACAACTATTGTGGGCGGCGGTGGTATCGTTAGTGGAAATGGTGGCACATCAAACTTTTTTCAAAATCAAACATCAACAATAACAATACCGACTACACATTTTCAAACAAATAATAACAATAATAGTAGTAATAACAATAATAATAATCAAAATGTTCTTAATAATGGTAGTAATAATAATAATAATATAGTTAGTGGAAATAATCAAGAAATTAACGGTAACAATAATCAACAACCGTTAATGATTGGATTACATCAAATCAAGCAAGAACTTAAACCACTATTGACCGGTCTGCCAACACAAATCAAACAAGAAAAAGGAATACAGCTGCAAATCAAACAGGAAAAACAAAAGAAAAAAGGTGAAAAACGTTTTCAGTGTTTATATTGTCCGTGGACGGGTGCTGATAGTTGGGGGCTTAAACGACATTTGAATACCCATACAAAACCGTATGTATGCATGTTGTGTGATTATAAGGCGGCAAGATCGGAACGTCTGGCAACTCATGTATTTAAGGTGCACAATAAAAAGGCGTGTAATAAGTGTAATTTTTTGGCGGATGATCAAGTGCAATTTATAGCCCATCAAAACGAGGCACAGTAAGTATTTTATTTTGTTACTTATTAGTGTAATACTAACCTTTCTAGTTTGACTAATCCTTTAACTAACAGTCCTCACGAGGCAAATCGTCCACCTCGATCGAGTGGTGGTAATTCTAATGTATTACGCACCATCGGTAATTCATTTATACAAAATAATCAACTAACGAATATACAGAATAATCTTGTGGCTGGAAATCAAATAATTTTCGGGTAAGATTGCTAACAACGGTATAGGACAACACAATAAATAACTAATTTAAATTCATTTTTACTCTTACAAATACAGTACTAACAATGTTAATAGTAATAATAATAATACAAATAATACAAGTACAATATCGACAAATGATAGTACAAGTGGTGGTGGTACAACGTCCACAAATAATTTGTACAACACAACATCGATTTTATCAGATGTCGGTAATAATCAGCAAAATTGGAAGTATACTACGAATCGGAGTAGTGGTATTAGTTCGGCATCACAAAAACGTGGCGCCGAACGATTATTCCAATATATGGAAGCTGACGGAAGTGATCCAGAAGACTATGCACGGTAATTTTAATTAATACTAACTCTTCTTGTGTGTGTAAATTTACTAATTTTAGGGTAGCATAATATTTTTGGGTGCTCTATGCATCGATTACAAATAAAATTAATCAAAAAATATTAATTTTGTCTTTCCAGCCAAATGCAAATGTTTGCTATGAGTCGAAATACTGCTTCCGTTGCACAGGATTTTCATAATGCGGGAGGCGGATATAAACCAAAAGCTACCAATAACACAACCAACAACCAAACTACAAATCACATTAATAATGGTACGAAACCAACAAATAAGTCAACATCACTTGTATCAAATAACAGTAGCAATAATAATGTTGATTCTGAAAATTCCATAAAACAATCGGTTATTGGTAGTTACGGTAATTACAACAATTCAATAAATAATTTATTAAATTTAAATGAAATTAATTTAATCAATAAAAATTTAAATAACAATTTATTTCATAATAATCATTTTAATAATAATAATAATTCGTCTCCCGCAAATAATAATAACAATAATTCTAATAACAATCAAATAAATAATACGAGTAATAATAATGGTATCAGTTTGGAAAATCTATCGTTATCTACCACCACTGCTACTACTACTCCTAGTAATGGAAGTACAACTACATCGCCCCCACCGATAGTAACGTCTAATTTATTATCGGTGCTGAACGGTACGACGGCAAAGAAACGTCGTCGTTCGTCACACGACAAGGAAAATACAAATTTTCTGCATAAAAAGCAACAGGCCAATGATATTGTTTCACCGATCGAGAAGCACATGAAAGATGTGATTACAAAATTTTATTTGGACCCATTCCAACAAATCGCCCAACAAACTAAAATGATTAATGGATGCGCCAAACAATTCGATAATATTACATCGATTCATGATTATCTAAAAAATAATAAAGAATTAACGATCAGTATTGAACCGAATATTACGGCATCACAATCATCTGGTTCATCGGCCGCCTCATCATCGCATCGCAATCGTAAACAAGCTCAACCGCGTAAAATAACACAACAGCAGCTATTGGACGAAACGATTGTGATCGATGATGATGATGATGCTATTGCCGCCGCTCAAATTAACAGTCATGAGCACAGTAATGAACGTAATTCTAATTCGCCACAGCCAACCGATAATCTACGTGACAAACACTTAATTCAGTTGGTGTCAAGGAAAAAATTTTGTAAATTATGCAAACAAAATAATTCGAATATTACATCGAAGAAAGCATTAATTTTGCATAATTTGTGGCATCATGTGAGCCAAAAATACCAGTGTAAACTATGTAAAATGAAATTTAATTTTAAATACAAATTAAATTTACATAAATTTATCAATCACAAATAAATAAACCAAATATTTAAATAGCATTAAAATATTTATAAATTTAAAAAAAAAAAATTAATTTGAAATTATTTAGCCATCAAAAAGTTATTTTGTTTTTTTATAATCTCAATTTATGAATTTTATGTCGCGGTTATTAAAAAAAACATATTTTCTGATGCATACATACATAATTTAATTAATTAAACGCCATTTATATAATTTGTATTCAGCCATACTCGTATTTTAAGAAACAAACCAAAGATACATAATAAAAATAAATTTTTAAATGCATTTAGTTTCAAATTAATTGAACAAAACTAACAAAAAAAAAATTAATTTATTAATTTATTGTACATATTTATATAATTGTGTAATTTCATGAGATTAAAATATTAATAATTATTATTATTTAGCACATACATTTATTTTTATTTAGTACGGACATACTCATAAAATATAAAAAATAATAACCATTTATATAAATAGCTCCACTGTCAAAAAAATTTAACACGCACATGCAAAAATGTTAAAATTTAATTATAATTTAGAATTATTTTTTGCGATATCTTTAAAAATTTTATAAATGATCAGTGCCTGAACAAATTAAACAAAAATTTTTTTTTTTTTTTTTATAATTTTAAATATTAAGTTGATTATTTTAAATACAAAAAAAAATTTGGGAAATCTTATTAAAAATATTTTCCTATATATATAAAAATAAATTATATACATACATATTTTATAAGACGACAGTGCAATATAATCACCACACACTAAATGTTATAAATAAAAATATTAATTATATAAATTGATATTATTATGATTTTTGTTTTTTTAAATAAATTAATTATAAATTCATATATAATTTTATAATATAATATATATAGTATGTAATATTATATACAAAACAAAAAATTGTGTTTCTTAATTTTTAAGACATAATTAAAAAGTAAATAATTACCTACATAATATTAATTGAAATAATCAAATGCATATTAAGTTTAGTACCATAATAACATAAATAATATTGTTAAAACAATACAAAATGAATAAATAATTGAAATGGATATTTAGTTATATAAAATAATAATTAATAACTGTAATATGAATATTACATATTCGGAAATAAAACAAAAACAAAAAATGAATAATATAATGAATTGGATTTAAATAAAAAATCAATAAAAATATTATAAATAATAAAGTGTTATTATTTGTTTATTATTAATTATTATAATAAGAAACGAATTCAAAAGTGAAAAAGAAACGAATTCAAAAGACCGAAAACACCTCGGGGCTCGTATTCTTGAAATTCACCGAAAAAAGTCGCCGATGACTTTGGTATAAAACAATTTAAATTCTCGACTGAAATGACGTATTTCACTAGAAAATTATTGGCGACTTTTTCAGGTGAATTTCAAGAATACAGGCCCGGGTGAGAAATTTCCGATGAAAACTATATTGTAATTGTAACGCCTTTGATTGGAACAATCCACTTTATTACCTTGCGCAAAAATGGCTTTACTCTACGGTTGATTTGTACATTTGAAATTTTTATTGACGCCTTCGAAACTAGTACAATCCTCATGCCTTCCTTGCATCCAATTTTGTGACATTTGCGGATCACTTATTATACGTAACATTGGTACAGCTGCCATCTGGATACCGTACCCTATTACAGTCGAGAGTCATGGGGCCGAGGAGGGTTTTGTGTGGGTTAAAATAAAATATGTTATATACGTGAGCTGTTATTTTACCCCAAACGAGCCGATGGACGATTTCCGAACTAAAATCGATGTCTTAGAGGATAAAGCACATGAACTGAATAGTGCACTCGTTATAGCTGGAGACTTCAACGCAAGAGCATTGGAGTGGGGCATGAATGCTACGAACACAAGAGGACGGTATATTCTTAATATGGCGGCTAGGGTAGGACTCACGGTGATGAACGAAGGTAGCGTATCGACGTTCAGAAAGCCGGATTATGCTGAAACGATTCTCGATATCACTCTGGTATCTGACGTGATAGCACAAGACGTCACGGGATGGAGGGTAATGGAAGATTACACCGGTAGCGACCACCAAAATATCACCTATAGTATACGGAGGGGATTGCGAAAATCCATTAGTTCCAATGGGCGAGTGACAGGATGGTATGTGTCAAAATTATGCGAAGAAAATCTCTTGGCAACCATCCAAGCCGGAAAAACGACAGTATTGCGGAAAACCGGATCTCCCAAAAAAATTGCGAGAGCCACCATGAGGCTAATAAATCAAGCGTGTGATGAAAATTAATGGGCAACAAACAAAAATTTCTTGGCATCATAAAATTAATTTTTTGGAATAAAATATAATAATTTGGCAACATTTATAATTTTTTGGCACTATTGGAAGGGTGCACAAAAAATTATTTTTTGGTATCAAAATAAACATTTTGGGCGACAAAAATAATTAACTGGCAACAAATAAATTAAAAATTAAAAAATTGAAATTAGTTTTAAAATATTCTGGAAAATGGAGATCCGTAATTTAACTTAGAATTGAGAGGCTAACGGCTTCGGTAACTCTCACGAGCACGCGGGAGGTCGCTTCGCTCCCTCCCGCTTAGCCCTCCGAGGGGCTTTAGATTTAAAATTCGGGGGACGTAGGAACCGGGATAAGCAAACATGTCGCACTGCGTGCCGCACGTAGGAGCGGATTATATAGAATCTATTAATGACACTGCAATATTTTATATCGATCCCCCATCAAATATTAAATAATTTGTATGGATTAAATTTAATTTTTTGTCTCGAATTTATTTTTTTTTTTTATTACTAAAAATTATTTTTTTCTGTGCCAAAATATTATTTGTGATGTCAATTTATTATTTTTGACTAGGGGGTACTGCCCGTCCTAGGACGGATACAATTTATATATAATGTTGATGTCAAGCGGCCGCTGCCACAATCACCATTTGACCATTTGATATTTTTTTAACCGTTATTTTTTAGTCAAGTAGGAATAGCTCGAGACTAAAGGCTTTTAAGGATTAGATTTAATTTAAATTAAAATTAATGTGTAGATTAATTATTTTAATTTAAAATAAATTAACCACCACTGTTTCTTTATGCAACTACAGTGGTTGAAGGATTTAAATCGCGCGAAATCATTCGATTATATTATGTGAGAGGCATGAAGCCTAAGGACCAACCTTAGAACTCATACATTTAAATTAAAGGTAATGCTTAGAGTTGAATAGTAATTGCCCACGACCAAGGGAAAACTTTCTTGTCAATTTTCTGAACATGCGGTGTAAGACATTATTACTTCAAAAAAATATAAATTGAAAAACAAAACTAAAATGCCTTGACCACAATCGAACACCGGCCTTTAGCCGCTCTAGTCCAAAACATTTCTACTAAGCCACATCAACCTAAGGAAATTTATTTAATTTTCATTCTTATATTGTTTCAAACATAGCATGCTTTGAAGTTTATGAAAGGAAAAAAATTGTTTACCTAAAAATTCTCATGGCTTACTACAACTTATAATATATGAAAGTTTTTAAATAATTTGTTGTAGTGTTTAGGGGTATCATAAACGTGGACCACGTATTTTCTTGTGTAATTACTGTAATAACTATAAAGCGTAATGTTTAATTTAAAGTAAAATATTTGGTCACTACATGAATACTAAAAAAAATAAAATTAGATGAGGATCGAACCGAAAGACCTTTGCCGCTCTAGTCCACTGCGTTACCACTACGCCACAAACATTAAAATTACCTATGTTTTATTTGCATTGTTAAATTGTTTTATTTTTTCAAAGCGTTGTTGGATAATACGGATCAGGAGAAGCGCTGCAAAATCCAAATGGCGAAAACAAAGATGCCGAAGCAAAATTTCACCAGCATCACATAATAAGGAGCTAAAAATTTCAACAATTAAGGCTTGTGAGCTAAGAATTAAACAGCTAAAGCTAACGGACGCATGGAATAGATTTAATAACAACCTCGAGGAGATTATCGCAAAAGCAACTGACGTAGAATTTGAAACCGAATACTTTAAAAACAACTTGTTTGAATTAATCCAAGCAGAATACGAGTGGCGCCGTCATTGAGATTCACAAGAAGTTGGGAAGTGTTCTGCGAATTTTCTAAAGGCGGTGTCATGAAAAATGCCAACAGCGTTGGAAATTATTGCAAAGGATGGTTCAACAATTTTGGAAAAGATGGTCGACTGATTACCTAACAAGTCTTTAACAGCGGTTAAAATAGAATTGCAGAAGTCAAACTAGATGACATACTATGACATTGTTTGGATTAAAGATAACAACCTGCCACCTAAGTGGTCACTTGTGCGAATTCTTGATTTGCTTCCGGGTACAGATAAGCTAACTACATAGTTATCAATGATATAGTAGGAAGTACAGCAAGCGAGCGAGGAGCTTATAGGGAGTATTTGCTAAAGCTCATGAAAATCAGAACTCTATTGCCGATACCAGGAAGATGTTTAACCAGCAAGTAAATGAGCATTTGAACGATCTTAACGACATCAACAGAATCACGATCATAGCAATTCAGGCCTTGATATCAATGTTGAATTTTAAGGAGGTTCAACAAAAACTAACTCACAATAAGGTTGTTAGTACTGCCATTCTAACACAGTTACTAGAAGAAATCAAAAAAAAAACCACAGCACGTGCCACCAGATGTAATTCTTCCAGGACATCAGGACCCTGCTCAAATGTTAACAATAAATCAGCTGATGTCTTGCAAACGATGTCTGAATAGACAATACGCTATTTTGCAACTAAAGTTGCTCCTATTAAACAAGGGAACATATTAATTATTTAAGCATTAGGCCACTATGTTCCAGAGAAGGCTCCCAGCTCCGAGCTAACAACTCTGCTTACAATTATATGATTAATTAACCTGCTTACAGGGAAGTCCATTTCCAAGAATGACAATCTTCCCTGATTGCCTCTACTATCACATTATTAAAGGCGCTCTCTATATCCAGGAAGGCTATCAATAAACAGAACTCTTTCAAGTGAATCGATTTCTCAATAGTATCCACCAAGGCGTGCAGAGCTGTGTCCAAAGATTTATCCTTAGTGTTTTGCAAACCCCATTTTGAATAGAATTTATTTTGAAATATAAATCCGAGTTTTGAAGTAAGAAACTCGGGTTTTCGGGTTCATCACATTTGCAAAAACCCGAATGTGAAGATAAATTTTGACAATTTCATTTGTTTTTGCGTTTTGAGGATTATCAATTCCATGATAGAATTAACCTAAGTAGGTTCAACTCGGTTTATGTGCATGGAAACGCTTATTAGGGTAGGGTTTCGTTAAATCCAAATAAACTCGACGAATTTTGTTCGTTTGAGTACCACTGACAGACTAGGGATTAGCTAAGCGCGATTAGTGCAACGAGATTAGCTAATCCACCACAAATCCATATGCGTTGACAGACTAGGGATTAGTTTCTTGCAGAAAAATAAAATATTAATTTGGTGATTCGCTGAAATATAGCTATGTAGTAAATCAGCTGGACTCATTTTGTAATTCAATATTTCTAAGATTTAGTCTTGGTTTCGACCGCAAAGTTCGTTGTTATTTTAACAACGGGAAATTTTTTTATTTTTACGATTGTGTCGGTATTTCATTTGTATATGTATTTATAAGTTTTGAGGTTTAATACAATTGCAATTGTAATTGCATTACAAATCCATTTATAAAAGAAACATCGATACAACCGCAAAAAAATAATATTTCCCGTTGTTAAAATAACAACGAACTTTGCGGTCGAAACCAAGACTTACCCGCCGTCTCCACTATGAAATTTTACTGAAATTTGCTTTCATGAAATCAATTTTATCAATGTATGTGTGTGTATACTATACAAAAATGCAAACTTTCGGAAAACTTTTAGGCTAAAATTTCTCAAAAAAATTTCATGAAATGTGTACGTAGATTTGTTGTTGTGTTTTATTTTTTGTTTACATTTCTTTTAATTTGGTGAATTTAGCAGAAATTTTTCATGAAAGCAAAATGCCCAGTGATGAAATTTCATCGACAGAAATTTATTAATACATTGAAAGAAACACATACAATCATAAAAACCATGAAATAAAATTTCAGTAAAATTTCATAGTGGAGACGGCGGGTTATATAGTGAAAATAATATCTCAGCGAAATTCTGACAGCTCTCGCGCATCAAAACAAATGGCGTAAACACAGCAATGTATTTAGGCTAATTTGTTTACATTTTGAGGTTAGAATTTGTTTATTTTGAATTATGTTTTTCCTCAAATTTATTCACAATAATTAATGTAATTTTAATTTAGATAAAACACTAGGACTAGAACTTTTAATAACAATTAAGATAATTTTAATGTCATGAGCTTGCCTCGAACAAATTGAAATTTAAAATCGAGTTTTTTTGTTGTTTTGCTCTAACACGAAAAATGACATTTCTTTCTAAATATGCCTAGTTCGTACCTTAAATGGGTATAACGTTACTATTCAGTGGTGTTGTTAATATTTTTTATATTTTTTTAATTTCGCATGTTATTTTAGAATTTACCTATAAAATAATGAGAATTTTTAATATTTTCCAATATAAATTACATTATTTAATGGAATCAAATTCCACATATTTTTATTTATAATTTTTTTTGTTTTTAAAACTATTACTCAGCCGACCCTTCTTTGAATTTTTAATTTATTTTAACTACTTCACTGTTGGCTGCGCACAACGATGTAAAAATGAGTTTCGCTGAGATATTATTTTCACTATACATTAAAACACACTAGATTTTCCTTTTCCTCGAAATTTATTCAGCACAAATTTTTTAAGGTGTAATTGATTTTATAACTTCTATCGTAAATTAACGCCACTTGCATTTTCAGCAATGATTAAATAATTATTTCACATTGTAGTGCCACTTGTACCAACACTAAACCCAATACAAAGAGATAAGCTCGAAAATTTTCAAGGATTAGTGCACTAATCTCGATTAGTGACTAATCCTCAAATAAAACGAGATTAGCTAATCTTCAACTTGACACACTACAGCTAATCTCGAAAAAATCACTAATCGCGCTTAGCTAATCCCTAGTCTGTCAAGGGTATTAGACTCTATCTGTCAAAGATTTTTTTAAATTAAAAATGGCGCTTCGCTTATTATTAATTAATAATTATATTTCCTCAAAATAATTAAAGCGCGGTAATCCTGAAAACTTTAAAATCGTGTTTTGATAGACTGGAAAAAATAGCTATATAATCTCTAATTCGCGATTAGCTGCTTAGTTTGTGTCTGTCGGGGGGTTTTTCATAATACTCGATTTTTTCATACCCGAAGATATTCTGAATTTTTTCGTATATATGACCCGCCGTCTCCACTATCAAATTTTACTGAAATTTGCTTTCATGAAATCAATTTTATCAATGTATGTGTGTGTATACTATACAAAAATGCAAACTTTCGGAAAACTTTTAGGCTGAAATTTCTCAAAAAAATTTCATGAAATCTGTATGTTGATTTGTTGTTGCGTTTTATTTTTGTGTTTTCATTTTTTTTAATTTGGTGAATCCCATTATAGAAATTCACATCAGCTCAACACAACGACAATCATTTCGTTCTTTTTAAATTATTTTTATTTTGAAATTTGGTTTTAATTATTGTGTTGTGTTTTTATATAATAATAAATTATAAAAATAATATAGTTTTGTAGAACTATAAAAATGTGCGAAAAACATGTTTTTGACATTAGCAGAAATTTTTCATGAAAGCAAAATGCCCAGGGGCCCTATTCTTGAAATTCACCCGAAAAAAGTCGCCGAAGAATATCTGTCAAATTACATCATTTCAGTCGAAAATGTTAATTACCGCATTCTTGAAATTCGTCGTCGAAAAATTTAGATCAAAAAGTGATCGAATTTGTCTCGCCTAGTAAAAAGTAGACGAATTTCATTTTCGTTAACGTTTAATTGTCAAATTCAAATAAATAAAATATTTTGTGAACATTTATTTTGAAAATAAAGAAGTATTGTGGATTAAAAATGCAGAAACAAATTGCAAGATATTTCGGAAAACCAAAAGGAATCTTTTTACAAAAAACGAACTTTATATATACCATATGTACATATGTACATATATTAAATATTATGTATAAGAAAATCTAACTTTTTCTGTAATCTAGAATGTAAACATATAATGTAGCATAAGAACCTAGATTAATTGCTATTCAATACTGCAAATGTGTATTCTATAATATCAAAAATAAAAGACATACATATTTATATTTTTTAAACCATGTTAAATATTTTTTATTTTTCTTAAATTCGATGAAATGTTAAGCAATAAAACAATGGTGTTGTGGTGTCTCACAATAGTTTGTTGTATCCTCCTGCATTCAAAATCCATTCACGCCACGAGTAAAAACTATTGACTAAATCATCTTAATTTACTTGTATGCAGTTCAAATAGTTTAACGAACTTTTTGTCTGACAGTTCAAATAGATTTTGCTGATGTCTTTCAATACGGCTTGTTTACGGCTTATTTTCTTTAAATTGGATAATTTCAAAAAAAAAAAATTATCTAATTTACTTTTTGTGTACTACAACGTAATTGTTGCTGTAATCTTTTTTTTAAATTTGCAAGAAAATAAGCTTATTAATATATTTTTTGTCACAAACACAAAACAAACACTCCAAATTAAACAAATATTTTTGATAATATTTTTATATTTTGACATAAATTTATACAGCACAACGTGAAGTGGGTCAAAATTCAAGTGCTGAATATAAAATCCGATTAATTTCAAGAATACGGAAAAATCGTGTAGGTGAATTTATCGGTGATTTTTTGAGGAATTTTTATGATCGAAAGAAATCGTCGACGACTTTTTCGGGTGAATTTCAAGAATAGGGCCCCAGTGATGAAATTTCATCGACAGAAATTTATTAATACATTGAAAGAAACACATACAATCATAAAAACCATGAAATAAAATTTTAGTAAAATTTCATAGTGGAGACGGCGGGTGAGCTGGATTCTTCGGTAAATATAAACCAGTCGTGCCAAATATAAAATATGTGATTTGCAGGGTACCCAAGTATAACAAAAATTGAACTCATTCATAAGTTCCAAGTTTTTTTCCATTTATCAAAATTATCGATGGAACTCAAGTAACCCACATATATTAAGTTCCATCGGTTTAGTATTTTTGTTTCACTTTCCATAGGAAATCTTATAATATAATGGAACTCAAACTTGTACTCAGTTCCATAAAAATGAATCATTTATTTGAAGTAGTGATACTTGGGTATTATGACAAAATACTTGCAGGGTATTTATATTGGTACTACATATCATTTAAAAATAAATTATTTTCAAAATATTGAATTTATTTCTAAAAAATTAAACGTTATCAATCAAAATGAAACTAATTTATATAATTAAAAAAAAATAAAGGATTTTGATTTTTGAAGCTCAAAGCCGAAGCGTCCGGTATCAAATTGTTCGTTAAGTGGAATGCGTGATGCGTCAATAAAATATTCGCTGAAAAAAATTTCCGTTAGGCTTGGTGCACATCCCTGATTTATATAACGATACCATTTGTTCTTTTTTGACATTCATTTTTCGAATAAAAAAATATACAAACAATATTTATTGCGTATTATTAAATTAAAACTTTATATATACTTAATTGGATAATAAACATAAGAAATGTCCGATTCAACAGCAAAAGAATCTGTTAAACAGGCTATGCTATATGTTTGCGGCGGTAAGTTTCATACCACGGAAAATTAATGAAAATATCCGATAGGACCTAACCTCAAAATATTGTATTCCAGAGTGTCATCACGAGAATGAAATGAGGCCCCGGGATCCAATTCGGTGCCGAGAATGCGGTTATCGTATCATGTACAAAAAAAGAACTAAACGTTTGGTCGTCTTTGACGCACGTTAAATTAAGTTTTGAAATAAAAACAATTTTATGTAAAAATACACATTGATTCATATAAGTAAAATTTATTTTTAATTTAATGTTTAATTAGAATATAACTTTCATTTAATGGATAATTTCAATAAATTATACTTGATATATTATTTATAACACTAAAGATCTTAACTTAATTCAAATCCAGCCCCACTTTGAATTGCGTATAATAGTTTTTCTCGTAACATTGACTCGTTCTCGAAAGCCGGTAGCTTTAATAGATTCATACATGTACTTGCTGATGGTAGACGATCTGTATCTCCTGCATTTTGTATACAAAACGGTGGATCTAAATCCTGTAAAATATAAAATAATGAAATTAAATAGTCTACCTAGTTTACCCCGCTTAATTAAATAGTTTACCTTAAAGCCAAGTAGAGGAGGTCGAGAACAGCTTGTGACAAATTTTAAAAGTTGTCTCTTTTGGTTGTCATTAAAATGTTCCAGCACTCGCCAAAAGAATATTATAGTTGGGTGCTCTAAACTAAATTCACCACCATATTTTGTATGGTTTTTTAAGTCTTCTATATCAACTGGAATTTCTGCACCCGACATCAGTACTTGAAGTTCCTTATTACTAAACATATACAGCCATTCAATGGGTAACACGTTCGACAACCCCTGTCTAAACGCCATGCATTGTCGTCGAATTTGTTTGTTTAATTTAAAATCGGCCATCAGTTGTATATATTCAATACGATTGGACGAGTTAACCATTATATTAGAACCATTTGCACGCAATTCCTCAACTCGCGTTATTCCTAAATCATCACAGACAACAGTAAAATCTAAACCTAATTCTGATACATCGCCCTCATAAGCTTTTAGTGATAATAGATTGCGATGCAATACGGGATCCAAAGATGCCAGCTGATGTATATCGACATCTGAATGTTTACCAGCCAATTTCGACAGGAAAAATTCCGCCAATGGAAGTTCAACGAGCAAATTTTCGTACAATGCCTTACCCAATATTCGCCCAATGAAATAATAATGCTTCTGATAATCTTCTATAATTTTACCAACTGATGGATTTGGATACAGCCTATTGTCGGTTGTAATCATAAAAAAGCCTCGATGCGGATCAAATGCAGTTTTAATAAGCTCTGACAAAAATTCCCGAAATACACCCCCACCATCGATACCAACTTCTTCTAGGCCCACTGCATTTACCATTTGTACTCTAAACCTAGGTCTCAAATCGGGCTCATTTTCAGAACTTAACTTCTCGAATGCATCTTCATATAAATGGGTTCGTCGTACCATTATTGAAATCGAAGGACCTTGTAAAAATCCTTGCAGATCTCCTTGCGTGCGCAATTTATCAGCCGCTAGTAAGCCTTGTAACACCCCAACCCGGGTATTAAAAGGTACAACAAATGGTATTTCTCGTAATATCGTAATCGATCGGATCTGTTTAATTGATAGCGGTGGCCCATCTTCAATATCCTCACGTGTAAAATCTTGTATCGGTTGAAATGGACGAGGACCTCGTCGCCCACGCTGTAAATGTAAATCGGTTGGCTTGTCTAATGGTAAATTTAAACCTTGTGCTGTCCAATGATTGTCAGGACAAAAACCACGTCGCAAATCACGCGTATGCAATTGGCGCAATAATGAAACGCACACTTTTAATAAATTTGGCCAAATATTTTTTTTTGACTCGTGCTGTTGACTACTACCTCTACCCGATGAACTACTTCCATCACTATTAAATGAATTTAAAACTAAACGATAATTTTCTTGTAAATTTGAACGTGTTTCCGGAAATGCTAGCTCAACCAAACCCAAGCAAATTTCTTTTAGAGTAGTACTCAGCGGAATCAATTCATCAAGAGTGAATGGCATAATTTTACTGGTGGCACCTGGTAATACATCTTCTTGGCAAAATTCACCATCGTGCAGAGTGGAAATGAGGCGATGGAAAAGGGCACAGAATGTTACCAAAATTGGTATGACTTGATCAAAATTTACTGTGAAATAAATAAATAGGTGTGATCGTATAACAGGACCCGAAGCTATAATTCTGTGTGTGTGCAATATACTTACAAATTGCCAATCCTTTTGACAACATCGTGATTGGTGATGAAAATTCACTTTGTCCAAAGTGAGTGAGATTAAACCAAAGTGTTTTGATGAATGTTGGTTTGAAAGCCAGCATATAGAGTAATCTGCAATGAAATTTATAATAAAGTACATACTATGCAAATTCACAATTTGATGTTATTTAATTCGACCAATTATTAAAACTGTGAATTATTTAATAAATTAAGTAGGTACATACTTATATTCGTATACTGCCATTCGGTCGTACGTCATCAAGTCATGACAAATCCGACACAAGCAATGCATTGAATTTGGATCAATCAAGAATTGATCCGTATAGTTCAACACAAATTGTATACGCTCAGCATCATTCAGCATCTTTAAAATTTCAATGAGAGTGGTCCGCTCGATGGGATTTAAATGATTTATCGAATTATCCTTCTCTTCCGAATCCGAATCATCCTCATCCATATCTTCATTACTGTTGTTATTCTGTTTTAAAGAGCGATATATTGTTTTTGGTAATTTTGATATGTTTCCCGTCATTGCTGATACAACTTTTATATAGTTCGAAGCAAACTGTAAATTATTTCCAGCCGCAATCTTAAGGTATTTTTCATCCATTTTCAGCAATGAGTATAAAAGATAAGTTGTAAATATTTGATTGGTTAAATTTGTTTTCTTATCCTCATCACCATCGTCGAGCACAATCAGTATCGTATTTGTGTAGTCAATTTTATGCTGATAATATTCACCCAGTATATTGATCAATTCTGGATACGGTAATCTTGGATGCTGTGCCAATGCCGGAATTATAAAATACTTGATTGCCTCGTTGAAATTTGACGATAGAATATTCATGGTGAAAGAAATGATAATTTTTTTAATAAGATTTAAATTTAAATTATTATTGACTAGATCTAAAGGTCGTATAAGTAAGTTCAGTATTATTTCCGATTGCTGGTTTGGTGGCGTGGTGCAAATATTTGTTTCGTCATCGATTAACGAACTATCCACATAGAGTGGAGGAATTCGTTTATCAATTAGCTTACGGAGTATGCTAAAATAATTATTATTTATTAAATAATTATAAATATTGTTTAAATACGTTATTATAATTGTATTATTATCGTAATAATTTATTAGTTCAGTATACGAGGTATACACCTCAATGATTCGGAAGGGGATCGCAATTGAGAGTTCATCCTTGAATAGTTGGTTCATGCACAAGTATATCAGTTTCTTGGTGCGATATTCCCAGATATTGTTATTGATTAAATTTAAAAAGTAAATTTTATTATTCTTCAATATGTACTGGCACAAGAATATCAGCTTCTTACAATCATTCAAATTATTTATATGATAAAAGTAAATCAGACGCTTCAGTACATAGTCCAAATCGTTCAGTGAATTAATCTCATAGTTGTAGCACTTGTTCATGTACTCATCGTATAGTTTGCGTTGCAAATTTTTAAAATGTTTACGAAATAAATACGATTTAATATATGACTGTATAATAATCGCACTATTATTGCGACGGCGAATTTCTTCGCGTTTCTGCCGTTCATACTGGGCCTTTCGGATTAACTCATTACGATCATATTTATGTGATGCGCCACCTAAGTTTTGTTGGGGCCGCCGCCGAAAATCACCATCAAAACTAAACATATTTTATACGTGTCTACTACCGACAGTTTACTATTCTAAAATATAACACTAAACACTAAATTTTGTATTTTTTTTTTCTTTTTATTTAATGAAAAACGTTACTAGAATCTCATTCACACACACGAACTACAAGGTTATGTTATTTTTTTTTTTTCCTGTCTTTATGTAATTTCAACATGAAGAACAACGAGAAGAAAAAATTGCTTTACAAAATATAGAATTTTGTGTTTTTATGCTTTAATAATCACTAATCACCAGGTTTAAATCATTAATATATTTTTAGAGTATAATTTGTATATTATTATAAGTATGATTTAATTTATAATTTCTTTTAATTAATTTTATGCAAAAACAAAAAGTGAAAAATAACAAATAAAATTAAAATGTCATTGTTTCGTATGTTTTTGAGTTGAATGTCAAATTTAGTTGTGATTCCGGACGCTGGGTTGTGCGTTAGTAGGCGAGGAATAACGGCTAACCTGTTGGTAACCCGTGAGAATTGTAAGTTGATTGTCTATTCAAATCTACTAGTTTCGTTATTTCCACCATCGAGCATTAAAATGTCATTCGAAAATTCAAAATTAATTAGTTTATTTATTTACATATTTATAAATAGTGATCTTATGTGCATAATACGCTTTTACCCAGGGGTGAGATGTTCTAACCATCACGTTTTTCACTTCGATGCGTTTTCGATAGAATAACTGTATTCCTTTGTTAAAAATATAAACTTTTAAAACAATTGTTAAATAACGGTATTTTAGAACTAATTAATTAGTTCTAAAATACCGTTATTCTATCGGAAATGCATCCAAGCGAAAAACGTGATGGTTACAACACAGAACAATAAACAACTGGTATTCTGTGGTTACAACATCTCACCCCTGCAAATAAATTATATGTAATACCCTATAAAGGACATTATGACACTTTTCCATATACTGGCTTTACACCGTAGATAGTATAATAGCAAAATAGTATAATACTATTTTGCTATCCGGTGTAAAACCGATGTTTTGATAGTATAATAGCAAAAATATAATATAATATTTTGATTTGATAGCTATCAAATTTTAATACCTATTATATTTTGTTTTATTTTATTGTAGAAGGAAAATTTTGATAGTGGATTATTGATAAATTAGTCAAGAGACGTTTTTGTGTATTTTAAAATTATTCTTTTTCATTATTTTGTTATAATTTTCTATTTTTTATAAATATTTTATGCGGTGTAAAACCGACTACGGTAGATAGTAAAATAATATTATACTATTTTGCTATTATACTATCTACGGTGTAAAGCCAGTAATAGTAAACTTGCGGTCAATGATATTGGCAGATTTATCGATAATGCAGTATTATTTAATACGTGGAAACATAGTTCGGGATAACTTCTAAAGATGTCAGCTTTAACAATTTTTAATTTTTGGTAAATAAATCAAAAATAAAATTAATTTTTTTTATAATTCATGTCTAGTTGGAAGTTTTATTCGTGTTTTTTGCTTTTGTTTATATTTTTGTTTCGATACAACAAAAAAAAAATTTAAAAAAAACTACTAGTGCCATCTTAAGATTTAATCTATCTATCGCCGTTTTTTGACAGCGAAGACCTTTATAGGCAAATAAATTATAATACCCTATAAAGGACATTCTTGTCAAAAAACGGCGATAGATAGATTAAATCTTAAGATGGCACTAGTAGTTTTTTTTAATTTTTTTTTTTGTTGTATCGAAACAAAAATATAAACAAAAGCAAAAAACACGAATAAAACTTACAACTAGACATGAATTATAAAAAAAATTAATTTTATTTTTGATTTATTTACCAAAAATCAAAAATTGTTAAAGCTGACATCTTTAGAAGTTATCCCGAACTATGTTTTCACGTATTAAATAATACTGCATTATCGATAAATCTGCCAATATCATTGACCGCAAGTTTACTATGGAAAAGTGCAAATAAATTATAATACCTATAAAGGTCTTCGCTGTCAAAAAACGGTGATAGATAGATTAAATCTTAAGATGGCACTAGTAGTTTTTTTAAAAATTTTTTTTTGTTGTATCGAAACAAAAATATAAACAAAAGCAAAAAACACGAATAAAACTTACAACTAGACATGAATTATAAAAAAAATTAATTTTATTTTTGATTTATTTACCAAAAATTAAAAATTGTTAAAGCTGACATCTTTAGAAGTTATCCCGAACTATGTTTTCACGTATTAAATAATACTGCATTATCGATAAATCTGCCTATATCATTGACCGCAAGTTTACTATGGAAAAGTGTCATTAGTCGTGTTCCAGTCGACCACTTCAAGTACTTATGAGTAGTTAGGTTTGTGTCTTTGCTTAAATTTAACTACTCGTAACTGCTCTTGCATTCTGGCAAGAGCAGTTACGAGTAGTTAAATTTAAGCAAAGACACAAACCTAACTACTCATAAGTACTTGTGAGTGGTTGACTGGAACACGACTATTATGTCCTTTATAGAGTATTATAATTTATTTGGAAAAGTGTCATGATGTCCTTTATAGGGTATTATAATTTATTTGTTTATAGGTATTATAATTTATTTGCACCCCTGGTTTACCGGTTAATTTGCAGATTTTCTTCAATAGATGGAGCTAGCTGCTAGGCATGTGTTGCTATGGACTGGACAGGTACATTTCAAGCTTTAAAACTTCATCTGTCGAGAGTACATCATTTAATTTCACACCAATAACATCTATTTTTAAGTCGTAATAGTGGTTCCGGGTACTGCGCAATATCATATAAGGCCCATCATTTCGCCCACAGAACGAAGGAATCGCCATTTTACGACTTATTATAATACGTTATAATTAATAATCAAATTAATATTTAAATAAAGGGTTTTCCAATAAGGCTTTGACAACTGTTTTTTAAATAAAACACAAACCATTTGAGATATCTCGAAAATTTTATTATTAGCTCAAAATACAATCAAAACATTTATGTATGGAATTCGACATCGTTCATATGTCCACCACGGGAACGTTTGCATGTGCCGATTCATTGAACCCAATTTTCAATGACTCGGCCACACATTTCGACGGAAACGGCCGCTATCACTCGTATATTGGCTCTGAGCTCCTCTAACGACGCCGGCTTATTGGCATAGACCAATGATTTAACGTAGCCCCATAAAAAAAAGTCTAGAGGTGTTAAATCACACGATCTAGGCAAGTAATTCAACATACAGCTATCCAGATCGGAGATCTTCACTTTTCCTATAATTGCATTACTGTGGTTGCTGGCGGTGAAACTGCTGGCTTCGGCTTCCGTTTCCACCACTTTAGCTCATAGCTCTAATAAACTTTCACTAATTTACAATCTAATAATTTCAAAGGCAACATCTTTTAATATTTCTTCAATGGTTTCTTCGAACTTCTATTGCAGAGCTTAGAGCTAACGGATCAAAAATACGGTGGTAGTGACCTCCAAGCAGTAATATTATGGTTCGGCAAAAAACTGCTGACACTAACACTGATCGAAACTGCTGAAGCTGTTATATTTTGTGGACGTCGGAGGTATAGTTGATTGAGGCACAGAAGTTCTCAAGGAAGCAACATCTAATAAAATCGTAAAAGGTATACCTAGCCCTGGGTTGCCTGCTGTTAACCCTATTAGTCCTGCGGTCTTACAAGCAGCCATTCAAAAACCTCCGGCCTCTACTGGAACCTTTTCTGATGTGGTGATTTCTCCTTCAATGAGTTCCAATGTTGCCGTGCCTGCAGTTGGAAACATGCATCTTCAAAATCTGGGCACAAAAACTATCTGTGGTACCAGACAATTTTCGCAAAATTTTGGGGTAAAGGTCGTTGTACCGATGGTATGGCTACACGTCTCGAAATTTGATCCGGATACGTCTGAAAATGAAATTGCGTCCATGGCTCGAACTTGTTTGGAGATCGAAGACTGTAAAGCATTCAAATTGGTTCCTAAATTACGCAGCATCGAATCTCTGGAGTTTGTTTGCTTCAAATTGGGCATAAAAGCTGATGTACGTATTAAGGCCCTAGACCCTAATACTTGGCCAACCGGTGTACACATTCGGGAGTTTCACGATAAAAATTTTCGGGCAGCGTTGCCTCCACGGGTGAAGTTTCGGACAACTGCTGCTCTCAACAAGTCAACAGAATAAATTATAAGAGCTTAATAAGTAGTAAATTTATCTCAAGTAATAACCTGCAGTGTGAGATTTCGGATACCAGCTGTACCAGTCAACTCTCCCGTAATTTAAGTGATGTAGTTTCAGGCAGGGTGCTTCCGCCTATAAGTTCCGGACAAACCTCTTTTACCTCTATGTACTACCATAATGCCTCTAGCATTCGAGGTAAAGCTAAATTATTCTTACTTGGCGTGCTGGACAATGATTACGATGTGATCATTATCACGGAAACATGGCTTACTAAAAGTTTCAATTCGGCGGAGTATTTTCCACCTAACTACGTCGTTCACAGGAACGATCGACATGATTTTTGTACCAGCCTGAAGGGGGGAGGTGTGTTGATCGCTGTTAAATGTTCGATTTCTAATGAGCTCATTGCATGCCATCCAACTTATGATGTTATTGCTGTACGTATTAATGTAGCCAGTGCCTCCATTCTCGTCGTTGCTGCATATGTTCCCTGCGGATCTACTCTGGAATATTATCTTGGAATTATTAATTTTATCGATTCTGCTGTTGCGCCACTGGTTCGAGTTGGTGAACAACTAATTGTTACTGGTGACTTCAATCTTCCTGATATTACATGGATTGATGTTGATGGAGTTTTCATGGCCTCTTCCATCGACCAAAAAGGACTAGCAGTCACTGATTATTTTGCTAGCACAGCATTGATGCAGGTGAACCGAATAAGCAATAGTCGAGGGAAATTCCTCGATTTGGTTTTCTCAACTGACCTTATGTATTTGGAGCTCTCGTCTTGTGAGGACTTCACTGGCTGTACGAGCGTATATCATACTCCAATTATGATATACATTTTTCAAGAGAATTGTAATACTATGTGCACTTCTAGTGATTCTTTTCATTTCGATTTTAGACATGCTGACTACGTTTCTTTAAACAAATTTCTTGTCGATTCTGACTGGTTATTTCTAGAACGAGGAGGAGACTTAAACGATTGTGTTTTTTTGTTCAACGAGCTTCTCAAGTCTGGTATTGAAAGATGTGTTCCATTAGTGAGAAACGAACCTCGGTATCGGGAGCCATGGTATAACAAACAGCTAATTCGTGTTGAAAAACGCCGGAATAAGTTACATACCTTATATAAGTTACACGGTGTTAAGTTTTATCCTAGTTTCAATACTGCTCGTAGGGAGTTTAAAACGTTAAACTGGTTTCTTTACAATAACTACATTTTGCAAATCGAAGAAGAATTAACTTCCCATCCTAAGAAATTCTGGAATTTCATAAATGGTAAAAAGAAGGTTGCTGGGTTTCCTACCCCAATGACTTTTCAGAACTCTTTCGCCAGTCAGCCATCTGATATATCCAATTTGTTTGCCAATTTTTTCGAGTCTGTCTATGAAGAGCCAGTGGTATCATGTAACAAGCATTTAACCCACCGCGGTCGTTCTGATTTTATCTTTTTAAAATTTACGGAAGCAGAAGTCTATGATGGATTATCTCAACTTGAAGTTGATAAGGGGGCAGGACAGGATGGCTTTCCACCAATCCTTATTAAGAATTGTGCAATGAGTCTAGCCGCTCCACTGACTATTATCTTTAATGATAGCCTACGTACTGGGATTTTTCCCGATCTCTGGAAATTATCTTTCATTCGTCCGATTTTCAAATCTGGCAAAAGAAGTGAAGTTAGCAACTATCGCGGAATCGCTATCCTTTCTGCTATACCAAAACTATTCGAATCCTTGGTACAGAAATTTTTGTTTTTTCATGTAAAAAGGTTTATTTCTCCGGCTCAACACGGATTTTATCCAGGTAGGTCTACGGTGACTAATCTAGCCTCTTTTTGTGGGCATTTATATAGTAGACTGGAACATAGGCAACAAGTAGATGTAGTATACACCGATTTTTCAAAGGCGTTCGATAAAATTGACCATTCGATTCTTATCGATAAGCTGGATAAACTAGATTGCCAGTTCATCCCTATTAAGTGGTTGCGATCATACCTTTCTGATCGTTACCAATTTGTTAAGATTAATGATTTTAGCTCTCGGTCATTTCGTGTTACCTCAGGAGTTCCTCAAGGAAGTCACATTGGGCCGCTTTTATTTTCGTTATTTATAAATGATGTTGTTGAGTGTTTTGAATTTGCACATTGTCTGCTTTACGCCGATGATATGAAAATATTTGCCCCAATTAATGAGGTTGGTGATTGTGTGAAATTACAAGGTGACTTGAATAACTTTTGCAGTTGGTCGTTCAATAATAAATTGTTGCTGAATGTGGGTAAATGCAGGATTTTGTCATTCACTCGGATGCGTTCACCAATATTCCAGCAATATTTTTTGTATAATATTGCTGTTGATAGAGTTGAGCTCATGTCCGACTTAGGCATAACCTTTTCTTGTGACCTAACTTTTACTACACACATTGATTGTATTATTACAAAAGCTTACATTATGCTAGGTTTCATTAAGCGCAATTGTAAGGACTTTTGCGATCCGCTCACACTGAAAACTCTGTATATATCCTTTGTTCGTTCAGTTCTAGAATACGCTTCTCAGATCTGGTCCCCATTTTATAGGTGCCATTCAGATAGGATTGAGAGTGTTCAGAAGCAATTTGTTTTATATGCCCTTCGTGGATTACCCACTGACAGAGTGCATCAATATATTCTCCCACCTTATAATGATCGTTGTAGTTTATTAAAACTACAACGTTTGGATCACCGACGAGACGTTGCATCTGCCATCTTCGTTCACGATGTTCTGACTTCCCGAATAGATTGTGACGAATTAGTTGCTCGTTTCAATATCTACGCTCCCATACGCTGTTTGCGCGGTCGTCGTTTGCTACATATTGATCCGGTGTCTACGAATTTTGCACTTTCGGAACCAGTCTTGAGAATGTCGCGGCTTTTTAATTCAGTTTACGATGTTTTCGATTTTAACATGACAAGAAATTCGTTTAAAAATGAGTTGTTTAAATTTCTGTCTAGTAATTGTTAAATTTTGTCCCTTTTCTCTTTTTTTTTGTTTTTTTTTTGTTTCTGTATGTTTACTTGCCGATTGTATATATATCTACTGTAGGTAATAATAAATAAATAAATAAATAAATAAATAAAAGAAGTCACCGGAATATAAGTTATTAAATCTGAAATACTTGGGTGCACTAAACTGATTTCTGAAGCGATTTTGGCCGCATCAAATTGGCACCATATGCCTGCATATTCGAAATATTTGTTTTGTTTGATACAACATACAATAAACATGCTTATGCACAGAATTAGTATAGTGGGACTTTCATTTTAAAATAACGGTAATAGTTAGCGGTACTTTTACTTATTTTTATAAATTTTACACTAAATAAATTGGTTAGTATTGTGAATTTGCCATAATCAATCCCAAAATTATTTACAGCAATTTTGCCCAACAATTTTGAATTCCGTCCAGTTTCAGCTTTTCGCGACAAGTTTCATATACTTGGAACTCAAGTGGAGCTTATTCTGAATTAAGCTTAGTTTGAGTACTGAAAATTCATGGTAAAATGTTGAGGTAAAAATACTTGGGATTACGTATCGATTCTTATTAATTGGCTGTCAAAAAAAGCTTTCTTATGATGTCAAATGTCTTAATCAACCCCAAAAGTCCTCCAGATTAGCGGACAATAGATTTATATACCATTTACCATTACAAATATATTGCTGCACGATTTAGCGACCAATTCAATTAAATTGTATAAACTCTACTTAGAAGATAATAGAGGCCAGATTGGAAGAGAGGGCCAGACGGATAATCCCGTTTTAAGTTAAGACGGCTCTGTTACCAAAAACTGGAATTATAAAGAACCAGGGAGCGAATGAACCAAGAGGCAGCCTCATATTACCTACTGAAAACAACCTGAGAAATTGCGGCGGATAGACCCAACTCACAAATAACCGTTTAATTCTTAACGGCATATTAGAGCATCGGTTACCAGTTTTGACATGATGCCTTGTGTTACTTGCATATTTCATACATGCACTTTTATCACGATTACCTAAATAAGCCACGCCATCCCTAACCATTCAATCGACGACGGTATTGAAATCGCCACAAGTGTGATGTGCTTAACAGTAGAGCCCAATAATTTAAAATCGTCACAAACAATACTTAATAAAGCACAATTACCAGAAATGATTCAAACCTCGAACAAAATTGAATTGTCTTCAGTAGCCACCCCTGCTTCCCCATTATAAAACTATAATTTACTTTGAACAAAAAGAAAGTCGTAAAGTCGCAAAGAAAGGTGGTTCAATACAAGGGCGGTAACAGTACCGCCATATAATTATGGAAATAATGAGCAAATTCCACAATAGCTGTCTATAAATAGAAGCAAATTATTTTTTAATTACTTTTTCAATTAGAAAAATTAAATTAAAAATAAAAATCATAAAAAAATTATGATTCCTAGAAATAAAAAAAAAAATGCGCTGTAGACAGGATTCGAACCTGTGCGGGTAGAACCCAATGGATTTCAAGTCCATCTCCTTAACCGCTCGGACACCACAGCATGTAAGAGATATATAAAATATCACGGTTACAAATGAGTAGAGAATAGTAAATCATAGTCATAAAACACTTATTAAATTTACTTAGCGCTTTCGGCTTCAAATTGAGAAACCTGAGTTCAAATCTCAGCAGAATCTCTAAACAAACAAATTTATTTTTCTTGCTTATATGTACATTTTTTAGTAAAATATTCATAAAGATTACTTAATACATATTATAATAATGGATTATTTTAAAAAGCTTAGGGGCGGCTCTTGAAATTTCAAAGCCTCCCTCGATTAAATATAAATCAAACCGGGGATTATTGAGTACACTCTAAAAAACCGATTCAAATTTTCAACACTAGAGTTCACCACTTACATACATACTTTAACAGTGTACATAATTAATAAATATTTTAAATTAAACCGTTTTTGTCAACTAATATTATTAATTTTATATTTTAATTAAGTTCTATTTGTTAAGTCATTAATTAAAATTAAAATAATACTACATAAATGTAATTTAACTGTATGGATATATTTCGGGAATTTACGAAATTTTAACTTGCACTAGATGTCACTACTTGAACAACAAATTAAACAGAAATGTCATCATCCACCATCTTAACCGGAGAGCACAGTTTTATTTTTTCTGCTTATCATCATTTTACTGAAATAAAGAAATTTAAAACCATTCAATTTATTTGCAAAAAATTATAAATAAAATATAAAACTTTAATTATTCAAAAGTACAAGACGATAAAGGATTTAATTTTCACTAAAAAAAGTGTGTATTTTATTGTTTAGTTTTTGTATTTAGTGGTGATTGATGGATGAATAAAAATTCCTATAAAAAATTATTTTAATTTCTCTTTTACAGAATTAACCATAATTAAATTAAAATGAGTGGTCCAATATTTGGTAATACAAGTGCCCTAGGTGGGTCTTCCGGTGGTAATAGACATTTAGTAGAATTTCGTGCGGGACGAATGAATATGGTGGGGAAAATGGTGCATCCGGACACACGCAAAGGTTTAGTGTACATGTATCAAGCTGAAGATGGCCTAATACATTTCTGCTGGAAGGATCGTACCACAGGAAATATTGAGGATGATTTGATTATATTTCCAGATGATTGTGAATTCAAAAAAATTGATCAATGCAAAACTGGAAGAGTCTATCTTTTGAAATTCAAATCGTCATCGCGAAAACTTTTCTTTTGGTTACAAGAATCTAAAACTGATAAGGACGAAGAATGGTGCCGTCGCGTTAATGAAGTGATGAATAATCCACCGTCAATGAATAGTGTAGGCTCGGGAGGTCGTTCTGGTAGCGGAACTGACGGTGCTGATTTACAGTACATGCTAAATAATATGTCACAACAACAATTAATGCAATTATTTGGTGGGGTGGGTCAAATGGGTGGACTCAGTTCGCTACTAGGCTCCATGAATCGGCCATCTTCGGGCGGTAACTCAAGTAGTCCTCGACTTACGTCCACAACTACACCAAGTCGAACAACGACCCCGGCTACAACTACTACTAATACACCCAGCGTAACTACAACTCCAGCTACTACAGTGCAAACTCCTGTCGCATCAAATCCACCGAATCCAACGCCTCAAGCACCAAAACGCCAAACTCGTAGCGGAACAAAAGAAACTACATCCGGGTCGGGGACAACGCAAACTGCTGGTAGTACGTCGTCGACTGATACTCCTCGAGTTCTCTTGACCGAACTTCAAAACTATTTATCCGGATTAAACCCAACTGGCAATAATTCACGACGAAACGTCGATTTAGCCACGGGCATTAATTCCGAAGCTGTCGAATCAGTGCTATCCGATCCAAATTTTGTAACAGCACTTCAAAATCATTTGCCAAATATTGAATCGGTTGCCGATACTACATCAACAACATCTGGAGATTCAAAAGCACAGCTCAAACAGACATTAACTTCGCCACAATTTCAACAAGCCCTGTCAATGTTCTCGTCCGCCCTACAATCCGGCCAATTAGGACCCGTTGTGTCACAATTTCAATTTAGTCCAGAAGTTGTAGCGGCTGCGAATAGTGGTGATTTGGAGCAATTTGTTAAAGCTTTAGAAAAAACTGTTAAAAAATCGGAAGAATCATCCGAAGATAAGCAAGAATCGTCGGCTGAAGCCAAAAAAGAAGAAGCGAAAAAGGATGAAGATGAACCAATGAAATAATTTTTTTTTATCAGATTTAGAAATTTCTAATTTTTTTTTTTTTTTGTTAGGTGGGCTTTTTCGTTCTCGGATTTTTATCATATCGAAAAATTTGATTCGCCGCGACAGTTAATTTTTATTTAAAACGCTCGATTCAAATTAATTTTCGATCCCAAATAATTCGCCAAAAATCCACTTTCGGATTTATTTTTTCGTTTCATAATAGGGCGAATTTAATGATATCGTAAAAATCCGAAATCGAAAATTTTTATAAAATGCCCCCAGATTTTGTATAGAAATGAAAAATTAACATATTCCTTTGGAAAACTTATCTATTTTTATTTTGTTTGAAGTTAAAATAAAACTGAGGAAGATGTTCTAAAATATTAAAAAAATGAGTTTTATTTAAAATGGGTAATCACCTTAAATTAAAATTACGTTAAATTGTGTGGTTAAATTATAACGCTAACCAATTGCGCCATTGGAGGCTTGCGAACTCCAAATATTTCTCTAAAAGAGATAGACAATACGGTAAATATTTTAATTCACAATTTATTAAAACTTTTGTTTCGTTTATATATTTTGGAAAGGTGGGAACCAATCCTACAAAATTTTCCAAACCCTGAGCTTAGTTTCGTATCAACTAATTATCTCTTTAAGTTCTGTTAAAGCCCTTGCTTCATGTACAAATGCGGGAATATTGTACCCCTGCATCTTGGCTGATCGTATAAAACCTTCATTAGAGGTTACCGATATGGCTTGGTGATGCAATCCAAATGAAAATATTATTAAGCTTCGTTTTTTAACTTTACCACTTATTTTCATATCTAATAGGTGAATATTTTCTAAATCTGGTAAAACTGTTAACCGATTTAGTAGTTCATTAGCACGATCTTTCTCTTGTGGCCCGGCCAGCATGTCGATTATCTCCTTAAAGGAATTTACAGCGGTTTGGCAGCAAATTAATTTTTTACCTAAAAATAATTTATCCAGGATTTGTTTAACATGGGTTGTTTGTTCACAAATCGCTTGCTCATTAAGTAATGGTTCTTTAAATTCACAGCTTTCACCACCATTTGTTAGCGATGAAACATACGCTAGAAGAGAACTGATATCTAAATTTAGTACCGTGGTTGTTTTTGAATTTGTATCGTCCAATTGAAATTTATTATTTAATTTATCAATTATAAATTCGGTTGAATGTAAAAAATTATCTTCTAATTCATTGGTTGTTAGAGGCTGAACTACATTAATACCAAGCGCTTCCAATTCATTGATTAATGGTGTTGGAATTTCTTTTGAAAATTTAAAAACTATTTTTGGAGCTTGAAAAAAACAGTAGTTCTCTTCCGCTGCTTGAATGTATTCGTCACCTTGGTCTAATATACTTTTGGTTCCATATTCGCCACGTCCACTAACAGCATCATTAATTGTTTTTGAATTGCGGGCAATTACCTTAATCCATGTACGTCCATTATCACAAATGATATCAATTTTTAACGGTTCGTCACGGTAACTAACGTGTAAAGCATATTCCACGTATTTTATGTTTTCACACGTAATTATATTTTCAACCAAAAAACTATAATATGTCAAATTACTACAATTTAAATGTTGTACCTTAATTGCATCTTTTTGTTTTATCTACTGAAACCAAAATATTATTTATTATTCAACTTTAAAGGTTTGATGTTGTAGCTTCTTAAATTTACCTTACAAAGAAATTTTATTTCTTTTAATATTTTTCGCTGAACTTTTGTTACCCCTTCGATTTTATCAAATTCATTTAGTTTAGCTATTAATTCATGTCCCAATGATATTTTATCATCGGTTATTTTCTTTAATTCGTCAATCGAATATGTATCATCTGCCATTCTTTTGACTTTTACTTTTTTTTTTTGAAAATATTTCGACCTATTTGACATTTTTATCACCCTTGAAACCATTAATAATATGGTTTTCCAGTTGACACAAAAAAAATGTCGGAGCGAAAATAGCTATGAGACCCGTCCAAATAAATTATAATACCCTATAAAGGACATAATGACACTTTTCCATAGTAAACTTGCGGTCAATGATATTGGCAGATTTATCGATAATGCAGTATTATTTAATACGTGAAAACATAGTTCGGGATAACTTCTAAAGATGTCAGCTTTAACAATTTTTAATTTTTGGTAAATAAATCAAAAATAAAATTAATTTTTTTCATAATTCATGTCTAGTTGCACGTTTTATTCGTGTTTTTTGCTTTTGTTTATATTTTTGTTTCGATACAACAAAAAAAAAATTTAAAAAAACTACTAGTGCCATCTTAAGATTTAATCTATCTATCGCCGTTTTTTGACAGCGAAGACCTTTATAGGTATTATAATTTATTTGGACCCGTCTCATAAAATTTATGGGCGACCCATGTACAACCTAACAAAGATAAAAAAAGTTTAAAATGTGTGATCTCATGACAGAAAACAAATTCCTTTACCTATTTTTTTGCTCCTAATTTATTGGTTGAAGTATTTATTTGTCCGTTATGTAAGACAAATTGGAATTATTGTCATAAAATCAAACATTTTAAACTTTGTTAGGTTGCACATGGGTCGCCCACCAATTTTCATGAGACAAGGCTGAGGCCGGTCTCATGAAAATTGGTGGGCGACCCATGTACAACCTAACAAAGTTAAAAAAGTGTGATTTCTTCACAGAAAACAAATTTCTTTTGCTTTTTTTGCCTGTTCTTTGTTGCTTTATTTGTTCTTTATGGAAGTAGAATTGGAATTACTGTCATAAAATCAAACATTTTTAATTTTTTTAACTTTGTTAGGTTGTACATGGGTCGCCCCATTTATTTTCATGAGACAAGCGTGACAGCAGCTATCCAAATAAATTATAATACCCTATAAAGGACATTAACGGTCAAAAAACGGCAATAGATAGATTAAATCTTAAGATGGCACTAGTAGTTTTTTTAAATTTTTTATTTGTTGTATCGAAATAAAAATATAAACAAAAGCAAAAAACACGAATAAAACTTACAACTAGACATGAATTATAAAAAACATTAATTTTATTTTTGATTTATTAACCAAAAATTAAAAATTGTTAAAGCTGACATCTTTAGAAGTTATCCCGTACTATGATTTCCCGTATTAAATAATACTGCATTATCGATAAATCTGCCAATATCATTGACCGCAAGTTTACTATGGAAAAGTGTCATTATGTCCTTTATAGGGTATTATAATTTATTTGCAGCTATCATTCATCGCTCGGTCACATTTTTCGGAGCGATTACTAATATGGTTTTCCAGTTGATACAAAAAAAAATTGGAGTCGAATCCGAGTTGAAAAATGACAGATTTTTGACATACGTATTTACCAAAGCAAACATTTTTTCCTTAAAACAATAAAATTATGCATTAATTATTTTATTATTTTAGAAATATATTTTTCGTTAAATTTTTCTTGAGGTTTATTTGATATATGAATATGAATGACATATAAAATGTAATCGTGTTAGTAATCGTTCCGAAAAATTTGACCGAGCGACGAATGACAGCTGTCACAGCCGTTTTCGCTCCGATTTTTTTTTGTCAACTGGAAAACCATATTACTCGATTACATTTTATATGCCATTCATATGTAAAATAAACGTCAAGAAAAATTTAAGGAAAAATTAATACACATGTAATTTTAATATTTTAAGAAAAAATGGTTGCTAAGGGCAAATAGAAATGTCAAAAAACTCATTCAACTGGAAAACCACATTAATAATCGCACCGAAAAATGTGACCAAGCGACAAATGTCAGCTGCTGTCACAGCTATTTTTGCTTCGACTTGTTTTTGTGCAACTGGAAAATCACATATCACATGATTACCTAAATTCCCTGTTTTTCCGTTATTAGCCGTACCCCTTTAACCCTAATCCAACCAACATATTTTTGTTACATTAGTAAATTCAAATTTGAATCAAATAATATTAGCAAATTTTTACAGAGTACCAAGTATGTTTTAATGTAAGGAAATGCTTCAAAAAAAAATAAATGCAAAACATAAATAAGTTAATATAATTTTGAAAATCGTACCGTTTTAAAAATGAAATGTGTCAAAAAGACACACCTTGGTTGGAATAGGGTTAATAAGCCGCAGCTTCTTATGTGGTTTTCCAGTTACACAAAAAAACAAGAATCGGGTTGAAAAATTACAGTTTTTTGGCATTTCTCTTTTCCCATAGAAAACATTTTTTCTTAAAATAATAAAATTATGAATTAATTATTTTAATATTTTATAAATATATTTTTCCTTAAATTTTTCTTGAGTTTTTATAAATATAATTGTGTTAGTAATCGCCCCGAAAAATTTTACCGGGCTACGAATGACAGTTGCTGTCGCCCCGTTTTCGCCCGGATTTTTTTATGTGTCAAATTTATTGCAGCTGGAAAACCACATTAGAATTTTTACCCTGCAAACAATTTTTGTTAAATCTAAAACAATTTTTCCATGAGAGAGGCATTCAGCCTACTTTTACAATCGTCAATCCAACAAGCACAATATGTTATTAATTAAGGCCCGATTGTATGAACGAGGATAGAAAAAATAAAATCCGAGAGTACAGCATAGGAACCAAGCGCAAATTTTAGCGAAAAAAAACCTCGATATAATTTTCTTGTAGTTGGCTAGAAAAACGTACGTTCAATTTTAAATTTTTCTTTTTTTACAGCAGACGCCTGTGCAATTTTTATTCATTTTGCTATGTTTACAAAACATTTTGACGTTTTGACAAAATTGTTGTGACATAGAGTGATTAGATACGGATACTTTTAGTTGGCGCGATTTTAATTTATTTATATTTAAAAATTATAATTAATATGAGCGTTAAAAAATCGTTTGGCTAATTGTTCACCAATATTTGTAAACACTGTTGGGGATAAAACGGCATATGCCGTCAAACAAACATATTATGCTTCTATACATCATTTAAATAAAGTTAATTTATGATATGCAGCCCAATTTTTTAATGAAATGCAACATAAATTGTATATTAAAGACCCAGTCCCGGTAAAACGTTTCATTTTAATTTGAACTCTTTTGAAGTTTCAAATTCTCAAACTCTATATGAAAGATTAGCGTTTGTCCCAGTGGATCCACCAATAAATTTTTTCCACGAAAGTATAAAGGGCCCAACGGATTTCTAATTTTCTTCAGTAAGGTACGGAATTCTAATTTTCTTTTTGTCGGTTGTCTATTTCCCTATGACTAAGAATTATTACTATGAAATTACAAAGAAAATTGGGACATTTGTTTACCTTGCAAAAACAGAAAATGCTCGTCAATTAATTTAGCAAACGCGTACCATTTTGGGTTTGAAATAAGTAATCACAAATAATCCAGTCGTATACTTAAATTATATATGAATGTCTTCTTTAGTAGCTGACATAAAAATAGAAATGCAAATTTTGCTCGTATAACTTATATGTATTTGTCAAAATCCATAAAAGTATAATTTATTTTGGTTTACAAATAATAAACGACCTTTTAATTTTTTATAAGTACCCTCATACGTACTAATAAGATTTTCGCTAAAATATCGAGATTTTTAATTTGGTTTCATACACAAAATTATTTTACAGCAGTTTTGGTTGCGTTCAATTTTTTTTTTTTAAATAAAATTTTATATCGAATTTTTTTTTCTCTAAAATTTGCGCTTGGTTCCTATGCAGATATATCTTTATCCGAGAATTTTATTTTTTTCCTATTGTATGAACAATTTAAAATATTTTTCTATCCTCTGTTTTATTGCAGTTTTAGAGCAGTTTTTATTTGAATGGTAACACTTTTTTCTTTGACGTTTATGTAATTGAAAATAAATTTTCATATTTTTCCTTTTTCATACGTTTAATCGGTAGATTATTATTTGACTCCATCTTATCTCTTAAGTATAATTATTAATTAATCAATGTTATCGTCACTATAACACGATAACAAACTGTGAACATTTTAAAATGTCAAAAAAAAAAACAACAACAACATTTTGTATCCTCTGTTCTATCCACCGAAAAGAGAAGATAGAAACAGAGGATATAACTCTATCCATGAATTTATTTTCTTGTTCATACAATGCAAAGGACGATAAATCCGAGGTTATATCGTCTATCCGCGTTCATACAATCGGGCCTATAAGTCGCCTAAAATAAAATTTTAGAATCACAATTATTGGTTGCTCGGTTATAATTCTTCATTTCTCCACACTGTCCGCCACGAGATAAGTTCATTGGTTAACGTCAAACGTGGAAGTGGAAGTAAAATTGATATTAGAAAAGTAAATAAAATAATTAGAAAAAATATGAAAAAATTATAAAAACACTTACAGTTTTTCATGTAAAATAACTAGTTTTAGAAAAGCGAATAGTTTTAATCGCGCTGCCGTGCTAAAAGGTAAATTTTTGTTAGTTAATTTATTGCTCGTACATTACAAGTTGCATATTATTCATCGATATTTATTTTATAACGGCCCAATTTAAAACTTCTCACGGCGGCGTATTAATGATATTTGTCTGAAGCAGCCTTGTCTACGAAAAGTATATGTGGTTTTCAATAGTTCCGCGAGTCTATATTCAATGTTTCGAAAAACTTCTATTTGTGTGGTAGATAACATCGTTGAGTAAGGTGAGCAGAAACAAAATAATATTTTGTCGTGGCGAGATAGTAAGATACCCCAATTCTAATGATTTTTGAACTTAGATATGTTTAAACTGTAATCATGTTTTCTTAACATTTTATTAAGCAAGAGGTCAACGAACTTATTTATATGTTTTGCCTTTCATTCTAAGTAGCGAATCGATTACGTTTATAACATTAATTTGTTTTATTACATTAATTTGTTTATTTTGTATTTTTAGATAATTGGTGTTATCAAATATCACATATTTCACCAACACTACTTTGGTAAGGCAGCCTTATCTAATAGGAAATAAACATTTTTTTACCATTCACTACGTATTAAAATATTACGAACTCAACTGTAGTTGAGATTTCAGTTATTACTTTCACTTGCTACACTAAGTAGGCGGAATACAGAGTTCTTCTTTTACTTAAACAATTGCAAGTAAAAATCGAAAAATGTTGTTCGACGATTTAAAAGAAAGCCTAGAATTACATCATCAAGAACATTTACTAAAATTCTGGGATGAAATAACTGAAATTGAAAGAGACAAATTGTGCTCTGATATCGAACAACTGGATTTGAACGAGGTAAATGATATATTTAGGCGAGCACAATGTCAGGGTGATGACCCATCAAATGAATTAAATTTAAAATTAGATAATCGGTTAAAACCAATTCCTGAATCAAAATATATGTCGGTCAGTCGGACCAAAGTGGATCGTCTGCAAGAATATTTTAAAATTGGACTCGCAGAAATCTCCAAAAATCATGTGGGCGTACTACTTATGGCGGGCGGGCAAGGAACAAGGTTGGGATTTGATCATCCAAAAGGAATGTATAATGTTGAATTACCCTCGGGAAAAACATTATTTCAAATTCAAGGTGAGCGAATTCGAACATTACAACGACTGGCTTACGAAGAGACTGGAAATATCGGTTATATTACTTGGTACGTAATGACGAGTGAACATACATTAGTACCGACCAAAGATTTTTTTGAGAAACAAAATTATTTTGGTCTTCGAAAATCCGATATTGTTTTTTTTGTGCAAGGTAGTTTGCCCTGCTATGATTTTAACGGAAAAATTATTCTGGATCAAAAATTTCGTATAGCAAAAGCACCCGACGGTAATGGTGGATTATATCGGGCGCTTCGTGATCAAGGCATGCTCTTAGATATGGAAAATCGCGGTGTTTTGTATTTGCACGCTCATAGCGTCGACAATATATTGATAAAAGTTGCAGATCCAATGTTCATCGGATATTGTGTTTTACAAAATGCAGACTGTGCTGCAAAAGTGGTTGAGAAATCACACCCAAACGAAGCGGTTGGTGTTGTATGTGTAGTGGATGATAAATATCAAGTTGTCGAGTACAGTGAAATTACTTCGGAAACAGCTGAAATGCAAAATTCTGATGGTCGGTTAACATTTAATGCTGGCAATATTTGTAATCATTTTTTCTCAGTGAAATTTTTAAATAATATCGCATCAACCTATGAACGTGAATTAAAGTTACACGTAGCCAAAAAGAAAATTCCTTTTGTTGACCTTGCAACAGGTATACGTGTTAAACCGGACGAAACAAATGGAATCAAAATTGAGAAATTTGTATTCGATGTTTTTGAATTTTCCGAGAATTTTGTTTGTGTAGAAGTGAATCGTGACGAAGAATTCAGTGCACTGAAAAATGCAGACACAGCTTGTAAAGATTGTCCATCGACGGCTCGACTTGACATTTATCGATTGCATAAAAAATATATTGAGCAGGCAAATGGCATAGTGATTGGAGAAGAATGTGAAATCTCGCCATTACTAACATACAGTGGCGAAGGAATAGAGCGTTTGGTTGCTGGTAAGAAATTTGACGCGCCCGTTCACTTGAAATCAGCTGAGGAAAGCCTTATGGGTCACCTTTAAGAAATATTATATTTTCGAAATCATTCTCGTACTATTTTACCTATTTTTTTACAAAATACATACTATATAACTATATACATACTTATATAAATTTAACTATTAGTTTTTGTAAATAAAATTGCATATTTTAAATAAAAAATATTTACTGCTTAAACTAAATGTGTTTATTTTTAATCTTCTTAATCGAAGCCAATCGAAAAGAAACTAAAAACTTCTCCATCACCTATTAACTTGTTCACTTTCCAGCACAAAGATCCTAATTACAAGCCTTCCTAGAATATCCCTCTCCTCTGTGTAGACCTTTTTCCATAAGACATTGAGCAGTCTCCGTCCGAAGAAGTTTTAATCTTGTTTTCCCTGGTAGAAACGGTAAATATTCACCATCTTCCGAGATTGGTGGGTGCAATCGGAGCTTTGACTTTTACGTCAATTTGGACGTTTTTTTTGTAAAATTATTTCTCGTAAATTATTTTTTATTTTTTTTGTAATTTTAATTTACATGTTTGTGCACCAAATGCAACAAAGCTACGATGTCCGAACCGCGTCATCCGAAAAAAAGATATCATCTGAAAAAAGCTAATTCATTTTTATCAGAAAAAGTTTTTGGGAAATAAAGAAATCGTGATCGGACGGCCCTTGTTGGTCAATTGATACCAAAACAAACCCGAGGCGAAGTTGACCAATTGCTGGACGGAAATTAAGCGTGGCTGATAAATTTACTGTTTTTTTAAATAAATAAATCATACGTTTTGGCACGCTGTGTTGTGAATGAGCTTTAGCTCAAAATAGAGTGTGGTAAAATATTAGTAAATTTCTATGTAAATAAATAAATAAACAGTGTATAATTCCGGATCCACTGACATGCTCGGTTTAACATTACAATAACCAGCAAGATGTGATTGGCCGAACAGAACAAATAAATAAGGCACTCTTGGGTGCAGCTGTTGGATTGTTGTTCATTGTTTAACTTTTGTGGTACTTTTATGGCTTTGTGTCGTTGCTTATGCGCATAATAATAAACAATTCATAAGCAAAACCTGTTTAAAAACTAAAAAAAATTATGAGTATTTGGTGTTTTGGCTGCCTTTTCGCTGTAAATTGAATACGTACATAATTTCGAATTAAACATTAAAATGTAAATATGTACATCTTTCTTGGGGCATCTTGTTTATACATATTTACATTTTTTAATTTGGTAGCACTGCAGCTGTCCTAAAATTATTAGCATGTTACTGTAAAATTAACTACGTGATTTGTGTATATGCACACAGTCACACATTATATACACGATATTCTTTTTATAGATGTGTATGTGTTCGACGTTAGTTAAAACTGTATTAGTAGCCAAGTAAATAAAAATAAATGCATCGTGTAGTTTTTTGTTTTGGAAATTGGAAATGAAAGAAAAAACAATTTTGTTTTTAACAATAAGACAGTGGCTACGAATCGGTGCATCGCGGAGTGTTATTAGCTCTTATTACCAAATACATACCTACCTAATGGTTAACTAGACTAGGTAGACCAGCAATCTATGTATGTATGTGCCAATTAAAGTGGATTTCCTGGTTTATGCTCTTCGGTAACTACATTCATTTCGAGTTTTTTTTTTACTAATCCTTTCCTTCCCTGTTCTGCAAAACTCGGCCGAATCGTGCCGTCCATTATTGTTATTAGTTATTATTACTTTCAATTTAAGAATATAATTAAATCGATGCGAATTTTAACTGCGTTTAGAATTAAAAGGAAACTCACCATTGGTCAAAGAATTGTTCGTTCCATTATAGTTCTGAAGCTACTCGAATCTTTAAGACATTGTATATGTAGATACAATGAGGTAGATGAGAGAAGCACTTTAGATCCGACACCTCGCAATTTTGATATTTCTTAGTCAGACAGAATTTATAAAAAAAAGGATTTCCTGACTTACTTTCTTCATTACGTTCAAAATAATATCAGGGAATACCAGTCTTGAAAGCTAAGTTGAGATCTAAAACTTCCATTTGACAACAAATTTTTGATTTTTCACTTTGACCAATATTCATAAAATGAAAGTCCTCGATTGCCTGAAGCTGAGATATATTAGTGATCAAAAAATGAACTGAATATGAAGAAGAGGAACTTGTTGTTTTGTTAAAGTTCGCACTACAAATTAAGCTTAAGTCTCGGTCGTTATGGCATATTTATTTACGCAATACTATATGACACTTAGGTATATTTCAGTAAGGCATTTGGTATAACGTATGATACTCTTCGGAATTTTTCAGTAAAGTATATTTCTCATAAGGTTGCATAAGGTAGACTAAGGCAAATTATGAAGAATGCTTCCAATTAGAGTTGATTCCTGGTAAAACATTCAACTACCTACAATGAACCAAAAGTAACTCAAACACTTCCGGATGTATCACAAATCGAATTATTATGCCATAACTTTTTTATGAAATTTATTTCAGTCAAACGGTTTGGGGAATATATTCTACACATAAGTCTATCAAAAACTTAAATAAAAAAAATCAAATTTTCGGATCGAGTTTCATGAGAACCTCCCCTTAAGAAAGGAAATTTTACACTTTATGAAATTCTCCAACATCTTCACCAGTGATCATCTGTCGAAGCTTTATAGCAAATCAATTTAAAGTCTTTGATAATGACAATCATAACAAAGCTTACATAGAAGAGCCTGTATCCGCCTACCACTTCGAATTAGAAAGAAAAGCGTTGGTACAACTTGATTCCGAAAAGAATTGCTTTAACACGTTCTAAACATCTTAGAACAACTTACAGATGCCCCGCGATGTGGTTCACCAAATAGATCAACATCGACAAATCTTATTGAATTTGCCAGCAACTCTATTAATGAAATTGAAAAGCACAAGGAAGTCGATGTGGTGTATACTGACTTTGCGAAAGCCTTTGACTCCACCACTCATTGTAAAACATTGAAACGCTTATATCGATTCTGTTCTCCAAACAGTTTGTTGCTTGCGGTTAAAATCGTATTTGAGTAACCTCATTCATTTTATTGAGCTTAGAAATAAAAGGGGTCTCACAAGGCTCCCATGTTGGTCCTTGGATTTGTATAATCTTTATCAACGACATTACTAAAGTAATACATTGCCGTGCAAAAAAAGTCACGTTTGCCTTTTTGTAGTTTTGAGTAATTTAACTTTTTCTATTTTTGTTTGCCTTGTCTTAATATGAAGCTTGACTATTAAATAACAGGATTTTATGGCATATAATGAAGGATATTTAGCATTCTTAAAAAGCAGAAAAATAGGTACATATGATATCGTTCCATCGAGAAGTTAACCATGTTATACGATAATATCAAATAAATGGCATAATTATACAAAAAGTATTCAAGATTTAAGACCTAGTAGGGGTTACTTTCGTTGAAACATGCGCTTTACCAAGCACATTGAGCAATGCGTCGCTAGAGCAAATTCCATTATTCCATTTATTAAGCTGTGGACAGAGGATATTTTTGACCTCGAGATTATTAAGGTTCTATATTATGCCTACGTCAGATCTCAGCTTGAATATGATGTCAATCTCTGGTTTAATTTTTACGACGAACCTACCCGAAACATTAAAAGTATCCAAATAAAACCTATCACATGACAATATTGGCCAACATACGAGAACTTTTAAAGTGCTCGTTTGTTGGAAACATTTTACTTGATCAAATCGATGCACCATCTACACTGGAATCAATTACAATAAAGGCATCATGTTATACAATAGAGATCATGAGTTCCTTAATCTGAATAAACACAGAACAAACTATGGTGACAATGGCCAGGTAAATAAAATGTCGACCATCTGTTCGACTTTTACTTAAGCAAAGACATCTTTAAACCTAGGTTGAGGCAACGTTATGCTCGGAACTGAAAATATTTGTATGTCAATTTTAATTATTTTTATTCTTATCTCATTTTTTCATGTTCATCTTCTATTAATCTACTCAATTCACATTTGTAGACTTTAATCTTGTAAAATATGTATTTCAGTATAGCAGATTTCCGGCATATAGTACACTGTGGAGTAAGCTACCTTGCGGCATATTTTATTTTATTTTATTTATTTATTTATAGAAGGATATTTCTATGATGATAGAAAAGTAATTTTTGTGGAGAAAAAATTAACTTTACCGGAAAATGTTTTTCTGCAAAATCAAAATATACTTTACGCCGAAGAGTACCGTACTCCATACTGAATTAATGGATCCCATTAGGATTTATGTCGCAATAAATCTACTCTATATAATTTACCTATATAAAAAGACTTTTTACACTTTCTGCTGTAGGCACTTGGCGAATCACACTTAATTGTGTGTATTTAATTTTTTTTTAAATATTTGTTAAATATTTCGCAAAATTACAAAAGGTTTAAAAAATCACTCGATCGATTTAGGCTTGTTAGGTCATCATCAGGAGTATCTACTAAACTGGAGACTAATTATTTTAATTTAAAATAAATTATCTTCCACAGGTTCTCTACGCACAAATTGACACCAGAAAGGCTCCGATCAGATAAGGCATTCTCCCGCTACAGTGCTCTCAAGCTTTGCAAATCGCCATGTAGATTTTAACTTTAATTAAAATTTATGTGGAAAATAATTGTCACAGATAATGCCCTCTAAGTACAAATTAACACCAGAATTTCTCCGATCAGATGTGGTGTTCTCTCGCTATGGTGCTCTCGATCATTGTAAAACGCTATTTTGTAGTGTAATTTGAATTAAAATGTATGTGGAGATTAATTATTTTAATTTAAAATAAATTATCTGCCACAGGTTCTTTACATACAAATTGACACTAGTATGGCTCCAAACAGAGGAGGCATTCTCCTTTACAGAGCTCTTTTTAGCTTTGTAAATAGCCATATCGTAGATTTTAATTTTAAGTAAAATTTATGTGGAGATTAATTATTTTAATTTACAATAAATTATCTGCCATAGATTCTTTATGCACAAATTAACACCAGAATTGCTCTGTAAATCGCTTTTTTGTAGTTTTTAATTTTAATTAACTTTTATATGGAGATTAATTATTTTAATTTAAAATAAATTAACCACCACTGTTTCTTTACGCAAAAATTGACACTAGAATTGCCCCGATCGGCTGAGCCATTCTCTCGCTACAATGATTCAAGCATTTAAATTGCGCGAGATCAGAGGTTGCGGCTTGCCTCGCCGCCTGATGACTTCATTGTGACAATATTATGCGTGAGACATGAAGCCTAAGGACCAACCTAAGAAATCATACATTTAAATGTATGGTCAATATTATATATATTTTATATATTCAAAGGTAATGCTTACAGTTGATGAGTAATTGCCGTGTCAATTTTCTGAACATGCGGAGTAAGACGTTATCACGCCAAAAGGGGGTTCATGAAAGAAAAGGAGCAATATTATTAGATCTCATGACAAACAGGTTTGAAATTGAATATTTAAACGACTTTTTTCCTATTCCTGGTTTGTTTCAATACTAAACGAGTTGAACAATTTCGTTGAAAAGTACATACATATTTTCAATCATTATAATATGAACCGAAGCGGTAAGAGCGGTTATTTAAGTAGGCAGAATGTAAACAAATTCAGTGTTGGGATGTTCTAACATCACTTTTTTTCGATGTTCGATAGTGTTCATGTCTCTTTTTTCCAGAATAAAATTGTATACTATTTCGACTTTTGAATTACGCTTTTTATATTGCGATCTCAGCATGTCCGCATAAAACATCATTCTATTTCTTCATACATTCATCACTCTTTATCACGCAAGTTTTCTTTATCGATGTAAAAAATGGAATAGCACATATTTTATTTTACAATGATGAGATCGCAATTATAAAAAAACATAATTCAAAAATCGAAATAGTGTACAATTTTATTCTTGAAAAGAGAGACATGAACACTATGAAACATCGAAAAAAGTGATGTTAGAACATCTTGGCACAGCACCATCCCGATCGTTTCAAAAATGGTCATAACTAGCTTTTCGTGTGAATACCTACAATTTGAAACTAATATCCCTATTATGGTTCTCAGCTCACCGACTATAATTTATTTTGTTTTAATACTATAATTTATTAAAAATTGGTGGCCTCGCTGACAAATTTCATGAGACAGCCATCACTTTGAACCCACGGCGAGAACCATAAAACCAACTTTTGAATGCGGTGACTTTCATAGGTATTTCAAATTGTATTCCGTTTCCGTTGCAACAAAACGGTTAACGAGCCCTGATTTAAATAAAATCGTGAGCATGATGTACAAATCCATACTTACAAAAACTAAAAAAAATATTTTATATATACGTATTTATATATGTATATGTATATACATAAGCATATATACGTATTATACATTTATATAAAATAATAATAAATGAAATAAAAATAAATACGTCAAGGTCGTGTGCGCTTCGTGAAAAATACACACAATATTTTTGTTTTTATTTTGTTTTTATTTTTTCCATTTTATAGGCGCTATTCCACTTGACTGAATTGACTGATAGTAAAAAAAGAGGGAAAGAGAAAAAAGTTCGAAACTTTATGTAATAGACAAAGGCAACATTTTTTTTTATTTTTTATTTTATAGCAAAATTTCGAGGAGAAATTTTGACAGCACAGAAAAACATAACCAATAATTATTAAAAAAAATTAAATATTCCTATTAATTCAGTTAATTTTGTATCTCAAAATTATCTAAAAAATTAAATATTATTAATAGTCACATCAGAATTATATTTTTTAGTATATTTTCCGTAAAAATTAAAAAAATGTCTACCAAAAAAACGTCATGGGGTTTTTTATTTTTACTTTTTTATAGCAAAATTTTAAGGAGAAACTTTCAAAAATATTTTAACCATAAAAGTATTAGTGTGCGGGAAATATTACTCATCATATACTAATTTTATGCATGTGTGTTAGTGTGACTGCTATAAAATGTTCTCAATTTGATACTTTTTATTGCAGTCACACTACTACAGACACAAATATTTCTTGACTGAGAAGGCTTTTTGTTTCATTCGCCCATCTAGCAAATGTATATTTTTATCTTCCTTTAATTTTACTATCAGTCAATTCAGCCAAGTGGAATAGCACCTTTTATTTGCGATAACATTCATAATAAAAATATCATTTCATCAATCAAGTCGGGGAAATAAATATTTTTGTTGAATAAAATAATTTTGTGTGTTTGTTGTGCGATTAAAACAAAACTTGTAATGAAATATGTACGTAACTTTTGTATCAGTGTTGTTTAATTAAAAATAATATTTTGGTAATGCTACATAATATAAACAAAAATTTAGTGTCAATTATGTGCAAGTGTTTGTGTTAATATTATTATTTTGTTGTGTGCTTCTTGTTTTTTTTCAATTTTTATTAATAATTAGTGAATAGTGAAATTTTGTGAATCAAAAGTAAAAAAAATAAAATTGTGTCAATGTTGTGTCTTGTGTGTATTATATAAAAAAAAAAACAAACCCAAATAATTATTAATCCCGTATTGTTATATGGGAATAACTATCTTTCAAATATTAAGGTATTGTAATGCATTACTATTTTTAATTTTTAATTGAATTACTCCGACAATAAAAATATTTGTTTAAAAAAATGGCGATTTTTTGGAACTTTTGTTCTATTCTTCATCCATTCCGTCCTTTTTTATCAGTGGTTCTGCATTTTTTTTCATTTATTTATATCTCTCTTTACATATTTAATTTACTTACGTATTGCATTGCGGGTTTTCCACATTCAAATCAGGGAGGTGCGTAGAAAGTTTTAGTTGATCAGTTCGGTATTCGGTATGTACTTAATTATTACAAATTTTCTGGATTTTAATACGTATATTACGTACACGTACATACGCATAGGTACGTAGCATCAATTCGCGATGATTTGTTTAAATTTCTATAAAAATTTCACAACCTACGTAAGTTTTAACGCCGTAGTCGATTTAACAAAAAAAAAAACGAGTTTCCCTTATTTTTGACTAAATAAAGTTTATTTTTAGGATATTTAAATTTACCTTGATAATATACATCAGTACCCATCAGTTGGTTCTAGGATGTTTATTCAAACAATATGTAATGCATTATGAATGTATGGTAGGTAGGTACCTCGAAATCAAATTTAGTTTACAAATTGGGAGATTTATTTCCAAATTTTGGTTTCTTTTAAAAATCAACGCCAGTTTCGTCAAAAAATCTTTTGTTTTGTCCAGCTGCACTAGAATATTCTCGTTTATATTAAATTAGAGTGTTTATAGGTAGGTATAATTTTTAATGCCCGGTTTCACAATAACCAATCTCTAGTTAAATATTATTTCCTCCCTTTCTTCTTTTATGAAATTGCGTTTTGTTTCACAATAAAAATTCAATGCAAGTTGATTATATTTTTTTTCTATAGAAATATTTAGCCTCCAACTGATTATTTAGCTGGACGAAATTGGTCAGCTATTTAGCTACAGTGGTTAAAGCTGCGGCGTTTGAATCGGGAAGTACCGGGTTCGAATCCCGATAGGGGCGGTATTCAAAAGGGATTTTTCATTGTCTGATTGCGATCGGTGATGAAGATGAACATAACTATGACTCCCTGTTGTGAGTGCAGAATCCATCATGGGCCGACCCTCCTTCCATATCAGCACTTATAGGCTGTTATGAAGCAATGCAATGTGCAGGTGGTCTACGCAAAACGGGCCTATAGCCGGGTACGTCTTCCATTTGGCTACTGCGTAAGGTAGGACGGAAAAAGCGAACTGCAAAAGAGTTGGGAGTGCCTTAAGCCCCAGAAAAGATTGCAATGACAGAAACAAAGAAACAAATATTTAGCTCTCCAGTTTAAATTTTCATGTAAAAACGACAAAAAATTAGTGTGAGTTGATTTTGAATTATGAAATAAATCGCAATTTCATAAAAGAAGAAAGAGATGAAATATTATTTAACTGGAGATTGCCTGTTTTTTTTTTGGTGAAATCGGGCATTAACCAGATTTGTAAACAAACAGTAGTTTCTTGCTTTGTAAGTAGAATTTACTTGATAAATAAAGTAAACCACCAAGATAAGTATTTTTTTACTGAATGTAATAGTTATTTGCTTCTTAGCAAAGTTATCATCTAAGCTAAAATTTGATCGAAAGAAAATATTTTTACAACTAAGGTTTTGACTCCCCGTTTGGGGATAAAATTAGATTTGCAATATGTACTGCTTCAGTTAAAAGTATTTATGTAAGAATATATTAGGATTTAGAAATTCGGAATGCCAGAGATAGAAACGCAAAAAGGAATGCTAAGAAACCAGATTTAATTTATGTAATTGCTTATATAATTCTTATTCCGGTTCAGAAATGTAGGCTTACCCAAAAATTTAAAAAAGAATGAAAGATTTTGTTATTCCGGAATTAATTAGCCAGATACAAATTAATTTTACGAAGAGGTGAAATTGTTAAGAGTTCTGCAATTCTTGTGATTGTGAAAAATAAAGCACTTTTCAATCATCTCATCAGGCTATTGCGACTGAACTGCTCATTTATTACAATGATTTTTTCCTATAACTATATAGGAATCAATCATGCACTTGTAGTATTAGCGAATTTTGCAATTCCGGAATTACCTAATGTTTCATAAAGAATCCGCATGTATGGATTAAATAAACGGTGTTTTTTATAGAGTTACACAAGTTTAAATCATAATAAAACAAACAAATATATTTTTAATATCAATGAAACGGGCTTTATTGGATAGAAAATTTTATGACATTAATGTTTAAATATGATTTCGGCCATGTGGCCGCCACGGCTGGCGCGTACAAAGCGCAATCTGGAACACCAATTTTCACAAACTTTTCGCAGCATTTGCGGCCGTATTTTGCCAATAACTCTTCGAATGTTGATTTCCAAGTGTTCAATTGTCTCTGGTTTATCGACGTAGATAAGTGACTTTACATAACCCCAAAGAAAATAATCCAATGGGGGTTAAATCACACGATCTTGGTGGCCAATTAATTGGACCATTAGGCGAAATTATTCTTTCATCAAAAGTTTCTTTGAGTAAATCAATTGTAGCGCGCGCTGTGTGGCATGTGGCTCCATCCTGTTGGAACCACATGTCAGCAAGATTAATGCCAGCTAATCGCGTTACGAAAAAATTTCTAATCATGTCCCTATACCGCTCACCATTGACACTAACATTCTGACCATCATCGTTTTTGAAGATATATGGACCAATGATCCGCCAGCCCTTAAAGCGCACCAAACAGTAATTTTCTGTGGATGTAATGGTGTTTCGACAAAAGCTTGTGGATTATCCTCACTCCAAATCCGACAATTTTGCTTATTTACGAACCCATTCAACCAAAAATGGCCTTCATCGGAGAACAAAATTTTGAAACGAACAAAATCATTATTTTGATTAAAAATTTCAACAATTTGCAAGCGTTGCTCTAATGTAAGTCTATCCATAATGAAACGTCAAACTAAACTAAACACAAAGCAACTATCAGCTGTAAAATGGGTTGTCAAATAAAGGAGTGTTGCCAACTCAAATTTGTGAACCTATAAAAAAACACCCTTTACAATAGGTAAAATTGAAATGATTAAAAGTTTTTAAAGGAGAATTGTAAAATTCGCTAATACTACAAGTCCATGGTTTATTCAAATATATAGGAAAAAATCATTGTATTAAATTAGCAGCTCAGTAGTCAGTACTCAGTACTCGCCTGATTGAAAAGTGATTTATTTTTCACAATCCTTGTCAGATCGAAACTGAATTGCAAAACTCTTAACAATTTCTCCTCTTCGTAAAATTTAAAAATAATATTGGGTCAATTGAAGATGATTTATTTAGATGTTCCGAGTTGAGTGAGAAGTTTAAAAAATTAAGCATTTTAAATTACACTTATAAGGTTATAACAATTTTCATTTATAAAAATGTGTCGTTATGTTGGAAATTCATCATACTCAGTATTCATAAAAATGAGATCATTTATTTTTGTTCTCACCGTGTTTTCTCGATTATTGCGGTATTGCTGTTGCTGACTTCAAAGGTGATACGGCGGGCCCCAAGATTCGACTATATGGGAATTGTCGCTAATTTGTTTAATAAAGCAATGTAATTCCATACATAATTAAATTTATATAATTTAAAATAATTTTGGAAAAATAAAAATCACAACGTGTCTGACACGAAAAGTATAGCTAGTCTTTACCTTCTTGCTCTACATTGTAGAAGAAGTTGGTGTAAAAACTCGCTGTGTTGTTATTGAAATTTATTTGACATGCTTTCAAAGGCATATTTTACGAATGCTACCATAATCAACAATAATCATACATTCCATCATACCATTATATGATAACAGCATACCAGCATACTACGCTATCATAATACAATCATACTAACACACCATAAAATACAATAACACCATTATAACGTCATACCACCATACCATCATACTATCATACTATCAAAATTATCACACAATCTTTCCATCACACAATTATTCCATCATAACATCATGCCATCTAACCATCATACCTTCATACCATCATACCATTAAACCATTATATCAGCACAGCAACATTCCATCATAATACGACACAATCGTATCATCATAGCATCATCCCTTCGTAACATCACACTATTATACCATTATTATTAAGCTGCAATGATTCATACTAATATTTCATCAAACCATCATACCATCGTAACATCGTACCATCGTGCCATCATACCATCTTACCATATTACCATCATACCACTAATATCATTATACCACCATACCATGATGTACACCATCACAATTACCATCACCATCGTCATGGCCATCCCATCACCATTTTAGTTTTCATCATTACCATCAACATCTTGAACACCATTCTCATCACCACTACCATCACCGTTAAAAAAATAATGATACACGAGTCGATTTTACACTAAATATTCAAAAATCAGCTCAATCGGTGATATTTTAGAAATTATTCCATGGTAACTTTGGGCCTGATTATCACCCCCACAATAAGAGAGTTGAGACGTGAGATATTGACAGTGACCGTCCTTAGGTCTTAAACATATTGTATGCAGTTTGGTTCAAATCGGTCAACGCGTATGGATTTGTATAAGAATCACACATACACTCACTTATACCATATAGATAGTTTGATGCCTGAAAAGTGAGTATCTTAACCCTCATCTTTCAACGGTTCGTTATCCCTTAAAACAAGGGCGCTCGTAGGGCTTAGAGCGGTCCTGCATTACAAATCGCTGTTACTATATACTAAATTCAAGAAAATTTGAACTTAATTCATGCATTAGTTTGAAATATAACGCTATTTACTCAATTGTGGAATATTCAATTCAACTGAAAATGATATTTACGTCAAGTGTTGCAAGTTAACATCCAGACATGTATTTATACTGACTATTCTAAACTAAATTAGTGTCCAAGAAAAATTTAGTTTAGTCTGTATTTAGTATCACAGTTAGACTTAAATTAAAAATATACATAATGTACATATCTATTTCTGATCTTTCATTTTTAATAATATTACGGAATCAGTCCTGGGGGCCTTGTGTGCTCAGCAAGATAAAAATACACAATGTTAAATTTTAAGCAAATAAGTATTCTTTCAAAATTAACATATGTACATATACATACATGTGTTTACACCGGAACGGATTATTAATTGTTTTATCCTAAAAAATGTTAATAATGCGAGGGTGTGCTGAAAATGAACATAGGCGTCTTTTGGGTGTAATTCACTGGAAAAAGATGTATTTTTAGGACCCTGTTTACTTTTGATGTACACATATGCATAATTGCATAAGTATTTAATATTTTTTTGACAGTATCTTTTTGTTGATAACAAATATATTTTTAGGCTATAAAATGGTTTTTCTTGGAAATGCTATATTCTATATACAGTACATATACATAGCTACAAAAAATATCGAATCTATAAGCTTACGAGTATATAATCTGCTTATAAGCATTATATAAATTCATTTCTATGCAATCTAATCAATTTTTATAATTTGAAGAAATATTTGAATTATTAAGTATGAAATTTTATTTTATTTAAATTTCTACATTTACAGACTTGTTGCTACTGTTTTTTTATGCAAACATAATATCTTTGCCTTCCATGAAACCTATTTTAGTTGATCGGTGAAAAGAATCGGTACATTACGTAAAGGCTATTTTAAGTTATTTAATTAATGTCTGTAAGAATCAGACTACAAATAACGTACATTAGTACAGAGTGGCGCATAAAGAACGAAGGGGTTTGAATGTTTAGTAACTCTTTTTTTAATTTTTTATTTTTAAGCGTAGTACATAATATGAGGATTTTTCCCAATTAGGAATGAAAAATGATATCATTTAAATGACGGTATTTTTTGCTATGCAAGGTTGAGTTCTTTCTAGAGCATTTTCCGTAACAATGTGCAAGATTCCTTGTTGTGTTGCTCGAATTTCTTGGCAGCTACAATTTTGCTTGTTATCCATTTGAGCCTTGCTTGGCTCAAAATGCGTAGATTACATTTTGTTTGTGGATACAAATATTTAATATTTAACTAATTCAACCAATCGACCTAAACATTAAGTAATTAATAAACTTAATTCTTTATGCTTGTATGATCTACATCAGAAACTTTCAGTTGACGTCCTTACAACAGGTAATGAAAAGGTCAGATATAACGGAGAAAAGAAGCATCAAGCTGCCCAAATCTCGATTAACATAGGTACATAACAATAAATGTACAACTATGAAAGAAATCGAAAAAATAAGTTTGTTGATAATATTACCGACAAATTATCGAAATTATCGCTTCTTAGTTCCATTGCTAAGTAGACAAACTATCGAAAACCTACTTTCAACAATTTCTCCGAATTTTTCAAACGAATCGAAATTCATATTTTTATAAAATTTCCAATTTCTTAAACCGTTTAAAATTCCATATATGTTAAATTTAGTAGAAACCATAATTTCCTTAATTTTTGAACTAATTTTGCAAATTTTTGTTAATTATAATTTGAAATTCAGTACATATCAGGAATTGTAAACTTCTACACCAGAATTCACAAATTCTTCAAGTTCAAATTATGTTTTAAAATTTTTAATTTTATTTTATTTTATTTATTTTTTGTTTAAAATAATATTTAATAACATAATCAAAATAGCAAAATACAAAGCGAGTAATTACTTAAGTACAAAAAAAAAATAGCTAGCAATTAATATACCTTTAACTACCAATAAAAACCAAACTAAAATGAAAAGGGACGATTCTGTGGCGAAAAACGCCCAAACTATCAAATCCATCTATTTTTTCCTAGAACCAAAAAGGATTTATCGTAAAGTGTTTTGCCCACCACACGTAACGTATTCAAACCAATTATTTTTTTATTTACTTTTTATTACCTCGTAACTTGTGTTGCATTTGTACTTGTTAGAAGAGTCATACACAAGTCACATCCCTAAGGCAATGAATTTTCCTTAAATAAATCAGTCATTCTGGTAAACAAGGTACGGTTTTAAAGCGAAATATAAAGATCTGTAAACAACTCTCACATAAGTAAATCAACCCAGAAAAATAAATTGTTTAATCGTACGTACAATTTCATTGTACATAAACCATACTGCCGTCAGTTACGATTGAATCGTATTGTTTGTTGTACGATAACCAAACACACATTCAGATTGTCGATTCAAGGCAAATCGTTAGATTTATCGTACAATAAATTGTAGCGTTCTGTCGCCCATTTTAGAATAAGACGATGCTTATTATCAAACCATTTACGAAAATTGTTAAGATCATAGTTCATCATAGAAGACAAATTCGTTGGAGAGTTTACAGTATAAGCTAAAGCAAAATCATTAGCCAATCCAGTACAGATTCCATTAAGTTTAAGTTTAAATAATAATTTGAATAAATCAGAAAAAGCAAAGAACCTAATACCGAACCTTACGGAAATCCAACATTTACAATTCTAGAGTGGCTTATTGTAACATTATTCTAAACTCTAACCATTCTGTTCTTCAAATACGGAGCAAAACACTTGTTTGATACACCTCTGAGTCCAATGTCAAATAGAATTTTTATTTTTTTTTATATTTTAAATATGTAAATTTTATTATTTTTATTTTATGTAATTACCATCTAGTCTCCAAGACTAATGATCAAATTAATTCTGACCTTATTTATTATTAACTTATATTAATCTATAGCTTCTTCCCATTGGCGTTTCATAGTGTATCTATGGCGTTTCATAGTGTATCATATTAGTGGATTTTAGATCAGCACAATGCTGTTTAGTCTATCAATTACACCAGCTCAAAAGGTTTGGTTTTTTTAAGTCTGCGTGCTAAATTCTTATTGCTGGAGCCTTTTTTCATGTCTTCACGAATTTTCCTTAATTTATGTTGTACACTCCCAATCATATGAATAGGTTCACCGAAATTTTTCAATTTTTTCAAAAACGGTAAAACTTTTAACGGTTTTTTCAATTATGAAATCACAGAGTGCCATGATTACGTAGTTTCAGAACAAAAACTGGTATTTTGAGAGACCCGTTAGCTTTTGTTTTAGATTTAAAATAAATGTATCAATAAAAAATGCGTCATTAGAATAGGTTCACTTAGAAAAACAACAAATAAAACAGTGTTTATGCTTTGGGAAACTATTATTTTTATTATTTAGTAGTGAGTGTTACCTCTATGATTTGAAATCTCTTCAAAAATCCTATTTGGGATTGAATCGTATTAAGATTTTAAGTAATTTAATGAGAGTTCCTTCCAGACATCCATTACAGCCGCGATAAGCGACTCCTGATCTTCAAATTGCCTTCCACCCTCATAAACCTTCCTTGTCATCCATCCCCACACAATTTCAATAGTATTTAGATGAGGTCAATGTGGTGGCCATGTCAAAACTTCAATGTGTTCCGCTTGGAACCAACTTTTAATTATACGATACGTATGGACAGGTGCGTTATCATGTTGAAAGAGCCATTGCATCGGTCCAAAAATGGTATCCATCTTCGGACGAATATTTTCCAATATGGTTTTGTATAACCCTGATTTCATTATACTGTTTATAACTTGTAATTCGATGGTCCCATAATAACTGATTGCACCCCATATCATAACACACCCGATTTTGCTGTGTGTCTTTGAGAAAACTCGTTCCTCCTTTCTCAAATCGTGAAAGTAATATGCAAATGAATATTTGAGAAAGAAGGAACGAGTTTTGTCGAAGAGACACAGAAAAATCGGGTGTGTTATGATATGGGGTGCAATCAGTTATTATGGGACCATCGAATTACAAGTTATAAACGGTATAATGAAAGCAGGGTTATACAAAACCATATTGGAAAATATTCGTCCGAAGATGGATACCATTTTTGGACCGATGCAATGGCTCTTTCAACATGATAACCCGCCTGTCCATACGTATCGTATAATTAAAAGTTGGTTCCAAGCGGAACACATTGAAGTTATGACATGGCCACCACATTGACCTCATCTAAATACTATTGAAATTGTGTGGGGATGGATGACAAGGAAGGTTTATGAGGGTGGAAGGCAATTTGAAGATCAGGAGTCGCTTATCGCGGCTGTAATGGATGTCTGGAAGGAACTCTCATTAAATTACTTAAAATCTTAATACGATTCAATCCCAAATAGGATTTTTGAAGAGATTTCAAATCATAGAGGTAACACTCACTACTAAATAATAAAAATAATAGTTTCCCAAAGCATAAACACTGTTTTATTTGTTGTTTTTCTAAGTGAACCTATTCTAATGACGCATTTTTTATTGATACATTTATTTTAAATCTAAAACAAAAGCTAACGGGTCTCTCAAAATACCAGTTTTTGTTCTGAAACTACGTAATCATGGCACTCTGTGATTTCATAATTGAAAAAACCGTTAAAAGTTTTACCGTTTTTGAAAAAATTGAAAAATTTCGGTGAACCTATTCATATGATTGGGAGTGTATGTTGATAAAAAAGAGTCTCTTCCCATCAGCCAATACATCTTTCTGTATTTAAGACTTAATTCTTTACTTTTCTTCTTGACCTGTGCTTTCCATCGTAGTTGACTATCTAGGGTCATGCCGAGATACGTAGCTGTGTTCGCAAACAGTACTATTTCTTCGTTTATGGTAATCGAAATATGTTCGAATCGTCTGTTTGTAATGTTGATGTGGAATGATTTAGTTTCATTTAAGTAGTTGTATTCGCCCTTTTTTCTATATTAGAGTAATATCTGATTGAAACTTCTGTGTTGACTCTTCATTGCTTTTCAATTCTTTGATCTCTCTTCTTAATTGTTGAGTGAGATTGTTCAAATTAGTTTTATTTTAGGAAGCCCTTATTTGCTGCCATATTCTTTTCGCTCTTCTTTTTTCTTCTATGAGATCCCTAATTTCCATAGGTTGTTTCCCTATTCCAGGGGTATTTTCCCAAGGTGACGTGAACTTCTTTGTCTAATTGTTCCTCGTTCTTAAATGGGACCATTAAGTTAATTTTTTCTTCTAAGGATAGTCTAAAAAGCATTCCCAATTAGTATGATTATTTACTAGAAATGTGTTTCTTTCTTCTGAATTGATTTTGTCACTTAACTTAGGAGCATCGGTGAATGATCAGAGTTTAACTGCTGGCTTTCATCTACTTGTACATAATTTACAGATAATGTTCTTTATTATAAAGAAATCAATCAGGCCTGGTACTTTGTTTGGATCAGTTGGCCAATAGGTTGGTTTTCCAGTTGATAGGGCTTCACAACTGCATTTACTAATATCTTTTAGGAGTTCATTACCTTTAATCGTTGTTACCCCAGTGGAATTTTTTGCGTTAAAGTCTTCTCCAAGTATAAATCGTTTTCCTAGTTTACTGAGGAACTCGAGATAATCTTTTTCTTTCAATGAATGCTTCGGTGGGTAGTAAATACTAACAATACAAATAGAACTATTTTTGGTTTTGACATTAACACCATCTGCTTGCACTTTTTTTCCTGTTTCATAATTTAACTCTTCATAGTAATTAATACTATTTCGAATAATAACGGCACTACCACCTTTACCAGTGTTTTCAGGATGAATAGTGTGATATATTTGATAATTTTTAAATTTAATGATTAATTGTCTAGTGAAGTATGTTTCCGTGATGATACATCGATTTTTTCTGTGTCCAGGACAACCTGCAATTCTTTTTGCTGATGTTGTATCAGTCTATTGGTATTCCAGTATAAAATTCTAAGATTATTATTAAAATTATTGAATCTGCTTAAAATCAATTGTGTTTGACTTATATCGTCATTTTGAGCAGTTTTTCCTTGATTTCCTTTACTTATCGTTATTTGAGCATAAGTCATTTTACGCAATTGTCCGGAAGTAGCTTCCGACACTATGATTTACTTCGGGTTGGTTCATCTTAACTGCTTGCTTCGTGATTAAACTTTGATTTTTAGAAATCACATTCTTATTTTTGATGTTTTGCAGTTCAATGGCAAGGCTGCATCTCTCTAGTTAGCCGGATGGCTACAACAGTGAACGCATTTAGGTTGAACATTTACACAATCTCTGGTATGGTGTTTAGCTAAACATTTGACACACTTGGGTTCCTTATTGCATTATTTTTGTGTATGTCCATAGGCTTGACATGGTTTACATTTTAGTGTAAGCTAGAGTCTTAATAACCACTTTTCACCCCAAGATGTACTTAATTTGATACATATTTTCGATACCTTCATCAGTATCAAAGATCGAAGGTCAACATAAACATGTTGAGAGGTAATTTGCCTCTTCATTTTAGCTTAATTGATGCTTCAGTCGCCTTAAATCCTTTTGCTTTCAGGTCATCAATTATTTTTTCTGGTTTACATGTAGAGTGTAGGTTTTTAGCCATAACCCTCTTAATAGTCTGGTTTGTTTGTTTTCAAACGTGTGCCAGGAACAATTTTCTTCGTTTGACATTTTTTCATTTTTCTCTAAGTTTCGTTTTCGTGCGAAGTTATAAGACAAAAATGTATTCCTTAGTTTGTTGGCTATACTCGATAAATAATTATTAAATTTGTTAGATATTTCCAAATCACTTGAGAGCAATGTACCCTTATCAGATAAAATATTTTTAATGACAGTTGTTTTGAATCTTTTACTTAAAATTTCATTCACTAAGTTTCAGTTTTTTTTAACATCACCAGAGTTACTTGAGAAACGCTTTGCGTAATATGTTTGCTTTCCCTTTCTGAATCAAAATTCATTCGCTTGCAAATGCGATCATAAAAAGAATGTAATATTGTTCAGAAAAAGATGAAGGGCTGCAAAAGGATCTGCAGGATAAAGAACAAAACTTCAATCGATATGATCAAGGTAGCATTTCTATATTGACAATTTTTCTACGACCAATTTCATTTTAGTGTAAGATTTAGAAACATTAGAACCCTTAAATCGCAGCACAACGATGATAGGTAATCTTAAGGTCGAGTGCAATATTTTGAAACATGCCAGATCATTTGTTCTAAGCCGATCAAAACTATGTCTAAACAAGTAGCTATTGAAGCTGTCACTCAAGTAGATGTATTATTCAAGGATTATAGTCGAAAAGGTGACATAAGAAACATAATAATCCTGACAAACTGGTGTCTAACTATAATCAGATTTCTAGATTTAATGTTTCGAATAAGCTGAGAGAAATTTCTGCAAAAAATACATTTAATGACGTGGAATGTAACCTATAAATACACAAAAGAGCATACTAAAGGTAATTACCCAATCGCCAGTCAATCTTAAGAACATCAGCCGAATTTAAATTATAAGCCAATGATCAATGTATATACAGGGTGTTTGGCGTATCGTTTGCCAAGTTGAATTGGTCGAAAGGGGGGTCATCTGCTATCTCTTCAGCCCCAGTAATGATCACTTTCAGTTGTTTTTTTTTATTCCAATGTAAAGTTGAGTTTTAAGTTTTTTTACCTTTTTCAAACATTTTAAGAGCTAATAAAAAGAAAACTGTAGGTCCAAAAATGAGTTATTGGGGCTTAAGAGATTGCAAATGACCCCTCCTTTCGGCCAATCTAATTTGGCAAATAATGCACCAAACACCTTGTACATGTAATTATTGTTGCTTTGTGTTTAATGGCAAAATTTGAATCGGTTTATTATAATTGTACTAATTCGGTATTGATAAATTTGAAATTTAGAAGTGCTTCTGTTGAAATAATTTGTGTTGTGGCCATAGGCATAACTGGTTTAATAGTGAAGTTCTTAAAACGTGATGATTCTAAAATTTGTGGGTGCAAAATATGGTGCAATTTATCACTTAATAGGCGGTTTGGACACCGGAACTAGCATCAATCAGTGGTCATGAACTCCTAGCTAATTTTTTCTAAAACATTTTTACATGCATTATTATGAAAGTAGTGATGGCTTCTTTATTATGTGCATAATATGTACGTTTGTTAGTATATCTGTGGCCACAAGGAAAAATGGCATACCTAAATCGTAAATTCGCATTTTTCAGGGAAACGTTTTAAAATTAAGAGTTACTCAAAATCGTATGAGTTTTTAGAATTCTGATTTTTGTAAACGCTTATTACGATTATTTATGATATGAAATCGATTACGGAGATTTCAAATTTGAAATAAAACGTAAAATGGAATAACTCGAGTTATGCCGCTTTATTCCTTGTGGCCATAGATCAGTGCCAACTTTTCACTCGAATGACTCTTAACTATATCGCAGTTTTTTCTTGTAACGTCCGACATTACGCAGTAGCCAAATCGAAGGAATTTTACGGAAACCAAGCTTGAGGGTCGATTAAATTTTTTTAAATCTATGTAACTTTGCCAAATAAAGAATTGTTTATTTTCCCGTAAGAAAAATCACATTGGTTCTTGGTGTGCTTTAAGAGGTTACCGATTATGATTCTTAAAACATTATATTTGTCCAATAAGATGAACAAAATTGCAAGTACATAAACAGTTCGATATTGATTTCGGCCATGATTAACCAACACATAAACCACAAGCAACGAGACACAAATGCGGCTTACCCCATTGAAAATTCAATTACCTTTAGTTTTACCGGTTTTGTATTAATTTTATTTTTGTTGTCTGCTTAGCGTTTCACTACAATGTCCTTGATGATTTTTTTTATCGCATTAATAAATTCAATATTGAATATTTAAGTTTTTTTTTTTTTGAATTTTTCACTCTGTGCATATGTGCAAATTTATTCCATACTTGAAATATATTACAAACGAAAAAAATATGTTGACAATACATATTAACGTTCGCTGTTAAACAAATTTTAGTTTGGAACAATACATTCACAATCATTTGATTAGAATCAATTTAATATATGCGTATGGCAAATATTTGTAAACGTATGCGCTCGCTTTGCATTTCATGCATTGAATTATTTGTATATGGGATGGATATGCGAATTTTGCTCATTTCTGTGTGTAAGCTGTAGACTATAATCTTTTAATTTAAAGAATAAAATGTATTACCCTTTAACCTTCATCCGTCCCTACAAAAAAGTAACACTAAAGTTCCTTTGGTCAAAAATGACCAAAATAAATTCAACAGCAAATTTACGCTAAGCAATACGATGTAAATTTTTGTTTCCAAATTTAATTATTAAAACCAAAGATAACACAGTAATTTAAAACAATTTCAATGTTTATTTATTAAGAAAAATTCATATTTTATTTCGTACACTGATGGCACACATTCTTAGTATGAGCTATGCAAATGAATTTCTTACATATGTGCCTGTTGTGATTCCACGACAATTCGCAGAAAAACAATTTGCAGAAAAACATTTCGCAGAAAAAAAAATACAGAAATTTTGGAAAATGAAGATTTTATCTTACTTATCCATAATTTTGTGTTGAAATATTTTGGAAAATGGAGATTTTAATTCTAATTTTAATGTTAAATCTCCATTTTCCAGATATTTGCGCGATTTTCTGGGAAATACTATTATTTTTTCTGTAAATTTTCTGTGAATTGTTTTTCTGTGAATTTTTTTTCTGTGAATTGACGGGATACCGCCTGTTGTACGAATTTTGTCAGAAACTGCAGCAGCCTCTTTTTTGTGCTCCTGCTAATTCTGTAGATTATGACGGGGTTGAAAATTTTGCAACGTTTGATGTCAAATTTTCTACATATTGCGACAATATGTAGACCGTGAGAGATAAACCCTTCTAGACCAACGTGGTTTGATCAACGACTCACCCAGTGTTACAATAAATAGTTGGCTTTTATAATACTTATTTCTACTCCATTCTGGCAAACACTAGTGAATAGCACGAGCGCATTTATTACTGATCCAATATGTTAGTGAACACTCCTACTGGCTATCTATTTGTTTTACATGTACAAGTATAGCAAGCAATCGTTTTATCGACCATGTTGACACCGCCTTTCGTTTTATTGCAGTTCAATAAAATATTGTTTTTTTTTCGGTATCTCTTCAAAAGTATCTCTTCAAAAGTACAGAAATGTTTTTGAGATGTATGATAGTAAGATTGTATCCTTAGTAAAAGCGAAAGTAGAGGAATACAAAAGCTTGTCTCTGATTTCTAAAATAATCGGTGCTATTGATGTTTTTTTCTTTCGAATTGTTCTAATCATGGTCATGTGGCATTTTAGTAGCATTTGCCCAGTTCGTAGGATGTAAACAAGTTATCAAATGTAACGTTTCTCTCTTTTATAAGCTGCGTGATAGACAAACCAAAGATGACAAGTAAACCCTGATTTCTCTCAGGTGCTGTACCTGTCTCCTTTCCTATGTACGGCTGTACGTTTCAAACGTAAGAGCTTTCACTACCGCAGAGCAGCCAAAACATAATCCCATACTTGGCGATTCCTAAAACATAATACCGTTCGGTATATATTGTCGAAAAGGGCAACGTGCACGAAATCCAACCAACTGCTATGGTAATATATCCACCCACTTTATTCGTTTTTCTCCAATTGGTGCTAACTTATTAATGCATTTACGACTAGCTCGTGTGCTACAATCATCAAATCTCATGACATGACTCTTGAAATTACTTTGAACCGTTTTAGAAGTATTACTTTCCCAAGAATCTACATGAAGTTCACATAATCCGAAATTTCAGAACATGTATCATCAGGTGAAAATGATGTGCCCTCCCTCACCTAATTCTTCTTCAGTTGCCGATGACATCTTTGGAAAATATTATGTATTATGTATATGTACAAAATGATTTTAGTTTACCATTAGACGAAAATTGGAATAGCAAATAATGTGAAATTCATCTATTGGTCATTTTTGACCACAAGATCTTTAGTGTTACTTATTTCGTAGCAGGGTAACGGTTAATCAGAAAATTCCAATTCTTTGAGTAAATCATAACTAATACATATAAATTAAAGTCACAAAGGAAAACATGTTTAAAGGTTTAATTTAACAAGATATTTGAAAAATAATATTCGATTTGGTCAAAAATGACGCGAGGGACGGATGAAGGTTAAGTAAAAATGCTAATGTTTATAGTGAGGCTCCAAAAAATGATTAATTATTTATGAATTTATTTATTTTGAAATTAGACCCATTTAAAGAAGGTACTTGAAACTTAAATTAAATGTAAAAAGCGTTTACTTGGCGAGGCGAGCTCTGCATCGCATCGAAATTGCAAAACAAAGCATGGCCTGAACATGTTCAACCGTGTTCGGAAATTCGATGGCGGGATTGTGACCATTGCAACTTTTCGCTACGGTTTCACACATCAAAAAAAAAAAAAAAATCAAACCCCCGAGTTTTGTGAATAATTTTATTGAATATTAAAAACATACTACATAATTTCGAGCATGCCCATCTTCTGGTAAATTTTGAAATAAAACTCTAGTTAGATTTGTATACATATGTACTACATCTTGATTCGTCAATATCTATACCGAATGAGGAAATTACAAAAAATATATCATATCACTAACATTCCTTTTATTATATTCCTTTTACAGTATTTTGATTCGACGATAATTTCTTCCGATTGAGAAATTTTTAATTTCATGAGGGGATTTCAAATTGTCTAAAAATTTCATATAATAATAGGTACATTTTATTGTCTTGTCTGCTTGTGTTTCAACTATTTCCTTCGTATGATCTTAATTGAACAACTTCAACTCTAGTTCAAATGCCTTGTGAGCTTTATCCAACACACCTTTGATATGATATCACACATTTGAAAACCAATTAAAATCGAATCTCTCGACTACTTGAAGTACAACTAATTTGACAGAATTAGATAAATTTTATCAACAACGACAATAAACATAATCGATCAAAGTTCAACGTGATACTTACGACCGCATCATATTACTAGGTGTACAACATTCAACTTGTTAACCCCTGGAGCTGCATTGACTTACCCGATACGTCATTTGTATGCCCAAATCGCCCAATGACGCCTCACTCGTTAGAGTCGTTATAACATAAAACCATTTTTTTGATTTATATTTGCCTGTAGCAAGGTACAAAGTGCTCTGGAATTTTTAAACGAAAGTTTTTCCGATATTTATATATCCAATATTATTGCTAACATATACCTACTTTCGCTAAGTTTCCGCTAAAATAAGAGAAATAATTTGCCAAACCAAATATCTTATCGCCTATGGACCGTTTAACTGGCTGAAGCCTACAACGGGTAATTTTTTGTCATGAATTTAGTCATTATGCGGAAAAACCGAAAATCGAGGTTTGACTGCCGAACTAGTTTACTTTTTAAAACTGTAAGACTTTATTCAGATATCCGCAACTTAGACTATAGCCTTATGTACTATTATATAAAGATTTTTAGAAAGCTTCTTTGGGAATTAAAGCACCATCTTGTGTAGTTTAATAGCAATTATTTTTTATATCACCTTAAGGTGTTAAGTTTTCAGGCATTAGTGTTTTTTCGACGTCAATGTTAAATTTACAAAATAGTACACATTTTCAAAAACATGATGAAATAGAATTGAGGTAGTTTCTCTTTCTGGCTAAAAGTAATAAAATGCTGTTTGAAATGAAATCCATTCTTTCTAGAATTTTTTGATTTTTACTTTTAGTTTTTCCAATAATCGATGATTCTGGCGTTAGTTTTTTATTAGAAAAAAACTGCTTCTTCCCACTTTTAAAATTGGCTCCTTTATGTCAAAGAAAGGGCACTTAAAACTGACTCAAGCATTGACACCTTATTTAGGATTAATCAACGATGGGCGTTCAGAACACTACAGATCTACCAAAAATAATTCGAATCCGAAGAATTTCAGATCAACTGGACAGTTAAGAAAAGAAATTCAGCAGTATTTTTGAACGAGTACAAATCCAAACTGAAACAATCTCTAAAAAAAACCAATCTCAAAATCACAAACAAAAAACTTAAAAATAAAAAAATATATTTGAAAATGTTTTTTAGGTTGTCTGATACTAGAACCAAGCTACAGTTTCTTATGTGTGCGAACAACAAGGGCCTTTCACAAAATACTACGTATCACACATAAGAACCTACTCTTTTCTACCTACTAACACTTCTATAGCCATACGTGTGCTAAAAAGCTAGTTATGCCAAAGACAAAACTTAGGAGAGTTCTCTCTTTCGAGAGTAATTTTCGAAGGTTTTAAGTGACCAATGAGTATGTAATATCACAGCCCTCTGTATATAAGGTTCCACCATTTTCTAAAAGTGCTTTCTGTAAGAGTTGTAGGTTTTGAAATGTTCCAAGTAAGCGTAAAAAACACATTTCAAACTTACATTTTTCGAAAGAAAACTAAATGACAGCTCGACTTGAAAATAGAAATGGCGCTTAATAAAAAATTCTTTCCAATCGACCAACGCAAGTACTTATAAGCACTTATGGATCATGTCTTTGCTAGATTTACTATAGATACTCTAGCAAAGACATGAACCAAAGCGCTATAAGTACTTGCGGTGATCGATTGGAAAGCCACTACTGGTGACTCATTACAGCACCATCTATAAGGAAAATGAAGAAAGCTCCATTTTCGAGTCTCTTTCAATTTTGTATTGTACCCTTTTCTAAGTGGAAATTATCCCCATTTTTCTCTGGACATTATGTCCGTTTAAAAGAGAGATAACCCCTACAAGGGGGTCTTTGGTTAAACCCTTACCTGTTCTTTTCCATCGATCTGTGACCCTTGACATTTTCCCTTCTGCCTGGGAAATAGCCAACGTTCATCCAGTGCTCAAAGAGCTTCGGATTTCCAGCCAATAGCTATTGTCTCAGTGCTCTCTAAGGTTCTAGAAAATATAGTTAAGTTTTCCGACCATCTCGAAGACGTTCGATCGTGTGTGGCAAAAGAGGGAGCAATTGGACTTCTCAGTACGCTGGTTTCTTAGATTGAGACTTTCTATACTGTCGCAGAATTCAAGTGGTGGTTGATGGTGCCGACATCCGTTGCTCACACTTTAAATACTGGTGTCACTCAGTGGTTCATTCTATCCTCTACACTTTTTCTTAGTTACATCAATGATCTTTTATCCGCGTCCCTCAATCCGATGCATTCTTATGCTGATGACAGCTCACTTTCCTTTTTTTCTTTGCCATCTTCTACTTGATCGCGAAACAATGAGATCATGATCTCATTGCGATTCTCGAATCGTGTGTTTTCACAGGTATAAATAATAAATATACACCATCTTTCGAGATCGGTGACTAGTGTCTGTTCTTGGGCCGATCAAATAAATAAGGCAGTGTTGAGGGCAGGAAGTGTTCGGTTTTATACGACGATGCAAATTTTATTTTAATTCATAGGAACTACTGAAAATTTACAAGGCTTATATCAGAATATAATTCACATATCCAGATTTTAACATCTCCTCTACCGTTGATACTCTTTCTCACAGACGGAATATCGAAGCCTTATAGTATTCTACAAATATTTTCATAGCAAGTGTTCGACGGAACTTTACGAACTTAAGCCTAGTCCGTTCCGGCCAACACATAGATTAACACCCCTATTCCCATAGTCGCATCACTTCATGTGATGTGATAACTATCACATCACTTCAATTTTGGTATTCTCTTAGTCGATTGAAGTGACGTTTATCGTTTGGTGTGATAACTATCACTTGCACCCCTATTCTCTTAGTCGTATAAAAAGTTAAACATCACTTGAAATGATACATTCATCACCTGAGATTTGCAAGTGACAGATAAAAAATGGAGGGAAAGAAAACGTAAGTTTTTAATTTTTATTTACATTTTATTGAAAATAAGAATTAATATTATTTAAAATACTTTATTTAATAAAATTAAATTATAAAAAATTATTGTTTTTATATTATTACATATTTATTTTTTGTGTTTCAGTAAAAATATTACAAATTGCAAGCAATTTGAGCGTTTGGTTGAATTAATGGAAAAAAACCTTGAATTAGCCAAAGGATTTTTTACATTTGGGAACTGTAAAGCTGAATATATTGAGGCATGGAATAATGTTGCTATTCAGTTAAATAGCTTGGGACCTCCAATACGGGAAGGAGCGGGCTGGCAAAAGGTAATACCGTATTGACGAATGGAAAAGTTTTAAAAGTGCTTTAAGTGGACAAAATTATGTGATAACAAAAATTTGCTAAATGAAGTTATACGAAAATATTATTTTTCTTTGTGAAAATTGTAATGATTGGAAAATTTAATTAATCCAATATGTATAGTGAGATTTTTGAATATCAGATTCATTTTGGGACATTCTTGTTATCAGAAACTTGTAAAAAGTAAGCTAGTGTTACTAATAACATAAATGATTGTATTTATAATCAAAGCGAAGCAACTGTGGTTTAATAACGCCCCAAAATTGTTTAGTGACCCACATACTGGATTAATTAAATTTTCCGATCAATCAATACAATTTTCACAAATAAAAATTGATTGATTGATTGATTGAAGTGTTCGACCAAGCTTTAAGCAAGATCTCCCGGAGTTATTAATGGCCGGGCCTCACCGAACACCTTGTTACATAAAACATAAAGAGGATTTGGATAGGTTTAGTTAGTGAGATAGAAATTGACCCGGTTACAGACACCTAAGTATAGCCAATAGTTAGTAACACAATGACAGCACATTTCGAATCTACTTTTATATCAATTAAAATTACAATTAAAACTGCACTCTGAAATAATATTTATTAGTTTGCTGAATCAGATTCCTGAGCCCTTCTGAAAATCAAAATCGTAATTAGTAAATATGTATATACTTAATAAATATATGACTTAAAGCTAATAAATGTAATGGAAATCAACTGATCATTCACATGATTTCCTCCATTCTGGTCCCTGTCGTTACTTATAACTATAATTTAGTCCACGCGTAAATTCTATGAGTTTGATCTGTAATAGGCGCTGTCCTGTAATGAATTATAATTAATGTTATCAGTAACAAAATTAAAATTATATGACGCCAGTATACCCTGTTACTAGATATGATTGATTAATTGATTGATTACCCTGTAGTAATGATATAGAAATTGACCCGGTTACAGACACCTAAGTATAGTCGCAACACAATGACAACACCTTTCTAATCTACTTTTATATTTTATTAAAATTAAAACTGCACTCTAAAACACCTTTGTTAGTTTGCTGGATCAGATTCCTGGGCTCTTCTGAAAATCATGATCATAATGAATTTGAAATTAACTCAAAGCTAATAAATATCACCGAAATCAGCTGTTTATTCACTTGATTTCTTTTATACTAGTCCCTGTCGGTACTTATAACAACAATTTAGTTCAAACTATAATATATGTAAAATTTCAGCTAAATCTGCCTCTAAAATTCTAGGAATTTGATCTGTAATGGGCGCTGATCTGTAATGAATTATTGTTAATAATACCAGTAACCAAAATTAAAATTATAAGACGCTGCGTTGAAGTGCTGTAAATTAAAAATACCCAAATCTAGACAACACAATTTCAACTACATATTCGTTGGATACTTGAAATTTCTGGAAGCTGAATGAAATTCCGCGGGAAATTCTGAAACAAAATCAAAATTAACCCATTCTCATTAAATAGTTGCTACTCCATTAATAGGATTTAAATTTAAAGTTATTTCTTAGAATCATAAATTTTTCAAATTCAAAATTCCATTCAAAACTTATAGTACAGTAGTTCAGAGACGACCCAATTTTATAAATTCAGTTAGTATCGGCCACCTACTTTAATGATCTCCTAGGACTACGTAACTGCACCCCATGACGGGAGTGTAATAGATTGTGATAAAACAAATACAATAAAATCAATAATAATTAAATAAAAACTAACATAGATATAACGCACATTTTATCTTTACTATAGCCCTTCCATGCTTCGACTTCAGCTATTTCATACCAGCCACAGTTTTAAACTGGGAAACTATCAGACCAAAACCAATATACATATAAACCGTTTTACTTTGGTAATTTAAAATAGTAATTTGCCTAAACATACAATATTTGAATCCAGAATGATTTTATTACAATTAATTCCATGCCCGTTACAATTCTAACCTGTAATACTACGAAACCAAACAAATATAATATTTGGAAACTGGAATAATAATTGTTATAAGAATAAAAATGTAATTTATGTTCAAAATAAGACCAAAAATAATTTCTTCTTAATTTTATCAGTTGACCTTAAAAATTAATTAAAGTAAAATAAAGTTTCAACATTATTACCAGAACCATTCTATCATAGCAAACTTGTTTTGAACTAGTCCAAACGGCATCAGAACACACAGCAATGTCGCTGCAAAATCCCAAGTAAGACTACAGTAGATTATCAAACATTAGAATATCAGCTAACTGATAACCTCCTTCATCACAATCACAACTAGTCATTCCAATAATTTCCCATTGGTGCTCATATACACATGCCTTAAAAATTCAAACGGTGAAACATGCAAAACTTAGAGAGGTGCCAATTAACAGTTTGAATTGCTAGAGTATAAATAATTAATTAAATGCATCATCATATTCATTAATATCACTGAAAGTTCAAATCAAGCAATCAATTATTCATTTATTTCTAATATATTAATCAAAATAATCCAATTTGTTTTTATATGATATGCTATGAAAATCAAAAATCAAATTTGTGTCATCGGACCACCACAACTACTGACAAAACATCAACTGAAATCACTCCACAGTAGCTTAGCCAACACATACTCTCAGACACTGTGCATGATGAAAAACTTCCCCCACACACACCAGCAATTCAACCGCATGACGATTTTATGGTAGAGATTCTTTCAATTTTCACTCCACTCATCCATACTTGAGGATTCTGAAGGTTGAGCCAGGTTCTGTGCGCCTTCCTGAAAATCCAATCGAGATTTATCCCCCCCCCCCCTCTCCCCCAATAATCGCACACCAGAACTCTCAACTTAAAACTCAAAATTAAATATTTAAAACTTTCAAAATCTGAACCAATTTGAAGGTTAATAAGTTTACAAATTTACTTCAGATCCATTCCCAATTCAATTTCTTTGTGAATTGAAATCAAATTAATCAGTTGTCCCCAAGCAACCCCCAATAAACCGAACTAGAAGATTTAAATTCAAGTTTAGACACTGAAACAAAGTATAAGTTAATATCTCTGTGAAAAAAATCAGTTAAGTATCCTCCCCAGCTGATTTAGGGTCGTGGTTCCAACTTCCGGAAATCTAGTGCTGGTTCAGCTCCTGTTAGATTACTAAGTCATAATCCAATTCACCAGTTCACCCGAAGTTATATCTCATTTCGATTAGAAATATAAGTAAACATTATTGTAGAAAACGTCCGATTTGAATCCCAATCATGCAGCGGCATTTCCTGATTGTGCGCATTGGGTGTTCTGCTTCGGATTTTGATCATCAAAATTATTTGATATTATTGTAATTACATATTACAAATCTAATACAAATACATTTTTAATAATAATTATGAAAAACTTTTTATATGCATATCATAATAAGGTTTTAGATTTTTTTAGAATACAAAATACAATCAAAAGCAAAAATTGCTTAGTCGTTCGGCGCACGATTAAAACATTACTAGAGAACGCCGCTGGTATATGGGCAAGTTCTACATACAACTCGACGTAATCGATTTAAAATTGATTTACGGATCATTTTAAAATGAATGTAATTCACATCTATTTTAATTATTAAATTGCGTGATTTATATAAAAATTTACAATTTATGTACATTTTGGTAACACAAAATATTCATAAATTGTATATTACTATCGCGACACTGTCATGATATAAATAACGATCGTCACTATGTACTTTCCATTTTGGTTTTCTCCTTCTTTACTCTATACCAAATTCCAATAGGTATTGCGTAAATGAGATAGCCCATAGTTCACTCAATACCAAACGAAAATTCCCCTTTAGCTACACACGCACATCCACCTTGCATATAAAATCATAAGAACCAAATGACTTGTTTGATGTTCACGTTCTTACGATAAGAGAAAGACCAACTATACTATATCTCCTGCATTCTTAGCCTCGCGCTCGTACTTATATAACTCTCCCATTCACACATAACAAACACCAACACGATTGAGAAGGAGATGGACATGCCTCATGTCGGCAAACATAATCGTCACAGTTGTCTCGTTCATGAATACATCGAATACAGAGAATGAGACAAGTAAAATAAACCACATTGACCACATAATAGAACCGTACTACATACTCAACCGCTCACACACATGAGAAAATAGATACATCGTACATTCATACATTATGTATTTTCATACAATCTTCCATGTGCACCTGCGCAGTAGCGAAGTACCAATGCGTACATGTATTCTCTACATAATAATAAAAAAAATAAGACGCGTCCTTGCATGAAATGTACATAAATTCAACTGCATTTATACAATTTTCCCGTTTTTAATTTTAATTAGATCTACATAATGGACCACACAAATATTAAAGCATGCATTATTAAGCAAGGAATCAAGAAATTAGACTTCTTCGCTATAAATCCAAAACATAACCTGACAAATGCATCCCGGTGGATTGCATTTTCCATATTCACTTATTTAACTTTCACTGATTTCACAAATTTAGCACCATACTAATTAATTAATTAAATAGACACAAAATAAACACTAATTAATTAATTAAATAAAAACTCTATTTATGACTAAAACAAATAACAAAATAATAAAAAATAAAAATAATAAAATTAAATTAAATTTGCTAAGAGGATGACAAAAACACGTCATTCCTCTTTGAATGTCAACGACCGACCTCAATACAATTTTCACAAATAAAAATGTAAATTAATTAGTCACTATTTCCATGTTATAACATATCCTTATCACATATCTCACTTTTGTCTGCTAGAGCATATTCGTGAATTCTAGCAAAATCATTTATTAGTCAGAATGTACTATATTTATTACTTTATTATTTCAGGTTTGGAACGATCTTAAAAATAAAATTAAAAAAAAATTGGGGCACAATAAGAAGGAGATTTCTGCAACTGGCGGTGGCTCTAATAATCTTTACGTCTTTTCGCAGTTAGAGGAAAGCATAATTAGTCTTCTTTCTTTAGAAAAGACCTGCTCCGCTTCAAACGTAACATTTGGGTTAGTCCGGAATACTCAAGAGCCATCCATATCCAACACCAACAACTCATCTACACAAATAATAAATATTCAAGAGCCATCATCATCCAGTTGCAATAACATATCCACACCGCTATCTGACGATATATGTATCGAAAATGTTATGCCGCCAATACCTCAACCATCAACAATAACTGGGCAATTTAATAATAATGATGAAATAAATCAACCTCTACCACCAACAGCAAATCCGAACAAGCGAAAACGTTCCATTTCATCTAATTACCAGGAGGAGAGAAGACAACTGCTTGAATCTCAAACTCAGAATATAGAGGAGCAAACGAAACACCTAAAAGAATGTGCCCGGTATACTCGAAAACTCTATGAGTTAAACGAAAAAAAATACAAACAGTGGAGTGAGATTCAAAATGAAAAAAGGAAGTATCGCCAGCATAAAATGGAATACAAATTAAGAAACTTGGAGTATAAGGAACGAAAACTGGCATTGCAAGAAAAACAATCGAAGAAAAATTAATAATAAGCAATCAGTGATATATCTCGTGATAACAAACCCAAAGTGATAAGATGTGATAAAAAAAAAGCGAGTCTGAATATTAACATTTATTTTTATATAAGTCATTAATTTAATACAAAAAAAAAGTCAAATGAAATTATGAATTAAATTAAAAATTTTACGGTGAATTAATTAATTAAATAAAATAGAATTAAAACATAAACAATTTTTTTTTATTAACAAATTGAGTTCATTATTTGGGCTCTTATTCTTTGCCCGACATCATCAAATCTTGAATTTTCTCCTTCCACCGGATCATTTGAGTCTTCATTGTTATCCTGTATGGTTGTCTCTTGTATTTCCATAGCTATATTGTGAGAAATACACAAGTTGTGTAGAGCACAACAAACATTAATAATTTGGGCTGCTTTCTGCGGTGAATAATGCAGCTGCCGTGCTCCCAATAAACAGCGAAATCGGTTTTTCAGCAATCCTATGGTTCTCTCAACGATATTCCTAGCTTTGGAATGTTTTGTGTTGAACCTTCTTTCTTGTGAATCTGCTGCAGTTGTCCTAAATGGTGTTATTATATACGGCTTGAGAGCGTAACCGGCATCACCTGGAATATAAAATATGCTTACATAAAACAATATTAAACAAGTTAGATAATTATTTGACATACCTAATAACCATGTATTCATCTGACCATTCTCATAATTATCTTTCAGCTCAGTGTCCAAGTCGCTAGAATTGAAGATGAAAGAATCGTGACAGGATCCTGGATGATTACTATCCACATAAGTAATTCGTTGTTTATCATCGCAAACCTAATAAACAAAATTTCAATTAGTAACTTTATAAATTTCTTTGAAGCTATCTAAACTCACTATCATAACATTTAAACTATAGAATCCTTTTCGATTTATATATAAATGCTTTTGGCTTTTTAGGGGAGTGATTATTTTTATATGTGTCCCGTCGACACAGCCAATCACACCAGGAAAACCAAATTTTTCATAAAACGAAAGTTTAATTCGCTCCTTTTCCGCATCAGTCGTTGGAAATTTTATAAATTGGGGACATAGTTCTTTTTCCAATATCAGGCAAATTTGGCTTAAAACTTTTGAAAATGTAGACTGAGCTAACCCAACTACAAATTCATTGCCCGTACCCGTCTGATAACTTCCTTGAGCAAAAAATCTCAATGCCGCCGCCAACTTTATGATTGGGGACACAGAACCGTATCTGGTGGTATTTTCTAATTTATTTTCAATAATTGATAGCATAAAACTAAATGCTTCTTTATTGATGCGAAAATACTGAATAAATCTGGAAGAAACAAGAAAACTGATAAATATATTTATAAAATTTATCAAATTGCAGTAACTCACAAATTATTAGGTAGTTCCAAAGGATTAGAAGCATCTCTTAATCGACGACGCTTTACGGCCATCTCGTAAACATTTTCTTCCCCTTCACTATCGTCGGTGTAGAAAAGCTCAACACAACTCATATTTTTTTTTAAATATTTATTTATTTATTTAATTAACAATTTTTTTTAAATACACACAAAAAGATTTAAATAAACTTGAGAAAAATTTGATTTTTAAATGTCAAATATTTCGTCATTTGTAAGGATATTTTTAGTGCTGCCAGATATGTATAGTTTCTGTCATTTGTCGTATCACATCACTTGAATCGACTAACAGAATACCAATCATCACTTGAAGTGATGTGATAGTTGTCACATCACCTGAAGTGATGCGACTATGGGAATAGGGGTGTAAGACGATCTGTCTTTGGAACTAAAATTTACAAACACCAACAAGTTCCAAAATTCTTTCTTTCTTTGGAGTACTCGTTTGTAGGACGGGCTGAAAGATCGACCACCGAAATTCAAACTCACTAACAAAAGTAGAATTCTTGAATACCGAACTCCGGATCCTGTTTCATCCTTTAATATAAAAAAAAAAAATTCTGGTTCAAATTTAATAAAGCGTGGGGATCCGGATCAGTCTCTATATCTTTCTTTCTTTTGTTTTGCAATTATGTGTTATTTGCGACTACAAGTACCATTATAAACTCCCTGTTTATAATGGTAGATGTCATTATAGTACAACGTAGACATGTATTAAAGCTGAACTTCTCCCAAATTGTCTTGCGATTATTTTCCACTTTTCACAGGTAAGAAACTGATTTTTTTTTACGGAGAGAAAATACAACAGATTCAAACAAACTCGTAAATAAAAATGCAAGACCGAGCCAGTTTTCGATTGATTCACCACAGCACTCGTTTCCGTTCAGGACAAAATGCAAAAATGAAGAACATAAATGTCAAAACAAAACCAGTTACTTAATTTAACTTGTGAATATTTATCTCAAAACGATTCGGATCTGGACAAAACAATGGTCAGGGACAAGACACTCAAGTCTTTATCTTCAAACCAAAAAAAAAAAATTTGTAAGCACGCTTTTTCCATTTTCGTATTTACACACTAACTTGTATCTTTCCAAGTACTGATATGATTTATTGACGAATTTTTTTGGACGTCTGGGGAAATAATATGACATACTTACAGTAATTTAATCAGTAATTATTGGAATTATCACTGAATGTCAGTACATTAAAAATTGGTATACAATTTTCGCTAAGCTATTATTTTAAGTTTATTGTTCTAAGGGACGCGTGCACTATTTATTGAACGCGTGATACAAATAAAAATTTACAAATGAATTTTGTCTGATTTAATCCAATTAATTTGGTCAATAAGTGTGTGAACTACATCGAATTATCTGCAAAATTTCTCCATTTTCTCTAGAAATGATTTTTGGCAGTTTCTAGTTTCTTTGTAAAATATGGGTCATGGCAGTGCATTTTGGCTGAAATCAAAAGGAGATAAAATTTCTCTGCTGTTTTCGACCAGCCGTTTAATAGATAGAAAGCAAGAAAGTTCTCAAGACAATATACTGCAAAAGGCGGCATAATTTGAAAACGGAATACAACAAAACGAGATAAGGTATAAATCAGTGTAAGGTACAAAACAGGATATTTTAAAACCGGATTTTTTTAAAACAGTTATAGTTTCCTTCATTTATAGAATTTACCTTGCTTGTATGATTTGATTGATTGATTATATTTAAGTTCTGCTTTAAATATCTTATTGCTCAATTTAATATTTAATTTTATCAATAATTTTTAAAACAAAATTCTCACGTGTTATCGTAATTGTAATAGCATGTGTACATAATATTAACTGGTCATTGCATTTCGTTCTACACAAATTTCCATGAAATGTGCTGAATAATTTTTACTATTATTCATTATAATGTGTGTCTTGTGTAATTTATATAAATAATTCATTTTGATTTGTTTGTTTTTATTAAAATCGAATAAACCGCATCTATCATGTCATGCTTGTTATTGTGTTTTTCTATTTTTAAAACTTAAAAGTAAAACTATTTTTTTTTCTCTATTAAACTTGAACTTGACCATAAATAAATAAATATTTTACTCATATACACTCATATAATTGTATACATAATATAAAATATGTAATAGATAAATAGTAAAAATGTATAATATATAAACGTAAAATAGCGGAACAAATTTTATTTTACGAGTACATATTTTAGCTTTACATAAAGAAAATATTCTCAGTATTTTTGTTTAGTTTTTCCCCGCGTTTTTGCTTGGAAAAAATCTATCATTCGACCTAGTTTTTGTGCTTGGTCTGCGCTACAATGATTATTGGTAATTCGCCCACATAACATACAATAAATACATAAATAATTTATGTGGGGTACTTTTTCTCGTTTTTATTTTCTTCTTGCGGGAAAATTCAAGGGTACATAAAATGTATTATTTTCGTGCGGAGGATGATGGGGAAAATCTATTAGGCTGCTGAAGAAAAATATATATGTTAATAGAAAAAAAGATAACACCACTAAAGATTTTGTCGGTATTAATGTCTCTTTACAGCTAAGATTGTTGGGATTAGAAGAGAGGATAGGGTAACAAATTTTACATTAATCTATTTGTTTTGACATTGAACTTCAGACGCCATATTTTACAATACATAGAAATAAAACAGATTGTTGTGGGTATTTGATAATAGTTAGGCAGTAATTGCGCATGCTTTAAAATTAATAAATTGCATTAGTGTATGTAAGTGTGCAAAATTGTATTTGTATATGAATATACATATGTGTTTTTTAAAAAATGTAATTATAGGGGTAGAATATCTATATACCGGCAAACTTCTAAACAGGGGTTAATATATTTTAGAACATTGGTTCGCAACCGACTGATTTCTGACTGCAGCGTTATGATTGATATTATTGGTATGTTCCAAGTTCTAGATAAAGTCATTTTGACAAACAATTTAAAATATTCCGAATACAGTTTTAAAATACGTTCTAAATAATAAAGAAACTGATTAGAGAAACGCATAAGTTAACGCACTAAGGCATCACTATTATTGCCGAACGCAAGGTTTAAGTATATGACGCCAGGCTATATTATTAGTTCTTGTCTTTGTCCGTGGTTTATATATCTAGCATTTCTTTAAGGATTTTTAAGTAAAAGTATTTTCTGCTTTTCAAGATGAAAGTTTGCAATCAAAGGTGAAGCCGAAAGTGACCTGCTACGAAAATATTTTTCTGTTTGCCTTTGGTTTTAGTTGCTATTTTAATTGGTTTCCACTGCTGCCTGCATTTTAGGAATGTAATATCAATTTAACATGGGTAGAGAAAAAAATGAATACTTATATACAAGTTCGTCAAAAATGTATGTGAATACTTTTCATTATTCACTAGTGGTCATTAATAAATAGTTATCTGCGTACCAAATATATCTGCGCTATCTGCGTGTAAGTAAGCTCAGCTCCGCCTCGGTCCACAAACTTCCAAACTGCAAAGCAAAAAACTTACATATAACGTGTTACGCGTTATATTTTTTCACTATCAACAATACAAATTTGAAGTCGTATTCGTCAATCAACTATTTTTCAAAAAAAAAAAAAAATTTTAAACTAAAACCACAACAAATGCATAATCTGTTTTCCTTAAAATTGCACGTTATAATTACCTTGTTGCTATAATATGTTAAGATTCAAAGCGGCTTGAGTTAGAGTTAGTGCTAATGGATGGATAATGAGGTTGGAATTAGATTTTCGTTAAATCATTTTAAACTTGAAGAAGCCGGTAGAAATGAGAAGAGTTGAAATCTAAAATGGCGAGGCGACTGTATATTGAGGATTTCTATTATTAACTCAATGAATATCACAATAATTAAACACAACCTTAACTCACTTTCTTAATGAAACTTAACGGAAACCTAATTTCAATCCAACTAACTCAACCTCGTTTATGGAAACAAGATAAAATATTTTTGAAGTGTAACCTCAATTCTTCTGATGATGACAGTACGAATAACGAAATTTGGTAGCGGTACTATTCGGAAAAAATAATCTATATATAATAATATATAGATTATTTTTTCGATTATTTTTTATAATATATAGATTATTTTTATATAATAATATATAGATTATTTTTTCGGAATAGTACCGCTACTACCAAATTTCGTTATTCGTACTGTCATCATCATGAAGAATTGAGATTACACGTTACACTTCAAAAATATTGTTTCCATAAACAAGGTTGAGTTAGTTGGATTGAAATTAGGTTTTCGTTAAGTTTCGTTAAGAAAGTGAGTTAAGGTTGTACATATTTAATTATTGTGTTAATAATAGAAATTCTCAATATACATTCGCCTCGCCATTTTAGATTTCAAATCTTTCTCATTTCTACTGGCTTCTTCAAGTTTAAAATGATTTAACGAAAATTTAATTCCAACCTCGTTATCCATCCATTAGCACTAACTCTAACTCAATTTTACCGTTATCATTGTCCGTTTTGCTTTGTATAGACTAAGTACTTAAGAGCCAACCAGCCAACCTTTAAGAAACGTAACAGAATTTAACGAAAGTTTTTTCTTACGGAAAATTTGACAGATCGGCTAGCGAAGCTGTAACACATCTTGTCAATTACATACTTTGAAGTGACGGTAGATTACTTAAAAAAAAGAAAAATTAATAATAACATTTATATTTTGTCGATACAATAATATCAAACGATGGAAATCGAATTGCAGGAGGTAAATGTACTTTTTAAATTATTAAACTAATTTTTGATTACAATTTATAAGATCTTTGATAATTCGGTTATCAATTTACCTACATGAATGTAATAAATAATTTTGAATTTAAACATAAATTATATTTAATAAAAATTTAAAAAATGTACACTTACACAATGATCCCCCACAAGACGATTTACACAAATGACAATTTGGATATGACATTTCCTAAAGTTTTGCGCGATAATTTTCGCTTTGTTAAGTTGACACTTAAATTTAACGAAACTGAACGAACATTTCTTAAAGGTTCGCTGGCCAGTAACATGTAACCTCCATATACCGCACTGTTACGTTACATCTCTTAAATGTTGACTGGTTCTCTCTTTAGTCATTACAGTTTTTAGTTTCGAATTGACTGGATGTGCAATTAATTTAGTGTATATTTTAATAAAATGAGACGAAAGTAATGTGAAACGTAACTCGAATTAAGACAATTAATAGATTTCAACGAGAAGCAGGGAAAACTTTAAAATAAATAAGCCAAACGGTTCAAAAAAGTGTTTGTTTCTACAGGTCAGTATGTCGAAAAAGACATGAAATTGGGCATCGAGTAGAGAATTACCAAGAAACAGCAACCGCAAAAAGCAGGAGATGGTGTATTGTACAAGAAATTAATGAAGTTCCTCGATTAAGTGCACAAAAGCTAACTTCGCAAATCAGCCAGCGCTTGTACACATTCCACGAAGAAACTGTTTGAAGTTTGCTGTAGAAAGCTGGGTATAATGGTAGAGTAGCACGAAAAACGCCTTTTATCTGTTCGAAAAACCAGAAAATACAATTAAATTTTGCAAAATGTTAAGAAAAGAAAACTTTCCGAGTTCAGGAAAATAGTTTTGTTTACATAAGAAACCAAATTTAGCATTTTTGCATAGTCCGATATCCAAAAATAAATTAATATGCGATATATTAAAAATGAATTAGTACGTCAATAGCAAACAGGGTGTAGTAATATTGGACACAAAAGTAACGGAAAGAGGTATTCAAAATAATTGGAATCCTACCAAATTTTAATTTTTTTGAAGACTTGCTTTTTTCAATTAATTAACTACTTAAATGTTATAACTTCTTAAAATTAACTACTAACTGTGATGAATTACGAAAGAGAATTGAATTTTTGACTTCGGCCGTCACCGAAAATTAACTAATGCCCAGTTGTATTCATTTCGAAAAATTTTGTTTGAGATGGCACGTTAACATGAAACAGAAGTATAAAGCATAAAAAACGAAATCTTTGGCGTTTTAATGTTTTTCATAGGAGTAAATTACATTGATTGCATTTTTTTCGTTCTTTTTTTACGAATTATGGTCAGAAGTGATGATCACGTTATGTAAGAGAGCATCACCGTGATTGATCATTGATCGCTCTTGGAGCGCTCAGTCGTACAATAGGGAGGAGTAATTTACAATGTTCGCATTATATTCACCCTGTCTTTACAAAATATGGGTGACATGTTCTATTTGTATCATCTTTCCTGTATTAGGTTTTCGTTAAATGATTTTAAACTCGACGAAGCTAGTTGAATTAAGCAGAGTTGAAATCCAAAATGGCGAAGTGAATAAGTATAACGATTTTTGTTATTAACGCAATAAGAAAATATCCCAATATATGTACAACAAAATATATTGACAAAAAATTAAGAACGCAATATAAAACTCCTAATTTTACTTATAATGTAAGTGCCGGTTACAATTTCAACTCAACCTAACTTACTTTCATGGAAACCATCGATGTCATTTTGAAACCTAATGATAATCTAATTCAATCAAATCTACCCAACTTCGTTCATGGAAACAAGGTACATCACTATTTTCGTTTTTGCGATAGGCCATTTAATTTCGCTATTTTTTCTCCACTTTATCACCAAACATTTTTTTTTTTTCGATACATTACCGATTACGATAGAATTGGATAGTATGTTTAGAAATTTATACTAACAGATTATATTTAACAGAAATCGAATTTTAAACTTAGGACTAAAATTTGTTTACCATTCAAATCAAATTTGTATGTTTTGTTAATTTTAGTTTAAATTTCTAACATTTCTAAATATTTTACAAGAAAGACAAATTAAATTTTCTTTCTGTTAAAATCGGAAAATAAATTGTTCCCCAAAAAGTCAAAAATGGATATAGGACACTTCGTATATTGTATAATGCCAAAAGTTTATGGTTTTTACAATAATGCTAAAATGCAATGGATACAGGACAGACTTAAAATAAAATTATTTAAATAAAAAAAAAAATTTAAAATACCACGTTTTTAAAACGGACTAAAAAGTATAAAATAATTTCTCCTAGCCACATACAGATTTATAACCCCATACAGATTGTCCTGAAAATTTGTGACTGTGAATTTTTATTAACAATGAAAATACTTGTAAGATTTAAAACGAAAAACGTGGGGCGCTCGATATACATAGATAATGAATAGTTTATCTAAGACCCTAACAATTTTATTTCATTGCAAATGATATGAACTGTTGTGTGAGTTTTCTCGACAGCTACTCTCTACACTCCTTAATATTATCTATTGCATGCGGCCCACGTTTTTCGTTTTAAATCTTACAAGTATTTTCATTGTTAATAAAAATTCACAGTCACAAATTTTCAGGACAATCTGTATGGGGTTATAAATCTGTATGTGGCTAGGAGAAATTATTTTATACTTTTTAGTCAGTTTTAAAAACGTGGCATTTTAAAATTTTTTGTTTATTTAAATAATTATTTTCTGTATTGTGTGTGTGAGAAATTTTGCTATCGATTTTAAACATCGTGATTATGACAGAGATATGTGGGAAATTTCAGGTTTATTTCAGTTTCTAATTTGTCCTAGCCACATACAGATTTATAACCCCCCATACAGATTCCTAACACAGACTGATTGTCCTGAACATTTGTGATTGTGAATTTTTATTAGCTATGAAAATACATACTTGGAAGATTTAAAACGAAAAACGAGGAGAAATTATCCACATGGTGACTTTTAATGAGGCGGCCAAATCCCTTCATGGGATGTAGCGCCAGCGGAAGAAGAAGAAGGCTTTTAATGACCACGCGGTTACATTTGTCTTGGTCTCGCTTAAACCGGAAACTGATATGGTACTGATCGTATTTCTGCTAAAATTTATTTTGTTTACAAAATGTGTTGTTTCACTGGAGACCGTTCAATCCATATCCTACAAATATGAATTTACTACTCCGACTATCCAGTTTCTTCAGATTTCCTAAAATTTTAGTGTATGCGTATTTTCCAAAAATGTCGACCGATTTTTCGGTTGTCCAGTCGCACTTCGATTTAACAGATATTTTGAAGTACGAAGTGCTTCTTTAATTCTTATTTAATTTTGAATCAAAAATTAGTGATATTGATTTGTCCATCAAAGTACTGTTAAAACGTTCCGCTTTCCCGTTTAATTGAGGAGTATGAATGACTAATTGTATAATTAAGTAGTACACCAGGGACCATAAAGGCCGGTATGAATTATTTGCAGTTTTTTTTCCGCTCTTAATCTTAATATTTTAAACGGATGTCTCGTTAGTTTTGCTTCCATACACGTTTCACAGATTGAATCAAAGGCATCTAAATCTTTGTTTTCGATGTGGAATCCTTCAGTTAGCTTTGAGAGATGTTTTATATTTTTGGTGGCGAGATGGGATAGTTTACGATGCCATTCCATCGCTTTTAAATTTGAATACTGTTTGCTGATTTTGATCCTTTACATATATAATCCGTTGTTTTGTTTTATCCCCTCAAGGACAAGATCTTCGTCTTTCGTAATTAGAACAACATTTTCCGAGAACCGCAATTCTCCTCCGTTCTCCGATATAGCGTTAACAGAAAGTAAATTTTTGGTTAAATTAGTAGCATGCAAAACATCGTTTAACGATACCGATTATCAACGGTCCCCATTCCTAATGACTCCAATGATTTACTTCTCCTGACAACTGCAATATTCTGCTCCTGCACTTTCATCTTCCGTAACAAACCAACAGACATTATTTGTCATAAGTGAAGAGCAGCTTGAGCCCCTAGTTGAAGCTATTTAGTTCGATAATAATTAAAGCGATAGAGATTTTTAACGCAACACCTCACCAACTCTTTCTCTCCAAAATTTTTTTTGTTGTCAAAAATCAAAATCAAATCAAAAGAAACGTCATCTAACGAACGGACACAATACGTTCGTTAAACGAGGTTTACCGTATTAATTATTTCAGAATCTGTAAGAGACAGGAAAATTTGGATTAAAAAAACTGAAAGAGCATGGTCATTAAGAATCCATTAATAAGGCATTTTGGGGAAATAAAAGTTTATAGGACACTATAGTACGGTCGTATGGAGCGCTCAGTCGCACGACAGAGATTAATAGGAGTAAATTATAATGTTTCAAATTATTTTCATCTTTTTTTTACGAGTTATAAAGTGATGATCACTACAATTGATCAATGATCGCTCATGGAGCGTTCACTCGCATAACAGGCTATAAATATCGATGTTTGGCAAGCGTAGCGAGCAGGTTTCATCGAGAGTTGATGTGCGTAATTATTTTGTTTGCAGATAAGAATTTCGTATTCATTTTAGTCATTAACTCAATGATGTTGTTGAGAGCCATTGTATATTATTGTCAATTATCCTGCTCTTCAAGCCATTACATCACTTATTACCCCGTAAGTAGTACAATGATTTTCTAAATATAATACTATAATTCAATTTGAAACGTTATACATATTTGGTGTTTTAATTCTAATTAAATTCAAAGTCAAATTAATTAAGCAATGCTGTAATTAAATAAATAATTTATAAAAGTTTATATTACAACTTCCTATAGTGACTAAGACAAAGGTTAAGAGCCCCTGCTCTGTAGTTAATATTGAAACCACCATATTTTCCATTATACCGGCTTCAATTTGCACCAATGTATGCTTACATAAACTAACAAAGGCCACAAATACACATACATTTCTTCAGAGGAGAATGTTAAGAATATTTTTTTTTTTAGATTTTGACGCAAGAAAACTTATAAAATGTAATTTAAATATAAAACAAAACCAAAACAAACATTGAATGACGTCATTACCATCATTTCATCAGTTTGCGTAACATACGAACCGTCGTCGTTTTATTTTCTATTCCACCAGTTTCTATTTTATTCATTCTAATCTAATGCCTATGCTATAAATGTATACTAGACAACAACAAAAATTTGTAAATAAGGCATGCGTAGAAGACATTTTTATTAGCATTTCTTTAGCTTTATTTATCTGTGCTGCGTGTACCCTGTAAGTAAGTAAATGTTGGGTATCTGTATCTGATTGGCATTATGAGAATATTTTATGTATATGTAGTACAATATGTACAGCACAGGATAGATGAAGAAAAAAATGGTTGATTCAGATATCATAATTTAGGTTTCATATACGTATAAGTACATTATGTATTTGAAAGCAATGTCATTTCACAAAACTATGTTGTGGAGATTATCTGACCACCAATTTAAATGTTGTTAAATTTGTTGCCGTATTTTAATTTATTTTTAAAGAGTAAATAACCTCAACCAACAAATACGACTTTAGTCTTGCGGTTGAGGTCAACCTGTTTTTTTTTGTTTATACGTATTTATTCCTCTGCACTATTCAAGTGCTTTATTCGCTTACATGATCTACAGACATTTATAAATAAACTACCCAATATTAGTTTTATGTACAGTTTTTTTTTGGTATTTTATGTTCACGTTTTATATCGGATTGCTTTGCAAATTATGGTTTTATTTTATTCGTATCGCTTTGGGATTTTTATTTATTTGTATACTTAATAGAGGCTGATTGAGAGCATGAAATAATGCTTGGCGTAAACAACTTGGTGTTATACTGTTTTTGTGTAACCGAGAACTCTTCGGGGACAGTTGAGGATCTTCCCTCATAATATTCCACTGTTTATTAGCAATAAGGTTATTGTTGAAATTGTCTGTATAAGATACTAAGTTCTACGTTTCATATTCGCGAGCATCTAACTTTATTCAAATTTAAATACCACGCAAATTATATTTTTTGCACTAGTTTCTGTAGTTAAATTTACTAGAAAAACCAAAAAATAAATAAAAAATGTATCTGTATCCTGTTACGAGATATTTTAAGCTTAACTATATACAGCGGTGAGTCAATGAATTTTGTTTTGTTATTTAAATGCCTTTAGATTGCATGGGCGGATTAACTGAGAATGCTGTATTACGTCGAGTTTAATGAACCGTTCCAAAGGTAATATCAAACTCTTTCGCTTACACCTATTTTCACTTTTGTCTGGACAATATACCCACTTTATTGAAAGAATTTATCAAATAAATCTATTAAGTATAGATAAGCAAGCCTATATTAAAGTAGACAAAACGAATGATCGAGACCTTTTGAACCGTACTTGTTAACGTATTGGTGAAAATCATGGGGCATGTGTAGCCAAAATTCTTTTAATGTCTGTCGAAACATATTACAATTAATTAAGTTAATTTTTGGTCAGGGACCAAAAGAAACTATTAATACTGCTCTATATTAGACGACTACAGCTACGATCTACAAATCACTTACTAAAAATTACCATTACGCCATGGGCATATTCACCAAATAGGAATTTCGCCTTTTAAATATTTCTCTATGAAGAAGCTCTTATAACACCACTAAAATTCCTCCTTTTCAATTTTCATCAATACAAAAATTCATACAATATGTATAGGCACCCCCAGATTTTATTCCATTGATTTCTAAGATACATTTAAGGCGCGATTATTGGTTTGAAAAGGTTTAATTACAAATTTTAGTATGTTCTTTGCTATTAACAATATAGCATTCTAGCTGGTCAAAGTTTCTATTGATTTGTCAACCACTTCTAAGCCCGCCACATGTTTGAAATTTTTCAAATTTCATAAGTCCCTGTTAATTCTTGATGTTTTTTTTTAAATTGTTTGGTTTAACATTAGTAATTTTCCGTGATATGTGATGACAACATATTTAATTAAATTTGCTTGTTAAATATAAAATTTAAAGGGCTGAAACCTCATGAGGTGGTCAGAACTTCGGTCTTTGGTATCTTCAATGGGGATAGCATTCACCTTTGTCATAAAGTTGGTGTGACACAGTATTAATTTCTATTTTAACCAACATTTATGTACTTATACAACAACAGCCAAACAGGTCAAAAGCTTCAGTAACATGGGTAAAAATATCTGATTTAACACGAAAAATCGTATTCTAGAACTTTATACCGAAAGTAGTATACAAAATTATACTGACATTTCTAACCGTGTAATTGGCCATATTCCAGAACTTTATCCAAAAATCATTTTAGAATCCCATTTACAACGCCCATAATAATCGGGTAAGGAATAACCAAGTTCTATCCTACTTGGCCATATACCAGAGCTTCATCCAAAAATCATTTTAGAATCCCATTTCCCGCACACATATCAAATTTCATCATAATCGGTTAAGAAATAGCCAAGACCATCCTACTTGGCCATATTCCAGAGCTGTATCCAAAAATTATTTTAGAATTCCATTCCCAACACATATGTCAAATTTAATGATACCCGGTTAAGGGATAGCCAAGTTCCATCCCACTTGGCCATATTCCACACATATCAAATATTCCCATTTCCATAAACATATCAAATTTCATTATAATCGGGTAAGGCAAAGCCAAGTATTATCCTACTTGGCCATATTCCAGAGTTTCATCTAAAAACCTTCTTAAATTCCCATTTCCAACGCACATGTAGAATTTCATCATAATCGATTGAGAAATGAGCAAGTTCCATCGTACTTGGCCATATACCAGAACTTCATCCTAAACTCATTTTAAAATTCCATTTCCAATACACACGTCGAATTTTATCATAATCGGTTGAGAAATGGGCAAGTTCCATCATACTTGGCCATATTCCAGAACTTCATCCAACCAACATTTTAGAACCCCATTTCCAATACAAATGTCGAATTTCATCATAGTTAGTTGAGAAATGGGAAAGTTCCATTATACTTGGCCATATTGCAGAACTTCATCCAAAAAAATTATAGAATCCCATTTTCAACGCACATGTGATGAGAAATAGGCAAGTTCCATCATACTTGGCCATATTCCAGAACTGTATCCAAAAATCATTTTAGAATCACATTTCCAACGCACATTTCGAATTTCATCATAATCGGTTGAGAAATAGCCAAGTTCCATCATACTTGGCTATATTCCAGAACTTCATCCAAACAACATTTTAGAATCCCATTTCCAACACACATGTCAAATTTCAAAATAATCGGTTGAGAAATAGGCAAGTTACATCATACTGGGCCATATTCCAGAATTTCATCCAAAAGTCATTTTAGAATCCCATTTGCAACACACATGCCAAATTTCATAATAATAGAATATCCAAATTTCACCATATAAACAATTTGTTAACTACTCACTACACTCTAATCCAACCCCAACTCAACTCCAACTCAACTTCAACTCAACCCGCAAATTGACCCATAACTTAACCTTCAATCCAATTCCAAATTCAATGCCCAATTCAATAATCAAACCAACCATATATAAAAAAATCGTAAATATTTATAAAACCAGGTATTTTGGATCAATTCGTATGGCAGGTACCCCACCCTCTTGACGTACAGTCTCCAAAAGCTCTTCAAATCTCCGCCTTAGCCATAGAAACAGATTGGCGATACCATGGGTACAGACATCCAGACAGACGGACGGATTTTTTTTTTGTTTTGCTTTTTCAGACTCAGGGACTTTCAAATTTTTCGTCATTTTTAACAGGATTTCAATACTTTGGTTTTTTTTAGACCGAAGTAATAATTGAGCTGCATAGGAGAACAGGAAAATAGGAATAAAAGGCAAACAAAAATCCGAAGCCGGAGTGGGTCAATTCCACATGGCTCCGGTTCTCTTAAAAATAAGAAAATGAGCATAAACTCCGCGAGCCCTGGTATTCCAAAATTAAAATTTTTTACTTTGCACAAATAATTTTGAACATGACCATATTTCGAAGTTATATCCGTTTTAGATAAACCAAAGTTATTGAAATTCTGTCAAAATGACCAATCATTTTGTTTATTCAAAACCATTTTTACAAAAAAAAAAAAAATAATAATAAAGCCCTGAGCATGGATGTCTGTTACTCACGGTATCTCGAGAGCGGCTTCGTCGAATTGAAATTTCTTTCCGTCAATTTGTTTGTATGGTTAAAGCGGAGAATTGAGACTCTTTTAGAACCTGTACGTCTAGAGAATCGTGTACCGGCCATAGGAATTGACACCTAACCGCGTGGTTATTAACACATGGTATTACGACATGGTTTTCGACTCACGTTTGAGGGTTGAGTTCGGCGGGTTTTGCGAATTGATTTGGAGTTGGATTGGGGCTGTGGGAGTGAGTTGAGTTACGATATACATATTTACGGTTAGCCATGTTGATTTGAGAATTGATTTGGAGTTCAGTTAAGGGGTTAAGGGCAGAGTTTGGTTTGAGTTTAAGAGGCTATTTCTGAATACGATATGAATTCGAATGCATAAGATTCGTATTTGATTTAAGTAAAAAACGAGCGAATCTGATGCAATTCTAATAAGAATGCGATACTTTCGTATTCGTATTGTATTCAGAAATAGCCCTCAGGTTAAGTCAGCAATTCAGTTTGAGATTATTTGGAGTTGTGTTGAGGGTTGAGTTGAAAGTTAGCTTGAGTTGTTTTAAGTTGAGTTCATGTGTAGGAATAAGTTTGGGGTTGAGTTGGAGTCTCAGTTTTCGGATCGTGTTTATTTAGGGATTGAGTTTCGAGTAGAATTGAAGACTGAGTTTGGCGTTTAGTGAGGGTTTGAGGATTGAGTGTTGATTTGAGGATAGAGTTGGACGTTGAGTTTGAGAGTGGAGCTGTGTCCGAATATTGATTTTTGGGTATTGAGTTGGGGTTATATAGGGAAGGTTAGATTAGTTGAGCATGTACACCATTCAGTTTTCGAACCGTGTTGATTTAGGGATTGAGTTAGCGTTGAGTTTGGGGTTGAGTTGGGGATTAAGTTGAAAGTTGGGTTGGGGTTGAGTTTAGGTGTCGGTTTGAGTTTCGATCGACTTGAAGTTGAGTTGGGGTTGAATTTGTGCTTTATGTAGTTGAGGGTTGGAGTTTGATTTGCTGATTGAATTGGAGGTTGGGTTGGACGGGAGGGGGGGGGGGGAATTGAATAAGGGTTTCACAGTTCAGTTAGGGATTGATTTAGCAGTTGAGTCAGAGGTTAGATCAGGTGATGTAAGCATGTAATTTTCCGGACCGAAGTTTTGATCACCTCGTGAAGTTTCGCCCTTTATATTTTTTTAAATTTTAGCCCAGTGACTACTTTTAGTAGTAGTTTAATATGTAAATTTGTAGTTTCAAATAACGGTGGTGTATGCGCTAACGATCCTAAGAATAAGGATTACTGTTACACGTTATTTTCACCAAATTAACCCTTACAATAAAAGCTCGATTTAAGAAACACATACGCTGAAAACCGGTGTTTCCTGTTATTTCTCTTTTTATAAAAATTAGGTTCAAAGCGATAATAGCATGGCCCGCTAAAATTTACAAAATACTTAGAACAAGAATGCCAAGTTGCAGAGGACTAAAAGTTTATCAAAATATTTTAGCATTTTCCAAAATTCTATTGAATTCTCTGAAGCAAAATCTAAATTCTGAAATGTTGTTATTTTTACGAATAAATTTATGGAATCCTCAACTTTTAAGTTGTGTAAACTGTGAAGGTACATATTTTGAATTATAAGAAACGGCTTATTCTTCAATTTGGCAATTACAAAAATTAAATTTATATTAAATATAATTTTCAATATACATTTTGCAGAAATTAAAAATTGTTGAATTGGTAAGATGGACATTAGGTAAATGTGCATTGTTTTGTTATACCAATTTCGACAGAAATTCAAGTTAATGTGTTTTCCTATGGGACTTGGGGTATTGAATTTATGTTTTTGTCTTCCAATCAAACTCTCACAGAAGTTTCAAACAAATGTTTAATAATGTTCAAATTTAAAATCGTCAAAGGTGGATTATATTTTTGATGCGTTATTTATTTTCTTCAGACATAACGTTTCAAAATGTTTGCAAACAATTTACGACCTTGTATTGAAAATTTTCATAGTTTAACCCTTAATAGATGAAAGGCTTCGCTGAGAGAACATACATTAAAATAAAAGCTCTCGTTCGTTAAGGGTTAAAATTGGGTTACCTTAGAAGTATTGTACCTCAAACAAGGATATGAATAAGAAGTCTGATAACCTCTATCTGAGAATGTCAAGAACCATGCTGTTGTTATACCAAATATTTTAAACCAATAAATTTTCCATCTAAAAAAAAAAAAAAGATTTACTACTCCTGTCACAAAGCAACTGAGAAACACACATACTACCACAAACCAATTGAAAACACCAAATTTTACACAATTGTGTCCTACTAAACATGCATTTTACATTTACATGATTATTTTCTCTCGTTTTTCCCACATTTTTCATTCGTCGTTTTGGCTTCTCTATCTCAATTCTCTCGATTTTAACCAAAACAAAATAAAACATTCTGGTGTTTTTATTATTATTAAAGTGCGGAAAATCAAAACAAATACAATTTCACAGTATATTTATTTACACAGTACATATTTTTCATTTGCTTTGGTTGACAAAATTGGTTGATAAAATGATTAATAATAAAAATAATTAAATATTATAAATGAAATGGGTTTTAATTGTTCATATTTGTGATTGCATTTATGTTTACAAAAGCAAAGTCCGTAAATTTAAAGAAAATACAAGTGAAAATTTTACCTGCTTGAAATGTGTGATTTTTTCGCGATACGCAATTTCTTCGAAAATATAATTTTTGTTAATAAGTAAATGTAAAAAAAAACAATAACAAATTATTAAAATTATTTGAGATATGTAAGTGAAATTATCTTTTTATAATAAATTTCGGAAAATTTATGAGGCCGATTTAAAAAAAAAGTGTATCATTTTTGTATTTGTTGTTGTGTAATTTGATTAGTGTTGTGTTTGTAAACCTTTTCACTGTGCATTGTGCCACATTATAATTTGATTTGCTTTATTTTCGTGCTCGGCTTACTATTAATAAATACAATATAATACTGTATTGTATATTACTGGGAAATTTATAGATTAATTCTTTAATTAACGAAACCCTTGTGATGTAACGAAAACGAGCATGTGTTGAGAAAATTCAACCAATGCTTCAGTAAAATATGTATTTATTAAATCTTAATATCTGCCATCATTGAAATTTGATAGACATTTTAAAAGCATATAATTTTCTAATCTTATCATTTTGCTTAAATTAGTGACTATCAATAGTGCCACATGGAATGTTTAGCATGAAGTTACTTAATACTGATTATGTACTAATTAAAATGAAGTCATCTAAACATTTTGGAACTGCTACTACAAGTAATCACTCTTGTAGTTGCAACTTTATTATAATATAGCTTAAATGAAATAATTCGATTTTAAATATATCAATTCCCATATTACAAATCTTTCTGTGTTTATTATTAAATAACTTACCCGACCTAAGCAAGTTGCTGGAAAATATCCAAAATCAGATACATGACTTCGTGATTATTTTGGAAATAACAATGAATTGAGGTTTTATTTTTAAAAATCATGAATTAGCGTAATTTAATTATTTTAAACCAACCCAAACTTCTTGGTACTGTCTTATTCCTCAGTCAAGATCTTTGGAGCAGAATATAATTATAGTTTATACGTCCAAACTAAACTTTTAAAATTCACATCAAGCAGTGAATAGAATAAAAGTTTCATTTAACATGTTTTTAAGGCGGTCTAGTTTAGGATTATGTTTTGTACTTTCCATTATTTTTAACATTTTAATAAATTCCAAACTAACAGGTGAAAATTAAAACTTGTTTTTGTATAGATATCGCGTCATTTAAATGAAACAAACCCATTTTTTAATGACTCATATTTTATTTCACGAAAAATTACATCTCAACTGGTTTGATTGTAATAAATCTGGACAATATGAATGCAACTAAAACAGTCGATATGACAAAACCAACGGCAAACATATAAAATGTTTCTTCCGTAAATATATCCGTAAATGCTGGTAAATCTTTATAGACCCGTTCAATTAAATCCATATGACCCGATCGTTTAGTCATTTTGTGTGGTTTAATACTAAAATATGTACTAATGAATTACAAAAGGACCACAATGTTTACTTTTTCTTTCCTATTTTTCCACCTGCACCACCACCGGCTGATTTCTTTTCAGATTTTGTTTTTATTACGTTAACTGGTTCCTCTTTTGGAGCTAGCGTTGATATATGCTTATTCGTAAGTTCCAATAATTCTAGTGTTGTTAAATTTTCACTATTGAAAACTATAGATTTTAAATTAAGCTCATCTAGAAAATAGAATAGAAAGATAAAGAAATTAGTTTACACGATAATAAATTATAAGTGCAAATGGGCTTTGCTATTTACTTGGAACAGCTGGATTCAATTGAAAGGCGACTGTTGGTGGTCGACGATCACAAACGATTTCAGTTTTTAATGCACAATTTGGATTTGTTAATGAAATCTTTGGAATCGATAGATGAAATAGATAATCTCTGTGAAAAAAAATAAATAATTTTTTTTTTATATTCTAGCGATAAAACGTCATGTCAACCGAAAGGGAATTGACAACGGGTGGGCCAACACAAATGCATCCGATTCCCTATGATTTAGCGACAACTCTACAAATAAATGGTGGCGTTAATTTAATCGGAAAAACATTTGGTGAGGAAGTCTATTTATTTATCGAGTACTCACCAAATAAAAGAATGTATTAATTTTCGTTTTTCTTAAGGAAATAACGATGGCAAATGGTTGGAAAATAATGGACCTGCAATGCAATTTCGTGACGACGAAATGATACCCTCACGTAAGTTAACTTTTGTTTTATATTTATTTAATGCACCTTTTTAACTTATTATCGAGAAAGCTACCTACTTAGTAATTTGTACGCCATTTATGTGAAAAATTGTACACTGAACACAAGAAAAACTCGGAAAATACAATTTATCGCATGCGCCAGACGGCGAAAATTTCTAAAAATATATTTTTGATTACCGTACCTTGTTGATTGAACATTTTCATGAAATGGATCGAATGTTACTGTAATCCTTTTAACAGCTTTTAAATTGATTTGTTTTATTTGTTTAGTAATTGCGGATATAATTCCGCCAGATCGGCGAAATGCTCCACTTGCTGGCACTGACATTTTATAATTGTATTTTTTTATTACTTTAGAGCCCTGCGATTATTTCTATATTCTTTATGGTGCATCAAAATTTTCATGAAAATTTCGACATGGTGATTTTGACAGTCGAAACGATGGTGATTTAATGATTGGAATTTAACCGGTTCGATTATGTATTGTGCCTTCATGTGTTGTGTTGTGTTGCATTCAACACGTTAATATTTCTTGCAATCCATTTTTCGTAATGGAAATGTATTTGGAGCATTGTACACAATCAATATTTGAAAGTTTGTTCTAAATTTAGGACAATTTTTTATTAAATTATTTAATTAATCATCCATTTTATAAAATATATTTTAGTTGCATGCAACTAATAATATTGCAACTTAAAAAAATTCCCGATTAAATTGAAAAATCCATCTGGTGACTAGCACACGTATCATAATATTACGCATAAATAATTCTCATCCTCACCACCATACCAAAAAATTTTCATTTTTTAGTTTAGTTTTTGATACGAAATGCATATGGCGTCTTTTTAAGTAACATCATTATCATATTATAATACGAGAAAAATATTAAATTTAAATTGTGATTTTGTGTTTTTGTATAAATCCATTGTGCCTCGAATAAATAATTGTGATATAATAAATAATGTATCCTGTAGGGCAACGTAAGTTTTATGTAGTTTTGGTGAAGTAATCATGAGAATTTTGACTTTAAAAATGTGGTTTGATTGACGTCTGCTGTTCTGTGTATTGTCAAAGAAACGAGCGAGAAAATAATTTTTTTTTTGTGTTGTGTGTGCCTGAATTGTGAAGCACCAAATTTGCATTGTCTTCCGTAATTTCGTATTGCAGTTTTCTTTAAAAACAAATCTTGATTTCGTGATGAACGTTTTGATTTAAGTTTCCAAATATTTGGGATTTTAAAGAAAATTTATAATTTTTCTTTCATTATGTATAGTTTTTAGGTCATCGACCGTCCGTGGTGTGTGACTTCTTTTTGTATGGCAAGAGAATGCGCGAGTTTTTGTTTTACTCGTCGTTTGAAAGTCTTTTAATTTTTTTTATTTGTTGTATTAATGCCCGATATATTTTTTAGCTGGTGGTTGAAGTGTTATTGTTCACCAATTCTAAACATATTTTACGTAGAAAGTTTCGGGACAAAAATTCCAACTCAACATAAAATTCGAAGTAAGCTTTGTTCTGTACGATAAGGAAGATACACCCAAAAACACCTTTGATTTTGTTGTTTGAATTTTCGTATTTCATGTATCAAAAACAACTGAGAATAATTTGGAAAAATTCATTGTTACGGCCAAACCCCGCAGTGACGTAATCTGTATGGGGTATGGGGTTTCTGTGTGTGCGTTTGACAAAAATATGATTCATGAAAATTTGACAGTTCTTGTGTGTCTGGAATTAAAATTTTCAATGTTAAATTTCATCGGTGGGCTGAACAATCTGGCTTTTTCAATTTTTATATACGGATGTTTGCCAGATTTAAAAGTTGCATCTTGTGTAACTTGGATACTTCCAACAAAGCCTTGGTTTTGAAATTGGTCAAAATTTTGACCAATTGAGGTTGTAAACTAACTGGGAAACAACTCTCGGTCATTTTTGTGGCCCAAATTAAAATAATTGATAATATACACCCCAATTCCCATTATAGTCGTATCACGTCATTTTTCATGACTGTAGTCACGTCAAATCAATTTTCCTATTTTCTTATAACAATTTCGATTCACCAAGAAACAGCAATTCGGCTCGATGAAAGTTGATCCTGCTATCGACGAATTGACTTTTCTTGACAAATCGAACAGTTTGACAGCAGAAAGATCATATTTCATCGAGCCGGATTGCTGTTTCTTAGTGAATCGAAATCGTCATAAGATTCTTTCATGATACATCTATGTATGTAATGTATGTACATATATTAAAGCATCCCTAAGTAAACCGTTGTCATGTTGTCAAACGTCGAATTTAAATTCATTTATCAATTGCGGAGTATTTTTAGGACAGTAATTTATTGCTTAATAGTTCGAATTTTTGACGACAGTTTATCCTGTTTTATCAAGCTAAACTAAATAATCTTTTAAGCTATTTCTTTTAGAAATGTGGCTTAAGCAATTTAAGCGAAGTCGACCTGTGTAGAACTAAGAAATAATTTTTTTTTATTACCTACCTAGGTAGATAGCTACAAATGTTTCAAACAGCAATTTAGTAAAATATTTATCTTCCTCCTATTTGTCTGTATTTCCAAGAATTTAGTTATTGCTTTAACCAAATTATTATTAACTTGTCCAGTAGTGTCTACAAAACTTTTCGTTTTATAATAGCATTTTTTGAAATGGGTGTGTGCAACAAATGATCTGTGTAATGATATGATGCCAAGCAGTCTACATAAAAATATGCTTAATTAGTAGTTAGACACAATCGCCTCTTTTCACTTGATTGGCATCACTTATAGTTTAAAACAACTTTGTAATGCCCTCTCGATTTTGTCGTTAAAGGCATAGTTTTTTTTTGCAGATTGAGAACCTTGTTAAGTTGTTACGAAAGCAACTGATATCACAACAAAAGGGGTACAAGACAAGAACCGTGAACTATTTAAATGTTTTGTTGTTCTACTGGAAAATTAATAATTTTTTTATTTTACTTATCGTACTACTTAGTCATATCAAGCACGAGAAGGTTAATCATTAGGTAAACAAAGTGTGTTTCCTCTCAAATTTTACAAAAAGATGATCCGAAAAAACCTTAACACTGGCTGAAAAGCAAGAAATACAGATGAGTTACAGTAAAGGAGGTTCGGAATTTTAATCGAACTAAAGTCAAAATGCGAATTGCCGAAGTGTAAATGTTCTTATACATAATTTTCTAGAAAATACTGAAGGACACCAAAAAAAGCAAGGAGGCTCCAACCCCAGCAGACAAGCACCCGATCCTCTGCAAAGCTCAAATTTAGGTAGTTCAATATTTGTATTGTAGCATTAACATAGAATTAATGCCGGCATTACACGGGTACTATTTGTAATATATAAGTGCACTTCCTAAATGCTTTGAAATTACAGAAAACCACCGTTGAACAAAGGGCTAGAAGAGAAGCGATTCAAATTTGGAAATGGGTTTCTGATTTTTAGTAACGTATCGCAATATCAGGTTTATCTAAACCGCCCTTATGGTTATAATTATAATAAACAATAATTTCATGATTTACTGAAGGGCGATATGTTTTTGGCTATACATCTTAGCCGATACCTAATACGGAGTAAAGGTCTTTAGTACTATTGTTTTCTGAACAGCAATAGATTTCGATCTACCAATTCAAGAATGGCACAATGGTTGATAAACGTGTTTGTTGTTTGATTTTGTTTAGGTATATGCTTTAACGAAGAAAATCCGTATTCGCACAAGTAGGTTGAGGCAAAATTTAATATTATCAGTTGTCTTATTTAATGATGCTCAATATTCCTGCACTAAAATTCGGATACTCGATAATTCATCATAGGGTATATTAAAAAATTCAGCGACTGCGCAGTCATTGCTCAATTTAGGACGTTTTTTAATAAGTTTGATAGTAAAGTTTCTGTTTTTTTAGATAAGCTGGTATGTTCCTTTAATCTACTCTGTGGTACTGTCAGCCTACAGAGTTGGGTGCTTATTGATAATAATATTGCAAATTATTTAAAGAAATGTTTGATAATCCTTTACATCCCTATATTTAAGCAGTAAGGTCGCTTAATAATAAATTAAGTGCCCGTCAAACCAATTTTGTGGTAAACCACTTTTCCAGTTGAAAAATATTTCGCCGGACGTTCTTAAGCCTTGTTCTTATTAGTCATGTTACTTGATTTCAAGTACTTGAATAACTTGAACCTACTTGACCAATATGAACGTGTTATTTTGCTTGAATTCAAGTTAATTTTACTTGACTTCAAGTTTCAAGTAAAGTATAGGCCTTTCAACTTTTGTGTTCAAGTTGAGTCGTCTCAGATGAGCCACATTATAAAATTTAATAGTGTGGAAAGTTCTTTATCCAAATAACGAAGCTAACATTTTTGATATGACAAGCACATGTAGCCTCTCAGTAGTTGTATTATTTTATTTATAGAGAAAAAATTCTCGAAATTCTTAGCTGTATTTCCATGAGAAAAATGTAATTCAAATTATTTTTGAATAACAGTATAAACCCGTTTATTGCAACTAATTAAATGCAACCCGAAGTTGCAAATTGCGAATTGTTGCAAATACCGGGTATATATTTTTAATATGAAATAAATCAAATTTTTTGCATTATCAAAATAATATATTTATTATAGAATTCAAAATCTTCATTATTATAAAAAAATGTCGCTTTAGAATCGCAATGTTAGAAATTCAATCTCGATAATTTAAGCTACTCGTTTTTTTGACTCTCCTTTAAAATTATCTCAGTTAAAACAATACACCTAACATGAAAGAAAAAGACAATAGATATGTATGTATGTAATTTTAAAGGAAAATCGAGCAAACGAAAAGTTGCAGTTATCGAGGCCAAATGTATAATCGTTGCAAATCTAAATTTCAAAGTTGCAATTATCGAGTAGTTGCAATAAGCGGGTTTATACTGTATTTTTTCTCATGGAAACAAGTCGTGAATTATTTTTTCGAATTGAAATAAAACAACAAGTAGAAAGAACAAGCTGGTGTCGGGTGGTATAACTAAAATTAGAAATGAATTAAATAATAAGCGTAGCTATTTCCTTGAAAAATTTACAACAACAATTGCTTAGGATAAACCCTCGCAAGAATAACATTAACCCAAAAAACGATTGGGTTAATTTAAACCCAATTCTAATTTTTGGTTATGATACCTGCCACATTGCATATTAAATTTATATTTTATTTCGAAAAGTTGGCTTTTGCCAATTAAATCAAATTAATTTGCTATTTTCTTGGGAAACAAATAAACCCAAAATAGTTGGTCAACAAAATACGCTAAATTCAAACCAAAAGTTTGCTCGTGAGCAATTGTTGCAAAATACGACTATATTGAATAAATCTAGATTTCCGGATAATGGCGTTGAGTTGCTTGATCCCGAAGTTATCCGAAATTATCGATAATGATGTCGTATTTTCGAGATTATTCGAAGTTTTGCTAAGTCCGCATGATAAGCCTAATACCCTTGACAGACTAGGGGTTAGCTAAGCGCGATTAGTGATTTTTTCGAGATTAGTTGTAGTGTGTCAAGTTGAAGATTAGCTAATCTCGTTTTATTTGAGGATTATTGCTAATCGTGATTAGTGCAATAATCTTTGAAAATTTTGAAGTTTATCTCGGTTGTATTTGATTTCAACATTGCTGAAAGTGTAGAAGTTATAAAATCAATGACATCTTAAACAATTTGTGCTGAATAAATTTTGATGTTATGATGAAAGTATTTTTGATATGTTTATAAAAAGAAAAACTAGTATGTTTTAATTTATAAATCTTAAAAATATTGAATTAAAAAACGAGTCCAGCTAATTTACTCCTTAGTTAATTTGAGCGAATCATCATCATAGTATTTTACTTCTCTGCCTAGGAAACTAATCCCTAGTCTGTCAACGCAATTGGATTTGTGTTGGATTAGCTAATCTTGTTTCACTAATCTCGCTTAGCTAATCTCTAGTATGTCAAGGGTATAAGAATACTAGAGTATTCGACATTCTTCGTAATTTCTTAAGTTTCCAAGATTATTGTAAGATTCTAAGTTTATTCAAGTGTTTCGGGAATATTCAAATTTTTTTTTGTAAAGATTTTCGAGCTTTTCGAGATTATGTATTTGTGTTTCTTGAATTAGTAATCGGTCGAGACTTTTTCTAATGAGCTTTCTAAGATTAGTACAGTTTAGGTACGTATGGAGGATGTTGAGTTATATTGGTGACATTTTTCGAGATTTTTTTACATCTGCCACGATTCTTGAAATTATGTAGTCTGGTTAAACTATATTGCGAAAGATGTTGAAGATTATTTGAGATTAGATATGAAAAGACTAGTTTATTCAAAATTGTCTTGTCGTATTTCTCTGTCTTAAGGTTTGCTGGAAAAGTGCAATAATCAGGCAGTAACATTTAACGACGCTAAGTTGTCTGTACTCGTGTGTTTGAACAGCACTGATTATATGCAAGAGTTAAACGTTGTTTGAAAAAATCTAAGTATGGTATCGTGCCGTTTGGGCTTCAGTAATTAAACGTCACTTTACTAAATAATCATTTATCCAAACAAGCGTGTCGTTAGTTTAGTTTAGCTATACTTGATCAACTTCTCTATATGCAATAAAACTCGATTAGCTAAAATTGAGGTTCACATATTACGACTAAACTCAAATTCACCAAATTCGTTTTAATAAATCGCATTGTATCCGGGCTAGATGCCCCAGGAATAAATTGTTAATTTCGAAGATTTGTCTTTAACCATAACAAAAGTTTAGATTATTTTTATAGGGTGTAGAATTAATTTTATTCCTTATTAAGATAAGATATCTGGCTGCAAGGAACGAAATTATGATTTTACTGTTGTTTTGAATTTTAAAGGTAGTAATAGAAGCGATCAAGGTTCTTGCGATGTCAAACAAAAGCTGATTGATATGAACAACTTGAAAAATTGAATACGATAACTTTATAAAATTATCCAATTTCATTAAAATCCTCGTGTGCGAAGAAATTCTTGAGCCCATTGAAGCCAGTAGCGCCATTGAAGCAAAATAAATAGTGCGCCTGTTGGCCAGACGGTATTTCGGGTTTTCGACCCTAGAATGACAATCTAATTTCAATAATCACTGTAGTTTTCTCTAGTAAATTAATATATTTCGACAGACAGGCGTATATTAAATGTAAAAACTAAGTTTGATGGTGAGATGAGGGAGTGAGTATTCATTTAAATTTCCTCTTTAGTTTGACCAATTTAAGCAATTAGCCCATGCCATTTTGATAAACAATTTTTATCGAAGTTTAATTATTTCATCATTAAAAAATTTCCGTCGTTACATCTAGATACATTTTTGATGGAAACATGACAAATTATCAAACTTTGTATTAAACCTTCGATTTATTACTTTCCCGTAATACTAAATTTGGTTTTTAAATGAGAAGTTTTAAAGAATTTATGATTTGTTTTAAAATTACTGCGTTTGGCAATAGACTCAGTGAACCTTTTTAAATTATTTTTGTTTGGTGTGACGGTTATTTTTTTTTTTTTGTAGAAGCAGAAATGGGTTTGGTAATTTGGTATACATAAATAAAATAATAAAAAATGCATGCGATTTTTGTTTAATTTTATTTTATTAATTTATTATCTTTCAAATGAAAATTTGGCTATTTTTTAATAATTAAAACACAAGAAAAAAGAAAAGTGTCTAATAATTATTATTATTTCTTTATTTATAATTTTATTTATTTTTATAGAATCACAATGGACTTCCTCGCCACCTCGGCCTCAGAGCCCTTCCTCACAGACGCAGACCAGCTTTGATACACTTTCATGTAAACACTCCACTATATATAAAACTATATTTATTTTTATTATATTAGTTATATTCATAAATGCTAAATTCTAAAATTTTAAAATTAAGAAAATTTATTAAATTAAGAACATATTTTTAAGAATCGTAAGTTTTATTTTACTTTTTGTTTTAAATATGTGTATTTTATGGGTGTACTACGAAATGACGGTGAAGGAAAATTTTAATTTAAAGTAAAATAAAATTCAAAACCGGGATTCTCTGAAAACTAGGATTTTTATTTTTCCAGAACCGGGATTTTGAAAATCAGGATTAACAAAACAAAAAACAGGATTTTGACAAACCGGGATTATGTAAACCGGGCTTTCGTTATACCCTAGGTAGGCAGACTGCGATTTAAAAAACCAATTTAATAAATTTTTCGAGTTTAGTCGCATTATGTCCAATATTTTAGCTAAACGCGTTTTTTTTTTGCATAGAGTACTTAAAACCGTAGACAGACTGCGGTTTAATAAATTCGATTTAGTTAAACTCGTTCAAGTAATCTACGCAAAACAACGGGATTAGCTAAAATCGAGGTTGACATACTGCGACTTGAATCGAAAAATTCATTAAATCCGTTTTATTAAATCACAGTGTGTCAGAGGTATAAACGAGTTTAGCTATATCGGATTTATTAAATCGCTGCCTGTCAAGAGTATAACACACCCATATTACATATTACAAAAAAAAGAAAGTAAAATTAAAGAAATAATTTAAGCAAAATTAAAATATTTAGTTAATTTTTTTTATTAATAATAATTATTTTATTTATGAATAAATTAAATAATAATAATACCACAGAGTGCCTTAAATGCTTTTAGTTTAAACAAAAAAGCCTAGACTAACACCATTGTAAATTATATGACTAATTAATTATAGTTTATAAGAATTTTTATAATTAAGTGAGTAAATGATGTAAACGTTTAACGAAATGTTTGTGTTCATTGGGTTTTTGTAAATAATAATTCAAAAATTCAATTAAGCCTAATGGTTCCACAGTACAACTGTGATTTTCCTTTACAAGTTAATATCAAACTTAACTTTTTCTTGAACATACCTTGAATAAACTCTTCACGTGTTTTCGTAATCGATGGCGAGGAGAGCTGAGTCTTAAATTGTAAATAATTTTCCATATTCAATGAGCACAAAAGCAAATTCAATTATATTTTTCAATTGATGAATAAGTGTGATGTGTGTGTGCGTGTGTTGGGATTCGTTTTTCGAATATTAATTATAAGATTAAATATTTAAGAGTTTTGTTTTAAGGTGGATCGATAAAGCATAATTTAGAGAATTTTTATTGGAGATCAATGAAAGGTTTAACCTTACGAATAAAAGGCACGTAGACTAATTTTAAAATTTAAATGTTTCTCAATTCAATAAAAAATGAACCCTAGGGTAATTAATCCACGGTTATTTCACAAGAGCACAAAATTGACCTCGACATTTGCTGTTTCTAAAATTTCGCTAGCTTTTTTATCTTTTAAAATATCCAGTCACAATTTGAGTTGCTCGAATTTGATTTCCCTACTATGTCAAAGTCTTTTTAGGCCGTATGTGTCAATTATTGGATAAATCATTTTCTATTGTTGAAATACACATTTTTTTCGGTTTTATATTCATTCGTTTATTTCTTTTTATTCATTTTTTGAGAACGGTTATCTTAGAAGTTTGAGAATTTTTAAAAAAGTCGCTCGACAAAATTGACACATTTAGGTTAAACCAATAATATTGATTTCTGGAAATAATTTTGAATTGGTTTTTAAAATAATCCCAATCTTGAAATATTCTGCCAAATATGGAGTGTCGCAAATGCAAATGCAAATTAATTTATTGTTTTTTTCTTTTTTTTTTTTTTTCTTGCTCATTGTATTTTAATTTAGCACCTTCAGCACCTGGTGCGACAGTAAATCCATCACCTGTAACTACAACAGCGGTACCTGGTAGTGCATTAAGTGTTGTTTCAGCAACACCACCGGCACCACCAGAATTACCCGTGTTCACATGTCCGCGTCGGCCAAATTTGGGGCGCGAGGGACGTCCCATAGTATTACGCGCCAATCATTTTCAAATCTCTATGCCACGAGGTTTTGTTCATCATTATGACATAAGCATACAACCGGATAAGTGTCCGCGCAAAGTTAATCGTGAAATTATCGAAACAATGGTGCACGCTTATAGTAAAATATTTGGTGTATTGAAACCTGTATTTGATGGCAGAAATAATCTCTACACACGGGATCCGCTACCTATTGGTAATGATAGGGTCGAATTGGAGGTGACATTACCGGGCGAAGGAAAAGATCGTGTATTTCGTGTGACAATCAAATGGTTAGCTCAAGTATCGTTATTTAATTTGGAGGAGGCTCTGGAAGGTCGGACCCGACAAATACCATACGATGCAATTTTAGCCCTTGACGTTGTTATGAGACATTTACCAAGCATGACGTATACACCGGTGGGTCGAAGTTTTTTCAGTAGTCCTGATGGCTATTATCATCCATTGGGAGGTGGTCGTGAAGTATGGTTTGGTTTCCATCAGAGTGTTCGCCCATCGCAATGGAAAATGATGCTTAATATTGATGTGTCGGCCACCGCATTTTATAAAGCTCAACCGGTTATAGAGTTTATGTGTGAAGTACTCGATATTAGAGACATTAATGAACAACGTAAACCTTTAACTGATTCACAACGTGTCAAATTTACAAAAGAGATCAAAGGATTAAAGATTGAAATTACCCATTGCGGTACCATGAGACGAAAATATCGAGTGTGTAACGTAACTAGACGTCCAGCTCAAATGCAATCGTAAGTTTTTTTTGTTAAGGTATTTTTTTTTGTGATTAAATGCAATTTGTTTTGCCCTAGATTTCCACTGCAATTAGAAAACGGTCAAACTGTCGAATGCACTGTGGCTAAATATTTTTTGGACAAATATAAAATGAAATTACGATACCCACATCTACCATGTTTGCAAGTTGGTCAAGAGCATAAGCATACTTACTTACCATTAGAAGTATGCAATATTGTGGCTGGTCAGCGATGTATTAAAAAATTAACCGATATGCAAACTTCGACTATGATTAAGGCAACTGCACGCTCGGCTCCAGATCGTGAACGTGAAATCAATAATTTAGTTAGACGGGCTGATTTCAATAATGATGCATACGTTCAGGAATTTGGTTTGACAATCTCGAATAGTATGATGGAAGTACGTGGTCGTGTGTTACCACCGCCCAAGTTACAATATGGCGGACGAGTGTCAAGCATGAGCGGTCAAGTAAGTTTACGATAATTTTAATTTAAACCATAATAAACTCCTTTGTTTGGAAGAGATATTTGTAAAATTAGCCCCCAAAGGTTTTTCCTCCTCAGAATAAGGTGAGCCTGGCGTCACCAAATCAGGGTGTATGGGACATGAGAGGTAAACAATTTTTTACTGGCGTCGAAATACGTGTTTGGGCTATTGCTTGTTTTGCACCACAGCGTACCGTACGGGAAGATGCACTTCGTAATTTTACGCAGCAATTACAAAAAATTTCAAATGATGCCGGTATGCCGATTATTGGACAACCATGTTTTTGTAAATACGCCACAGGACCTGATCAAGTTGAGCCAATGTTTAAATATCTCAAAAATACTTTTAATGCTTTACAATTAGTGGTGGTAGTTTTGCCGGGAAAAACTCCCGTTTATGGTATGGAATTTCTAAATCCTGTTGAGATGAATTTTTCGATTATTTTATATTTTTATATATATTTTAGCCGAAGTAAAAAGGGTAGGCGATACAGTATTAGGAATGGCAACACAATGTGTCCAAGCAAAAAATGTTAATAAAACATCTCCACAAACGCTGTCGAATCTTTGTTTGAAAATTAACGTCAAATTAGGCGGAATAAATTCAATTTTAGTGCCATCAATACGTCCAAAAGTTTTTAATGAACCCGTTATTTTCCTTGGGGCTGATGTGACACACCCACCAGCCGGTGATAATAAAAAACCATCGATAGCAGCTGTGGTGGGTTCAATGGATGCACATCCATCTCGTTATGCGGCGACAGTTCGCGTACAACAGCATCGCCAGGAAATTATTCAAGAGCTTAGTAGTATGGTACGGGAACTCTTAATTATGTTTTATAAATCGACTGGAGGTTATAAACCACATCGTATCATTTTGTATCGGGACGGTGTATCTGAGGGACAATTTCCTCATGTGCTACAGCATGAATTGACGGCAATTCGTGAAGCATGCATTAAATTGGAGGCAGATTACAAACCTGGTATTACGTTTATTGTTGTGCAGAAGCGTCATCACACGAGACTATTTTGTGCCGATAAAAAAGAACAAAGTGGAAAATCGGGTAACATTCCTGCTGGTACAACGGTTGATGTAGGTATAACGCATCCAACTGAATTCGATTTTTATTTGTGCAGTCATCAGGGTATACAGGTAAATAAATAATTTAATTTTTTTGTGGTTTTCAAACCACATTTTTGTGGTTTTTATATTTTTATTATTTTTATATGTTATTAGGGTACTTCAAGACCGTCGCACTATCATGTTCTGTGGGACGATAATCATTTCGATTCGGATGAATTGCAATGTTTGACTTATCAATTATGTCATACATATGTTAGATGTACCCGTTCTGTATCGATTCCAGCACCAGCATATTACGCGCATTTGGTTGCATTCCGAGCCAGGTAAGAAATTTTATTCGATTTTTACTCTACTAAGCCTTCAGCGGTTAATCAGAGTGCTAGAAAGCTAAAAGCACCATGTGTCATTTCTTTAAAAAACTTCTTCCAAATTTTTGTGTGTTTTCAGGTAACTTAGAATTTAGTGTATTTGTGATGAGACCATAAATTTATTATTTTCACACAATGTCCTTGGAAATGCAAACTTTGGTTTTGTGTTCCTTTTTAAAGTACATATTTAATGTCGTTTTCGATTCGGTTTTTCAACTTCTTTCAAAAATCAATCCGTGAAGGTGGATTCACGAGGTCGGTTTTTTACCCTAGGGTATTTTTGTCCGAGCTCCTCTACCAATCAAACAGATTCACGAGGCTGATTTTTTACGTTTGGTAGTTATTTATTTCCGTTCTGCTCCATATAGTGATTGAAATAACCAAAAAAAAATGTGTTTTGATTGATTTAGGAGCTCGGACAAAAATACCCTAGGGTAAAAAATCGACCTCGTGAATCCACCTTGAATCGCACAAGAAAATCGAATTGCTCGGTTTTTCTTTTTTGTATGTTTTTGACGCTTTGAAAATATTATTTGTCCACGACTAACGTATAATATGCTCATTATATTCGCCTTTTAACGCAAAGTGGCTGACATCTGGTGAACGGTTTTACAACTAAGCCAATGGTGGTCAACCGGTAAATAAATGCATAATTAGAAATGTTTCTTAGTGAATTTATTTCAAAATAATCGTTTTTTTTGCAATTAAAAAATTAAATTCATTTAGATAGGTAATTAATTTATCAATAATATTTGAATTTAAATATAAATGCGGTTCATAAATAACCGGTTACCACCATTGGCTCGTGCAAATCGTAGCGCCTCTTGCGGCACTTTAAAGGCGAATTCACAAATCACTTATTTGCCTTTTCACGCAGAGTATTTGACATCTGGTGAACGGTTTTACAACTTAGCCAAAGGTGATCAACCGGTAAATAAATGTATAGACATGTTTCTTTGTGAATTTGTTTCAATTTGGCTCGTAAAAATCGTAGCGCCTCTTGCGGCGCTTTAAGTGCGAATAAAACAAGCAATTTGTCTAATAAATGTAAAATATATGGATGTATTATGGTTGAATATGGATGTATTTGTAGTGTTTTCCATTGGAAACAATTTGCTACTTGCAAGTACTTGTGAGTAGAAGTCCAATGGAACGCAAATTTTCGTGATAGTAGTAAAACATAACCTCAATTTAAATAAAATTGGTAGATTTTGATAAAAAACACGTTGTTCCATTAATAATAAATAATAATAATAAGTAATAAAACATTAAACAACAAAATAATTAAAATATTTTTGCTATTTAAAAATTGCCGTGACGTATCACAAACATAAACAAAATTTTTTTTTTTAACCCTAATCCAACCAGCATATTTTTGTTTTCAGTAAATTCAAATTTTAATCAAATAACTTAATAAATTTTTGCAAAGAATGCCAAGTACGTTGTATGCAAATGATTCAAAATAAAATACATACAAGTTTATAACTAAATTAACATTATTTTGAAAATCAATGCATTTATCAAATGAGCCAATAGGCACACCTTGGTTGATTAGGGTTAAAAAAAATGACATTCCACGCAAGCAAAATGGGTATAGAGTCATCTATTAGAATTTTGTAAACTAAAATCCATCTGCCGTAAATTTTGTGCGTAACTACTTCTCAACTACACCATCGTTTGAGCATGAGTAGTTGCGAGTAGATACAAGTACTTGTGAGTAGTTTACTCAGGCCAATGGAACACAGCAATTATGGTTGAATATTTCTTTCCTCTTAGAAAATAGGATCCACATGCTTTTAACAATCTCTTATTTGTTGGAAAAGAATGAACACTATATGGACAATTATTTATATTGTTATTACAACAATTAAATACGGCACACCACATTATTTATTTAATTTAATTTAATTTTTGAATTCAATTACATACAACAATATTATGAAACAAAATTGTTCACTCTCATTTGACGTCATTATTTTATGCCGTTTATTTTATGATCCAAATAGGCAAAGTGCGCAAGGCATACTCTATTATAAGTGATTTGTGCTCATTATTCATTGCTAGTTTATCTAGTAGTCTCTTCTTTCATTATTCAATACTACCAAGTAAATTATTTAATTTTTGAAATTTTATCTAGCAGTCTCTTGTCTTTTTCATTATTATTAAACTGACGGCAAAATGTCGACGAAAATTATTTTAGGAATATTTAAAGGATTTGATTAATAAAATACAATGTTATTTGTCGGTCGTAGACAAAGTATCGTATTCTACTCGCATATAATGCCTGTTATTCACTCAGATGATTTACGACACTCGCCTATCGGCTGGTGTCGGTAAACTTCATCTTCATGAATAACAGCTATCATTATATGACCGTTGAATAATATATGTACTATTATTTGAATTAAGAACAACAACAAAATGACAGTTCTCGTGAAAATGACAGTATTAGTTGTTAGTAAAAGAGGGGTAAATCTGACAAAAAATCGAGATTTGTAACAGAGTAAAAATTTTGCTCGATCGATTGATTTTATTAGGATTTCATTAGCGTCGTACAATGCAAACTACAATAAATAAAGGGATTAATCATCTATCCTCGTTCATACAATCGGGCCTAAATCCTGTTTTTTTGGCTTCGATGAATTTAGCTATCAAAATATTTAAAAGATTAATATTTTGACAGCTAATAAAAAAATTTCCAATTGCAAATGCAATAAAATTATTTTTGTTCGTCTTTAACAAAACTAGTTTGTTATATTTTTTAAAATAAGGGGCGGGAATACTTAACTTTGAAATTTAAGAAACAATTGTGTTGTTGCATTTTTTGTTGTTTTCGACACTTTTAGTGAAATAGAACATACAGATCCATACTCACAAAATTGAAGGCACAAGCAATTTTACTTATAAAAATGTTATACACTTTGTTGAAGCTATATGTACAATTAAATTTTAAGGAACAACCTTATTAGTTTCTCTTTGAATTTTCCATGCATTATAAAAATAAATGCGTAACAATTCAGATAAAATAAAATTAAAAATCATTGCCTTAATACAAAGTTAAAAGAAAACTGATTTTTAGTTCGTTAAATTTTGTGCCTTCAATTTTGTGACTCATCAGTATAATAAAACAACTGAATTTATGTTTTCTAGTCATTTGTGAATAGTACCAAAAAATACACCGCGGATCAAGTCATAAATATAATCAACAAACACTCCTCCACAAATTTTACAACATTTTTATTTTGTTACAACTTAAGTCCATTTAAGGAATTGATTTTATTCCGAACTCTAAAACAAATGATGACAATTTTGTGGAGACGTAATTTTGTATTTTGTATTTGCTTTATTTTATATTACAGCCTGCTACTTAGTCTCAGGTATAATATTCACTGTTAGTACAAACAACCATACTGCTCAGTAAAAACTAAAAAATACATATTTTGCCGGTGACGATTTGTTATGGAAATTCCAATTTTTTCTTTCACATAAAAATTGATTACAAAAAAATTCGTAAGTTTTTTTTCGCCGAAATTTTTTTGACAAAAATAAACAAACTCCGACCAATTTGAATGAGATCCAGTGTTAAAATTCCACCGCTCGGGGTGGGGTATCTGATCGCCTTCAAACCTTTAACTTTTGTTCTTGAAATGAAAACATACTCCGTTTTATTGACTAATCTTCACCTAGCTTAGGTGTTTATTTGGAAATACTTGCGAGGGGTCTAACAAAATTTCTCTAAGTTGGTTGGCACAAAAACAAAAATAACTTTTTGAACTCAATTTTATTTAATCTTTAGTCATTTTACGACATAATTGTCATTTATTTCTATGAATTATTTTAAACGATAGGGCCGGCCCATTTTTCAAAACACTGCAAAATCGTGTTTTTGGAGAGTTTCAATTTCAACTTTGACTGTTTTTATAATCTAATCTCCTCATTTGAACCAAAGACTCTCTCTGCCCTTCAACTTTTATTTTTATTTTTAGAAACAACCAGAAATCACAGTGTTAGATCCGGATAATAAGACAGTGCCAGAAAGTTGCTTGTTTTTTTCTGCAGTGTGAGCCGGTGCATTATCGTGGTGTAAGAAGAAGTATCGACGAAGTTCCATTTTTTTCTGGTTTCGCATTACATTTTTAAACACTTGTGGTAAAACAGTTTCTGTATACCAATTCGCAGTTACCGTTTTATTTTACCAGTTTCCAATGTATAGCCAGCCACTACTTTCACCCTGGTGAAGTAAATCGACATAACCCCTTTTTGTTGCTGACTTTTGTTGTCGCCCTTTAAGTGGTGGATTTGTACCTTTAGGGCTCAATAACATAGGGTAAAGAGTGCTGCTTAGTTTCGGGGTCGTATTTATATAACCAAGATTCGTAGCCTGTTACGATTTTATTAAAGCAGCTAGGAAATGAACATTTTCAAATTTTTCTAGGAAATATTGAGCAAAACGTACACGTGCCTCATCATCAAAATTCGTGGAAACCCATCGAGCAGATTTCTTCGTTTATGGTGGTGGATTAATATTCGTGACAAAGCCATGGCGTTCAAACTCAGTTTATCATTTTACAATTCCTGTTTCTTTTTTGGATCTTCGTCAATTTTTGATTTCACGAGGACCACAATTCTTTCTTCGGTCGAAGATTTCGGCCGACCTTCACAAGGTTCTTTCTCCAGAGAGGAATGTCCAGTCTGGGATCTTTGAAACTATTTGGATATAGATACAAGTGACTGACTGACGGCGCATTCACTCCACATGCACTTTGGCATTCGCTCAAACTGTGACTGGATTTTAGATAACGTCGAAAATTTAAGAGAATGGCCAATCGAGCTATTACATCGTAAGCTTTATTTACCTAAAAATCAAGAAAAAGATACCTTTCAATATTAACTTATTGTTATTCGATAGGTTGTTTAGATTTTAAAAGCGGCAGCGGTGGACACACTAATAACTATCATAACGACGTTCAATGAAAATTTAAAAAATCTTGATCCCTTTTAATTCAAATTTTTTTTTGGTTAATTTTCAGATACCATTTGGTTGAGAAAGAACATGATTCTGGTGAGGGATCACATCAAAGCGGTTGTTCAGAAGATAGAACACCCGGAGCAATGGCACGGGCAATTACTGTTCACGCTGATACCAAAAAAGTAATGTATTTTGCTTAAAAACAAATTGAGTTTAAGAACAAATTACCAAGACACAGAACACAATCATTTTTATTTAATTATTTAACGTATATCTATATGTATAAAATATATAGAAAGATCTCTAGCATAAAATAACAAGTAAAGGATAAAATACATAATTATTTATGTATAAATATAAAATATAAAAACAACAAAAACGAAACATTTAAAACTGTAGTGCCACATGCCAATAAATAAAACAAGAATAACAATAATACGCAAAAACACAGAATCATAATTATAAAGTAGGTAAAGTAAAATAATAAATTAAATTGCAACAATTGACCGAAATAATATATAAGGAAGTATTTACAGTAATAGGTATAGTAATAGTTTTTTGGGGTATATAAAAAATGTAACAGAAATTTTAAGCCATTAACTTATAAATTTGTATATAGCGCAACAAAACATTTTTTTATTTGTAACTACAAGAAATCAGTTATTAATGAATATTATGAATTCTTCCTCGATGTAATGATTTTTTGTTGTTATTTTTAATATTAAGACAAATTGCATGAATTAAATAGGTTTAACGGATACAATACATTGCTAAGATAATATACAAAAATGGCTTTAATTTTTTGAAAGTGAAAATTAAGTAAATAAAATACAAGGGACAGACATTTTTTTTATTTTCATTTTATTAATTATAAATTAAATTTATTTTATTGTTTTTATTCATATAATATATATATAAATATTTATATATATATATAGTGATATATTTAAAATTAAAATTTAATATTAAGATAATTTAATCCAAAACGTCTATTTAAAATATTATGCATCTCATTACAAAATAATTATGAATTTTTTTAGAGATTTAAATTCTATTGTTGAATAATTTGGTTTTTTGACGTGTGTTATAGTAATGAGAAAATTGAGAGACATAGTAATGAGAAAATGAAGAGTCATAGTAATGAGAAAACTGAGAGACAGGAGGAGAATCGGGACGTGCGATTTATTAAATAAAATTTGATGCCAAAGATGTTCAAAAAGATTAAAAAAAAAGCGTTCGCACAAAACAATGCAATTTAGATAATATTTTTTACAAGTGAAAAATCCAAATATTTCAATAGTAGAGTTTTATGTAATCAAATTTTTTTTCTTGATCTTGAAATTTTATTTTTGTTGTTGTTTAAATCTCAATACATATTTATAATTATTTCATCGAATTCAATATGTACATTAAAATATTAGAGATTATGCTAAATTTTTTGTATTTCCCATAATTTTTTATGTTTTGCACAATTTTATTTATAGTTTAAAATTTAGGTAAACACACACAGACATATATGAGCATTTGTGTTGCAAATTTCCATGACCCAGAATAGAATCCTCCCCCTCCCCCCCTCCCCTCCACACCACTTTATTTAGTTCAATTAAATTCATTATATGTAATTGTATAAAATACTCTTCCCATTGAATTAATTTAATTTAAATTAAAGTGTTAGAGGATTACACATATCTTTTTATTTTTTTGCTGGATTGTACAATTAAAAGGAAATTGTCAACACATATGCCATCACAAACGCTAATTTAGTTATTTTTTGCGCCGAATTAAAATAAGTTGTAATTAAAAATAGAAATGTTATAATAAATAGTCCAATTTTTACTGAATTATACAAAAGCATAGTGCTCTCAATAAAAAATATTGAAAAAAAAAACCAAGTAAATCCAATGTTATTTTAATACTGATTAAGTGATGCAAACAGTTGTAGCCAATGTGAACTTGTAGATTATAGATAAATAAAATAAATTTGATATTGGATGAGATGTAGTTATATAAACGGATTTCTATTATTATGTATATAAATTGCTCAATTCCATCTTTATATATAAACACCCATCCATTATTATTATGTTAGAGTATTTATATTTATCCAGAATTTTTGAACTCAGTATGTAAATTATAATTACAAACAAGTTATATATTATATTTAAGGGCAGGATCGAATATAAATATAAAAGTAGAAAAAGTGTATTTTATTTTGAACTCGAGTTATAAATAAATAAATAATTTAATATAATAATAAAAGAAAGGTTTCAACAATCAAATAAGCAATTTTCATGTGTAAAATAAAAATTAGAGCCGTATAAAAATATCCAATCACGCATTTCAAAAATGATTTTATATAAATTTAATTCTTAACGTACCCTAACTTCATACATTGTATTTAACTATAAAATAAAATTTAGTTGTAGTTAATTAGTAATTTATGTATAAATATTGCAAACAAAGAAAAATTAAAAACAAGCTTCCTTATTAGCTATATATAAAATATTCAGAATGATTTTTAGATGTGCTCCTTTAAAGTAGAATAAAAAAAGACACCACCAAACAAGGGAATTAAACAAAACTGTGCACGGTAACTTAAAATAAAAATTGCTTTAAATAAACATTTTAATACAAAACATTAGAATTAGGTAAAAAACAAACAAATTAAAATACATACTGAATGGCAACCTAAACTACCGGGGGGTGTGTCTATATTTAGACCAAACATATCAAATTGTGAACAAAAATGATCGAGCAGCCATTTAGTCGTTTTTTTATTTTTTACAAACTACCTATATTTTAGTATTTTTTTTTTTTTCGGGATACAAAACATAATAAAATGCAAAACACAAAAGGGGATCAAAAATACACGAAAACAAAATGATTAATCTAAATAATTCTATGTCTAAATTAAACCTTAAGCCAGTATAATATTTTGGATTATTTAAAAATTAAATTTTAAAATATATTAAAAACAAAGCCGGGAACCGATAACAAAAATTATTTAAACAAAAAAAACAAAAAAAAATCAATGATTTATTAATATAAATGTTATTAATAATATTAATTAAAATATTTTTGAAATTTATATTATAATATTTATTAGATATATAATTAAATTAATGAAGAAATCAATTTTAAAAGAAACTAAAATAATAATAAAATTTATTTATTTAAATGTTTTTTAAGATTTATTTTTAATCAACATAAAACAAAAAAACAAAACATTTCGCCAAATTAAGCAAAACCAATTTAAAATATTTCAGACTCGTCATAAGCAAACATTTTTAAAATATTTAGTTTTAAAATTAGAGCATAGTTACATAATATGAAATGAAATTATTTTTAAGATAATAATATTATATTAGAAGTAACACTTAGTAATTTTTAGTGTATTGTATTGCCAATAAGAATTGAACAATTAATACGGAGCCGTAAAAAATTAGTGATTACTGATTAGTATATATTCACATAATATGTATTAATATTTAGTCGGGTTAAAAATAAAAACGTAAAATTAAAGCATTGTCATGTTATAAAATATACCAACCCTTTTAAATGGTTACACAAACTAACACCATCAACAAAATCTTAAAACGAAATTTTTAAACATTATTTAGCTTTTAAACCAAACCAAAATGAAAACAAACGCGTGGTGATTATCAAAAGCAATAACTTACAAATTTATGTTTCTCGACTCACGAATAATCCTCAAATACACCACCACATTTTGTTCTAAAACGTAATTTTACCCCTAAATGTTAATATTGACTTAGAGCTGTACAAAAAAAAAAAAAAAAAATGAAAATCGATACAAATTATTATATTTTAACCTGATTGATTGATTGTATAGAATAAGACATAAAAACCTATATTTAGGCCACTTAAAGAAAATAAAACAAATATTATTAGATTGAACGCTTGTAGCAAGCACCTTGTGTACCAATAATAATCCAGTGTTTGACGGTAAAAATAGGTTATTACCTCAGAATTCTTACGGACAAAATCGATTGACGTGAAATTTGGACAGTAAGTAGGGAATGGCTCAAGGAATAAAACTTATATAGGGCGTGTTTTTTTTAATGTCGGAGAAATAAGAGAGAACAGATAGATAATATATCGAAGAAATCCGATAAATATTTTCTCTGATGTATCCGAGAAAATAAATGATAATTTTGTTAGCGTCGTAGAAATTAAACGTCAGTTTAAGATTGCCATATAAATATTATCGTGTTCTTTTTATTTAAAATAAATGTCTGTCAAATAACAATCTGAACTTTTTTCCAGAGAAAAAAGATTCAATTTTAAAATTATCCGAGCGTAAAAAAAAAACGACACAGAGAAATACATTTTTCCTCGGATACTAAAAAAAAACGCGTATCTGTATTTTGACAGTTAAATTATTGCTCAGATTACTTCGATATCAAAAAAAAACATGCCCATTGTGACGATGTGTGTTTTTACCCTGGGTGTGGATGACACCCTTTATTGAGGGGCGAAAATTAGTACACTCAAAATAACCGTAAAAATTGATACGAGGGATAAGAATTCTAAGCAAAAAATGTTCTATTACTCTTAATATTTTATTATTTTTCGAGTTATTCGCGATTGAAAATGTTAATTTTTGATCTAAAAAATGCATGTTTGAGAGCAATCTAAAAATTTCACCGAAAAACTCGATTGATATTTTAACGGTAATTTTCTTAACGGTGATATTTCAATTAATTTTCATCATAGAGAAATAAGAAAATAACAAAATTTTCCGCAAGAAAACCTAAATTTTTGTATTCCTGCAGTTTGTACCTATTTTCTTTAGTTTTTGAGTTATTGTGCAAAAAGGAAAGTTTTTTGATAAATCATTTCAAAATTGAATCCAACTTTTTTTTACCAATCTAGGTTTTCTAAACCGTTAACAAACTTCTAGAACTTATTGTTAGTACCTAAATAAAGATATAGAAAATAATTGTTAATACCTAAACATTGTAAATTCATTACGTTTAATTTCAATCCTAGCGGTTAAGCCATTGGTTTCATTGCTGATTTTTTCTCCGAAAAAACGCGACAACTATTTTATTATCATCATAACTCCGTAAGTTTTTACACTAACGACTTTAACTAAAGCTCATTTTAAAGGTATTTTCAAGTATTTTAATAAAGGTCTAACAGTTTTCCTCAAAAATTTCGTCGTTTTCCGTTATTTAATGTTAAATGGTTTGAATTCAGTTTTCGGCGAACAAACAGTCACCTTCAACGAGCCAAAACTAAGTTCTTATTGCATCTACAGAAATAAAATAATAACCAATCGATTTGTTATTTTATAAGTTTTATTTGTGACCAATGTTTTTTTTTTGATAAATCGTAAGGTTTTCGAGTTATTCGTGAAAAATTGCTCTGAAACATGAATTTTCTAGATAAAAAATCAACTTTCGATTGGTCAAAATTGATTTATCGAAAAAACTTCATAGAACAGTTTTTGCTTGGAATTCATCCCTCTATCGATTTGTGCGGTTATTTTGAGTGTACTAATAGTAATTTCCATCCCCGAGAAGGGGTGGCATCCGTCTTCAAAAGTACCAAAATCACAAATCGACAATATAACTTTTGTCCCTTGAGCCCTTCCCGTACATATTTCACGTCAATCGGTTTTGTCTGTAAGAATTCTGAGGGAAAAACCGTCAAACACTGAACTATCAACCGAAAACTTAGATTTAAACAATTTTTATTTTTTTTTTAAATAAAAGTTAACATACCGGAAAATAAAGATCACAACTGAAATGAACTATTAGAAAATTTTGTAAAATGAGGTACTATTTACTAGTACAACAAAACCTCATTCTAATTCTAACGTAAATCTATATACTATATATAAATTATATACACCACTTACAACATTATTATAATAATATATTTTTAATTATTTTAGTTTTAAGACAAAAGAAATACAAGAAAATCAAATTCAAAGTTAAACATTTTTAATTGTTATCCTAAGCCACACATTGATAAAAAAAAACATGAGATGAACACATGATACATGGTCAAATTTAGTTTGTAAGTTAATATTAAATAAAACAGAGTCGTCAAAAGAAAATAAAAAAAATTCTAATATTTGTAAAACAAAAAAAAAATATTTTAATCATCTATATTTTATTCTAATATTATTGTAATAATGATTATTTAAATGTGTAATTAAAAATTAAACAAAAAAAAAAACAAAAGTAAGAGATGTGTAACTTTCAAATAAAAAAAATATATACATACATTCATAAAATTAAAAGGCCGTTTATTATTAGGATCGGAGCCACTTTAATAAAGGGCCGACGATTTTAAATTGAGATACTAACAAATTTTGTTATATTTACAGCAAAGTTTTAAAACTTGTTACAAAAAGTGAAGGTAAAATGTTTTATACTTGATGTTACAGCGCATTCATAAGTACATATAACATTTTTTGTGTTGTATCTTGTATCAGAAAGCTGCTGCTGCGAGAACTGTAACATGCGATACTTTACATTATAAGTACATATAAATATAGGTAAGGTGAGAGAATTTTAACAATAAATGGCAACTAAGTAGTTATATGCTGAAGATACATGTTAAAGCGAAAGTGATCTGACTGAAACCGTCCGAGTTAAATTCAACATGTAAACGGCGGCTTGACTGAAAGTAATCTGAGTTCGGCCAATTTAAATTTGGTTGGTTGAATCAAGGTTCTTATTCGGATACTAACGCGAACGAGCCGTGGGTTTGTTGGCAACGATGTCGGTATCATTCATTGTTTCTGCTGAGGGTGTGTCCCGTTTTGGTCTCTCTATAGACGGTATACCAATCGTTGATTAGTGAACATCATTGAGTTTATGAAAATATTTATTTAATTTGTATGCAAGAACTTTACACGAAATCTGTTGTCATAGCCCCCACCAGTGGCAAGCGAACAGATTTAAATAGTGAAGTCAAAGCAAATATCAAAGTGTATAAAAATAAAGTTAAGTCACGTGACAAAAAGTAAATAGTGTTTTTAATTGCAAGATCCAGGCGAACTCAGAAGCCCAGTTCGTAACACATTGGTGTCAGAAGTAGGATTTTGCAATTCGAAAAATCCAGGTATGAAAAATGGATGTCAACGAGATGAACATCACTGAATTGAAAGAGGCTCTCACTGAAAGGGGGCCCCTTGTTTCTGGAATGAGATCAGAATTACAATTGTGGCTCGAAACAGGTGGAGTAAACACGCAGGGAACAAAAGGTGCCAGCTTCTGAAAATCAAAACCCTCAACATCGCAACGGACCGGACAATCAGATCTAGCTAGCTATTGTTGCTGCTACAGCAAAACGTTAATGTCCCAGTTAAAATCAAGCGGAGGAAATCTTATCGCATCTGTCATCCCAGTTAAAATCGCACGAGGAGAAGATGTCATCGCAGCTATCTTCCCTGCAGCAGGTCTCTACAATTACAAAAAGAAGAGTTCCAACAATTAATCGAAGGAGTACAATTGAAAGTTACTGCGTTCGAGGACAATGTCGACAGGAAGTTGGTACATCTTCAAGATACGGTTCTGAGGTAGCGTACAGTTCACCACCGATGCATCAGGTCACCACCGAAACGGCAGCTCCAGCCCGATGAAACAACCAGTAATTGATGGCGGGTCTGCTTAGTGCTTGGTCAAATTTTAAAGTGCAATTCATGACTGCAGCTAAAACTAATAAACGTTACGCGGAGCACTTATCAAGTGGGTTAATTTTGGCGTTAAGAAGTAAAGCAGCAGATACCACCCAGAGTGTGCCGGAATTGCAAAGGAACTACCAGCAACTGATGAATGCGTTGGAATTACGATACGGAGAATCCCATATGCAGGAGCTTCACAAGATACAATTACAAAACCGCAGGCAAGCCAAAGGTGTAAGGCTACAACAATTGGAAGTAGAAATCACACATTTGTTGCCATTTAGAAGAATATTAATTCTACAAAGCTTGCGGTTGAGGTTTCTCGAATAGGCACATGAAGAGCACCCAGATGAATCAATTATGAAGAAGAGGCTGAAAAGTAAAACGTGGGGCACAATCAGTGCAACATTTGTCAATTAGTATCCAAGAAAAAGAATCCAGAACTACTATATACTATAGTACTTAATGGATCTATTCAAAGGTCCTGGGAACCAGAAAATTATGGATTCCCTTAGCCCGTTACCGAATAAAGACTATATTTTGGTAATAAAGGATGGTTTTCGAAGTATTTTACGACATTCATCGATGAAAATTCAAGATATGTAACTGTAGCATTCTTAAAAAAATGAGGCGAAATATTTGCCGAATTCAAAAATTACGTGAATCGAGTAGAAAAGGAAACTGAACAGTAAGAATGGACAATGCCAAAGAATATATTTTAAAACAATTTAACGAAGTTAAACAATTTTTTAAAGCAAGAAAGAATGTCGTGTGACCCGAGATAAATATAAGTCAACGAAACTATGTACGGGAACTGTACAGGGTGTCCTATATGTATTCAAAACGCGACTCTATATGTTATTTTCAGAACAATACAGCAACTATTTGAAATTTTGAAATATATTTATATTTTACAAAAAGCATAAACTAGAAAAAAAAAGTACTAGAATAGTCAGTGTGTGAAGTCGTGTTTTTCATTCGCTTCTTAATTTTTATCAATTTTCTCCTGTTTTTACTTTAATTTAATTTTAAAAAGTTGATAGTTTGTTGTATTGTTCTGTTTTGCACCCGTTGCAATAAAAATTTCAACGTGAGGTTAATTGTTCCGATTTTTTTTTGCAATTTTAATTTTTCGATTGTTTTTTAACCTAAAAAATTACACGAGAGAATTGAAATTGAAAGTAAAGGAAAAAATGATAGATTTTTTTGTGTTTTTATTTTTGAGTTGACTGATCGAAAATTTAGTGGTCTAAAGTGTTATGGCCGAAATTAAAAAAATCTCAGTGTGTGAAGTGTTTTAAATTAAAATTAAAGGAAATTAAATAATTAAATGTGGGAAAATGTAATCCACTGGGATGCATATATCAGGCAATATCTTTCTTGAATATCTTAAATTTGTAGTGAGGGAAGTCAAATTTCTTGATTTCTCACAAATAATGCATGATTTTAGGTTCGTGTGGTTGTGCATAAGATTTTAAAATACAAAACATCCCATATTTAATTTAAATTGATATTGAATTGAGTCATTTGATGTACGCAGTTTTTTTCTGTTCACGCATGGTTTTAATTTTTATTTTTTATTTTTTTACCCATACTGGAATGTTTTGTATTTTAGTTTTATGTATAGTCGACACAAGTGTCTTTGGGTGCATTCAAAAATTCAGTCAACTGCGCAGTTTGTGCAGTACTTCGTTCAAAAATTAAGTTTTGCAGCAAAAGCAGCGTAGTTGGTTGTTCAAAAATTATATTCACGAACGCAGCCGGTATGCAGTTTTTGCAGTCGTTTTATATTTGCTGTGTTCCATTGGCCTGAGTAAACTACACTCACAAGTCTTCTACTCGCAACTACTCATGCTCAAACGATGGTGTAGTTGAGAAGTAGTTACGCACAAAATTTACGGCAGAGGGATTTTAGTTTAAAAAATTCTAATAGATGATTTTATACCAATTTTATTTGTGTGGAATGTCATTTTTTTAACCCTAATCCAACCAAGGTGTGCCTTTTGGCTCATTTGATAAATTCATCGATTTTCAAAATAATGTTAATTTAGTTATAAACTTGTATGCATTTTATTTTGAAACATTTCCATACATTCCCTACAACGTACTTCTTGGCATTCTTTGCAAAAATAAATTAAGTTATTTGATTAGAATTTGAATTTACTGACAACAAAAATATGCTGGATGGATTAGGGTTAAAAACAAAATTTTTTGTTTATGTTTGTGATACGTCACGGCAATTTTTAAATAGCAAAAATATTTTAATTATTTTATTGTTTAATGTTTTATTATTATTATTATTAATGGAACAACGTATTTTTTGTCAAAATCTACCAGTTTTATTTAAATTGAGGTTATGTTTTACTACTGTCACGAAAATTCGCGTTCCATTGGACATTTACTCACAAGTACTTAGCAGTAGCAAATTGTTTCCAATGGAACACTACAATTAACTGCATAGATGCAGTCAGTCAATAGATCATGTTTTCCGAAAGAGGCAGCGCGATTGTTGAAACAGTACAGAGCGTTTTCCAAAAGAGGCAGCACAGTCAAAAAAGAAGTACAGAGCGTTTGCCACTAGATGTCACTACACATTAAAAAAATATTTCTGACGTTTTTCAAATGGGGATAGAATCAATTTAATTATCGCGTCGTATCACTTTGCGTCGTATTGTTTTGGAACATATCTTCAACGCAAAGTGAGGTATTGGGTACATTAAAACAATTGTAAACCTGAATATACTATATATGTACATCTTTTATATTTGGTTGTAAACTATTTGACCTTATTTCTAACCAATTTACTGATAAAAATCAAAATCACTTTTTTCACCGTACAAAAATCGATTTTTCAAATCAAACAAATCAATCAACTGACCATCATTGTGAGCATCTTTAAACTGTAATTTTGTATTTATTTTATCGATTGTAAATTGTAAGTTTTTCAAATTTATTTGTTTGCCTTCGCTCAAAATCGTTACGGATCGATTAAATTGAAATTGATCTATTGCAGATTCGCTCAAACTGTTTGCGATAAAATCGAATATACATTGCCAGGTACCATCATCTTCTTGTATTATAGCGTGCTGTAAAATACGTAAAATTTTGCCAATATTTAATAATTCATAATTTTGTTTGTTTGTTTATAGTTTACCTGTATCTGTTTCAATTCGTTCAAAAGCTTCCAATTTTCTGGTTTATTTTCAAACGTGCACTTATCAAAACGGATATATTGTACTTTTAGGGTGGACCTACTTAAATTGTCCAGCAATGCGGTGTTAATTTTAATGTTACGAAATATTATTTGGCGTCCTACAAAATTATCGAACACCAAATCATTTATAGTGATGGGACTACCGTTTATAATCACATCCAAAAATTTATCAGCATTTTGTAGATTTAGATTCGTTTTTATTGCTGTTATCAATTTGTTTGTAAAATTAAAAGTATTCGAACCAATTAGATTTATCTCGACTATCCTGTTCAACTTATTAATCGTTTTATATGTTCCGATTATTTCGGCTGCAAAATGAAAATTTGTGTCCAACACAATTTTAACGATATTCTCATGAGCTAATAAATTCGCCAATAACGCTGTATTTATTCGATCGAAACCGATTCCATCAATTGTAAATTTTATATTGGATTTTTTATTTAATTTACATTGAACGTCGTCGTTTTGATGATTAATTAGTTTAATGGTGGCGGATACAAATTCGGTTACAATATTTTCCAATTTCTCGATCGTTTCAATATAATCTTGAGATTCGTATTGAAAATACGGAATAAGAGGGAATATATCGCCTGGAACAAAATTATGATCGAACGCGTATTGATGCAGATCAAAATGACGATCTTGAATATAAGTTTGTTTTGTGGTCATTTTATTTATGGATCGTTTTAATACAAAATCGATTTCATGTTGAATTTCGAAGGTCGATGGCTCGGTATTACGCGGATCACAAAACGCTAATTTTAAATTGAGCAAATCAAATAGATTTAATTCGTTAGAGTATTCGATTGTTTCGAGATGTGTGAGTACAATGGGTAGTACTGAATTTATCAGATCGGTATCAACAGGAATTTCAAAATGTTTTAATGCATTTGGTTGAAGCCAGGGGAATGCAAAATTTATGTAAAAACATTGTTGTTGTACAGAAGAATGCAGTGATAAAAATTTGCGATAATTTTCAATTAAATGAGATTCGGTTGCGTTAAAAGATACCGTTTTAATAAGATCGCAGTCACGTGTCACGCCTGATTTTTCTTCAATTTTCACAATATTCGGTTTCAAATTGTGCAGCGCAATAAATTCCTGAAAATTTTATTTTATTTAATAATCGGTCGGTATAATATCATAATTACAAAGAAACACTAACCTCAAGTAAATCAGCTGAGCGTACATCACAAAATACGGTTGGTTGTTCCTCCCAGGGAAACGAAAATTGCGACATCTCAATTAACTTGCGTAGCAATTTTAATTTTTCATTCGACTCTAGAGTTAAATAAATTAATTTCATATCAAAAATGTCTCCATTGATTTTCAAATCATAATCCCAGCACGATTCATATCCATTACAGTTAAAAACGTGTAGTTGTTTTAATTTTTCGAATACAGATTCGTGAACAAGAAGAGCCATTTGTTCGACGGGTGCAAAACCTATTTGGAGTGAAAATAAAATTATTTTAAAATAAATGAAACGTAAATATTTCGACAGCAAACTTACCTTCAACCAAGTCGCTGTTATCAACAAGCAATTTTGTGTAACGATCGGACATATCGTTCTACGTATTTAGTTTAAAATTAATTTTTAAAAAGCAAATTTAAACCAGACTTAGGCAAATTTTTCAATCGACTAACACAATTTTGAACAAAAATTACCAAGATATACTCTGTATGCGATAAAAACAAAACAACGAACGAGCGATAATAAACGTGAGTATTTTTAGCGTTACGCTTAAGGCGGCACCAGACGATGCGAGAATTTGCAAATGTCGGTCGACGAACGTTGGAGCATATGATTTGTACAAATGTACATATGGCATACGTACCCTACACACGACATGTGCAATATTCGTCCAACGTAAATTTAAGCGAATGTTTACCAAGTACATATTTACAAATGTTTCAAATAGTACATTTTAAATTTTTTAAATATCTTTCTGTTCATAATTTGAAATTACTTCGTTGTTTTATTATTTTGACTTTTTTAATTTTTATGACCGGATTTATGTGACCAAAAATTAACTTTATAACGAATTAAATAAAAAAATAAAATGTTTTGAATGAAGCGCGATTTATTATCCATCAAAATGCGTGTTTGAATTTTTTCGATATTGAATTTCATCTCTTTTAATTTTTTGTATGGGCAAGGTAATTTCAGTAAATTTTTTACCAAAACAACAAAAATAAATTTTAAATTTAAATTAACAGCTTTTATTAAATAAATATAAAGGAAAGTTTTTTACCTTATGTCTTGACAGACACGTAAACCTAAAATTGCATTTGAAAACAATTGGCTAAGTTAAAAAAAGAAAGTAAACTTTATTGTCGTAAAGAAACAAATCAATTTGCCTTCTTAATTATAATTTGATATACACAATCGTATTTACGATTTTTTAAAATTAATATGAAATGCACTAAATTTCTAAATAAATTAAAGCAAATCATGCCACACCATCTGGACGGCGTCACCAGTATATCAACCAACGTTGGTGGTCTCCTTTGATGTGTATTGATTTACCGCCTATTGAGCGAACGTATATACCAATGTACCAAATGCCACATTGGTGATATGAAAACTGTCCACACGACATGTCATACTATATACATATCACAAACATTTGTCAATTATCGCATCGTCTGGTGCCGCCTTTACGGCTATCGTTTTTACAAGAGTTAAGCCGCGTCCACACGGGGTGTGAAATGTACACTTATGCGTGCGTATTCGCTTATTTAGCGAATGTAGGCGGTTATGCGGGATGTGTACATTTATCACATCTCGCAGTACACACGATTCGTTAAATGTTCATTGATCACATGTAGGCGAATGTTAATGAACATTTCTACTCTGGTATATATTTTTAGTACCTTGATCATACATATTTTAATGAAAATATTTAATCACATTCGTCATGTGAAAACCATCAACACGACGTTTACATTCGCTAAATGCGCGCATAAGTGTACATTTCACACCCCGTGTGGACGCGGCTTTAATAATATATTCAATTCTAAAGTCGTTATGGAAATTTCCTCTAAATGTCAAACAGCTCTCAGGGTATTAAATAAATTTAGGTTAATATGAATAAAATTAGTACTTGTTGGTATATGTATTAATTAGTACTTATTGTATTTAGTAGACGAGCAAAAGTTATATTTTTAAGTGGAAAATTCATTAACTGTACTTAAAATGTAATTTTTATTTGTGTATTAAAAATCATAAAGGCTAAAATTACTTGTTGTAATTAGTACTAATTTTATTCATATTAATCTAAATTTATTTAATGCCCGAGAGCTGTTTCTAGCCTAGATAGCACAAAATTCCAAATGAAAGAAATGTAGAGTCAATAATGCTGAACGTGCATCCACTCAATATTTTGAGGTAGCTCAGCTAGAAATGTGTTTTTTAAGATATTTCTAATTTAGTTAAAAAAAATGTATTTCTACTTTTAGTACAAATATTATTTAGTACTGTAAGCGGCGGAACGAAAAAAAAGAAGTATTATGCTTGTAGGGGTTGGATTGGGTGAATACCCATACGACAAAAGAAGCAATAGACATATAACATATAGGGTAGAAGGTAGAAGGAAAAACGCATTGTAAAGTGAAGGTTATAATTTAAAAAGGAGAAATAAAAATACATTTATATTAAAGTAATCGGGGTGTATTTATTAATAAAAGTGGAAGAGCTTATAGTACAAAGTAAAACTTTGCATTTTGAATGCACCTTAACAAATAAAAGTTTCGTATGGCTAGGCTATACAAATGTTTAGTAAAATACATAAGTCGACAAAAGCAAACATTTCCCCAATAGAATTGATGTGTCCTTAATAATATGGCCACCACAGTATATGTATGTATCATAGAGCTAAAAGCTATAGGGGAGAAATAAACAAACGTCAAGTGTAAGAAGTTCGGTGCGAGGGAGAGAGACAATAAAATAGTTTGGTGCCGTATTTTGAATTTTGTTCTGTGCATTGGAATGGAGTGTGTTGCTTAAAATAAAACAATTGGAGTCTGGAAATGTTTTTGTTTTGGTTGCAAAGGCACAGATGCTTATTATTTGGTTCAATATTTTGGTAAAGTTGATTTTATTATTAAGGATAACTTTTCTAGGGACACGTCATTGTTTTGCACTTTTGGTGCGGACCTGGTAAAAATAGTGCCGTGTAATTTTTCCGTTCTATTTGGAGTGGTTTCAACCAAGCTTTGTTGATGTAGACATTTTTGGAAATTTTTGGAGATTTTTTGCTGTTTTGATTAACTTTTGACGGATAATTGTTCTCGGTTTTATTTTTGAACAGAATTGGCATTTATTTTGTACAAGTTGCTGTTTTGGTTACCAAAGCGAAACGATCTATACATTTTTTTTTTAGTTTTTTCAGTTATTGATAAGTTATTTTATTTATTTATTTAGCTTGAAGCTATTTAGTTTTCAATATTTGCTTTACATAATTATAATAAATTTAACAATTAATATTTAACTAAGAAAATTTAATCTACATTTTCTTTTATAAATTTGACTAACAACCTCTTAAATACATTTATATTAGGGCAAACTTTAACATCACTTGGAATTTTATTAAATAAATCAATTTCCTTATAAAACAAAGAATTTTGATTTTCAGTTCTCTTAAAAAATGGTAACAAAAATTGATCTCTATTTCTTAAATTATAATCAGTTTTATCTTTCACATAAGAAATAAAATTTGTTAAATAACTAGGAACCAAATTGTTTTTAACTCTATAAATAATTATTAAGACATTGTATACTATTCTTTGATTTACACTCATAAAACATAATGTTTCCAACATATTTCGAATACTTGTTGTTTTTGGGACGTTTAGCAGGACTCGCATCGCTTTATTCTGAAGTTTTTGGAGGTACTCCTTATCTTCTCTACTGCATGTAAATAGCACTGTTGGACAATACTCAAAATGAGGAGCAATTATTGCCTTATATATACTATTTTTGCTTAAATAGCTCAAATTTCTATGGCATCTCTTCAGTACACCAATCTTCTGATTTATTTTGCTTCCTATATAAGACACATGATCACTGAATTTCAACCTCTTATCAATTATTACCCCTAAATATTTGATAGTGTCTACCTGCTCAATGTTACTCTGATTAATTCTGATGTCACAATTATGATCTGCTTTACCAATAACCATACACTTTGTCTTGTTAACATTTAACTTTAATTTGTTTCCATTTAGCCATTTTTGTACTCGTTCCAAATCACCGTTAATATTATCAACAACTTCTTCAATGTTATTTCCACTATAATAAATCAAGGTGTCATCCGCAAATAAATTTATATGACAATTTTTAAGACTTTTTACTATATCATTGATATAAACTATAAATAGTATGGCACCCAAAACGGATCCTTGAGGAACACCAAGCTCATTAGTGCATCTATCAGATGTTTCATGCACTATTTTCGTTCTTTGACTCCTATGACTCAAATAACTTTTAAACCAATTCCATTCGTTATTTGTAATTTCTATCTCTGTTAACTTTTTCAACAATATTGTTCGATCAATTGTTTCGAATGCCCTTTGGAAATCCAAAAATACTATAATTGTATATTCACCCCTGCCTCTCGATTCCTTCCATTTACTCAATACTAAGTTTAATGCAAATTCACATGAATATCCCTTACGATATCCCGATTGTTGCTCTATTAATATCCCTTCCACGTTTAAAAATTCGATTAGTTGTATCTTTACGATAGTTTCTAAGATTTTCTCAAGGCAGTCCAGCATATTAATTGGTCTAAAATCCTCTGGATATTTTCCGTTTTTTATTTTTGGAATATGAATAATATTCGCTTCTTTCATACATTTAGGGAATTGGCCCGCCATTAAAGAAGTATTGAACATTGATAACAATTTTTCGCCAATAACATCCATAGCTTTCAAAATCATACTTGGCTTCAATCCGTGTATATCTCGCTTATCACACATTTTTGTGATTATATCCTTTAATTCTACTAATGTAATCTGGTTCAAAGCGAATTTCCTTTTCGCTGATGCCCTTATCTCGACTAAATCATCTTGTACGCTTGGAATTTGTCCATTTAAGATCTTGATACTATCGACATAAAATTTGTTTAGAACATTTGCAATTTCCTTGTGGTTACAGTATTCATGGTTATCAACTATGATGCGATCTATGCTACTATCTCGTTTTCATTTCATTATTTCCTTTAAAACGCTCCATACTCGTTGCGAATTATACGAAGCAGTTTCTATTTTTCTAATGAAATAGTTTCTCTTACTTTTTCTTATTGATGAAAGATATCGATTTCGTGTTGCTCTATATTCATTCCAATGTTCCTCATTTCCAGTTTGCTTTGCTAATTTATTCGCTGCAATCTTTTTTGATTTTAAAAGCCGCAGATTATAATTTTTGTGAAACCATTCATTTGACTTTGGTTTTATCTCTGCTTTCTTGTAAAATACATTTAGGGCCTTTTAAATATTTTCATACATATTTTCGCATACTTCATCAATATCACCAGTCGTATCCCACTTTGAATCTTGTAACAGCTTATTGAATATATCTTGATTAAAATTAAATATCCCCTCAATATATTTTTTTTGGTGTTCGGCTACTTTTACTAATTTCCATCAAATTTACTTGAATCGTGAAGTAGATCAGTCTCGTAGATTATCAACGTACATCTGATCTTTTAAATATCCCCATAGAAAAAAGTCACTTTTTCGAAATGACTTTCGAGGTGGATTTTAATTTAATTTTCTCCCATTCCTTCTAGTGTTGAAATAAAGTGTTCATCAATCAGCTCCAAATAACTTCCCGAACTTACATTTCCTTTGTTATGCAGTAATCTCTGCTAAATTGCACAAATTCAGTCAATTAAACAATTGAAGAAAAACACTGGATTAATTAGATTTGTATAACAATTTATTTGGTATTTAATTTTATTTCTTTGGCAACAAGATACCCACGGTTTTCTTTACAACTAGGACATGAAGATGGATAGTCGTATAGTAGAAGTGACAACAATTTTATACGATCAAAGTGCTAAACGATTTTTCCAGGAGAGGGTATTCCACAACAGATACAAACATATTAATGTCAGTGTCTAGTACATTCCGACCGAACAAATGGTTCTCGAAGCCTTTAAAAGAGATGAAGTTTAAGAAGTATGTCAAACTATTACAGGACTGCGTTCACGAACTCTACATTCCCAGCAAACGTGTCTTTAGTAACACATGCAAGACAAACTCAAGACTTGTTATGGTAACAAACCCAAGTCATTCAAAAGACAACTCCATGTATTTGGGACGAAGAGTCTTCAAAGACATGTCTTGTGGTCGTTATTGGTAACATGTATTCAAGATGTCTTGGGTAACATGTCTGGTGGTCGTTATTGGTAACATGTCTGGTGGTCGTTATTGGTAACATGTCTGGTGGTTGTTATTGGTAACATGTCTGGTGGTCGTTATTGGTAACATGTCTGGTGGTCGTTATTGGTAACATGTCTGGTGGTCGTTATTGGTAACATGTCTTGAGTTTGTCTTCCATATGTTACTTAATACCGTAGACAGACACAGAGTTAATCGCGATTTTCAGTTGTTATTTTTGTCAAAAATCGTGTTGTGGAAACTAAATAATCCGGTTTAGGTGAAAATCGTGTAATGACAGTTGACTTTCATTTCACAATCTTCACAAAAAACTGGATTATTTCGTTTTCACAACGCGATTTTTGACAATCGGGATAAACGAAAATCGCGAATAATTTTGTGCCTGTCTACCGTGTAAGATATTCCTGGTTTATTAACACTTTTTGTTTTTTTTTAATCACAAATAAATATTGTATTGAATTTAAAATATTTAAAGAAAAATATTTTTTATATTTAAATTCAATAATATTTATTTCTTTTATACCCACAAAAAAAATTGAACACATCACCATCTGCACAAAAATAATAATAAAAACTATAAAAAATGGCGAAGTATAATGCTTTTTGTGCATTGGTGTCGATAACGAAGCGGTTTTTGAAGACATTTTCAAGACAACCAAAAGACATGTTACCATTCCTTCTATTTCCCACCGATAGGAGCGCTTTAAATTACATTACGTTTTTGTCTCTAGTAACATACTGAAGACAACCGCAAGACATGTTGCCTAAGAAATTTGTCTCTTTTTAACCAGTGTAATTTCATATTATTTTCTCTATCCCAGACAAGCACAAGACTTGTTACCAAAGACAAAAAATTTGCTGGGTTGTAACAAATTGTTACAACTGTCATTGTACAAATGACATAGCAGTTAACAACGATATTGTTTCAAACGTCAAATTTGCTACCAAAACAAACTTTGTTTAGCAAAATTTTGTTTCTTCGTTATCATAAATACATGTAATAAAAAAAATAATTATTTAATTAACAAGAACCAATATTCATTTCACGTATTCATTTGTATCGAATAAATTATTTTCATCAGTAAATTGATCAATACGATCAGAATCCATAATTGTTTCTTTTAATGACAGCTGGAAAGGCAGTATTGAGTAGAGTTGTGAATGACGTTTGTAACAATAAGGGGAAATTTTGGTTTAGGTTTATGAACAATACAAAGCACGTTGCTGTGGTTACAACCGAGGTTTAGGCCCGTTGCACATTTCAGCTAAGCTAAGCGAGAAATGTAGTTTTTGTTAGCTTTGTTAGCTCGCCTAGCTCACCCCTTTGCACTTTTCAGCTGATAACTAGCCTTATACAAACATACATTGCTGATTTTATATCTTCCCACTAAAATTTTTTATTTTCAACCGGAGGATAAGAATTTAGCTCACATCGCTTAGCTTAGCTTAGCTGAAATATACAACGGGCCTTAGGCCCGTTGCACATTTCAGCTAAGCTAAGCGAGAAATGTAGTTTTCGTTAGCTTTGTTAGCTCGCCTAGCTCACCCCTTTACACTTTCCAGCTGATAACTAGCCTTATACAAACATACATTGCTGATTTTATATCTTCCCATTAAAATTTTTTATTTTCAACCGGGGGATACGAATTTAGCTCACATCGCTTAGCTTAGCTTAGCTGAAATGTACAACGGGCCTTATGAACGCTTTAGAACTGTCATTGTTAACAATATTGTTACAATGTAGAGTTTATGAACACAGTCCAGCTGAATAATGAAAAGCACCAAAGAGGTTGTACCAAAAAGGGAATGTTGAATTTAACTAAATAAATAGATGCAGCCTATAATTTGACGTACATAAGTACTAAAAGTAGAATGATGCATGCTTTAGCATACTCGTTAACTCGAATTAATTAAAAGACAGACTGAATTACACTATTGAAGCGGGAGTTCTTAATTTACTGATAAAAATCAAAATCACTTTTTTCACAGTACAAAAATCGATTTTTCAAATCAATCAAATCAATCAACTGGCCATCATTGTGAACATCTTCAAACTGTAGCTTTGTATTTATTTTATCGATCGTAAATTGTAAGTTTTTAAAATTTATTTGTTTGCCTTCGCTCAAAATCGTTACGGATCGATTAAATTGAAATTTATCATTTGCAGATTCGCTCAAACTGTTTGCGATAAAATCGAATATACATTGCCAGGTACCATCATCTTCTTGTATTACAGCGTGCTGTAAAATATGTAAAATTTTGCCGATATTTAATAATTCATAATTTTGTTTGTTTGTTTATAGTTTACCTGTATCTGTTTCAATTCGTTCAAAAGCTTCCAATTTTCTGGTTTATTTTCAAACGTGCACTTATCAAAACGGATATATTGTACTTTTAGGTTGGACCTACTTAAATCGTCCAGCAATGCGGTGTTAATTTTAATGTTACGAAATATTATTTGGAGTCCTACAAAATTATCGAACACCAAATCATTTATAGTGATGGGACTACCGTTTATAATCACATCCAAAAATTTATCAGCATTTTGTAGATTTAGATTCGTTTTTATTGCTGTTATCAATTTGTTTGTAAAATTATAAGTATTCGAACCAATTAGATTTATCTCGACTATCCTGTTCAACTTATTAATCGTTTTATCTGTTCTGATTGTTTTGGCTGCAAAATGAAAATTTGTGTCCAAGACAATTTTAACGATATTCTCATGAGCTAATAAATTCGCCAATAATGCTGTATTTATTCGATCGAAACCGATTCCATCAATTGTAAATTTTATATTGGATTTTTTATTTAGTTGACTTTGAACGACGTCGTTTTGATAATCAATCAGTCTAATGGTGACAAATTCGGTTACAATATTTTCCATTTTATCGATCGTTTCAATATATTCTTGAGATTCGTATTGAAAATACGGAATAAGATGGAATATATCGTCTGGGACAAAATTATGATTGAACGCGTATTGATGCAGAGCAAAATGACGATCTTGAAAATAAGTTTGTTTTCTGCTCATTTTATTTAATACATAATCGATTTCATGTTGAATTTTTAAGGTCGATGACTCGGTGTTACGTGGATCACAAAACGCTAATTTTAAATTGAGCAAATCAAATAGATTTAATTCGTTAGAGTATTCGATTGTTTCGAGATGTGTGAGTACAATGGGTAGTACTGAATTTATCAGATCGGTATCAACAGGAATTTCAAAATGTTTTAATGCATTTGGTTGAAGCCAAGGGAATGCAAAATTTATGTAAAAACATTGTTGTTGTACAGAAGAATGCAGTGATAAAAATTTGCGATAATTTTCAATTAAATGAGATTCGGTTGCGTTAAAAGATACCGTTTTAATAAGACCGCAGTCACGCGTCACGCCTGATTTTTCTTCAATTTTCACAATATTCGGATTCAAATTGTGCAACGCAATAAATTCCTGAAAATTTTATTTTAATTAATAATCGGTCGGTATAATATCATAATTACAAAGAAATACTAACCTCAAGTAAATCAGCTGAGTGTACATCACAAAATACGGTTGGTTGATCCTCCCACGGAAACGAAAATTGCGACGTCTCAATTAACTTGCGTAGGACTTTAAATTTTTCATTCGACTCTAGAGTGAAATAAATTAATTTCATTTCAAAAATGTCTCCATTAATTTTCAAATCATAATCCCAGCACGATCCAGACCAATCACAGTGCAAAACGTGTAGTTGTTTGAATTTTTCGAATACAGATTCGTGAACAAGAAGAGCCATTTGATGGGGTGTAAAACCTATTTGGAGTGAAAACAAAATTATTTTAAAACAAACGAAACGTAAATATTTCGGCAGCAAACTTACTTTCAACCAAGTCGCTGTTATCAACAAGCAATTTTGTGTAATGATCGGACATATCGTTCTACGTATTTAGTATAAAATTAGTTTTTAAAAAGCAAATTTAAACCACACTTAAGCAAAGAATTCAATCGACTAACACAATTTTGAACAAAAATTATCAAGATATACTCTGTATGCGATAAAAACAAAACAAAGAACGAGCGATAATAAACGTGAGTATTTTTTAGCGTTACGCTTACGGCTAGCGTTTTTACAGTCATTATGGAAATTTGCTCTACAGGTCTTCGAATAAAACTTTAATTTGGATTAAATTTGTCATAATAAAGTTTATAAATAAAATTTCATCATATGATTTTTCACCTGTTCATTAAAGATTCCCAATTAATTCTCACTAAACCAGTATTTTAAAGTTCTAGATAACATTAAGTTAAAGATTTAATAATTTATTATGTTGATTAGATAAAAAGAAAAAAAAATTGGAAGAAGATGTTGAGAATGTTAATCTGTCTGTGCAAATATTTTGTTGATCTTGGCAGAAAAGTTGACAAAAGCATGTATTACACACTTTTATTTCGTTATTTTTCCTACAAATAACAACTTAATACCAAATCGGGGCGACGAGCAGTGCTTATTCGTATGCTTCTTATAAATAGTGGTTTCTCACAGTCTTCTTCTTCGTAGGTGGCATATTATAAAACTTATTGCAAGCGCTATTAATGTCCTAGGATAAGGTGTGTAGCCGTATAATGATGAACATGATGGTAGTGCTCGTTGGTTGTGCTTCTTTCTTTCTCTATCAGACTAGAGATTTGCTCTTCTAAAGCCCGTGGGTCCTAGAGTAGTTATTACCTCATTTTCTTCGTAATTCCGTTTTGATATCTCAATTGTTAAATCCTGTAAGTGTATCACCTTTAAATATGGGGTAATTCCGAAGTTCTCTTTGGTGCTTTTGAATCTATTAGAAACCAATGGTCGTCTCTTAAGATACATCCCTAAGCTAAGTAGCTGATCCATACGAAATTGTGACAGTTGTTTCCTTTATCATTATGAATAACCTTTGATTTGCTGCGAACAGCTTTATCCAAAGATTTGATTTTTTGAACGTTTTGATATTTTGTTTCGCAGATATCTTATAAATTAGACTTGTGTCGTAATATTGCGATTTCACAGTCAGTTTCTTGCCTAGCTGTTCTGTGTATTGTTTAGACAAATGATTATCATCGATAATGTTGCATTTAGATATCTTCACTTATCAGGTGTATGATAAGGGAATTAAAATCTCGATTATCATTATTGTGTCACCAAAATGGTTAATACTTGTTGTTCCGTTATGCGCGTGTCATTTATGCTTTTGTCTAGGCTCTGCAACCCTCTCTGAATGTTAATAATTGTTTGTATTTTGGCAATGTATGAAGGTGTTTTACAGTGCTATCAATTATTGAGGTTTGATTCTTTATTAGCAGTAATAAATGATCTTCATTGGTTTCTTTAAAACGTCGATCTGCGTCGTTTTGATTTGCATCGTTTTCGATGTTGCGCCGTCCTTGAATTTTTGTCATTTCAGAGTTGCGTCGTTAAAATTTCTATTTGCGTTGCTTAAATTTTATATAAAGGGGATTCCCCATTTAATTCTGTATCTTTCTTTGTTCTATGTATTTTTATGTAAAATGAATATGAATTTCTCATTTATACACAATACAGTAATACACAATCACATTACACAGCCACTGTCAGTTGTTGCAGTCTGTGCAGTGTGCAATATAAAATAAAAGTGTTGGTTAAATTAATGAATTATATTTTATTATGTAATAAAAATATGAATGTATAGGAAAATTTATTTCGATTTCAGATCGAGGTTTTAGTGTAGTTTGAAAACGTTCTTCATATTGCCTTTCTTCTCTCTGAGTTAATATTCCAAACATGTCACCAAACACTAGTTCTTTTGTGTCATCAATTCCCACACTTTCATCAAATCTTAGTTGCTGAATTACTAGTTCACAATTGAATTTCTCCATATTGGTTGCTGAATGTACTTGCAAGCCTGCTTACCAGGCGGTCTGCTTGAGTTGTTTCTTCCCAATGGATTGGCAACTAGCTCCATCTTACTGATTTCCTCAAGATAAATACCGATGGTGTGTTTGAAGTTCTCAATCTGCATCGGTTCTTTGGCGTTGCCGATGGGACAGCAGACGCTCATCAAGGCCAACAATGCCAGATGAATCTTGATTTCCCCTTTCGCCAGTCTTTCTGGTTACCGCCTGATTGAGGTGTAGTTGTTATTGTTGGATGTTGTTTGTTTTACATCTTGAGCTTCGTTTGTGTCTCTTCTTATCTTCATTTGGCAAATTTTGGTGATTGATCGTTTATAGATATTCTGGTTGCACTTTATTGATGCAATACGAACCAAGCCATCTGAGTCAGTATGGTAGAGCACTCTCGCCAATTTCCAACGCGCAGGTGGCAATATTTCTTGTAGCTAAATTGGGGTGAAGTTTTCGCCATATTTTCGCCAACGTCCTTCACCATCTTTCCTAAAATCATCCACAATCTTTTGTACTACACATATATGCGTGTGTCCTTAGTGAGTAAATATTTTCATTATTCTCAGGAACTGGATTTAGTAGCTCACGCCTATTAGAAAATGCGCAGGTGTTAAAACCTCCAAATTTTTCGGATGTTTGTATAGGACCGTCAATGGTCGAGGTGAATATGCTTAAACATGTTTCTGTTTGAGCCATCATTGTTGTTTAATTCTTCAAATGTCAATGTGGTCTCCCCTATGACCTTCTTCATGTGAGTCTTGATTGACTTTACTCCTGCCTCTCACATTCCACCAAAATATGGTGCAGTGGGAGGTACGAAGTGCCAGGTTGTTTCATCCTGTTGTAATAACCTTGCAATTTCTGGCTCTACAGTTGGAATCTCCTTGCTCCGTTGTTTCCCATGAGGCCATGCACACAAACACAGACTGAATCGGTCCGGCATTGTTTATGTTTAAATCTGAAACATGTAACACCACCAACTTTGCCAGATTTCTGCTGTTTCACAATATTATTTGTATGCCCCCATGAAGTGTTGTCGTCTTATGCGCATCTTCAATTTATCGTTTGCTGACCGTGCTTTCTTTGAGTAGGATTATGGGGAGCTTTTGACTCATTGGTAGTTGTGATTTTTGTAAACGTCCATGAAATCGTAATATCCCATTGTTGCTGATGACTGAAAGACCGATGTTGTTTAATCCTAATCATTCCACTGTTGTCATTATTTATGAATCTTTGGCAGTACACAAATATATGCTTCAACTTATGAATGCTTCGAATTTTAACAATTAATTCTTGTAAAGTGTTTGCTTTGTCTCCAGCGGTTATTGTAAGACAAATGTTATATTACGCGCTATCTTGTCATTGTCAGATTGTACTTGTGGATCCGCGTCTTAATTTTCCTGCAAAATTGTTGGTCCCGTCCACCACATTGAGACTTAGTGGCGTGATGACAGATGGTAGATGCTGCTAACCCTCTTGTTGCTAAATCAGCTGAATTTTTATCTGTTGGTACGTAATCCCATTTTATGTGAGGTAAAATATCTCTAATCTGAGATACTCGATTGTCTATAGAGGCTTTTAACAACTTTGTGACGCCAGCTCTTATCCAGCCCAAAACTATGGTGGAGTCCGTCCGATCGAACATCTTTACATCTTGGTAGTTTATGGTATTCTTTGCGCTAACGTTGTTTTAACCCATCTTAGTAATTTTATTCTGCTTAATTTCCCTAATTCGGTTTTATATTTTTTCCATTTTCCATGTTCTACACTGTAAATCAGCTGTCCAAGTCTCTTGCATTAACAGCTTTGCTGCAAAAGTTATTGGTGGGAGCCAGCCGACTGGTTCAAATAATTTTGAAGAGTCGGACATTAATAGAGGTTTCGTTGGTTTCTCCTTTGAAAGATTTGACCAGGCTATCATGTCAAATTGAAACGTGTCATCTTCAGGGTTATAGAGAATCCCTACTTAGTGTTTTTATTGTGTGGTTGATTTTTAATTTAAACATTCCTTTTGCTCGTAGGTGCTCCGAAACGTTATTTAAGATTTCAGCTGAATTTGATGCCCACTTGTGCAATGGAAAACCTCCGCACTGTGCATATCTTGCCATCTGTAGCAGTAAATAGATCATCCACGTAACATTCTCTTTAGACCTTTGCTTCTGTTGGATAGTTGTTCTTTTCATCCGCTGCCAAATGCATTAATGTTTTTACAGCGAGAAACTTCGCTTCTGTTCTTCCATATAGGTGACCGTTTTTAGTTTGTATTCTTTTATTGGTTGTGAAGAATTTTGTACCACAATATTCGTTGCAAGTTCTGGTGACTATGGTGCATCCAGATTTGGCGGATTCGCTATGATTGTCAACAAAGCAAAACAAATACAGAGATGTGTAATAAAATTTGTTATTGAAGCACAACGGAGTTCATTAAAAGCAGCATGTCGTAAAAAGGAAACAAATTTCAAAGGAGGAATCTTTGATGTCTTTGATAGTGACTGTTTGTTCTATCGTTCGGTTTACGTCGTTTGTGCTTTGTGTTTCTTGATTCATCTGTCATGCGACTTGAATTCGCTCCAAATGGTTCGTGAATCATATTTGTATCAAATCTTTTTGCGAATTTGGTAGTTCAGCTGATATAACACTATTAATTTGACTTAGAATAATTTTGCCCTTCAACCTAGTTAAGATATGACCGTGTACTCGGATGACTATTCAGTGATCATCCGTTTGATAGCATTTGCTCCAATGCGATTTAGAATAAATTGATCAGACCATTACATTCTTGGAATATCCTATAAGTTTGAAATGATTTCACGTTTTGTTCCGGGACTAATAAAACAACTTGGATTGGTTGGTAGGAAAGGCTCAGGTGGCTCATCCAGAAGCGGCTAATTGGCTTTCCCGTTCATTCTCATTTGACCCTCGTTTATCTCGGAAGCCTGTATGAATCACTGATGTAGGTTTTCAAATTTTAGACGATGGTAAAATTCGAAACAATAAAGGTAAAATTTCGTTGCACTATACACCTATCCAAGCTGTCCGAAAGCGATAAAATATTTGTTCCATTGGACTGGTTGGCACTAGGGTTTTTTAAAACGGGATCCCTCAATTCTGTTTTTGTCTCTCAAAAGTGTGACCGAAAAATCCCGGGATTTTCCGGTTTTCGATTTTTTTATGTAACATTTGAACCCTATAACGACGTAGGAATAATGCACAATAAAATCTCGGTTTAAGAAACTAATTGGATAGTGGCCTGTCTCTTATTTCCGATTGTCCCTTAGATTCGAAAGTAGAAAGTTCGAATATCTCGTGTTGAATTATCCTTCAGTAGCATTTTCAAGTCAATTCAGGTCGACTAGGAAGGAACTTGAATATTTCTTAACCAATTATGATGAAATTTAGCATGCACAATGGAAATGGAATTCTAGAATGAGTTAATTGAACTTACTCGTTTAAAGGACGCGGAAAATGGTGACGTCAAAATTGTTCCTAAAAATAGAAAAAAAGAAGAAATATGTGTGATATTTGTAAATAATTTAAATTATACATCACCTTCAAAATAGCTTCCTTTTGAGCCAACACAAGCATGCCAATGGTTAATCCATTTTCCAACACATATTATAGGATTCGGCCGGGATGGCCTTTAGTTCCTTCAGCGAGTTTATTTTTTATGGCTTCAATCGACTCATGGTGCGTTCTCCGGAGCGGATATTTGAGTTTCGGAAACAGGAAAAAATCACAGGAAGCCAAATCTGGCGAGTACGGTGGCTGAGCGATGACTTTTGTTTCGTGTTTGACCAAAAATTCAGTAACAATCAGGCTGGACTGTGAAGGCGCATTATCGTGGTGAAAATCCATGAATTGTTTGCCCACAAATCCGGCCATTTACGACGAATTGCTTCACGTAAACGCCTCAAAACGGCCAAGTAGTATGCTTTATTGACTGTTTGACCCTCTGAAATGAATTCATGATGATCCAAAACGATGAGCATTACCTTGATTTTCGACCGACTTTGACGTGCTTTTTTTATATTTTGGCGCGTCATTTGCTAGATTGTTGGGCAGTCTCGATGTCATATTCATAAATAAACCCACTACTTTTGCGACTTCTACTCGACGTTCTTTTTGCAAAAAATTCGAGTTTTCGGCACTAGTCGAGCGGCAACACGTTTCATACCTAAAACATCAACCAAAATGTGTTGAGTCGATTCATAAGAGATGTTGGGAGCCTCTGATATCTCTCTAATGCCAACACTACGATTTTCAAGCACAATTTTCTTCAATTTTTCGATGTTATCGTCGTTAACAGGATTGGATGGACGACTCGCATGAGGCAAGTTTTCTACGACCTCACGACCCTCACTGAATGCTTTATACCACTCAAATACTTACGTTCTTGATAGAATAAACTCCCCAAAACACTTCTGCAATATTTTCTATAATTCCGTAGCCGTAATTTCATTGGAAACTCGTTGTTCAATTTCTTTTCCATAGTAAAAATCGGCAGACAAACTGCGTGTCGTAAACAAATGGCTGCCAAACTCACACTAGTGGACGTATTCTGCTCAAACGTCACACGAATGTCAAAGAAAGTTGTATCAACCTAGAAAAAATTTTACCGATTCGGTTTACGCGCGCGGTTTAAGTGGACCAGTTCGGGTCAAATTCGATTAGATGGTATGTATGGGGAATTCTCTGCCAAATAATTTAAAAAATCTATCCAAAAGGTAACTAGATTCCCGATAAAAAGTATGATATTTGACATTTTTTGTCCAACAACCAGTGGCGAGTCCCAAAAGCCGCTCTATAAGGGGGTGGGATATGAACTCAACGATCTTGAATATTGAATAAAACCGTTTTTAACCGTTCTCCTACTCTCAGAGAGAAAAAGGAACGAACTTTGGTAACTCGAAATCTGCCCTCCAAGGGGGTGGAGGATAAATTTCAAAAATTTATTTCAAAAATTGAAATGCGCAAGATCGATGGCCGATTTGACAGGCAATGCCCCATAAACTTATCTGATTATAATTGTTCCACTAATTAAAGTAAAATCGATATAAGAATCTGTAAGAAATATCAAAATTATTATTATTACCTCCAAGATTGTTCGACCAACTTATCTTTTTTATACAAGGTTTGTATACACAATTACAGCTTATTGTAATAAAATGTGAAAACCTTGACTCGATCTACAATAATTGTAATGATCCAAATTACATGGACAAAAACCCAATTAACCATATAAACGATTAATTCTGTAAAACCGGGTTTCTGGTTTTTTGTGCGTGCAATTTTTGAGTTGGTACAAGAAAAAATAAGTTAGTTTAGTCACTGAAGTGAGCTTATTCTTTAAATTCTGAGATTGTTGGAATTATAATTACTCGAATTATTGTAACTAAAAATACAAAAAATACAATTGTATTGTGAATACTTGAAATAGTGAGTCAGCAAGAGTTTCATTTTTTCCAAGGCGAATTTCATGTTGATCTTCTTCGGTTTTCCCGTAACTTGCACAATAAATCTTTTTTCTGGTGGCATTTTTTATGCAAAAGTGAAACGTTGCAACAAATAAAATGTTAACAAACAGATTGACAAATTTGTAAACGGAAAACACAAATCTAATAAGAATGTATATTCATACATACATATTTCACTTGAAAAATATTCACCGTTAGTGGTACTGTTCTAATATTGGTAAACAATCGGGAGTAACGGGAATTCGGATGTGTACAATTCAATATTTATTTATACAAAAGAATTACAAAACATGTCCACTTCGAAACGTTTCACTACGAACTGTGTTTGAACATGACATTACGAAAAAAAAACAAAATAAATTTTTAAAACTGAGCCGGTTTTACGCGTACAATATTTTGTAGCAAAGGATATTTCTTATAGAATACGGGCATTTTAAATATAAAAGTTTAGTACCAGTGTTTAAATTCATTTTTTCGTTCCCTTGTTTTATCTTTTTTTTCTCTCTTTGTGAAAGAAAACAAAAAATATTTTTGTTTGTTTCTTTCCCCGGGAACGAAATCGAAAAAAGTAAAATATCTCTCCTCATATAAAACACAAAAGAAAAGAGAGGAGAGATATTTTATTTTGTTGGATTTCGTTCCGGAGGAAAGAAACAAAACAAAATATTTTTTCTCTTCTTTCGCAAAAAGAGAATAAATAAAGGAACGAAATTTGAATTTAAACACTGGTTAGTACTTTTCTCCCACTAAATGATTATTGTGTCAAGAATCTGAATACGCAGAGACATCGGGAATAAAAACAAGGAGCATATTCAGTATATCCAAAATAATAGAAGAATGTGTGGAAACCGTGCGCCAACTTTCAATCTGTGAAGTTATATCTCCAATTGGCTGGTGGTGTTGATATTAATACACCATATTCAGACTGAAACCGAGGGATGCTACGCGACAGCGCACTACACTAAAGTCCTCGGAATGTTGTAGTACACACTTTGGTTTAGCTTTAATCTGCAGCGAATAGTGATACAACTTGTCTTACAAATTGTGATGTTGGTATTCGAACCATTTGGGCTGATTCGTTTCTTTATTGTTCAAGACAAGCTAATCCTCAACAAGATCTGGCAAACCGGAATAGATTTAAATATTTTGAAATATAAATATTTATTTTTTTATTTTGTGAATACGCAGCAGACTCAGTGCTGTAGCTGGTCACACAACCAGCCCGACTATCCGATATTGCATACCTGAGAGATGGTGCGAGGGCCCTGTCTTTATTCATATCCCAAACCACGAATGGTCTATACGAAAAGAGATGACGAACCAGAACTGGATAATGAAGAGCAAGAGGTGCGATGTTTATTTAACGTTATTACCTGACCCGAAGCGTCCACGGAAAACTTATATAACCAAATGAGATCAAACAGCGATACCACAATCGTCGGTTAATAGATGCGAGGTGAAAATAGAGAATTTTGGAATTTTAATGTACTTAAGAAATCTAGAATTTTGTAGCAAGTGATCAAAACCAGATCGATATGTTGTATCATTTAACCTGGACGATCACAAGGTCAAGTTTCGATCTTAATGTACGTTTCCGTTAAATACTCATGATCTTAACTAAATATGATCATTATAATGGACAGAATAATGAAAACCCCCCGAGCAATCAAAATGATCATTTACTTTATGATCGCAATTAAAACAATAATTTGACCGTGCTGGTTAAGTAAACATAATTGTTCGCTCATTTATATTACAAATCAAGATAAAATTTTGATTATAAAATGACCGTTTTTAACTTTATTCTACCAAATCACCGGATTTAAGATAAAAATCACCAAAAATTAAATTTAAACAAAATTTCTAACATTCAATTTCAGTGTCACACAAATCATGGTGCAAACATGTTGTTTAAGCTTCGAATTTTATTTCTTGTATTCTATGTCGTACCGACAATAATTGGCCAAAATATTGTTAATCAGCCGGCCAACGATTCAGTAACCCAAATGGTAAAAGAGGCTGGCTATCCAATCGAAGTGTATGATATAAAAACAAAAGATAGTTATATTTTGCGCATGCATCGTATACCAAGTGGCCCATTATGGAAAATCATAACACCACCAACTGGACTGAATGCATTCCAAAGGATTGGCGATGAGGTAAATAATTTTGTTGGTACTCGCAATAAACCGGTTGTCCTATTGAATCATGGATTATTTTGTTCGTCCGCCGATTGGGTTGTAATGGGACCGGGGAAAGGTTTGGCTTATGTTCTAGTCGATTCTGGTTATGATGTTTGGATGGGAAATTTTCGTGGGAATTCATATTCACGGAGGCATACATATTTGGATCCGGATACATCAGCAAAATATTGGGATTTTAGGTAAGTAACGCATAAAAAAATGAATTTTCATCAATTAAACGAAAAGGACACTGGCTAAATAGACGAACAGACTAATATCTAAATGGACCACCAACAAAAAATAAAATTACCAAAATCCTTGTGTAATTCCCATTAAAATTTTCGCAATTTTCCTTAGACATTTTCTTTCTAATCTTCTTTAGTTTTTTTGTTTGTCTTGTTTGTTTTGTTTTGGAAAGCCAACAGCAAAACGAAAAATTTATTACGGTCGACAAACACAGAAAAAAAAAAATTTACGTATACTATAGAGCCAAAAGGATATTTTCTTCGTTCCTTAAAAACAATGACATTAAAATGCAAAAAAAAAACCGAATGGATTTTCTTTTCACCTTTAGATCCCATTTTCTCCCGCTCCACTTCCTTTACACATAGCAAAGGATTCGTCTTTTCTCCACAAAAAAAAATAAGTTTATCAGGATTGCAATTATTTTTCAGGTTTTTTTATTTTATTTTAATTTTGTTATTTATTTCAGTTGGCATGAAATGGGTTATTACGATTTGCCGACAATGATAAATTACGTCCTAATGAAAACCAATTCCACTTCGCTTCATTACATTGGCCATTCCCAGGGGGTCACCGCAATGCTGGTTACGTTGTCCACACGACCAAAATTCAATCGAAATATCGCCAGCTTTAATGCTATGTCACCGATTGCATACTTTGGACAAACCAGTAATCCGGTTGTCAAGACGGCGGTTACATTTTATAATGAAATTGTTGGGGCAACAAAACTATTTGGTATTAATGAATTAAGTTCAACGTCATCGTCCACTAAATTAATTAGCAACATGCTATGTTCCGATCTGGCTGTCACTCAGGAATTATGTGCAAATGCGTTATTGTTATTGTGCGGCTTCGATTCGAAACAACTTAATAGGGTTAGTTAACGATTGTGTTCAAAGAAATTGGGTAATCCGGGACTAATCGTAAAATATTTTCAGACAATGCTGCCAAAAATATTGGAAAACCTCCCGGCTGGCTCAGCATTCAAGCAGGTGGCACATTTTGGCCAATTGGCCCGATCGAATAAATTCCAAATGTTTGATTTTGGCGATAATGCTAAGAATTTCCAGCGTTACAATCAATTTCATCCGCCCGAATATAATTTAGACCGTGTGATCGTACCAACGCAATTTTTTTATGGCAGCGGTGATACAATTCTTGTGCCCTCCGATGTCGACACCTTGGGGCGACGTATGAAAAAGGCGTTGGAGAAAAAATATTTGATTTATGAGTGGAATCATTTGGATTTTTTGTATGCCATGGATGGTTACAAAATGGTTTATAATCGGATTGCGGAGCATATACGAAAGAAACATGACATGGATCGTAATGGGCCACTACAAAATACGGCAGATTCATCGTCATCCTCATCATCATCGCGGTCACATCGTCGTCGACGTGGCGGTCGTCATAGAAGAAGAGGAAACTTTTAAGATTGTATTTAGTTTATCTTGTGTGTACTATATACATATGTGTGCAATTTTAGTATAAAACTGTAAAATCTGTTTTTATTGTGTGAGTGTATCATTTCCGCAGATGAACAATGTTTAATAAATAAAACGTGTTCGCCTCTTCATCATACAGATTAAACTGAGATAAAACACTCGATTCAATTCGACTGGAAAATCAGTATTCAAGAGTATATTGGACAAAGCGCAGGCGTGCCGTTTCTTTCTCCGTAGTGGAGTATCGTTTGTTTTTGTAGTCAAATTTCCTTTTTGGCTCCTTTTTATTGATAAACAAAGTATGTAAAAGGAAAATAAAAAAATATGCTTTCTTAATTGTTGTTGTCGAAATTTTCGGGATAAGGCCAATATGTCTAAATTTTGGAATTCGATTGGTCGCGCTAGTCAAACTAGAATGTGTAATTGTAAAATTAATTTTTTATGATAAGGCCAATATGTCTAAAGTTATTGAATTAATTCTTAATCTTAATTTTTTAAGATTTTGAAGTTATTGAAGACTTCAAGCTGAAGATTTTAAGCTTTTTATATTTAAAATTGTCAAAGCTTTAAAGGTTTCTTATTTCTTTAACTTTTTTAAGTTTTTAAACTTACACTTAAGAACGAAAGAGTTGAACACTTAATCAAGTTTTTGACGGTTTTCGGCTTTTTGTTTGTTTTAAGTTTAAAAGTTTGGTAAGATCTATAGCTTTTAAAGTATTTTAAGTTATTTTTTCAAGTTTTTAAAATATTTCAGCTTTTCAGTTTTTAAGGTTTTCAAATTTATAAAACGTTTTATTTTTTTAAACTTTTGAAGGCTTGAAGCTGTAAATTTAAGCTTTTGATTTTTTAAGTTTTTAAAGTTTTTAAGTTTTTTGAATTTTTTAAATTTATCAAGTTGAACACAAAATCAAAGTGCGGGGTTTTACTTTTTGAAGTTTTAAATTTATTTTAAGTTTAGAAAGTTCTATAAGATTTTAACATTTAAATTTTATTAAGCTTAACAGTTTTATGAGTTTGTTTTTTATTTTTAAGCTTTTAAAGTTTTTAAGTTTTTACATTTTAAGTTTCTTAAATTTGTTAAATTTGAAGCTAGATCAAGTCGAACGGCGACTCTCTCATTTAATTTTTTTAAGTTTTTATTTCTTTTAAGCTTTTAAATTTAATAGCTTAAGTTTTAACTTTTCAAGTTCAATAACTTTCAACAGTACTTTGGTTCGTTTATAATAATTTAACAGATTAAACATTTTTAAATTTTATAAGATTTTAGAGCTTTTTAAGTTTTAAGCTTTAACATTTTTAAATTTTTTATATTTGTCAAGTTTCAACCGTTTAAAGATTTTAAGTTTAGTAATTTATTTAAGATTGCTAGTTTTTTAAGCTTTTAAAATTATCAAAGTTGTTTTATTTCTTTTAAGTTATTCAAGTTTTAAAGGTTTCTAATTTTTTACGGTCTTCAAGTTTTTAAAGCTTTTATTTCTTTAAGCTTTTAAATTTAGCAAGTTATGTAAGTTTTAGTTTTTTAAGTTCAAAAACTTTCAGCAAAACTTTAGTTTGTTTCTAAAAACATAAAAACATCACCAGGGTAAAAGCTTTCAAAGTTTTATAAAATTTGTATTTTTTTTAATTCAGTTCGTAAAGCTTTATATTTATACGCTTTTAAAGCCTTTTATTTTTTTTAGTTTTTTAAATTTATCTAGTTTTAACCCTTTTTATTTATTTTTAGTTTTTGTTTCTTTTAAGTTGTTAAATTTACTTTTCAAGTTTTTAAGCTTTCCAGTTGTTTAATTTTCTTTAAGTTCTCAAGATTCAAAGATTTCTAAGTTTTTAAGGTTTTCAACATTTTTTAAGGTATTCGCAAGGTTTTAAGCTTTTAAAGATTGGTTTGTGTTAGGTTTTTAAATATTTTAAGCTCATAAATCAACTTTTTCAAGCTATTCAAAATTTTCAAGTTCTTTAGCTTTTATATTTTTTTTATGTTTTTCAAATTTTTGAGGTTTTTAAGCTTTTTATTTTTTTAGAGACGTCTGACTAATACTAGAAGCCTTTTTATTTTTTTAATGTTTTATTTCTTTTAAGCTATTAAATTTAGTAAGCTTTAACTTTTCAACTTCAAGAACTTTCAACAAAATTTTTATTGTTGCCAAAAGCTTCAGAACTTTAACAGAATAAGGTTTTTATTGCTTTTAAGTTTTATAAGTTTAGCAATTTATTTAGGTTTACCTTTTTCAGTTTTTTAAGCTTTAATGTTTTTTAAGTTGTTTAATTTTTTAGTTTTTCAAACTTTTCATTTCTTTAAGCTTTTCAAGGTTGAAAGTTTTTAAAGTTGTTTATATATGTTAAGTTTTTAAGTATCTCAAGTTTGTACATTTTTCAATTTTCTAAGCTCTTCAAAATTTTCAAGTTCTTAAATTTTTTTTTTTATGTTTTAAAGTTCTAAAAACAGTATAATATTTTGAATTTAGTAAATTTTTAAAATTTTAAACCTGTTAAGTTTTTTAAGTGCTTAAGATGCTTAAGATTGAAGAAGAATGCTGCAGATGGTGTAGCCATTTAAAGGTGTTTAAATGTCACTGTCTGGTAGAAGTATCGGTTAACATAGACGAACTTAATTTCAAATTTATTCTCGGTTTAGTGTATATCCACCCGGTACGACTACATAGAATAGCGGCATGCTGCTGTGCCAAACCTTGTTTTCTTACATTCACAATTATCAATAAGTCCACCGTTCAGTCTACCGTTAATATCAGTGCGACCACCAATCCCGAATTTATTCGACTCGACACGTAACCACACAAACACTGAGCTCCATAACATACTTCTCAAATCATAGTCCGATTTTGAGCCATTAAGTTTTAACTTTTTGAGTTTTTCAAGCTTTTAAAGTTTTTATGTTTTTCAACTTTTTAAAGCGTTTTATTTTTTAAGCTTTTCAAGGTTTTAAATTTTAAAGTATTTAAGAGTTTTAAGTTTATAATTTTTTAAATTTTTCCAAGGTTTTCAGTTTTTTTAAGCTTCTCAAATTTTTCATGTTTTTAAGCTTTAGAGTATTTTATGTTTTCAAGTTCTTTAATTTTTTTATACATAGTTTTATTTCTGCTAAGTTTTCAATTTTTTGAGCTTTTAAAGCTTTTTAATTTTTTATGTTTTAAGCTTCTTAATTGTTCCATTTTGAAGTTTTAAAGTTTTAAATTTTTTTCATGTTTCTACATTTTTAAGTTTTTAAACTTTTTAATTTTTTAGTTTTAAAGTTTTTAACTTTAACTGATATTCGAACTTCGGGTAAATCTCTGAGGGTGCTTGTTATAGGGCCTAGGATTGAGCAGATCATTTGGGAACCATCAAAATAGTGGCAAAAAATAACTGTACGGATGTGTTCTCGAAAACATTTTAATAAAACAGATGGTTTTCAATAACGTTATAAATCGTAATATAATACATATATTGTTATTAATTTATATTTTTAATCTCAAATGCAAAATGTTTTAGATGTTTACAGCTCTCTTGTCGAATAAAAAGTGAACGAGCTAATATAATAATAATTTTTACTTCAATAAATTAGTGTGCACCAAATACTTATTGAGGTAGTTTACACCACAAAATATTTAGTGGACTGACCTAAATGGCGACCTATTTTAGTCCACTTACCAACCGTTTACATCGCAATAAATATAGGTCGCATTTGGTCCAAACGTCAAAAATTAAAATATTTCAATAAATGTATTTATATTTAATATTATATCATTTTCGCATTTATTGATTTTAATTTTAATATTTTTATTTTTATTCATTATTTGTGCTATAAAAATGATAATTAACAAATCGCATCTATTGAAAAAATCGTAATTCCTTAGGTCGAACCGTTTACACCATATTTCTAGTTGACCTATTTTAGGTTAGGTCACACATCTTACTTGCCTAACCCAATTTAGGTAACTAGCGTTTACACCATGTGACCTATCCAGTTTAGGTCGAATATAGTGTATAGTCCGGGACTAAATATGGCGGTGTAAACTACCTCATTAAAGCCGAACTCACCATTATGTATTTCGAAATTTATAATTCAAAATTTATTGCTGAATAAGTTAAAAGTTTTTTAGTCAAACAAGTTATAGGAGTTCAAACAATAGATGGCAGTACGATCAGAACGCAGAATTTCCAAATAAATGTAATACCTATTCGCCTTTTAACGCAAAGTGGCTGATATCTGGTGGATGATATTGAAACTAGAGTTAAAGGTGAACAGCAATTGACGATTTTACTGATATAATGGGCGCATCTAGCACACGTAGAGTCTACATTTGAGATAGTCTAAAATGTAGACTAATCTCATTTGTAGACTCTACGTGTGCTGGATGTAAATATCTACGTGTCTAGTTTGGTTTTTATCTTCGATAACTTGTTGAAATTATGTAAAACATACTATCGTAAATATAATAATTTTCATAATGCGTTGAATACTGTTGATCAGCCTCCATGTTTATTTCTGATTTATAAATGAACTGGGTGCATCTAGCACACGTAGAGTCTACCGAAAATATGAACTAGTAATACAAATTTAAAAAAAAAATCCAAGTTTCAAACCAAACTAATCTACATTAAAATGTAGACAACAATTTTTAGTCTCACTAAAACTCGTAGGCCCGATTGTATGCACGGATAGATTAAAAAAAATCCGGCGATACAGATTAATCTTCAACCGACGATTCTTTTTTTCGTCGATTGTATAAACACGGATAAAAAAAATTCCATCCTCTGTTTATTGCAGTTTTTATTGCAGTTTATTTTGGAGTGTCAACACTTTTTTGACGTTTCAAATTTAATTTATTGTTTATTTACATTCTTATGTGTGTACTTATTGTACACGAAAGTATTTTTTTATGTTTTTCTGCAATAGAAAAAAAAATTTGAGTTGGGCATTTCAAATTTTACGTTTTTTCGATTCCATTCCGATTTTTTTTTAATAAACGCAACAACAATCAAAATGTTCCGCCCCGCCGAACCAAACAAATAAAATTAAAATTATGTCAAAAAAAATAAACAACATTTTCTATCCACTGTTTTAGACAATAAAAAGAGAAGATAAAAACAGCGGATAGAAAAGAATCCTTGGATTAATTTTCGTATTTATCGTCGTTCATACAATCCAAGCGACGATTAATCCGCCGATTAATCTTCTATCCGCGTTCATACAATCGGGCCGTAGAGTCTACATATTTTTACTGAGATTTTTTGCATCCAGCACATGTAAACTTGTAGAGTCTACGTATTTTCGGTAGACTCTACGTGTGCTAGATGCGCCCAATGTCGCGTAGGTTTAGTGCTATACTGCTATGGATAAATCAAATTTGACGTTTAGTGGAATATAATGTTTTAGCCTGAAATGGCTGGTAGGTACAATTTTGTTTATTAAAATTAAATTATTATTAATTTGAATTCGTTTGTATATCATTTAAATGTTTATTTCACATACTAAATCAAACATCAAATTAATTGTATAGCACTAATGTTAGTTCATCATAGATGGCAACCCTTTCGCGGAAAATCGTCAATAATAAAACAAATAAATTATAATATCTATAAGGGAAATTAGTCATAATTCTCATAGTAAAGCTTGAAGCAAACATCTGCTTGTTGGGGTGCGTTAAAATGCTAGTACCTGTGCCTTGGGTAGAGATGGCACCACTAACCGTTGAACAAAGAAAATGAAAAAAAAAGTAAAAAAAATTGTATATGCACATAAAATTGTTCCCTATCTTTCAACCGAGATTTTATTTTTTTATTTCGTTTAATATTAATATTATATTCGTTTTAATATTTAATTGAGTTGTTTATTGGGCTTCGTTCAATTACTAGTAATGCCATCTCTACCTAAGATTCATGTTGGCTTCAAAATTTTATAGAGATTTCCCTTATAGGTTATTATAATTTATTTGTAATAAAAATACAAAATTGGATAATTTTGTTATTGATTTCGGTTCAAAACAATCATTTATTGCACATAAAAGTTATATTTATTTATTCAGCGACAAAATAATTAAAAAATAACACACATAAAAATAAACGCTGAATTGCTGTTCACCTTTAACTAGTGGTGATCGTAGCGCCTCTTGCGGCCCTTTAAAGGCGAATAAAGGACATAACTATACTTTTCCATAGTATCGATAATGCAGTATTATTTAATACGTGAAAACATAGTACGGGATAACTTCTAAAGATGTCAGCTTTAACAATTTTTAATTTTTGGTAAATAAATAAAAAATTAAATTAATTTTTTTTATAATTAATGTCTAGTTGTAAGTTTTATTCTTGTTTTTTGCTTTTGTTAACATTTTTGTTTCGATACAACAAAAAAAAAATTTAAAAAATACTACTAGTGCCATCTTTAGATTTAATCCATCTGAATACACATGAATAATAAAAAAAATTAATTTTATTTTTTATTTATGTACCAAAAATTAAAAATTGTTAAAACTGATATCTTTAGAAGTAATCCCGTAGTCAGTTTTCACGTATCAAATAATACTGCATTATCGATAAATCTGCCTAAATCATTGACCGAAAGTTTACTATGGAAAAGTATAGTTATGCCCCTTATTGACGGTTGGAGCATCACGAATTCCACCTAGTGGACATTTTTTTAACTGAGCTACCTGATAATATAACGTTCGAAATTATCGTAAACAATTCCAATTTTGAACTGTAAACACAATTTTTGCTTACCGGATTGCTAATAATTGTAAAAAATTCCGATTTTGGACTATAAAAACAATTTTTAATTACTGCATTGCTAAATTTTCTTTCGTCGCATTTGTGACAAATGTCATTTTATCAGGAGCGTCATTTTAACTTTTTTCCTCGAGAGGCGCTTTCCCTACTTTTACAATCGTCAATAGATTATTATAATTTATTTGTCTGTCCCTGTCATATTTTAATGACAAATGGTAAGTTTCGGTAGCATTTCAATTTTGTTTACAATATTTCAATTATTTTAATTTATAATTAATTTAGTTTCAGAAATTAATGGATAAGGAATAAAATTCAACATTCAGCTGTATTCGCCTTTTGACGCAAAGTGGCTGACATCTGGTGAACGGTTTTACAACTTAGCCAATGGTGGTCAACCGGTAAATAAATGCATAATTAAACATGTTTCTAGTGTATTTATTTCAAAATAATCGTTTTTTTGCAATTAAAAAATTAAATTCATTTAGAAAGGTAATGAATTGATCAATAATATTTGAATTTAAATATAAATGCGGTACAAAAATAACCGGTTACCACTATCGGCTCGTAAAAATCGTAGCGCCTCTTGCGGAGCTTTAATGGCGAATACGATAAACTACAATACATAAGCTAAGTAGGTACAAATATAGAAAATAATTTTCAATGATTACTTTTTTATATTTTATTTTCAGCTCCTGATGATCCTGAACAGTTACTCAGATGAAAAATTAAAAAAAAATCGAGCTCAAGTTACTAAAATGTTGGCGACTAAATTGCTTTTCGATATTTCGACAGTACGTATCCCTTTTTATAAAAAATCCCAAATAAATATTCAATCCAGAGAGGAAATTTTCATATTTCGTGCGCTACACACGAAACTTTTTCCCCAATTTTTCATTTTTATGTTATCTTATTTAACTTCGTTACAATTACAACAGACAAAGCAAAATAATAAAAATAGTAGTAGTAGTAGTATTAGTAACAGTATTAAAAAAAAAAAAAATTGAAGGAAAATTCTTCTTGAATCGAGTTGTAATTTTTTGCTACACAAAGTTACGATTTTCCGTGTTCAGTATCGTACGATATTTGAGAGAAGGCGGACCTTTCTCCAAAAATTGGTTTTAACCAAATCGAGTCGATAAAAATTTCCGGATAAATTTTTTTGTGTTGTGTGTTTTAATAATAAGAGTGTTTAGTGTTCTTTTTTGTTTGGCCTACCAAAAAAAATAGAAAGAAAAGGGATCAAACTGTAAAAAAAATCCTTTTTTGTTGGTTGTTCTTGATATTATTGTGTGTTAATTAGTGTCTGTGGCTGTGTTTCTCTAAATTGTAAAAAGAAAGTGGATTTTTTTTTCTAGTGTCAAATATTAAGTGTTTCATGTGATGTGTGGCAAATATAGTGAAATTATAATCAGTGTTTAAATTTTATCTAGGATTGTTAAAAAAATTGTGTTGTTCATAATCATAATTCGCATCAAGGACGCATACAAAAGGTAATACAATTTAATTCCTTTACTAATTAAATTTTGATGTATCGATTGTTAAAAGTTAACACAGATTATACTATACAAAAATTATAAAGGACGATACCATAAAAAAATTTCCCGCTTTTTGTGTACGAATCGTGTTACTCTGTCTGAAGGAATTTTCTGTTTTAGTGTGTACTCGTACATAAGGATAATTTCCATAGCAACATAAAATAAATAACAATACCGAATATCCTGTGTATCTTATACATAATATACATATACATACGTAATGTATACATTCAGTTGTTTTGTTGCGGGAAAATTAAAGGGAAAACACAAGTTGAGAGTATATTGTATAAAGGAAATTGTGTTTTCATATGGATGTATTTTGTAGTTTACAAAAAAGGATTCGATATACTGTTTAAAGGGGATTCGGATTGTGAATTTTCTTTTATTTTTGTGCAAGTTAGTGGTGTGCATACCTTGGGTGGTAGAATTTCATTTGTAACAGCGAGAGGATTATTAAGTGGAGGAAGTAAATTTTATGTGAATGATTCTATTATTTTGTTTGTGCTTTTGATATTTATAGGCTGTTTTAGAGGTGTTTTTTCAACATGTTGCATTTCGACCTTTAACCGATCATTAATGTTAGATCCAAAACAACACAAATGTCTTTATACAATCCATATTATTTTCGTGACACACGCTTATTATTAGATCCAAAACCTACTATTTTCTGTAAGTGTTAGTGATATTTTATACTGTTTTTGATACAAACTACAATTTAAAATCAAAGTTTGTAAAGATTATACTGTATTATGACGCTAATACTTACAGAAATAGTAGGTTTTATTTTGTGTTTGTATGGCAATAATATGGCTTGTATAAGACATCTGTGTTGGGTTTGTTAGAGCACATATTTCTGGGTTTAGAGTAAATTTGTAAGGACTAATTAGTGGCTTTACTTCTAAAATTCATCGATATGTTGTAATGTTCATTTAAGGCAGATTCGAAATTTAAAAAAATCCAAATGAAAATTTAGGAAGTATTTTTGAAATATTTTTGAAATGTTGCTGCCGCTGTTGGTATGTTCATATTTGCCGATGAGGTATTTTTAAGGCATGATTTTCTGGTGTTGTTTGTGTTAGTTGGTGTACCGTATGTTGGTGTTTGTTTCTCTATGGTTAGTCGAACTTTTTCGTTGTGACTGTGGTGTCCTGCTTCAAGTCCCTTATTTGGCAGAGTTGCTATCTCTGTGTTCTTATTCTTCTTTCCTTGTTGGCCTTGTGATGGCTCGTCTACTGTGAAACATGGTTTTGATCGACCAATCGAAACAATCGATATGTTGCTCTTTTCCCTTTTATTTCAATGTAGAAATATTTCTTTTTTCTATCCATTATTGGGAAAGGACCCTCATATAGTGGTTATAGTGATTTTTCGCTTAAATCCGTTCTTACGAAAACGTGTGTGCATTTGGGCAGCTTCTTTGCTACGAAAAATATTAGACTAATGTGTTTGGATGCGGATGTTGGCCGAATTTTGTTAAAATGGTTCTTAGTTCTTTCATAAATTCCGCTCGTGGCATATTCTCTCTCTTTTCTAATATTAACCCTTTAATGCATGATTTTTTCTTTTTAATTGAAATTTTTTTTTTCTTATAAAGATGTATTTGGTTGAAACGAATTTCAAAGTAAAAATGGTTGGAAGCAGCTAGTTATCCCGGAAAATTGATTTTATGACATGATGCCTATTTGCATCATTATGCAGTTGTGGTATAAAATCTAAATATTTTTCCATTTATAACGCTTCTTTATAAAAAGACAATTCGTTCAAAATTAAAATAAATATTCAAAAACAATATTCTTATTTATAAAAAAATTACATATGTAAATGTATGTTTACTACTACCTGTATGCAAAACATCGACTAACTAATAATTCTAAATGGCGGTTTTATTTTCAAAACGCAGGAAAAAACAAAAAAATTGTGAAACGAGATAGAAAAACAAGTGAACAACAGATATACGAAACAAACCAGAAAAAATATGCTCAAATGTAGATGCAGTTTAAATTAGAATAACATGATGCAGATATGCTACATTATGCATTAAAGGGTTAACTCGCTTGGTATGCGTAGGTTTTCCCCGTAAATGAGCTCTGCTGAGGATGCTGCCATCTCTTCCCGATAAGCCGAACAATACCGTTGGAAGTATACGAGTCCACTCTTCTTTCCCATGGCACATGACGGCCGCCTTAAGCGTCCTGTGCCATCTCCCTATTGGGCATATCTCGGAATCGAATTGTGCGCATTGGTCGGTTACGATGGATGTTGGGACTCCGAAGCGTGCGATCCAGTTGTTATATATCGCCCTTGCGAAAGTTTCCGCCCAGATGTCTGGCACACGTACCGCATTGGTCCATCGTGTGTATCTGTGTATAATTGTGACACAATATCTTTGTCCTTTCGATGGTGGTAGTGGACCGGTTATGTCCATATGAATTTCCGTGAATCTATTGTTTGCTTGCGGATATTCCCTTAGTGGACTTCTCGTGTAGTCGTGTGTCGTAGGTACTACTTTTGTCTTCTGGCATGGTATGCAGCGTTGGACCATTTTCTTCACGTCCTTTTTAATGTTTTGCCAAATAAATTGATTTGTCATCTCTCGTACTGTTGCTGCTACTTCCGGGTGTGCAAGGTTGTGAACTGCTTAGAACACTATTTTTCGGAACTCCCTCCTAAGGTTACGTTTTCAATTTTTTTATGAGGATCACCTTTCGGTCTGAAAGGTCAATGACATGAAATTAATTCGTCTTTATTTGTATACAACGTATGTGCGCACTTGAAAAAACACTCACAGTTTTTTGTTTCGTATGTATCATATGTACAGGGTGAGTAAAAAATAGGGAACCTAGGAACGTCGTGGAGTTCGGTCAGAAAAAAATTACCAAGGTTAATTCTAAGTAATTTCCTGAGGAAATTCATTCCTTAAGGAATTCATTGATGACCATGAACCTCATCTTTAAGGTCATTTTGAGGTCAAGGTAATTTTTTTAAATGGGAACCCCCCTTTTGGTGCCAGAATCGAAAAGAGCAAACAAACATGTCAAAAATCTGTTATTTTGACAACTCTTTCTACTCTTTTCCTACTCTTCTGCTACTCTTTGTTGTAACTGGAAACCACATAAAACAATGTTTGTGAAGTTTTTCTTGAAACTTTCCCAAAATTGTATGCTCTACCAATGTATTGATGCGGTATTAAACAATTTGTTGAACGTTCAATTTTAAAATGGTTTCCTAATTAGCGGAAAGCTCAATGATAACACCGGCACACAAAAAAAAAAGTCATGAGCCAGGGGAAGACTTTACTATTCCTACGTTTTCGAGGTCGCTGAAACCGAATATGACCATAAAAAATTATTCCAATTGCCCATTTTCCCGTTACCACCCCCTGGGGGTCGAAATTTCAATTTTCATGAAAAATTGAGATAGATGTACATTTCTATGTTTTTTGACCGCTGGAACCGAAAATGACAACAAAAAGTAAATTTGACCTCTCCATCACTCCCTAGCACCCCTTACTACCTCCTGGAGGGGGTTACAATTTCTATTTTCTTCCAAAATCGAGATGGATGTGTATTTTTAGGTTCTACGCGCAGTTCACGATTCGGGGTGCTTCTTTAAAGTGAGTCCCCTGGCCTGTCACCATTCGGGGTGCTTGTTTGAAGTGAGTCCTCTTGCTTCTCACCATTCGGGATGCTTGTTTGAAGTGAGTCTCCTTGCCTCTCACGATTTCGGGCGCTTACTTCTTCCTGTGGTACCGAACTCTTTTGCTTTCAAACGATCTTCTGAGAGGTTTCCTCTTGTTGGCTCTCCTCTGTTCTGGCAAGCCCCTTTTCTAATTCCAGCAGTAGTCAGCTAACATACTGACGTCCCATTTACCTTGATAGCGTCGTTCCATTTCTTTAAGATCCTGGTGAAACTTTTCATCTTGCTCCTCGCTATAGCCCCCTAAATTCTCCGAAAAATAGTCTGAGGAAGTGCAGTTTCAAATTCATCAGGCAACCAAGATTCTTAAAGTTTGTTAGCAGTTTTTTTATTTCTTTTTTGTAGTTCGGACTCTTTTGATTGCCTAGGAAATTTTCTACTACACTTTAAATGCTGAGCTAAGCGTTTTTTTCTTTAATACTCATTGATTGGATGAACTCGGAGTCGAGCGAAGCTTCCGAATTTCCGGCCCGTCGAAAAATTCCTTCTTTAAGCTTAGTTTCTGATTTGTTCGGAAATTTCCTCTGGATGTAAATGAAAGTGGCTCCCTCTTTGTCTAATGCTTTCACAAATTGCTTCATTACCCGAGCTTTATATGTAGTGGAGGAAGAAGAATTTTTCAGGTGGTATAAGTGGATCGTTGAGAACATTTTCCGAGCCAGGGATTAAAGAGGTTCTAGCAGGCCATTTATGGTTTTTGTAATGCTTCTCGCGATCTCGACTATTTCAAAGGCACAAGAAGCACGGATGCCTTGTGAAACCACTTTGTTGTCCCAGAAGGATTGTTAGTAGCTTCAGATTGCCGCAAATCTGCCGGTTGTGTTCCGTATACTTTATTTTTTCAAGCACAAGCTTATTGAGTTATACTCTTCTGGCATAATTACCGAATATGCTATCAAGGGGAGGTAGCAAGGGGTGCTAGGGGTGATGGAAGGGTCAAATCTACTTTTCGTTGTCATTTTAATTTCCAGCGACCCAAAAAACATAAAAATTTACATCCATTTCAATTTCATGTAAAATTGAATTTTCCATTGAAATTTGGCCTCCCCCCCCTCTCTGGTGGTAACGGGAAAATAGGCAATTGGAATCATTTTTTATGGTCATATTAGGTTTCAGCGACCTCGAAAACGTAGGAATAGTGCGGTCACCCCTCGAGTCCGACTTTTTTTATGTGCCTCTGTAATCGATCTAATGATGATTCTCTGTTCGCCTAAGCCATTGTTAATGATCCTGGCCATTTTCAAAAAAATGTTTTGGCCAACATAGAAAGTCGTTGTTGAACGTTGAATATAGAGCACATAACCATAGACTAATGTAAATATTATAAAGACGTCAGAATACGCCTGATAAATGAACTTGAATTTGAAAAAATCACAGCTGGTTAAGGGTAGGATCAATGAATTAATCATTCATTATCTGTTAAAAAAAATGATTATCAAACTTCAGGATGAAGCGGCCAAATCCCTCTATGGGATACAGCGCCAGCGAAAAACAAGGATATAAACTCGAACATGGATATGACGTCTGATAAGGACAATTAAATACAAACTGGAACCCTCTCTGGACTACGCTAGACTAGATGTTCCGCTGAAAGAATTGATGGGCAAATAAGCAGAATAGAGTTTTTTGTATTGAAAGATCCGAATTTTTTGCATGCATTGCATTCATGAAGCGTTTTACTTCGCGAGAGCGTATAGTCATAATTTTAAAATCACTACAAATCTAAATTGAACATTTAGATTTTGGTACGATAACGATAAGTGACGCCCAAGTACTAAACTCTGTTCTTTTATTTAGTTTCAATGTTCAAATTTGGTCAAGTTATCCATCTTTTCTTACATATGTCTGTGTTACATTTAATGTTCCAATAAGTCAATCGATCTGCAAACCTAAAATGATTCGAACCGAGTTTTTCTTTAACTATTTTTACAACACAAGGAAACTCGCTCCAGATTAGGTCGAACAAGTGCTTTATAGCCAGCGTTTATTTAGTATAGTGTCCCAAATTACCTCAAGGTCTTCAACATTGCTTATCAACTGGTCTTAGTTTAATCAGGGTTTGAATGTCCTCATACTCAGGACGTAGTGGGAAACATATACTTATAAGTGATGTAGTAATGTGTTCTTCTACAAAATTGGTGTCAGTAAATAAGTCGCGACGTAGAAGTACACAAAAGTAGCTGATCTTAGATCCTGGCTGACTACATTAAATAAAAATCAAGTGCAAGTTGTTGATATCATAAGCAAAGTGTTGCCAATTAAGACGTCACAGAAGTGCCAGTGTAACAACGTATCTTTAATAGAGATGTTTGTAGAATTTTTCGATTAATTTACAAGACCAAATACGGGTTAGTTGTAAATGACTCGGGTTTAACTACTTAATGGTGTCGTAAATAGTAATTTAGGCTTTCGATATCTTTGACCAATTCTATATGTTTTGGCTTTTCATACTCTCTCTCTTGAATAGTATAAGTAGTTATATTATACTTTTGTGGTTCTGAACATTTGTAGATTCGGAAATTTCACAATAGATTTACCAACAGTGATCGAGATACGTACTCCCTGAAGTGTTTGTCAGACAATTGGATAATTGAAAACGAAAAAAATTGACGATTTTCCATTGGGCCTTCCCCAATGCTAAAGCTAGGTAGCGAGCATGAACAATTATTTATTTCACATTCGACAGTTTACGATGGTAACGACGATATTTCTACAATCACCAATCCATCGTCAAGATTAATGTAAATCTGTCAAATACTTGACTCATATACATACATATCCATAAATACAACATCAAATCGTTTCACGACACGGATTTATAAACAAAAAATTCCGATAATCATACAACATAAATTTCAATATTAGCATTCTGCATTTATTACAGTTATTGCATTTATTATTATGTCAAAAACTATGTATGTTATGTACACATAACGTAATAATAATTTTTCCAATTATTTTCACTATAAAATCCAATCATATCGTTTATCAGAGTATACCACATTCAAATATACATATTTATGTGTACATAAGATTTATACCGCACCACATACTCGTATCGTATACATAAATGTCCATATAAAGTATCAATAATTTTCATTTGCAATATTGAAATTTTTTTTTTGCTGCTCCACAATCCAATTTTCTATATTGTTGTGGTTGTTATTGTGAGCAGCAGCAGCACAAAAAAAAACCAACGAATAAATTTTCGTTTAGTTATATGTTTTGACAATTTTTCATTTAATCATGGTAAAGATTTTGCGGGGACCCCATCATATTGGAGGTCATGTGTTGTAAGCTTACATAGATAGATATTCAACTGTCATAATTCATTTATTCAGCATAAAACTGGAAAATATTTGGTTTTAATTTTCTTTTGGTTTTTCGGTCTCCCGCGTCTATTATGTACATACATATGTAGCTATACACATAAATAAATGAAGCGAACTGCAAAAGAAATTTTCCATCGTTTCGAAGGGTATACATATTATGAAAAACTATTGTTCGAAAAAAAAAATAAATTATGTAATTATGAAAGGATTGTGGAATAATTAATTTATTCATAACAACTTTTTTGCACCAAATTATGGATTAAACAAAATGATTTTGTTGGCTGAGCTCTCTGCTGCCTTTGTATTGAAGTAGAAATTTGACGAGGTATGTACAATGTACATATATAACTGAGAGGGTGAACTTTTTTTTTTTTTGCTTTTCCATATTTTTAATGTTTCTTTATGATGGTTTGAAAGTAAATTAAAACCAACAAAACAACAAAAAAACGAAAATCTTTATCGTGTGGGGTTTTGTTGGATTAAAATTAAACCGTTTAGTAGGTTTTATGTTGGTTAATAAAATAAAATGTGTGCGTGTATATGGTAATTTTTGGTAAATTGATGGGAAGGAAGGGTATGCATCATATACTAAATATTTAGTGCTGTATACGATTTAATCAGATAAGTGAGCATTGTGAAAATGTAATTTCATTGATTGGAATGATTACAGTGATTTAAATCCATCACAATTCAGTAAGGTTGGCTCGCGATTAACATTAATCGGTCCCAAACCAGCGGCTCCCTTATCTTTTATTAGCGGTTAGAAGGCTATAAAAAACTTCGTTTTTAAAGAGTTAAGGCTGAAGTGGAAACTTTTGGTTGCAGTAAGGCGTAGATGATATATGTCATGACTGCCTCGAAGAGATTGATAGATGCATTCATTTTGTATGCTGTTGTGTAGCTTTCGAAAGTGTTCGTTTTCAATTGTTTAATTGTAGGACTATCGATATAGGTACTTGATGCGGAACCTTCATGGATTCCAACCAATTTCAATAATAATAATAGGGCAAGAAGATTGTAATAATATTAGTAAGAGGTTCTCGGAGAGCTGTGAGGCTTCCATAAAATTATATCCAAAATCATGCACTACAGATATGGCTTACAAAACCATAAGCTTCAGCTTCTTAATATTATTTTGAGGAATTGAAGTTTAAATTTTCATTAAATCGAATTTGTTTTTAAATTTTTCAAGAATGGAGTCTTTCTTTAGTACGTTGTCTTTTTTGCTCAGCTCTGCAAGAGCTACGGCTTTTATGATGGCTAGTATTTCCGCAGTTTTTTGGTCCGCAAAGTTCTTATGTTTGACAGCGAATTTTTGGTTTATGTCCTGTATGTTTACTGCTAATCCTGAAGTTTGGTTTTTCAAGGAACTGCTTTCATATCCATAGCATCAGATGTAGTACACCCATTCCTCGATTTACGAGAACTGTTTTTTACGAATTTTCGGAAAGCTTACGAAAAAATATAAAGGGCTGAGGTAACTTCGGTCTAGATTACTTCAACTCCTAAATCAACCCCGAAATAAACCTCAGAATTAGAATTAATTTCCAATGAACATGTCAAATTTTATCATATTCGTTTAAGGAATAGCCAAGTTCCATTCCACTTCGCCATATTTCAGGACTTAGTGTAAAAATCATTTGAGAATCCCATTTCCATTGGAAATGATGAATTTCATCAAAATCGGATAAGATATAAAATCCCAATACATTTTTTATAAAAAAAAATCACAAATCCTCAGCTAACCGAAAACTCACAGTCGTCAAAACGTTAAAAATTCAAAAACTTAAAAGGTTAAAAAAGTTAACAAATTAAAATGTTTCGATTTTAGATGATTCATTCAGTATGTTGCATTTTGTGCAAAACAAAACGTAAAAAATTAGAACCCAAAATCAAAAATTAAATAAGCGGGCTCGCGGGTGATGCCCACGAAGGGCCCGCAACTTTTTTTTTTTTGATTTTGATGTTTTTGTTTTTGTTTCATAACTTTTTAACATTAACGTTTTAATAAACTTTTAAACTTTAACAATTTAACTTAACTTTTTAACTTTAACTTAAGTAATTTTATTGGTTTTTGGGTTCTAATTTTTTACGTTTTGTTTTGCACAAAATGCAACATACTGAATGAATCATCTAAAATCGAAACATTCTAACTTGTTAACTTTTTTAACTTTTTAAGTTTTTGACGTTTTAACGTTTTGACTTTTGAGTTTTTTAACTTTTCAACTATTTCACTTTTTAACAATCCATGTACCGAGTATAAACTTTAAAAGGTGACATCTACAGATAAAGTTAGAAAAATAATAATAATTTACAGTTGAGTACCTGATTTTGAATAAATTTATATCGAATTTTAGCACAGATAAGAATATCAGGTGTTTCAAGCCGAACACATTTTTGGCAATTCATTCTGGAACCCTAAACCTGAAACTCAAACCAATTTAAATTATTTTTACTGAGGTTCCATCTAACCATTAATAGAAGAAAGGCAGTTAGTAGAGGCACATTTTAATAAGGGCATTGTCTTTTAGGTGATTTTGCCTATTTTTGTGGTACAAAATTACAACTACAATTTTTGCTTTAATAATTTAACTTTAAAATATAATACATATAACAAATAAAATTATTCAATAAAAGCAAATATTTGTTCAAAAAAATTTATATTTATTTACGATAGATAGTGTTACTTGAATCATTTTTGTATTATTTTGAGTCCAAGATAAAATATTACAGACACATTTAATATTGAGTTCCAGTTCAAAAAACATCAAAATCATTCGGGCTTAGTTCATCTGATATTCTTATTTGTGGTTTTATGATAGTTATCGTGGTTGATAATAAAACTGTAAGCAATGTGCTTCTATCTAACAAGTAATAGGAAAAAAGTTGAAAGCTTTTAGTTTATGAATGTGCTGCCATCTAACGAAAAGTTTAAAAAAAAATATAATGTACACTTGAACGACGGATTTTAATAAAAATATATACTTACGTTTTCATTTTATATAGAGATCTAGTTATCGTGGTTGTACTGTAGTCTTCAAATATTTTATACGTGTTGTAATTTACATATAAAAATTCGCCCCATAGACTTGCAACAATAACAACATGGATGTTCAAGCAACTATAATTGCATATACAGTCAACTAGTCCTAATTTACAATGAATATAAAATATATGATAAAATTGCTTACTACCATGATACAAATATCGATTTTATGCTTACTACTTTTGTTTACATTTTGCGCGGTCGTCTATTAAAGTACATTAACCTACACTCGTCTAATGCACGATTAGTTGAAATCTTTTGGTATCGCTTGGGCAATACCATTACGCCACAAAATTGTATTTGTAGTCAAAATTTCATAGTAAATTTAAAAACAGTCAACCGGAAATTCAAATTTTTATTACATGAGGAGCTTGAATTATCTGTTCTTTTAATTATTGATATACTTATACACCTATTTACTACTACTTCCAACAACAAAAACAACAACAACATGAGTGTTTAAAGAACTTCAATTGTATGTACAATCAACTAGTCTCAACTTACAACGAACGTAAAGTATATGATACAATTGCTTACTACTACTTTTGTTTACATTTTGCGCGGTCGTTTGAAGTACATTAACCTACCTTGAACTCAGGTGTCCCCACACTTACTTGCATCATACTTCGTCCTAATTAGCCATATTCAGAACACCATTTAAAAATTATTTTAGAATCCCATTTTCATCACACATACCAAATTTCATCATAATCGGTTGAGAAATAGCCAAGTTCCATCTTACTTAATTTCACAAAAATCTGTTCAGAAATAGCCATGTTACATCCTAACGTAACTGTACCATATTCCGTGCTATTAAGGGTTTTGAAATTTTAAGTTGATTTTTTAGTTTGTGGAATTCAAAATATCCATGAGATGACAATGTTAATAAAAGATGTAAAGCGTTAACTTTCATATTAACATATGATTTATTTACAATAAATTAATTTTTATATTATTTATTGATTAATTAGTTAGCACTGATTTGTATGTAATTCCGTGCTAAAATTTTGTCATTTCAACTAATTCCGTGCTAGTATGTACCTTATTCCGTGCGTTGTAATTATATTAATTGTGAGCACGTGTACCTATAGTAAAAAGATAAAAATGGAATAAAAAATTAGTGTTCAAATAAATTCAGCCTTTATTAACGATTAATAAATATTTAAATAATTCAAGTAACACAAAAATAAAATATGTATATAATTAGGTAAATAAATATTTCAAATCTCAAAATTTCATGAAATAAATCACATGTCGAAATCTTTAATGACATAGACTCCTCGATTATTTAGCATTATCGGAGGGTTTATTTTTTCTAATATATCTGTGGCATCATACATATCAGGAGTACAAATTGAAAATGCGGGATTGATAACAGATGGCGTTACTAACGCTATACGCATCAGGCAGTACTGTGACTATGTTCATGTCAAAGCTACGTCTTATAGCTTTAATTTTCAGTATGTGTCAATTTGTCGCAGTGTCAAATTCATAGTTTTTTTGAGCTCTCAATATGTCGAGTTTCGTGCCAACAAAACAGCATTTGCGGGAAGTTTTAATTTACTTCTTTAATTTGAAGAAAAGTGCTGCTGAAGCACATCGATTGGTCTCCGAGACTTATCCGAGTCATGTTCCATCGGTTTCAACGTGCGAGAGATGGTTTGTGCGGTTTAGAAGTGGTGATTTTGACGTTGAGGACAAAGAGCGGCCGGGCCAAGTGAAAAAGTTTGAGAATGCTGAATTGGAGGCAATACTCAATGAAGACTCGTGTCAAACTCAACAAGAGCTCGCAGATTCATTGGGAGTGACACAACAAGCCATTTCCCATCGTATAAAAGCCCTCGGAATGATCCAAAAGCAAGGACATTGGGTGCCGTATGAGCTGAAGCCGAGAGACGTCGAGCGCCGTTTTTTTGCATGCGAACTGCTGCTCGAACGGCAAAAACGGAAGGGTTTTTTGCATCGCATTGTCACTGGTGATGAAAAGTGGATCCGTTACGATAACCCGAAGCGCAAAAAATCATATGGTTACCCCGGCCATGCATCATCATCGACGGCCAAACCAAATATTCACGGCGCCAAGCTCATGCTCTGTATTTGGTGGGACCAGCTGGGTGTGGTGTATTATGAGCTATTGAAATCGAACGAAACCATCACAGGAGCACTATACCGAACTCAATTGATGCGTTTGAGCCGCGCACTCAAAGAAAAACGGCCACAATACGAGCAAAGACACGACAAAGTAATTTTGCAACATGACAACGCTCGGCCACATGTTGCAGCGCCGGTCAAAACATACCTACAAACGCTGAAATGGGAAGTCTTACCCCACCCGCCGTATAGCCCAGACATTGCTCCTTCCGATTACCACCTTTTCCGATCGATGACACATGGCCTAGCTGACCAGCGCTTCCATTCTTACGAAGAAGCCCAAAAATGGGTCGATGACTGGATAGCAGCCAAGCCGGCCGAATTTTTTCGCGACGGTATCCGTAAATTGCCAGAAAGATGGGAAAAAGTTGTGGCTAGCGATGGACAATACTTTGAATAATTCATTTGTTACCATTTTTTCAGAATAAACGTTCAAAAATAGAAAAAAATCCCGCATTTTCAATTTGTACTCCTGATACATTAAGATATCATCTTGATCAGGCCAACGCCAATTAATCCCGCTCATAGTCATTGTTTTTACTTCGTATTTAATTGGCTCCTCATTAACCACGTTTGTCACAATTCCGGGAAAATTTTGTCCCTCATATGTAATGACATACTCACTAGATGTTTTAGGGGATATATTATTTCCTTTCTGGTTGATATTTCCTTTAGCCTCTTTGGTTTTCTTTTTCAATTCAATTTTTTCCAGTTTTGACTGTTTTTCATCCTCGATACGCCTTTGATATTCGATGTATTCATCGGCTGTTGCCACTGTCGGAGTTAATTTTCTTTTAATTCGTTTCTTTACATCATTTGATGTTGAAGTTTGTGGCCAAAAAAATGCATTTTTAGATAGAGTTGGAAATTCTGATGCTTTCGAACCACTCGCTTGTATGTTTTCCTCAGCTATTTGACTGGATACGGATACAACTGTGGTTTTCAGATCTCTTGAAGAAGACGGTGCAACTCTTGGACTGTTTTTAACAATCATTGACTCTTTCTGGTGTGTCATTTTCGTCCAATAATTCATCTACAATTATGTATACAGTTTTCTATTGTGGAACCATTATTCGATTCGAGTATGGTTTTGTTCGCGTACGGAGTTGAAATGACTAGGCTTCCATTCTCTTGTACTTCTAGATCGATAACTGTGACATTCTCGGTATTATTATCCAAATCAGTTTTAACGCTTTTCCAGAAATAATATAAATTCTCATCTTTTATATCTCCTACCCATTCATCATTACAATTCAAAAATGCATTTAATTTGACATTTCCTAACCTTTTATCTAATAAGTTTGCAAATTCGTATAAGTTCCCTTGGTTTAATGGTGGTTGCCCATAGTTATCTGCATTAGTGGAGGTGTTAGCATCCGAACCTTCGTTTGCCGTAGACTTTAAAATTTTTGCATAATCTAGCGCGTTTGCGTCGAACGGAAATAATACACATGAACGAAATCCATTTTGGATTATTTCCGGTTTGAGTGTTGATTCAATACAAGCTTCAAGTAGTGGGCCAAACTCTTCACGTTTTAAACGACGTCCATCGTTTTCCATTCTCCAAGAATATACTTTTTTTCTCCAAGAACTCTTGATACTGTGGAAAACAGCTACATCCATGGGCTGCAATAGGTGGGTCGAATTTCGTAATAGAGCTGTTAAAATGATTCCGTTATCTCTGCAAAATTCACTCAAAGGTAAAGATAAATGAGATGAATGGCCGTCCAAAAATAAAACTATTGGTTTCTTGATATTTTCTTTTATCAGGAATGGGTGAAAAACATTTGTGACATATTCGTAAAACGTTTGACATGTCATCCATCCACTATCGGACCTACCGATTGCCCATTTTTTTTGGATATTTTGCAAGTATATGTTGTGGGATCCTTTTATATGGAAACAATGTAAATATAGGCATTAATTTACCATCAGCAGACGCTCCGAGGCATAGCGTGAGACATTCTTTCTCATCGTTGCCTGACCTGCTATATACATACTTGCTTAGCACCCTTCCTTACTAAAACACCCTGACCTTTTGGACAAAGGAAAAATCCTGATTCATCGCAGTTAAAAATTCGCGAAGGGTCTTGGAGTACTTGAGGAAATTTTTTTCTTCTAGGTAGTTATGGACCATGTTCTAATCTTTCCTTCATTAACAGAAACTCGCGCCGTAGTCAATGTCTGTGTGACTCTTTGACATATGGTAGGATTTCTATTTAAAAATCCTTCGTACCAATGTCGGCCTGGCAAGCCTTTTTTAAACTTATTAGGAAATTCAAGAGAGAACAAATTCAAAATTGTTTCCCGTTATTTTCCTTTGATTTTCTTTCTTTCATTGTAATTCACAATAACGTCTAAATGGTCCAAAATTATGCGATAGAACGTAATAGCATACATAGAATTCCTAATTGCGGCCCATAGCACGCAATTACAGATGAGCCAATTACATAGAACGCAATTTCGTGTTAACTAAATATAGTTTAAAAATATATCATTTATCGTATTTATCATGTATTTTGCAGTAAAAAGTATTTTCATTCAAGTAATAAGTGAATACTGAATAACTATTTACACGATACATCAAATAAACTTGAAAAGAGTTACTTTGGTAAATCGAAGATAACCTCATTATTTTCAAAGCATCAGTTGTTACAACTCACAAAAATTTAAATTCTGTAAAAAATCTAGGTACGTAATTATGTCAGGCCTACCTTTATAATATAAACATTATCTTAAAACCAATCAATCAAAAAATTCATCAACTTATTATGACAGTTACGCTACGATCTTTATAGTATTATATTCTTTAATTACGTCCTAAGGACGGAATAGTGTACATGATCGAAATATTGTGAACATAATTCCGTGCGTTAACAAAATCAAGTTTTCATCAAACAAGCATATTGAAACACATCAAACTAATTATGAATCATGTAATAGACATGCATGTGAGACATTAAATCATGAACCGACGAGAAATTCCTCATATAATAAATATTATGGGTTTACAAAAAATTGAATGGCGCGCTGTTGTTTCACTCTACACCATCGTACGCATACTAAAGATTTGTGACCAACGAACATATTACAGATTATAGATAAATGAAATTATTTAAAATGTGTACTGATACTTCACTTTTAGGATGCTCAAATACCAAATACATATTTTTCCTTAGGAATTAAGCAAGTTGCATTTAAGGTTTTCTTATTTTATCGTTTTATTTCCAGTAGTCCGCAATTATGTACTAGCCCGTAATTTGGTACATCTACACTTAGCCATATTCCAGAACTATATCCACATGTTATTTTAGAATCCCATTTCCATTGGAAATACTGAATTTCATCAAAATCGGATAAGATATAGAATACCAATAAAATTTTTATACAAAAATTACAAATCCTCAGTTTAACTGCTCACTAACCGCTACTCTAACACCAAATCAGCCGTAATTCAACCTGCAAACGGAACCCAACTCAACCGCAAACTCTACGCCAAACTCAATCCTCAAACCAGCTTAATACAAAATTGGTTATCTGCTCACTACATCCCAATCCAACCCCAACTCAACTTCAACTCAACCCGCAATTTGACTCCTAACTTAACCTCCAAATCAACTCCAAACATCATGCCCAATTCAATAATCAAACCAGAATAAGATAAAAAAAATCGTAAACATTTATGTATATAACCAAACCATAGGTGTTTTGGGTCAATTCGTATGGCAGGTACCCCACTCTCTTGACGTATATTCTCCAAAAGCTTTTCAAATCTGCGCCTTGACCATAGCAACAGATTGGCGAAAAAAATTTCCAAATCCCACAAGCCGTTCTCGAGATACCATAGGTACAGACGAACAGTGTGGTGCTCAAACAACTCCCTTTTGGTGCATAGTTTGTTGTCTTTTATTATCTATTGTATTTATCCTGTTATGTAGTTAAAACTTGGTGAATCCAGTTGATTATGTCGTGTGGGAAGTTCATTTCTAACATTATTGTAATTAGTACCCGTAGTCCGTTTCTACAATGTTATTTGTTTTTATTTGAATTTCGGATACGCTTTTGTCTTCTGGGTTTATGAAGTCCCTCACTTATACTTAGTTTTGCGATCAAGTTGGTAAAATTAAAGATATCTGGAGGGGTTCTCAGCTTTTGGTTGGTGATCCTCCAAAACCTCTCCTAGTACTCGCTTGAGTTCCAAGACAGGTAGAGAATCCTGGCGTAGCTACTAGTAACATATCTAGGTATCATGAATTGTCATGTTTTGACTAATGGATGAAAGGTTATCCGTCAGAAACGGGAGGCTAATCGCCTTTCAATTATGTACAAGATAGACCAGAAGTCCTTGAATTTTATTACTGGTGTGTATAATGTTTCCATGCTAGAAGTAAAACAGAGCAACTTGCAATACAGCAAGTCAGCTTTCTTTGAACTGAGGAAGCTGCTCGCTGTATCACACACAGATATTTGTAAATCAAGAACCTTACCTATTGGATGGTATTTTTCTGGATGAAATCCTGCTAATGGCAGAATCTTCTATCAGGGTTCTGTCGTTAAACTGAGAGGTTGAGGAGATGCCGCCTACTCATTGTGATTCGTTATGATGCTAACGCCCATCATTCTTTTTGGGGTAGTTCGAATATTAACAATAGGGGTTCCTCTCTACTTTCTTATCTAAGCTCTTCTGAGCTTGAAATTCTTAATGTAGGGTGTGAACCAACTTTTATCAATTCTGTTAGGCGAGAAGTTATTGTCGTTAGTCTATCATTGATCTAATTGTAAACCAGAGATTGATGGATTATAAATACCACTTTTTAAACCATATCACAATAGAAAATTAACTGATTGGGAGTCATTCTCTCTCGAACTCATCTCGTTAATTGCTCCCGTTACGGTCAGCTGAGGATACTGAATTACAAGTTTGTTCGCTATCGAATGTAATTTCAACTGCTTTCGAAAATTCTTGGTTATGAAACAAAAACCATAGAACAAACCTGTTTGGTGATCCTTAAAAACAAAACTTAATAGAGTCCGCGGGGGAATTGTTTACAGGGCCATTGCTGGAGATATGTCCTCGACCCCACCATTCTGCTTGTGCCCCAAATACAGTCCTTCATTTACTATACTGCCTGTTCTACTGTAATTCCACTAAGGTGCATTGGGGCGTGAAATTCTCTCGCATCAATTGTGAGATATAGGCTGATACCTGATTTATTAGTCTCGCCGGACTTTCTTTACTGGGAGACTGAGTCGCTATTTTTTTCTCTGACGGCTCTCCCTTTGATGTCGGTGCGGGGTTTAGGACGTAATGTTCATCGTTTGAACGTAGATCTTGTGGCAGTTTGGGTATGCATGCACTGTGTTTCAGAACTATATGATGCCTTAAAATTTGCTGACAATTATAAAAATATTATTCTGTATACAGATGGTCAAGGATTTGTCAATCTTTATCATTCTAGAGTCACATTTCTGTGGGTTCCTGCCCATTGTGACACTGAGGGTTGCTGATTTATTAGCTAATACCGGTTAATTTTTGAAATTAATGGTTCTGAACGGGCTGCTCCCTTATCTTTTATTGCGAAAGAAAGCAGTTAAGGAATTTAATCTTAATGAAATTAGAATGAGTCGATGCGTTCGGATGTCGCAAGGCGAAATACTTTAGTAGTGAGCCCAACTTGAGGTTACCAAAGTATACTCAGTCTTTGAGGAAAGATCAGTTACGGATTCTAATCGCTATATAGAATATATTCTCACTGGTCATTTAGGTTTTAAGGTATATCTTAAATATCTTATCGACGAATGGGATTAGTCTTTATGTGAGGATTGTCTCGAGGCTATTGACGACTGTCTGCATTTTTCTTTCGTTTCCCTATATGAAGCTTTGTGTATCGTCATGTACTCCGGCACCTTGCTTTGAAGTCACAAAATTTTTAAACGATTTGGACTTATTGTTACTCATCGCACAAATTAAGCAAATGGGGAACTGGTTTCAGTACCATATAAGGTTATTGACTTTACAGAAAGATATCCATGGAATAAAATCTCCATTAAATGCATCTTATAGCTTTCTCCTTAGCCCAACACTCTACAGGGCAGGCTGCTGAATATACGTTGAATTACAGTTTGCTTTGTCTTTGTCACTCTAAAATGAAATTTTGTTCTTTTGTCTTTTTCTATTTTTTCGAGCAGTAACTAATTTTTCACAATGAAGTGGGATCATTTTTTTTAATTGATGCGTCACCATTGCCACCAATGAGCAAAACATGGCACCCAACATGGAGCGTACAAATAGATAATGCTGGCAAAAATCTTCCACTCACACAACTAAAAGATTTCTGTCATTAAATCCAATCCATTTTCATGGTTCACTAATTATATAACAATTATACACATATACACCATGACATTCACATTCACCCACAACTAACTAAAAAAAATGGAAAACCGTAATACACAAAGAATGACAAAAAAGGATTTTTCTCATTTTCGTTGTATTTTGTACATATGTATATAAACATATACCCATTATTTGGATTGTTGTTGTTAACGTTGCCCCCCCCCCATTTCCCAATCATTTTTATTTTTATTAAATGATAACGATGAGGTGAGAATACAACAAAAAATTAAATTTCAATTTAACGGTTCAGAAAATATTTTTGATTTTTCATTTTTTTCTCTCTGCTCTGTACATTTTCGTTTCGTTACGGTTCTATTGCGGTTTGAGATATGATTCCGTATAGGAGCAGTGCTTTTGAAATTATTCGACTGTGTATAATATTGGCGGATTATTATATATATTATTACAATTATTTTTTTTTTTTCGATTTTCATTGGAAAATATTTGAAATTATATATAATCTTATAGGAGAGCGAGTTCATATCTGGCGTCGGGATTTGTTATGATCAAACCATTTATGCATTCTCCGATGCCATATAGCTTTAAAATTAATCCAAAAGCCCTATATTTACTGTAGGTTTAAAACGGGTGGCCCGATCAATAAAGTCTCAAATAACAATTTATTTATTGAAATAAAGGTAGATTTAATCTAATACGTTGATGGTAAATGAAAGTCGAATGGAAATTTTTGTTGTTGTCGAGGAAATAAGAAACCTTATTGTGCTACCTGTGGTACCCATATAAAGTAATAGTTTATGTTATGTGTATATATACAGTTTTGGTAAAATCGGGAAGTGTAATTTTCTATAAAAATTTCAAAGGATGTTTCGCCATAAAGGGATTTAGTTTATTTTACCTCGATACAATGTTGATGATTTTCAATTTGATTTTATCGGCATCGCTCTTTGGCGTAACCTCAATATACATAGTCGAGAATCCCAGGAATCCCACCAGTCGTGGAAGAGGAAACAAATTTATAGTTACTTAATTAATTCTTTGCGTAAAATTTACCAATGCTTTCTTTTGCCTTCCCTGTACTTTTAAGACCGTCAACCGTTTCTTCTGTTACAGTGCAAGTCAATCAACATTTTTTTTTATAAAATGATCTCTTCGAAATTCTTTTAGATCTGTACATTAGGCTTTCAAAATACTATTTCATTTTTCGGATTTAAGGTGGCCGCATGTATGGAGATAATATCCGGATAACTATTTATCCGCAATTTCAATTAACAAAAATCACTGAAAATGAAAAAGGAATTTCTCCTCCCAAGTTAAAAAAAATGTGTGCTTGAGCAATTTTATCCGCAAGTATCCAACTTGGGAGGTGAAATTCTTTTTCATTTTCAGTGATTTTGGTTGGTTGAAATTGCGGATAAATATTTATCCGGATATCATCTGCATACATGCGACCGCCTTCAGGCGACCCCAAATCGTTTAAATTGACAGAAACCGAAAATAGAAAATTTTTTGACTTTAATTTATGTACTTTAGTGCAAATTTCAGCTGTGCTGACTTCATGGCTGATGTCGCGGATTTTTGCTTGTGGTAAAATTTTTGAGGTTTTCGGGACTTTTACTCATTTTTAAGGATTTTCTCATCTCAATAATTTATGATTTATGTTATGTGGCAATTTGAAAGAGGTTTCCAAGCTTGCGGGGTTAGAGATTTTATCGGTATTTTCGAGATTATTCAAGATTTCTAATAATTTTTTTGGGAAATTAAGATTGTTTGGAATTCTTCTTCTCTCGATTTTTTCTAGGTTTCCGAGATTATTCGGGGGTTATGGCTTATTCAAAATTTTCAAGATTTAAACACTCCAAATTTCAGCTGACTTGACTGATGTCCCGGATCTTTGCTTTGAACAACCAAAGTAAGTATGTTGTGAACTTTTTAGATTTTCGGGAATTTTATTCATTTGAATTTTATTCATTTTAAAGGATTTTCTTGAATATTAAGATTTTACACGATAATTTGAGATTTGTTTGGCAATTTAATCAAGGTATTCCAGCTTGTGAGGTTAGAGCTTTTCGAGATATTTGCGAGATTATGCGAGATTTTCGAGATTTTATATGTTATTGTACCTTCTCTCGATTAACTTGAGATTTTCAAGATCATTCAAGGTTTGCTAGATTATTCAAGATTCTCTCGATTTTTTTCGAAATTTTCGAAGAGAATTGTTTGAGAATTTTCGAGAAGCGTTTGAGAGTTTCTGAGACTGTTCTCCTTCTATTGAACTTTTTTTTTTAAGATTTTCGGTTTGTTCATGATTTGTCGGATTATTCTAGATTTTAGAGATTTCCTTACTCCAAATTTCGGTTTAATTTTTAACTGATGCTCCGCATCTTTGTTTGTTGTGAAATTTTTGAGTTATTCGGGACTTTTTCTCATTTTCGCGAATATTTTGAGATTTGCTTGGCATAGTTTGACGGAAGCTTTCCAGCTTGTAAGGTTACAGATCTTTCGAGATTTTTCAAGATTTGTTGGAGTATTCAAGTTGAGGTTTGTTGGTATTGAAGGTTGTTTGAAATTGTTCTTCTCTAGATCGTTTTTTAAGATTTACGAGATATTTCCATGTTTTCGGATTCAAGATTTTCGAGAGTATTTGAAATTACTGAAGGTTGTTGGGAATTCATTTTTTTTCTAGGAATTTTCAAGATTACTCTAGGTTTGCCAGATTTTTAGGGTTAATCAAGGTTGTGTGAAATTCTTCTGATTTCGATTTTTTTTCGATATTTCTGCGATTATTCGATGGTTTTCAGATTATTCAAGATTTTCGGAATATCCTCACTTTAAATTTCCGCTGAATTGATGATCGATGTTCTGGATCTTTGCTTTCTTTACTTTGTTTGTTGTGAAATTTTTGAGTTTTTCGGGACTTTTGCTCTGTTTTAAGGATTTTCTTGATTACTAAGATTTTACTCGAAAATTTGAGATTTGCTTTGCAATTTGACCGAGGTTTTCAAGCTGTGTGAGGTTAGAGATTTTCTGAGAATTTTTGGGATACCATCTTATTCCCAAAAGAAAAACTCCCACCTCTAAACTGCCCCATCGGAAAGGAAGACCCCATTAAATTTTTGTTAACTACAATATGAAAACAAAAGGAATCTACATAATCTCATGTCATCCTTGCACGAAAAGTAATATTTCAAACATTTGTTATATTTAAAAACTTGATTCTTCGGAATTTTTTGTTTTTTTCGGAATTTTTTAATTCGGAATTTTGTCACCAATCCGAGATTATTCGAGATTCTTAAGATTATTCAATATTTTCGAGATTTTTTGATGTAATTGAATATTGAAGATTGTTCGGAATGGGAGAACCTCGAGTCCTCAACAACAGGAATCTCGTCGACCCCCAAAATCTCGAAAAACAAAAAGTAAAGTACCAGAATGCTAGTGCTAGCGGCTTCAGCGAGTTCTCTATTTTAAATTATTAAAAAACGCAAATTTTTGAAAAACGTTCTAATTTCTATTAATAGTGAAATTCTAATAAATTGATAATGCGACGGTGTGGGGGCGGCTCCCATCCCCTAAGGTTTAGAACTAATTAAAATACCTTTTCAAAAATTTGTCTCTCAAAATTTCGAAACTATTAAAAATTTTCCCGATTTTTTGGCGTAGAAAGTTGTTTGGAATTTTTCTTTTATCAAAACTTTCGGAATTTTCGAGATTATAAAATTTTCCTCGAGGGTTTTCAGATCATTCAAGATTTTCGACATTTCCTCACTCCAAATTTCAGTTGAAGTATCTCTGCTTAGTAATTTTGAAAGATTTTCTTGATTATTGATATTTTAAGCGATAATTTGAGATTTGCTTTGTAATTTGACGGAGGTTTTAAATCTTTTGATATTAGAGGTTTTTTAAAATGTATTTTCGAGATTATTCAAGATTCTTTAGGTTTAGAGGATGCATTCTCGAGATTTTTGATTGTTATTGAACCTTATTTAAAATTCTTCTTGTCTCGAAGTTTTTTGTTGAAATTTTCGAGATTATTCGAGGTTTTCAGATAATGCAACATTTTTGAGATTTTTTGACGTAGAAGTTTGTTTGGAATTCTTCTTCTACCGAAATTTTTCGATATTTTCGAGATTATTCAAAATTTTCCAGCTTTTTTTAAACTTTTGAAAATTTAGGAGAGTAGAATTTTTCTTCTCTTGATTTTTTTAAGATTTTTGAGTTTATTGACGATTTGTCAGATTATTGAATATTTTCGTGATTTTTTGATGTTACTGAAAGTTCTCGGAATTCTTGTTTTTTAGAATTTTTTCGAGGTTTTCGAGATTATTCAAGGTTATTTATTTATTTATTATTAGTTTAATTACAAACTTTTGGCACATTCTATTTGAGCATGAGCTCATTCGCATCAGGACGTATTAAACTATAAAATATTATAGATAACATAATATAAAAATGGCAGCTTGGTTATCGTCAGGATTTAAGCTCATCCGTTCAGTTTCATTTGGCAATGTATATTCCCTTCTCGAGTTTGTACACCCGGGTTTCCCATATATGTATGAATTCCTGCCTTCTCCGAAAAAATCGTTATTCTCGACCATTGAGGTTTTTCACGATAATTGGAGATTTGCTTGGCAATTTGGCGGAAATCATCAAGCTTGTAAGGTTAGAGATTAATTAACATTCTTTAGATTATTCAAAATTTCCAAGATTTTTTGATATTAATGAAAGCTGTTGAAATTCTTCTTCAAGGTTTGCCAGATTATTCAAGATTTTCGATATTTTTTGAGTTTATTGGTTTCTGGAATTCTTCTCTTGAGTTTTTTTATGATTTCCAAAATTATTCAAGATTTGTAAGGTTATTGTAGGTTATTTGGAATTCTTCTTTGACAGATTATTCGTAATTTTCGCCAGTTTTTAGGGTAGAGAGAGAGGTAAGTGACCTGTTGACTGACTGTTCGAAAGTCTTATTTTTTCAATAATTCGGGATTATTTAAGGTTTTCCAGATCATGCAAAATGTTCGAGAGTTGTCTAGATTATTGAAGGTTTGCGGAATTTTTCGTTTCTCGAATTTTTAAAGATTTTAGAGATTATTCAAGATTCTCCGAATTATACAAAATTTCAGAAAATTTTTGAGTTCTTCGAGGTTTTCGAGATTATTCAAGATTACGAGATTTTTTGTGGTTATTGAAGTTTTGAAATGCTTCTGCTCTTGATTTTGTTTTCGATATTTCCGAGATTATTATATTTTTGAGATTTACCTACTCAGTGTAGTTGACTTTATGATTGAAAATTTTCGGGACTCTACTAATTTTTAACGATTTTCTTGATTATTGAGATTTTTCGGAACAATTCGAAATATGCTTGGCAATTTGTCGGTGGTCTTCAATCATGTGAGGTTAGTGATTTTTCGAGACTTTTGCAATAATTTTGATATTGTTCAATATTCTTTAGAGTATTCAAGATTTTCGAGACTCTTTGATGTTATTGGACGTTGTTTGAAATTCTTCTTATCTAGAACGTTTTTCGATATTTTCGAGACTACTCGAGGTTTTCCAGATTATTCAAGATTTACGACAACTTTTGAAATTATTGAAGGTTGTTCGGAATATTTCTTCTCTCGAATTTTTTCGAGATTTTTGAGATTACTTAAGGTAAGGTTTTCAAAATTTTTTGAGCTTTTTTAAGGTTGATCGCAATTCTTTTTATGTTGCATTTTTTCGAGATATTCGAGATTTGGACATTTTTAGGGTTTATTGAAGGTAACAACAAACATGAACTTCTTCTGCACTCGATTTTTTCCGAGATTTCCGAGTATATTCGAGGGGTTTCAGATTGTTCTAAATTTTCAAGATTTTTTGAATTTCGTTCGGAATTCTTCCCTCGAAATTTTTCGAGCGTTCATGATTTATCATGATTATGTCGAGATTATGCTAGATTTCCGGTATTAAGTTACCTTCACACAGTTTACACGAGTAAATAAGATACGTCGAGTTACAAAATTTTTTCGGCTTTATAGATAATTCGAGATTACCCCAGATAAAAATTTTATAGATTATTAAAATAGGAGTTGTTCGAATTTTACCTATTTTCTATGAGTTATTTGTTTAAGTATCTGTGTGACTAGGGTTTGTCGACATTTATTTAAAATTTTCTACAGGTATTCAAATTTTTCAACGTTTTCGAGATTTTTTTGAGGTTTTGTCTACCATTCTGCACACATACATTTATAGACATTTTAAAAATATTCAACATTCTCTGAAACTTTTTACAAACCACCCTCTACTAAATCCACCCCATACATAATTGAGGTAAGTAGAAATTTTAAACAGAAACCTGTTACACAAAAGGCTATTGCCCATTCCACGCAACAACCCTCCAATTTTAATGTAGTTATACGTACTTGTATATTCTGCTCCCATACCAAAAAAAAAAAAAAACCAAATGAAAAACTCAATTTTATATCCTGATCCATTATTTGTTTTTGGTTAATTAATCCCATTTTGTTATTTATTTTATGTATAATTTACGAGAAGAGTATAATATGTTTATGCTGTTATGTACACGTACATAATATGTTTTCATTTTTTGTTCTGCAAAAAAATTATTTAAACAGTATTATACGAGTACATACACTAATATTTAGTAAAGGTTTTTTATTTTTGTTTGCTTCATAATTTCGTACAGTTTTATTTTGCTCTGGCATTCGAGTACCGATTTTATATACTTTTATTTAATTTATTTTTGTAATTAAAGTTTAATTGGGTAAATTCGTAAAACTATGCCCCTGTCAACTACATATACATAAATGAATAAAAAAATAGCCAGGTGAAATTTGCCACTATTTGTAAATGACTGATGACCGAAAGGTAAATCGAATTACTACCTGTGCTCTCTTATCAACTGGAATAATAAAAGAAAAACTTTTTACTTCTCACCCCTTACATTTTCTAAACAATAAGTAAATTGTACAAGTTTCCATTTTTTCTTTTAAAATAAAACAACAAAAGAAACGGAAACCTGTCAAGTTATTTTAACAAATTGACATTTCACATCAAATTATCAGGAAACATGGCCCAAAAAAAATAAAAAGTTGCACAACATAATCGATCAAATTCATAACTGTTTTAAAAAATTTCCCATTTTTGACGTATTGATTTTATCATTTTTCATATTTTATTGAACCCCTTGTCACCCTATTATATATATAAATATACATAATATAAATACCAAAATTTCAATGAAACGAAGAAAATGGGCCTTGGATACACAAGATACGAAACAAAAAAAAATTCATAAACATAAAACATCATTTAACATAAAGATGTACGTACATACTTACATAAATCGTTTACAGTTCAATACATTTTGGTATTCTTCTCTTGGACATGGATCGTCCATTCATAAGAAACTTTTTATTTTATCTATATACATATTTAACGGTATACCTCCTGAGAAATAAGCAGCAGGATAAAGAGGTAAAAAATAAAAGCAAAGTTAACTATTTAGCACAGGAATACAAAATGTATCTTATATAATTTATAGTGTGTCTGCTACAACGAATTAATAAAACAAAGGACATGAATTTTGTCTGGCAAATTAAGTGACCAGAAAACAGCGCACGGAATAAAATATAAACAGATTTTTTTTTTTTGTTATGTCTTGGTCGTTTTGTAGCCTTAATTGAATGGGCAGTTTGAATAGCAATTGTACACTCTTAGTACTGCATTAATACAAAAAAAGTTAAATAGGGATTTGCATTAATTAACTTTTAATCGTGAATAGTGACCCCAACCAAGTTTAAAGATAAATTGGAGCCTGAGACAGAAAAAGCCAAACGCAAGCATAAAATATGTAGTGTGAGATATTAAGAATTGTGTAGCGGAAGAACCACACAAATGCGGTGGGTGTAGTATGTTGCAAGATATGCCTTTTAAGTTTTACTATATTTTACTGAAATTGGAGATATACTAGCAAAGCAATGGCTGATTAAATACGTTGGCGAGCCTCTCACGTGAACGATTTAGGATATTTGAAGGGCTTAACAGCTACCTCCCATAGTGTTTAAATGATGATGCTGCATTCGGGCTTAAACGCCATTTAATACTAATATTTCTAATTATTCGGCTGCTGTTGATCAGGAAATATGTTTGACGAAGAATTCTCATCAGTGATGGTCGGACTTGCCTCCATCCTAATTAATAAGTTCAAAAAATTAAAATGGATGGCACCTGATAATGCCTGTTTTTTAAATTACCGAATAGCAAATGATATGAATGAGAGGTTCGAGTTTATTAGATAACAGACGCGATGAATTGGATAATGTTAGGGTAATATCCACCGAAGCCCCGGTGGCACAGTGGTTAGCATACTTGCTTTAAGCTCCGGAGGTCCCGGGTTCAATTCCCGGCGGGTGATGAAAAAATCACGGCTGGTTAACGGTAGGATCAATGAATTAATCATTCATTATCCGTTTAAAAACTGATTACGAAACTTCATAATGAAGCGGCCAAATCTCTCCATGGGATGTAGCGCCAGCGAAAGAAAAAAAAATATCCACCGAAGTGACAATCGACATCAATTTATTGAATTTTTTGGTGTTTTAATTTTTCACTGGTGTTGGAGGAACACTCGATCGGAACAATTTTTACCTAAGTAGGATCCGATAAGAAATTAATAAATTTGAGAACGTTTATCACATACTTATACATTATTTGGTCGTATTTGACGTATAGTGTATAGAGACCGAATCTAAGACAGTGTTTGAAATACATATAGTTGTTATAAAATTGACAAGATTCGTCGAGCCGCACACCGGCTTCGTTGCCGTTAGATAGTTGGATAGTTTTGATAATAATATATAAGTGCTATGGGTGATAGGGATAGTTTTGAAGATTTATACGGGGAATTTGAAACAATTATTCTCAATGAAATTCATGATATATTAAAACATCCGAGTCTACAGTTAATTTAAGTGCGAATAATTTTATGATATAGAGTTATCAAACGTATGTGCTACTTCATTAGGTATTCGACTTCCCGAGATGAATATACCTAAATTTAATGGTTTCGAAACTGAATGGCTGGCGTTTCGAGATACGTTTCAGAATTTGGTTCACAAAAGAGTATTCAATAATTCCATTATTTAGTTTCGCACATACGTGAAGGAAAAACATTTTCGTTAGTAGAACATATACCTGTGACGGCAGATAACTATGAATTCGCTTGGAAAACTTTATGTAATAAATACAATTATGAAATAGCTGTTCAAAGAATACACGTAAAAGCTTTGTACGATGTCAAGCCACCTGTAGAAAATTCATCGAAGTCTCTTCAATCATTTGTGGATCATGCAGTAAAATATTACGATGCACTCAAATCTTTAAAGGTGGATGTAGACGATTGGAACTTGATACTCATGCACCATTTGCTTCATAAATTAGATAGTTCCACACGTGTATAGCTGTAATCAATGCCAGGGATGTTCAAAAGGTTTTAAAATTTGAAGAGTTCATTAAAATTTTACAGAAAAGAGTTCAAAGGTTCAATCGTATAAATCCTCTACGTTAGTTTCTAATTCACAGTTTTGTTACTATTGTAATAGTAATCATAGCATTTTGGAATGCCATTCATTTTCGAATATTAAATTAATTCCCGTTTAGAGTTTATAAGGTCGAAGAAATTGTGTTCTAATAGCCTAATAGCCCACCACAATGGTCTATTCAATTTAAAAAAAGACCCTTATCAAACTCGTTTCACTCCGCCCACTTATCGAATGGCTGCTCCACTTCAAATAAGGTTGATGATAAAATAGAGATGTATTCTAGTACGTCATTAGCGGCCAATTCGCTAATAAACAATTTGAATGAACAAATAGTGGCCACCTTCGCAACAACAAATTTTACTAGGCACTGTTGTTATCAAAGCAACATCATGTAACGGGTCGCAGATATATATAAAAGCGTTATTGGACAGCGGATCCCACTTGAACTTCATTACCGACAAGACATGCGGGTTATTAAATATCAAACGACTAACATCGGCAAAACAAGTGTCAGAAATAGGTGATGATTTCACAAAAATAAAACATAAGGTTTTCGTACCCGTAGCTTCAAGAATAAATGGCTTCACGATTACAATCACATGTTATAACTAATGATCAACCTTCATCGCTTGTTAAATAAGATAAGAAGTTTATCGAACTTCGAATTGACAGATCCTCATTTCTTTGTGCCACACGGCATTGATGTGTTAATTGGACCTCAGTTATATCATGAATTGTTTTCTGGAAAGACAGTTAGAATTTCGAAAGAACTTCCTCCATTTTATGAGACCGTTTTTGGTTATGTACCCTGTGGCAGGATCAATTCGGACATTATGTCTCAAGATTGTAACAGTTTAGTCAGTTCTTGTCATCAAACCGTATGTAGTTTGGATACCCTAGATCGCCAAGTTAGAAGGTTTTGGGAATTGGATACCGTTTGTGTCAAGACTACAATTCTTACAAATTGAGAAGCCAACCAGAAATTTATGAACGAGTATTCGCAATTGTCTCATATAGTTCTCCTTGATGGTGTAACGGAAATGCGTTCAGAAACAAGTAATGCATACTACTTCCCTCATTATTATGTATTGAAAGAGAGTAGTACTACAACTAAGCTCCGTGTATAGTTTTTAATGCCTCTTCAAGAACTTCTTCAAACCTTTCACTAAATAACTGCGCATGATGGTGGGGCCGGTCGTGCAACAAGACCTATTTTCTATAGTAAAGGTTCAGGAAACATCGAATAGCATTTTCGGCAGATCAAACAGCAGCAAACTGATCTTCAGCGAATTTGGTGGCGTAAATTCCAGATGATCCATTGACATGCTACAAACTTCAAATGGTAACTTACGGTACGGCTAGTGCGCTATTTCTCACAAATCGAACGCTAAAGCAGTTAGTTTTGGATGAAATAAAAGCTTATCCAAAAGCATCTACCGTATTATTAAAAGATTTTTATGTGGACGACGTTTAGTCCGGAGGTGACACGGTTGAAGAAGTATTAAAGCTAAAGTCTGCGATTTAATCAGTCTGTTGAAATGCGGTGGTTTTGACTTGCGAAAATTCTCGTCAAATTGTAGTATTTTATCAGATAATAATTCATCGTTAGAAGTTTCCTTGATCTTGTGCCTCAAATGGAATACCCAAAATAACACCGGGATTACCCAAAATGACACGTCAAATTCCGAGATTACATTGTTTCGGTTAAAATGTATGCAACGCTTGTTGCGAATAGAATTACACAAATTCAGGAGAACTCTTTAGTTGATAATTGGCATAATGTCCTTTCCTCTAAGAATTCTGCACTGAAAAAAATAATTCAATGAATCCATATTTTGATTAAATTTTTCGGAAGAAAAATTCTTTGAACCAATGAATTTATTAACTGGTCACATTAATTCTAAAATAAACACGATTATAAATTAATAACCGCGTCGTCAATTCAATTAATAGCCATTTATTGACCGACTTCTCGTTAATATCCTGAAATCTAGGGAAGTTAATAAAAGTTTTAACAACTTTATAAACTACATTAATAAGAAAAAAACTAGTAAAAACCAGTTTATTCCACTTGAGAAATGGTTAATAGATTAAATATACGTATTTAAATGATTTTCTGAAAGAATAATTCGTTGAATCGATAAAGTATTTATTGTTTTAATATTGCACTTATTTAGTTTGATGGGGAATTTTTTTTTTTTTTTTTTTTTTTTTTTCGCTGGCGCTACATCCCATAGAGGGACTTGGCCGCTTCATAGTGAAGTTTCGTAATCATTTTTATAACGGATAATGAGTGATTAGTTCATTGATCCTTACATTAACCAGCCGTGATTTTTTCATCACCCGCCGGGAATCGAACCCGGGACCTCCGGAGCTTGAAGCAAGCATGCTAACAACTGTGCCACCGGGGCGGTTATTGATGGGGAATGAGGAATTACCACTTTATTATGTTAGAACATATTTCTTAAGTTATATAAAAACTTCATTCATTCAAAAATAAAAATGAATTATATAAACTGATTTTTATATAAAATGGCTAAATAAATTGTCTGGTGGTAATTGTGTTCTTGATCGAAATTCAGAGTCAAAATTGGAATGAGGTTTTAACCTAATTCCAAACCTTTTCTTAATAATTCCCTAAATAAATGTTTGATTATCGTACCACAACACTCTAGAATATATAACATATTGCTTGTCAGTTTCTTGTTTGCGTCTCTAGAATTGGTCTTGGCGTCCTACTTCCCTCTCCTCTCTGATCGCGTTAGCTCTGGTTGCTTCAGTATTTTACAGACGCAATTCAACGAATGGACGGCCAGACTGTTTTCATCCTAGTTGCCAATATTTCAGAAAGATTTCGTTTTGTGATTGCAGGAAAGGAAAATTGGCATTCGGTTTCTCACTTCTTCTTATTTAGATAATACCGACTGTTACGTAATCCAAGAAAAGTTGTTAAAAGTGCAGTTATTTTTTGAATAATTGAATTTCATTTTAATAGATACAATATAGCTTGTCTGCTTCAGTAGCAGTCAGTATCAATTTGATTTAAAATAAATATAAATTGCACCAAAAATGCTATATGTTAAAATACTCTTGTTAAATTTTATAAAAAAATTCACCTGCTTAACCTCTATACAAATAATAAAAAAAATTATAAACTAAATAAATGTTTTAATGGCATTGAAGGAAAAATTGTTGAATTTTATAAATTAGTTAATGAATTCAATGAAGCTTATTAAAGTTAATAAATATTTTCGTTAACAACATTAAAATTTTAATTGAATTTAAATGAATCTGTAGTGTTAAAATTGTAACGACTTTCTGCTTCTCCGCGTCTTGTTCATCTAATAGTGGTCCTCGCTGTCTTATTTGTCTAATAATCGCGTTCGTCTTCATTTCGATTTTGAGCGTTTACTTGAAAAGTTATTTATTTGAAAAAAGTTAATATAAAAAATGTTAATATCCAATTATCCAGATACATAGATTATAATAATGTATATTATACAGACTTAATTATTAAGGCAAGCATAAAATTGTTACAATGTTATATTTGAAGTGCTTGAAATAAAACATAAATACAAGTTTCCTGATCTTAGAAAGGAAAAATTGACGTGTATATAATGCCGTACTAAACATGGTTTTAATAACTACATAAAATGCGTTTTGAATCGATGTTAAAGTTTTGAAATTAGTGTATTTTGAAGCAAAAATGAAAACAATTTTCCTTATTACGCGTTCTCGCGTTTTTATTATTTTTGTTTAACTCTAATGGTAAAGTTTATTATTAGATATTGATTGGCATCAATATTCAATTTGGCCAAAAATGTAGTTAGGTAAAATCTATTTAGCACGGCAGTAAATGATTGTCTGAATAAACATTCAGTTTTCATGGCGGTAGATATTAATATTAATTTGAATTTTATTATATTTTATATAAATTTGAGTTTGCCCGCATTATGCAAGCTTGCCATTATAGGCTGATCATTATTTTGTACATTTTTTATATTTTGGACTAACCCATTTCTCTCACGTCTCTCATTCAACAAAATTAATATTGGCTTTAAGCGAGCAAAATATGTAAGTCCAAAATATGAAACATTGAAATTTGATTAAGTCCAGTATTAACAGTTTTGCCAATAAACTACAAAACATCACATTTATTAATCACAAGCCTTCTAATTTAAATCGGAAATTGTTTAATACGTATTTTCAATTAATCACTTACCTAATTTAAATGTTATTAATATTGAAAGTTTAGCGCGTCCGAACCCGTTTGATTTATATGGTAAACTAAGGAATTACACATTCTGCGTATTGTTTTTCCACTCACCCACATTTCTTTTTTCTCATTTTTACTGTTAAAACTTCGTTTTATTGTATTTTATAAGTGTGCAGTTGCAATTTTACTACCACCGAGTAAACATTTAAAATAATTTACTTATTACTTGTGTGAAAAGTTGAATCAGCAGTTTTAAATTTTTATTTTATTTTTAAAAAAATTTTGTGATGTGAAAAGTAAGTGAAATCGTGATGTTCAATTCTCCGCCTCAAGTAAAACAGGCTGGGCTAAATCAGCAGACAGCGATGTCCGCAAGCGATTTGCCACTGAACGTCACGACCTCAATTATTAATAAAAGTGGAAATGTGCAGCATAGTCCAAAGCGACAATAAATTTTAAATGCTCAAAAAATTGCTTTACCAGGCAATTTAAATCAAAATGAACTAGAAATTAATTTAAATAACTTTGGTGTGTTGAACCATAAAGAAAATAAAAGTGCATCGTCGACAAATATTGACGATAATATAAACAATGGAAGTGCATTGACAACAAATGAAAAAAAAATGAACAGTGATGTAGGTCAGTGTTTAGTGCAAACGGGAATTGACCGGTATATTACTGTCCGATCAAAGCGAAGGAGAAGCCCTAGATCAGCGGCCAGTGCAAGCGCGAACAAATTCACTAAGTTAGCTTCCGTTGAATTAACACATGGCAATAGGTATTCTTGCTTGGTTGTTGAAGATCCGCCGCCCGAAAAAACTCCAAAAATTGAGAAGCCGCCACCAATCTATTTGAGGGAAGAATCAAATAGAGAACTTGCAAAAACCATCGAGTTTATTACGGAACGTGCATTTTATATTTCCGTTATCAAAAGAGGAGATATAAAAGAAACAAAAATTCAACCGCTCAATATTGATGCTTACAGAGCGTTAATCAAGCATTTTGATCAAAGAGCCAAAAACGATTAGTTGTAGTATTGAAAGGAATAGAGAGCTACGTAGATGCAAACGAAATTCAAGCTGCTCTCGCTGAGAAAGGTTTCCAATGTAAATCTATTACCAATATTATTATTATTAAGAAGCAAATAATATTATTAATCGGGAGAAGGCGCCGCAGCCATTGTTCCGCCTGGAATTAGAACCAGATAGTAAAAAGGTCAAAGGCAAACATGCAATATATGACCTAAAATATCTACTGCACAGAAGGGTTACCATCGAAGAACCCAGGAAAAGAAATGGGCCGGTACAGTGTGTTAAGTGCCAAGAATATGGACACACTAGAGCATATTGTACTTTGAACGATGTTTGTGTTATATGTGGTGAACTCCATAACGCAAAGGTTTGCAATAAAGCCAAAACGGAAGCATCAGTGAGAAAATGCAGCAACTGTAATGGAAACCACACAGCTAATTATAGAGGGTGCCCAATTTATCTTGAATTGAAAAGAAGAATCAATCCAAAGCAGCGAGCTGAACAACGAATGCTTAATCTCCATTCTTCAGCTAAAAAACAAGCACGCCCAGAAATTGTAAACCCAAACGCCCAAAATGGAAATCAGTACGCAATCAGTACGGCTCCTAAAGTGCAAGCAAGTGAAGAGGGAAATATCTCAAAAGCTTTAAACAAATTGACTAATATGATGCAAAGCCTCATGGCGATGATGGAGAGAACCATGGATCTAATGATGCAGAATATGAACACGCTGATGCAGATAGTCGTAAAAAGTCAAAAATGACCATCATCAAAATAGCTATATGGAATGCAAACGGCCTAGCACAACATAAAGCGGAGGTTCAAGCATTCCTCACTGCGCACAATATTAACATAATGTTAATATCCGAAACACGCTTCACCAAAAATAGCTATTTCAAAATTAATGGGTACTCTATTTACGACACCAAGCACCCAGATGGGAAAGCACATGGAGGCACAGCTGTATTGATTAAAAGAAGATTAAAGCACTATGAGCTTACGAAATATGAGAAAGAACATATACAATCAACGAGCATCTGTCTTCAGGAGTGGTCTGGAAACTGTGTCATATCGGCAGTGTACTGTCCTCCAAAACATGCTATAAAAAAACTCCAGTTCTTGGATTATTTCAGCCAGCTGGGTAATAAATTTCTTGCGGGAGGTGATTACAATGCCAAACATACTCATTGCGGCTCCAGATTAACATCGCCGAAAGGCAAACAACTTTATCAAGCTATAGAGGAACAGTCTCTGGATTATTTATCTGCCGGTAATCCAACTTACTGGCCGACGAATAAAAAGAAAATTCCTGATTTAATCGACTTTTGTGTAACTAAGGGCATTCCACGTACATATGCTAAGGCCACCGATTGTTATGATCTGTCTTCTGATCACTCACCGGTAATAGTAACAGTGAGTACCGATGTCTTAAGGAACGAAACACCCAACCGTCTTACAAACAAGCAAACTAATTGGGATCAATATAGGAGGCTAGTCGAATAAAATTGCCTACTTAATATTCCTCTGACCACACTAGCTGATATTGATGCGGCGGCCGAAAATTTAAAAGACGTCATGGCATTATCAGCTGAAAGGGCTACACCTGTCATAAGTAGTTCTGAAAAAGTTAATAAGCTGTCACATAATATACAGGAACTAATCCAGGAAAAACGGAAAATTCGCCGGCTATGGCAGCAAACAAAATCACCGTTATTGAAATGGAAATTAAATCGAGCTATCAAAGCCTTAAGATTTGCTTTGCGGGAAGAAGAAAACCAGAGCATCCAGAACTATTTAAGTGATCTCTCGGCAACCGAGAGGACAGATTACTCTTTGTGGAAGGCAACAAAACATTTAAAAAGGCCAACAAATTCGAATCCACCGATTAGACTACCAACTGGAAATTGGGCGAGAAGTGATGAAGAAAAAGCCAATGCTTTTGCTGATCATCTAACAACAGTATTCGCACCACACGAAGAAGATAATAATTTCGTGCTACCCCAGCAAATGGATGATGGTTTATCCTACAAACCTATAAAGTATAATTGGAAGAAAGTTAAGAATACAATTAAAAATTGCATAAGCCCGAAAAAGGCACCAGGACATGATCTCATTACTGGAAAAATGATAAGGGAATTGCCAGACAAATGCATAAAACTAATAACATTCATATTCAACGCGATCATGCGAACCAGTTATATTCCTTAAAAATGGAAAATATCTTTGATCACAATGATACATAAGCCTGGAAAAAATGAAACGCAGATCTCATCATATCGCCCAATAAGCATGCTGCCCACAATATCAAAGCTATTTGAAAAAATGTTACTAACAAAATTGAAACCAATATTAGAAGAACGGCGCGTTATACCAGACCATCAATTTGGGTTCCGAAACCAACATGGTGCCACAGAGCAAATTCACAGAATTGTAAACGCAATCAAAATCACCTTCGAGGAAAAGAAATATTGTTCGGCTGCTTTCTTGGATATAGCACAAGCATTTGATAAAGTTTGGCACGATGGGCTATTATACAAAATTAAAGAGCTTCTACCGAAGAAATTCCACTCAATTTTGGGAAACTACCTTATTCAAAGGCAATACATGATCAAACAAAATGGCGCAACTATTTGCTTAAATGATATTAATGCAGGTGTCCCGCAAGGCAACGTTCTAGGGCCAATATTATACTTGTTGTACACAGCCGATTTACCTGTAACCAACAAAGTAACAATATCAACATTTGCCGATGATACGGCCATCCTGGTGTCACACAATAATCCCGAAATTGCCTCAAAGGAGTTACAGAATCATTTAAACAAAATCGCGGACTGATCCGATCCGATCCGATCCGACATTGATGTCGGTTAGGGTACTTCTGTGGGCAAATTTCGGATACAATTATTTCTTGTATGTTTTTTTTCTGGTTGCCATTAAATATATCTGTACCTCAGAGGCATGCGACACCATGTCATAAATATAAAATTCGTCATAATAACTGAAACAAGTTTTTTTAATCAACTTTTTGTCCATTTATCTTTTACATTAAAATTATTTTACTATTTTTTTCACTATAATATAATACTTTGGCTCAGTGGCGTAGCCAGAAATTCGTCGAGGAGGGGGGGGGGGGGGTCTTAAACAAGAAAATAATTTCTATAAGGAAATAATGCATTCGAATTTATTTGAATTCAATTTTATATTAGCTTTTCATATAGTTTCATATTGATTCGTCGTGATACTAAGGCCAATTCATCGAGGATTGTGTTTCGTAGGTAATTCTTAAGGCGCCTAAACATCCTGGAACTCTCCAATTGGAGAGATTATTATTTCGTGCTAATTTTGTTATTATGGAGGGGGGGGGGTCAACTCTCCGCAATCCACCTCCCCTACGCCGTTGCAAGTTGGCTACCATATACATAGGTGCATGTTTAAAATTCAAATAGGAGTTGCGTTTATATTTTTTTTATGGACACAGCGTGTTTTGCCCCTCAAATTAAATCTATTTCCAGTGACTCAATTCCCTGATAATTGCTAAAAATTACAATCAGACAAATTTGATTAAATCAGAGCTTACATTTTTCGTTCTTTTATCGCTCTTTATACAAATTTTCGCTCTTGCTTCCAGCAATCTCGACTCAAGTATTAAAAGGGCGTAAGTCGACACTTATGCCCTAATCGACTTTTGCGCATTTTTTATCTAATTTTCTGTTAATTTGGTTTCATTCCAATTTTTAGGAAATATGAAAGAGAATAAGATATTTTATCTTCTTTAATATTAATATTCTTATTTTCTTTAATATTAATAGACAATTAAACAGAAAATGCGTAAAAGTCAATTAGGGCATATGTTGACTTACGCCCTTTTAATTCTTGAGTGGAGATATATTTTTTCACTATGCGCTTAAGCTCTTACTCTCTAACGATAAAATTATTTTGCTCTTGCAAAGTGATTTAAACTTTTATTTTTAAAATTGCTGAAAGAGGGAGCGTAAAAGTTAAAAATACTTTTTGTATTTTTTCGCTGGCGCTACATGCCATAGAGGGATTTGGCCGCTTCATGGTGAAGTTTCGTAATCATTTTTTCAACGGAGAATGGGTGATTAGTTCATTGATCCTTACATTAACTAGCCGTGATTTTCTCATCACCCACCGGGAATCGAACCCGGGACTTCCGGATCTTAAAAAAGCAAGCCGGGTTAAACATGTCGCTCTCTATATAAACTAGAGAGCGATTGACGAATATATGTTAGGGAGCGATATTTTCTATAGCACACGAGTTGCTCTTTGAATGCAGATTCACACTTCAATTTGAACATTTTACACCAAATTAATCCTTTTATACTTCAAGTAAAACGCTCAATTTGGTGTAAAACGTTCAATTTGAAGTGTAAAATCTGCATTCAAAGAGCAATACGTGTGTTACAAAAAATATCGCTCCCTAATATATTTTCGTCAATCGCTCTGTATAGTATTGATAGGGAGCGATATTTTTAACTTTTGCGCTAATTTTACTTTTTACATTTCAATTCGAACCTTTAGCAAATTATATGCATGGCCAATAAGGATGGAACTTATCTATTTCTTAATGAATTTTAGTGAAAGTTACACTGCGATGGAAATAGTATTCGTTTTACGGTTTTCACGGTAAATGTTTTTTTGATGAAGTTCTGAAATATGGCCAAATATGATGGAAGTTGGCTGTTCCTCAATCGATTTTGACGAAATTCGACATATGCGTTGGAAATGGGATTTTAAAATGATTTTCAGTTGAAGTTCTGGAATATGGCCATGTAGGATGGAATTTGCCTATTTCTCAACCGATTTTGATGAAATTTGACATGTTGTTGTGACTACAGGAGGAGTTGTTGTGGTTATGGGAGAATTCTATTGATTACTTTTGTTATTCTTGATGATGTATGGGTTGACGTTTGATTTTGTGGTACTTGACTTCGTGCAAAGATTGTGATTGTTGATATTTAACAGCTTGTTTATGAGTTTCTGTCTACACTATCTTTATTAATTACAGACATACGGGTATCATGATCATCTAATGTTGATGACTAACTCGGTATGTCAGTAGACTAATAATTTGGTAATTTATTTCTGATAAAATTGTAATTTCCTAGCAGATTTACCGTATTGATTCAGTTTATTGAATGTAGTTGTTTTGATTGTTACTGTTTAAAATGAGTAATGTCTAGTTAATGTGGTCATCAGCTTACCACGGGTGGGGGCTGATTCTGTCTAGTTGATTTCAGTGGTGTGTGGTATTCCTACAGTGAGAAGGTACCATTGGCACCTATTTTAGTAATGGGTAAGGATACTGTATAGGACAGGTGAGACATGGGGCATACTCGTGATTTTCTCACGTTTTGGAATCCCCCCTTCGCTTTGCCGTGCGAAGGTTTCTGCTCAAGTGTCTTGCAGCCTTTTGGTCGATTAATGTTAGTAGGATGTTAGGTGGATTATACTTACAGATATATCTGATGAACGTTCTATGTACCAGTTTGGTTGGTCTCTTCAAATTGTAGATTATCGGCTGATATTATTTTTGTCGTAAATGATGATTGCAAAGAATGTCTGGTTATAGTTTATGAAGAATATTTTTATTGGTTTTAATTCAGAAAGGTTACACTGTTACTTTTTATTATAAATTTTACGTGACTTATGCTACTTGATGTTTCAAAATTTACTATATTGATCGACTGGGCGATCGATAGAATGATCGATGGACTGATCTTTTTTAACTATGATCGATGTACTGATAAATATGCATTTTAAAATTTGGTTTATATACAAAATTTTTGTTAATATTTTACAACAATAATTCGGCAGTTTCCTGTTTTTTTCGATTTTTTTTTTTTTTGTGCGATTTGCAAATTCGTATTTTTCATAAAATTCATTTTTTTTTGATTTCGTAAATTTGATAATTTAACATTTTGTTAATTTTTGTGAAATTCGCAAATTCACATTTTTTATAAAAAATCAATTTTTTTTTTATTTGATTGTCATATTTCGGGGCAATGTTCTCTGATTTGTTATGCATGGTGCGCGTGTACTTACTTTACGCCTTAATTTATGTTAGTAAATAACATATTGAGTTTTTAGTACATCTCTCTTATTTGCCTAAATTTGCTTAAAATGCATAAATACATATATCTAACAGTTTTTGTTTATTTAGTTTTGTGCGAATATATATATATATTTTTTTTTTATTATTTTGTAATTGAATACCGTCGGAATGCGGATTCATAACATTGACCTATATTTATCTTGTGTTTATGAATATAAAATATGTAAAGTCATGTATTAATATTGTTTTAAGAAAATATTTATGTGAATTTATTAAAAAAAGTATGTTGGAATATGTTGTGTGTTTACGTAATGATTAGATGTACATAGATGGTTGCACAACAATGTGTGTTGGAAATGGGATTTCCTTAATTTTTTATGATGAAATTCGACATGTGCATTAGAAGTGGGATTCAAAAATAATTCTTAGATAAAGTACTGGAATATGGCCAATAAAAATTGGCAGTCGCTTCATTCGAAATCCTAAGCTGCTCTCGCTTGATATACTCAATTCGCAATGAAAGCCGTTATAATAAAAAAATAAAAAATAATGCAAAACGTCCTTGGTGAGGATCGAACCCGAAAGGTTATTGGAAAAAATTGAATATCGAAAAATAATTTACGGTACCAGCCTAATTAAATGTAGAACAGTTTTACAAAATTTATTATAATCATTGTTTTACAATACAAAATTTTATGTTTTCAATTCGTATTGAAACAATGAGCCGTTATGGGAAAAATAATATTAAAATTACTAAGTCACTTTGGTGAGCGAGAGCATCGAACCCGAAACATCTTCTATTCGAAGCTTCTTGTTAACAAGTCAACACCTATAAGTTTAAGCATCCAAATTGGAAATATATAAGAAAATACATAGCGTTACGCTACACACTGTGAATTATATTATAATATAAAAAAATATGTAGATGTAGATAACACAGCTATCTAAATGAACAAAGAAAAGATTCAATCAATTGTAATATAGGATATAGTTTTATATGAAACTATAATTTGCAAAGGTAAATGAAGTTAGCCCATATAGTGGCTGCATGTTAATCATGTGTATTTCCGTAATAATTTTAAGGTTTACTTAGTGTTATATTGCATTAGAAAGAGAATTAAACATAGCTAAACACCAAGAGTACGGTTCATTTTCGGAAAAATTGGACATGGTGTCGTATGCCTCCGAGGTACAGATATATGCCTTGGCCACCTTGTGGGGATAGGGCATTAGTATTAATCCTATTCTACATACGTCGCAAAGAGTATTGGTAAAGCGTGACACTATCAACACTAACTTTGGTTTGCGATTGGAATATCGTCGGTAAGTCTTCGACAATTTTAAAACTCATTCTAAAAATTGATTCTAAAGTAGTCTTGAAAGTCTTAAAAATTGCGAATTAAATGTAATGGTAACTCATTGCTAACATTCCGGATTAAACTTGAAATTTGGAGTAATCTGAAAAATCTCTGGAGTACGCGCTGAATAACTCAAAGCTATGCTACTCACATCTCGACAATGGGTACATTCAGCTCCGCCAACTGTTGGTAACATGTTGAGTAAAATCAGCGCGATGGTTGTGAACGCTTAAGATACATTATTTCATGGCAATGTGATAGTTTAAATGTAATTTTTTCCATCAGTAGATTTCCGCTGCCAGCATGTTGGGAGATCTGAATGCAGCCAATCTAAAATATCTAAAATTTTTAAGAAAATTTTAGATAAAGACAGAAAATATGGACCAAAAATGGTAAAGTGTATAACAAAAGCATTTTGAATTTCCATAAATTCTATAATAAATTACACAAATTCTACAAATTTTACTGTTTCTAAAAAGTTCATAATTTTTATATTCATATTCTGTAAACCCAAAAATAAAGCCAGTATAGTATTACAGCCATATCAGTATTTACCAAGCTCCTTAGCCCATCGTCTTTTACCTTATCGATTCCAACGAGCTCCATTTTCTGATCAAGATTTTTCACTGGCGCTACATCCCATAGAGGGATTTGGCCGCTTTTGTTAACGGATAATGGAGTGATTAATTCATTGATCCTATAATAACCAGCCGTGATTTTTTCATCACTCGCCGGGAATCGAACCCGGGACCTCCGGAGTGTAAAGTAAGTATGCTAACCCTATGCCACCGGGGCGGCATCGAACTTTGACATCACATAAAACACCGCGAGACTCGCTGGAAGCTACGACTTTTCAATTTTTTATTTTCAGATTGGGTTGATTCGGCGTTTTATTGGGTGTATAGCGAAATAATATGGAAGCTAAAGTTTTATTTTCACAACGTTAAGCAAAAAAAAAAAAGCTTGGTGATTTAGATTTTATAATTCATCAATTTTGAATTTTGGAAAACTTGGTGAATAATAAGCGGTGTACGTCAGCGATTAGTACGTCAACTTGACCAAAACACGCATCGAGCTTAGATTAGGTTAAGAAATTACCACATTTGACCAAATTCATATTTGTAACGCTACGTTTTTCGTCATAATTTGTATTCTAAAGTTAAACAGTCAACAAACGAGCGAGAAAATAAGAAAATGCGACAAAAATGAAAATGTATGTTGTTAACAAAAACAATTTCAATAATGATAATGTTACAATAAACCAACTAAACGAAGAAGAAATAGAACAACAAGAACAAAATAAAAATGTACATTAAACAAATATAATTAAGACACCTTTGAGACATATTATTTCCAGAACTCTGTACTTGCGCCATTATTCTGTTGGAAAGAATGTACATGTACATTGAGACAAACTTATTTTGTTGTTGCTTGTTATTTTGAAATATTTTTTAGAAAATTACCACCACACCATATTCCTTGTCGTACATAATGTATGTATACAGTACACATAAGTATATGTAAATGATGATTATTTTATTATGCAAAGTGGGATTTAAGTTAGATTATTTATTAGATTTTAAAAGTTTAATTAGACATTTGTGTTTAGTATTATTAAAGACGGGACAATAATAATAGTTGAGAACAAAATTTAATGATATAATTATATCAACTGTAACTGGGGAGTTTGTTGTAATAAGAATTAATAAGAAATTTTGCCCAGGCCTTGTGTTATTTATACACTTTACCATAATACCACTAATTTATAATTTTTTTTTGTTGAAGAGGATTGAATAATACAATTTTAAGCCTTAATTTACCACTCAAACAATTTATTATCTCTCCTTTGTGTGCTGCATAATAAATTTTCCTAAATCGATCAAATTCCTTTTTACCTATCTACGTACGTACATGTTCACTGTAAAGTGTAAATACAATTAGAATACGTCTATACACGATTCTTTTTAATTTCAATTAAATTTCAAATTAAAAACCATAAAAATGTTTCTGTTAAACCCATTCATTTCCTTCTAGTTGAGTGTTGTATTATGTGTGTGTGTATAGGAAAATATATTTTCCAACCGTATATAATACCACCAACATCATATTAAGTAACAAAGAGGGAACTGAAAAATTGAAAATGTTAAAAAAATGTTACGGTATTAGAAGGAAAATGGATTATATAACAAGATAATTAGAATACGGAGTTAAAATCAACATAAAATTTTATTTCAAGATTTATGTGTGGTTTACCTATATTTCGTCCTATCGTTCCAGTTGCACGTGATACATCGATTCTCGAAGTTTCCGATTGAATCACATTTTGGAAGCAACAATCAACGTTTTTGATGCCAACGGCATCAAACCAATTGGTATAACTCGATTCGGGCGAAATTTTACCGATTCTACAGGAGACCAAGCTGGAGTGGATCACTGGTGGTCTAATGAAATCAACGGATTATTCAGCAACAGCCTTAACTAGCACCCAAAAAGGATAATCAGCCGAATCTTATGAATGGTTGAGTGAGCTGGGTAATCCTTGTGTGTATATCCGGCCACCCGAGTGGCCATTTCAATTTTAAATATTTGTGGCAACTGCAATTTTGAAGTTAGTCGTTTCTAGCTTCTTTAGTTTTTAAACACCAAAATACAAAATTTATAAAATAAATGCAACAGCATAGCGGACCCGGCAAAAAATCGGTTTTAAAGAATGGGAAACCCGAAAAAATACACTTGGCCCCCCGGGTAGGTCGGGTGTGTACTAGCGTAATTTTTTTTTGGGTACACACACAAGGGTTAAGCGATTTTGGGAAATAGACGCTTTCCATCATGAACCAGATTTGAGTTCTAAAGATCAGTTCGAGAATAAATTTCAATCGCTATTAGATGTATCTTGAACTTGAAACAATGAACCAATCAGAGACTACAGAAGTACAGACTGCGTACTGTGACATATGGCACTAGTTGTACTACTCAAATGATCATGTGTTTACTGAGAAAGGTACACGAGTTATTAACTTATACATAGTGGTAAAAATTCCACGTTTTTATTTTAAGCAACAAAATTATTAACAATCGTTCAATAATCGAATGGGTATGTTTTTTGTGGTTAATAAGGCAAAATAGTCACTTTTTTGTTTAACCCGAGAAAAAGATGCTGAAGGTTGAAATTCTGTAATTTAAGTAGATATTTGGTCGTAAAATTAAAAGAAGATCGAAAAAGTTCGTGCTCGATCTCTGTAGTAAGCATTTTTGTTTATTTACTTTGTCACACAATTTCTCATTCTTCATACCGTGGTAAGTATCGTGTATGAATAAAGTTTCACTCAGTAAGTTTTTCAATCAATTTTAGAGAGGTTGGTAAATAAAATCCTTCTTATATTTACAAACTAACAAAATTAACAAAAATTAAGTTGGTATATCCATCCGTTCTCAAATTATGGTGGACACAGCCGTTAATAACTGAAACTAAAAACTTTACACGCCGTACGTTAAGCCCTTTGTAAAACTTTTTTACTTTTCCCACTATAACGAAGTTATATTGGGTAAGTATTGTAATCGCGAAAAAAATTTTGTTTCTCGACGAATTAGGTTACCAGGACCCCGAAACACCGATCAGAAAAATGTCGTGTCCGTCCTTCCGTCCGTCCTTCCAGTCGCACATTTTTATTATTTTTGTTTTGCCTCCCATTCTCACAAATATTGATAGTTTTGATCGAAATTTTGTACAAAGATAGATTTTAGTAATAAGCAGTTTGTGTTAACTTTTAGGTCCAAAAACCGCTATACATACGACTGAACGAGCCCTTTATAACAATGTTGCCACCGTTAAAGAAGAGAAAAAATTAAAACGTGTTAGTTTTTCTTTATACATTCAGCATTCTCGTTATCTACTTGCGCTATTGGTAATAAAGTTTGTTTCTTAATCAAACTTTGGATTTTGGATGCTAGTATCCAAAATCCAAAGTTTGATTAAGAAACAAATACGATTAAATACATTTCATCGATTAAATTTATTTCAGATGGCACACTGCCATCAGTCGCAAATATTTGGTCTTATACGCCCACGAACTTTATTTTTATAGTTTATAATTACTTTTAGGTGCGAAATAATTACTGTTTTTCGTATCAAAAGTACAAGAAAGGTAATTATTGTGTACCTAAACGTAATTACAACACTTAGTATAGCGAATCTTCAATAGTAAATTGGTTAAACCTAGAGGTTCAAAAATCAAGGGACTACCAAAGCTACATAAATCAAATATATCCATTCGTCCTTTTATAAATTTCACCATTTGACCATCTTAAAAAATTGCAAGATATCTAAATACATGGCTGACTTCAAACATTAAAATTAAATGCTCGGAAACTGCTTTGCTAATGTCAGGCCTTAAACTAAACCCTTCCAACCAAGAGCAACGGCCATGAAAGATGGAAATTGAGAATTGAAATCCACTAAAATGGATTCATGCAATACTCTTATTCACCCTATTGCCATTCTAGTCTTTATCGCTCTTATCTTGCATCTAATCTATTAGAATTCGTCGCCACGGTTTTGTTTGTCGATTGCTAGAAAACAACTCATTTGTCCGTTATACAGAAAAGTCCATTGGTCAAATTGTCAGCATCTACATCTGACTGGTGTTTTACCATGAGGCTAACACTAGGATATTTGTTATGTAACAATCAACAACAGCAGGCTCACTCTAGCAGAAAGTATCATTAAAAAACTTCTCTCTGTAGAATTATGATCGAATGCAGTATATTTGCCCTCAGGAGCCATATAATAGTATCCTCTGCAATCCAAAAACCGTTCCACTAAAACTGAATCAGGAATAATTTAAGAGACTCCAAACTGATTGCCTTTAACAAATTTAACTAACTATTTGACTACGTAGAAAATAATATCAAGGACCGACCACGCGACCAGAATATAAGGTGGTACAACAAAGTTAATATGTTGTCCATACTTTCGCAAAATTCAAGATATTCAGGCAGACATAAAGGCCAATGTGTCCTAAAAATATCTGTCGGGGAGCGCCCCGAAATCTTGCATTACAAAATCTTGCAAGTACAAAATCTTGCATTTTTAAAAAATCATGCAAATCAAAATCTTGCCAACCCAAAATCTTGCAGTTACAAAATCTTGCAAGTACAAAATCTTGCAAGTACAAAATCTTGCAAATACAATATCTTGCAAATACAATATACAATATACAGGATAACTATGCGTCAAGAAATACGGCTAATATTAGAATTAAAATGGAAATTTCCATTTTTCAAAATATTTCAACAAAATATTCTGGATAAAGAAGATTTAATCTTCATTTTCCAGAACTTAAATTTTCGTTTCTGATTAATGAAGATTTAATATTAAAATTAAAATGGAAATCTCCATTTTCCAGAATATCTCAACATAATATTCTGATTAAGAATATTTAATCCTGGACATTTGATTTTTGATATATCAAGCAAAATTCTACTGTATAATTATCATTATACAGTAGAATTATGCCAATGCGATTTGTTATCTTGCATAACAATTTCCCGTACATTTATAGAAGATTAAGGGGTTAGCCCTATCTGTCGTACTTTTGTGAGATATTCTGCATATGAGCCTATTTTGAAAGGAAAATATTACTGAATATAAAAAACCGAATGAAATACGAAATTAACCAACCACTCGCGGATTGTGACATGGTCGAATTTTTAGAAATGTTAACTCTATGGAAGAGAAGCGCATAGAGGATATATTCCAAGAAGTTTTAAAAAAATTTGGTTGATGCAAAAGTTGTGGTACAATTGTTTTTTTTTTTAATATTTATATAAACCTGATATTCAAAAGATAACAGGTTTGGTAGTGCACAAAAATGGTGCGCAATCACGAATGTTGTTTAACAGTAGTCGTTTATTGAAGAAGAAGATCTATTAACACTAAATACGACCAAAATGCGTTTGAACCAGTTTACGACAGTTTTGGTTTGTTACTATTTTCTAATTCTAAATTCTTTTTTTAAAGCAATGATTCAATTAAATTATTTGACAAAAATGTAAATTCCAAGGTCTATCATTGCCGAATCAACGAAAGTTGTTTTGATGAGCGTTTATTGTTTGAGACACATTTTTGGGTATTAAACCAATTATCTTCTTTGCTAGTAGTAATAATCCAGACTGGAATTACTAAATGAATTTGTTTGTGTCGGCGAATATGCCGGCAAACCTTCTGTGCGACGGAACATTGTTAGCGTTGTTATCTTTTATTTAGCTGTTGCTTTTCATTATATTTAGAAATCGCACTAGACCACGCTAGTCTCTCCAATTGTCGTGGTTCTCTCAAAGCCATTCAGATAATTACTAAGGTCCGATTAAACGAATTAATTAAAATTTAGTTTGAAATTAAAAAAAAAAAATTCTGGTTTCGACTCACTTTATTTAAAACTTTGTAAATAAAACTCAATTACATACAGTTTGAGTATCTCTCCTCCTCTACGAAATCCGTCATGAACAAAACAAATTTTACATAATTATGATATAATTTCAAACATCAACTAAAAATGATCCGTATAAATTCCTATCATAATTTATTGACTTTGATATTTCAAATATTTTGTTACAAAAGCTTACCCCCATCAATATATGACAACACCAAGTATTTTGGTATTTGCCTTGCTTTCAAAATAAAAAAAATAAAAATTAAGGCAAGGAGAAAGGAAAGAACCTTAACCAAACAATCCACCACCCCACTCCAACCCATCTAAAAGGGCAAAAAATCATTTGGGATTCTTTATTTGGGGTATTTTCATGCCGTTATTGTTGTTGTTGTACAGTAAATAAGGATCAAATGTACACACATATCATACTCACAAAGGATGTGTTATACTCTTACAAAAATTTTAGTTAAACAAAAATGAAAAGGAACTTTTAATGAAGTAAAAAATAAATATTCACCCCATTTCAAAAATATGTAAATTTTAAATCAGCCATTCCTTGTCGAATGTGTTTGTCTGTGTGTATTTATGCAAATCAAACCAAAATTCATGACTTCATCGAAATTTTAGTTTTAATAATATTATTTTCTGGGAACAACTTCAATTTGAAATACAAAGTCAAATTGCCATAAATAACGTAACAACAATAACATTACGCACGAAGGCGATCGGCGTGATGGGGCGGAAAAAACAAAACTCGGAAACTGCAGTCCGACTGCTTCAGATAAACGCAGAGAGAGCACACAATTAGTTGAATACATTAAAATCAGTTATAACAAAATGAAACAAAAATTGACCAACTTCTAGAGATTACCTCTTTGATGTACCATTTAGTCAGTACTGTACAACATGCACAACATTTAATATATAATCGGTCAGTTAAGAGGTGCCACCTATGCTTCTCCCAGCCAATTATTATGAAGCAGTGAAACGGCTTGTCCAAAAGTACGATAAAAAATGCCGATCGTCAAAACATGCCCAAACGAAGAGCAATTATAATAATCAAAGGCACACCACAAACAGATCGTATCACACCATAGTTCAGTTACCTAGCTGCCCATTATGTAACATTAACCATAAATTAGTTGATTGCATGAAATTTCGAGAATTCTCTGTGACGGAACGTTGAGATTTTATTTCCAAAACCAACTAGTGCTTCAACTGGCTTAGCCAAGGATATGTTGTTACAAACTGCAGAACTATCAAACATTGTCAGAAGTGCCCAAGACATAATTCGTTGCTTCATTTTGTACCGGAAACACCATCGTCAGCTAATCCGACGATACCCATTCTGCCAACAGCTTTGTTAATCGAGCAATCTACTCAGTCTCGACACATTCCTTGTTACCGAAAATTTCCTCAATTTATTGAAGATTCTACGCCATAAATCGGACATGAGAATTCGCACACTTATAATAGTACTGAAGCTGGATGTTCAACAGGAGGTTATGATTTAAAACTTAGATCATATATTTTCCACAGTTACGAACTCGATAAGAATAGACCGTTAGCTGACCCAGCTTTCACACACCAGGCACAATTGACCTGTTTTATGGGATGTGAGCAAAAGAGTACATTTGCTAAAAAAACCAAATTTTTCTGGATAATCGCAGGCATAGCCAACATACTAGCAAATCCCAGAAGTACCAAACTCATCGTCAATGCAATACATCCAATAAACTCCGTTGAAATGAGTGATATATTCGTGTTGTAGTAAAGAGTTTATTTACCGTTCAAGCATATCCCGCCAACCATTGGAGAAACTTATTCGCGTTCAATTCAGAACGGACAACCTAAGGTCAGTCAGCCTACTTATTGTAAAAACTCGAGTTACTCCAATAAACCTATTTCAATTTGTCGAGATACCTAACATTAACCGCCAAAATTGATGAAAACGGTTGAGGCCCATGTCTCCGAAAAAATGATGACCATCAAGGCTTAGCCGATGGTATTTTGTACCAATCGAAGACAATTTAGCCGATTATGATATCCGTGGAGCGAAGCCGCAAGAATTTGTAAATAATTCAACTTGGGCCAATTGTCCAAAAATATTAACCAACAATTTTAGCGTTTCATCCGTTTATAGATGACAAAGGTGTTCTCCGAGTGTGAGGACGTTTAAAATACGCCAACGTGAATCTAAATAAACATTCGATCGATATTATTGCCAAGTAACCACGCCAGAATAGTCATCGAAATGCATTACAAAAATTTGCACGCTGGACAAAAGATGTCCAACACAATCTTGAAGCAAAGGTTCACTAGACCGCGAGCCAAGAATCTAAACGTTGGAATGTGCTGGGTGCTTTTTTGAGTCCAAAGGTCATTCGAATATATTCATAATGTCCATGATCGACAGAAAAGGTAGTTTTGGGTATGGCTCTGGAATTGACTCCAATTTGGTTGGTGGAGTGGAAGCTAGAAGCAAGATTCAGAGTAGTGAAATAGATGCACTTTGGGTACATGTGGGTATCTGCCCTGATACAGTTTTTTCATTGAGCTTGCGATAAAATCTATCACAAGTCTCCATTTTGTTTTTCCTGAAGCGTTTAGCTTTTTAGAAACTAGCCGTGTAGCACTACTCCAGGGTGAGAAGCTTCTGCGAATAATCCCTTGGCCTAACATATGCATAATTTGTTTTTAGTGAGGATATCGATAATTACTTTTGGTAAAAAACGGGTTTTAATTTCTATATAGCGCAATATGTAACCTGAATGGTTATTGATATTTAGGTAACCGGTGGGTTTTCTGGTGAAAATCCTTTTCAGCAATTTCATTATTCAGAGTTTGGACGTATATTTTTATTGTGTTAGTGAGTACAATGTACGTAGTACTCGCTCCTAACCATACTACAAAGTTAGTGAAGTGTTGGCTTACTGATCAAAAGATTGTTGTTTTGGGCGTAAATCCCCTGACCTAAATCCGCAATCGAGATAAGCTATGATCAGAATTTGAGTTCTGGGGGGGGGGGGGGGGGGGAGGGCCCAAAAAACACTTGCAATGGTTGTTTCTAATTCTTCGTTTTTTCTGCATTTTCTGCTATTTTATTCTTTGGGCATTGTTCGCTAAATAAGTGGTTTCTGCATTGTTTTGTTCTGGATACTCACTATCTCTTAATTGGTTTTTGAATGACAAAATTAAGTTCATTCTCTTTAGTTTACATCTTGCATAAGTACTAAATTTCCTAATTTTATTTCCAAATTTCATTTTTTTGTTCTTCTTGAAAAATCAAATTTACGGTTTGTGTTTTTTATACTGTACATAGCAAAATTCATTTCACGGATTATTAAATTTTATTGAATGAAACTTACAACAACCGTACATACTCGTATACCAGTTTTGTACGAGTATTAAACTGTAATCGATCTATAAAGTCAAAAAGTCAATGATAAAGTGACCATGACCATGTCAATATCCCAATAAGTCAAATTGTTGATACATAGATAATTTCAAAATTGAATCACAATTTTAAATTAAAAATAGAATCCACAAACAACAAAATTTGGTACTCTATGTGCACTCGAATAAATCGAGCGGATATAAATAACAATCAACATTTTGTCAACATCTTTGTTGTTGTTGTTGCTGTTATCGTTATGTTTTTATCTCAAACAAAAAAAATTTTTTTTTGCTCCAAATAATCTGATTGATGCGATTTTTATATAGCGAAAGGATGGGAGATTATCTATATATGTTTAGTAGCGACTGAGTGTATATGAAATGGGGTAGAAATTTTCATTTTTTTTTGCTTTTATCCGCGCTTCAAATCTGTATAGATTGATTTTAAGAAGATTAAATTATGGATGCGAAAATATATTATATGAACACATCTCACTTTATTCGAGTTGAAAATTGTTGCAATATTTTTGCACGTTGTAAAATTGAACCAATTTTGGATTTTATTTTCTTGTACTGTGTTTGTGTAATACTGCTATTTATAGAAAATTGTTAAGATGATGGTTTAAATAACAAAAAAAATCTAAAAATAGGAAAAGCTTCATAGTTTTCATAACAATAAAAACGATTTTCTTGTTGTTGAGTTTTTATGGTGCTTGAAGAAAGTTTTCTTTTGTTTTGTCTATATTTATAGCTGTGAAATTGTGCTATTTATAGTGAAATTGATTCAAGTGTGTTTAATGAAACATTATAGTACGAGTATGTATATACGATTTTGTACTGGAGATGTATATGTACCCCTTGATGGGAGCCATTTACTTTGTTTTTTGTTTCTTCATTACAATCAGCACTAATTTTGAAATTTGGTTGAATAATTTCATATAACCCGTCTTGCTCACTCTTTTATTCTAATAATCTTTATTTTTTATTGTGCTATCGGCCCACAATATACTTACTTGACAGATTACGAAATAAAGTAAATTAATTTTTGTACTTTGAGTTGTAAATCGTTGTAATACTTAGCTTTAAGTTCTTTTGAATTCATTTCTCCAATCCAATGACATGCTAAAGAAAATAACTTGGGTTAGAATTTTTGTTAAATCTTACTAAATTATGGACCGCTCGAAACGCGATATTTCAAAACGCGATATGGTGCAAAATGCGATATGGTACAAGTCCCATGTTTTGGAACTTTGTGCAAACTAGGAGGAAAACATGTGGTCTTCCGTCGACAATGTCTTACAATAATTTTACTGGCAATAATTGCATTATTTGGTTCTTTCTTCCAAAATACTTATAGACTCGATAATGTTGATACACCATACGATTGTATAATTACCACCTCGGGTATACCTTGTATCACCCCAAAGGATATTATTGAATCACTCCGTCAGTTTAAAGATGGCTGTGATCCAGATGGTGTTCTTTCAAGCTTTCTAAAAAAACTTAGTTATGAGTTGGCTTTTCCTTTGTCAATATTATTCAATGGATCACTTTCGTCGGGTATTTTCCAGTTGTCTGGAAATCCTCTCATATCGTTCCTATCTTCAATTCCGGTAATAGGAACGATGTCTCTAATTATAGGGGCATTTATATACTGTCAGCTATCCCTAAATTATTCGAATCAATTATCTGTGACCACACGTATTTCGGACTGAAGTCATTTATAATTGACAAACAACATGGATTTGTCCGTGATAGATCTACTGTGACGAACTTAATAAAATTTTCGAAACGTGCTTTGGAGGTGATTGAGGTTAAGGTAGAACTTGATGTCATTTATACTGACTTTAGCAAAGCATTTGACTCGATCAACCATGTTATTGTATTGAAAATCTTTTGACATTGCTTTTTTAAATCCGGCGAAGGTGCATTCGGGTCCCCATGTTGCACAGGGCTCCCATCTTGGACCCCTCATCTTCATTCTATTTTTAAACGATATCACCAATTGTACCAAATCTGCTCATTGTTTATGCCGATGACCTAAAAATATTTTCCCCTATAAATAATGCGCAGGATATAATTAATCTAAAGAAGGAAATTTGTACAATTAGCCATTGGTGTGAAAATAATCGGTTATTTTTGAATATCATTAAATGTAAAATTATGTCATTTACCCGCTGATTGTCGTATGTAATAAATGACATCCTGTTATCTTGTCACGAATAACTGTAGTAAGAGATCTTGTAGTCATGTTTACGCAAACCTTTTCCTTGAATCGGCATATGATTTGATAATAGCCAAAGCATGTTCTATGGTGGGATTTCTTAAAAGAATCATGAAAGAGTTCAATGACCCAAAGGATTTTATTATGCTATATCAGTCTCTTGTCCATTCGCAACTTGAATATGCGTCATGTGTATGTATGGCGTCCTCACTATGCTAGTCATATTAGTAGAATCGAAACGGTACAAAAAAAAATTCTCATTTTTTATGCGTGGGAGAACGCTAGGGATCTGCCTTCTTATATCAATAGATGCAAAACTTTAAAGCTTGAGCCACTTGAAATTCGCCGTCAGCATGCTGGTGCCATTTTCATTTCTAATCTTCTAAATGGAAATATCCAGAGCTCATTCTTGTTAATGAATCTTGGATTATATGCTCCGGAAAGGAGTTTAAAATCTCGATCTCTTTTAAAAACTGAATTTCATAGGACTAAAGATGGAGAAAACGGGCCTTTGCATTTGATTTCCTTTGCATCTGATATCTAAGTCATATGACGAATTGAGTAAGCTTTGTGATTTCAATATGAGTAAATATGAGATAAGACGATCATCGAAATTTGATTATTTTAATAAATGATAACTTTTTGATTGTGGAATGTAAAATTAAAAATTGTACTGGAACTTCTGGTTCCTAATCAACTTTCTATTAAAAAAATAAAAAATAAAAATAGTGCGTTTTGTATTAGATCGCGTTTTCTACCATATCGCGTTTTGAAATATCCCGTTTTGTATCATACCGCGTTTTGTATCATATCGCGTTTTGTACCGTCGCGTTTTGAAATATAGCGTTTGAAATATTTGCGTTTTAATGCAGAGCGAAATTATCTCGATTAGATCTTAGATTTATCACTGTGAAGCAGTTACTGGATACCTCTCATGAAGTGCTTAGAGGATTGAAGGCAAAGAGGAAAGACGGAGAAATCAGAAATCGTTGGTTGATTTAAATCGTATTGAATAAATTGGATACGAGTCAAAGGGTTAATGGGCGAGGCAACAACAAAAAAACAGGTCCCTATACTACTCAAGATTTATTTGAATTCTTCTGACGAAGAAGTGATTCTTTAGAATCTAAGCAAAGTTCATCCAAACGGAATGCGGCAGCTTTCGTAATAAACGTATTCATTCTTAACAAAAATGTTATATAATGGAACCATGCGAAACCTAGATGCTTGGAGAACATTACCATTGGCAAACTCATGCTTTTGCAATTCACTTAATATTCTCATCGGCATCGACCACTTCTTCGACATCGAACAAGTGAAAATATGCCCATCCTCCAAAATTCAATTTTTAGGTGGGTTTACAAGAAATATATCGTGACAACAATACATACGACAACTTTATAAATGATTATTAATTAATATCGATCGAACCTATCGGTGACCTTGGGAGGGGAGGGGATAGAATGAGTTAAGCTAACACCAAATTGACCGGGCATGGAACGTTACAGGGCATAGAATGAAGTTTCCATAGGGAGCACGATGAATATAATTTTTTTGGATGAATATTAAAGACTGGGGTATATCAAGGAAATACCGCTAACTTCCAGAAGCAGTTTTGGGATGTACCCCCCTCACCATGAATCATCGAAATCAATTTCTCACGTTTGATTAAATGATTGTGTCACCGTAGGTCTAATTCTGTTGCAAGGAGAACGGGCCATTGTATTCGCAGCGGATATCGAGAAGATGTACCGATAAATCTGGGTTAATGATGACAACACACATTTTTAACGGATAGTTTGGAGAAACCAATTCGACACTATAAGCTGCTTACTGTAATATACCGAACATTATCTATGAGAGCGCTTCGACATATTGGTTTGCAGAAGACAGCTACTGATCGAACCGTTTCTAAAGCAATTCTCAAAGATTTCTACAATGACAAATTGTTATCGGGGGCCAACTCTACTGACGCCACAAGAAAGTTAAAATAGTGAATTGATCTAGCTCTACGAGTCAATGGATTTCTGCTTCGTAAATTTGTACCCAACGCAGACTAGTCAAATCAACTACAAATCAGATATTCTAAGGGTGTTAGGTTTTTGCTGCAGTCTAACTCCAGATGCATTCCATTTTCACGTGGACATCGAATACACAACGAACATCTCAAAAAGAAAGGTGTTATCCAACGCTGGTAGAATATTGGGCCCAGTAAGCTGGTTGCCACCTGTCATAAAACGAGTCAACATTTTCATACAGGAGCTTTCGATGGAATGAACCGTTAAACGAGGACATCTAAGAAGCAAGTATTAATAATATGTGGTCAAGTGATGGAAAATTTGGTGTGAACTTAATTACAAGCAAAATCAATACAGCGCCAATGAAGCAGCTATCGATTCCTCGTCTAGAATTATGCGGCCCGGTGCTACTTACAAAGCTCATAAAATTCGTTGAACAAAATTTCACACTCCAGTTTAATGAATCAATTGGAGTAACTCAAAAAAATATTTGACACTTCAATCCTTCAAGTGCCCCATCCTTGGTGGACTTTGGGAAAGCGCAATTAAATCGTTGAATTTTCATCTCAAGAGGATAATAGGCGCTAGTCCGCTAGCATTATCACCATGGAAAAAATCACCACCTTGTTGACAGACCTTGCAGCTATAATAGACAACTAACTCTTGTATGGATTATCGTTAGATGATTTATGCCCGGATTCACAAAAATCGAGGCAATCTCCGGTTAAATAAAATTCCATCTCTTTCTTCTTTTATGAAATTTCGATTTATTTCATAATACAAATTAAAAGCATGCTAATTTTATTTCTTTTTTACATGAACATTTTAACTGGAGATCTAAATATTTAGATGAATGCTAAATATTTCAATGTAGAAAAATATCATAATATAATCAACTTGCATTGAATTTGTATTATGAAACAAAACGCAATTTCATAAAAGAAGAAAGGGAGGAAATAATATTTAACTAGAGATTGGATATTTTTTTGTGAAACCGGACATTAGACATTTAACCGCCATCGCATTTTTTACTTGGATATTACAACGCAAAATTTCCCGAACCACGTACTATTTCATGTGCAATCGAATTACAACCAGAAATGGGCAAAATGTCCAACGTAAAGCGCAACAATTTTCCACACGATGGCACACCGAGTATTTGTGATGTGAAGTGATATTGTTATTATTACAGAGGACGAAGTTCCTTCAACTAATTGGAACATAGAAAAAATCATTAAACTATGTCCAGGCAACTACAATGATGTATGTGTTGTCACAATAAAAACTAAATTGGGCATATTAAAGTGACCAATCAACAAATTGTGCATCCTTCCTAGTGAATCAGACTAAACCAGATTCAAGGTCTGCATTTACATTCCGATATATTTGTTGCGATATTTTGTTTTTAAAAATGTATAGGAAGCTCAATGTTATGCTAAAAAAAATCACTTGGGTTAGAACTTTTGCTAAATCTTAAACTGAATTATGTAAATTTACTTACCTTATTCTTATCAATTTAGTTAATTGTATTTTGATTGTATAATTTCTGTCAATATGAGCATTCAAATTATTATTTTTTATCGTTTTAGGTAAGAGTTTGGATCAGTTTCCCGCAACAATATATATTTTCATGAAACCGTAAGTGTATTATATTATCAGGTAACATTATCATGGTTGTAATTACCATTTGATGCTTGTATTTCCGAACATTTCTAGCTTTCACCAACTCTAAAATTGGTGCCAATAACTTTAAACGGCTGATGTCTGATTCCCTTTGAGAAGACTATATCCTTTAGTCAATATTTCGAATAAACTACAAATTGGCATTCTTTATAGATCAAAGAATATCTTTGGAGACACCACTCACGAGTACAAGTTCGTATCAGATCATATGAGCAAATGATCAACGAAGTGTTGCATGAAAATCAAATCGTGCTTGCCATATCAACCATGATTTTTGTTTAAAGAGGTATTTCGACTGATATATGCCCAATCGTGTTCCCTGCTTAATCTTAGCCCCGCGGCATGCAACAAAAATTTTGAGATTAAAACTAAAATGTCAATAAATTATTAGATTAGTATTTTAAGCGATATAGATGAAACCAGTCGATCGCTGGTTGGTAAAAAATGATTTTGTTCCACCAACTCAACATAATTTTGGCAGGTACAAATTTTCCTGAAAAAAATTTGGTACGAAAATAAGGTCAGTAAATCATCAATTCACTCATGTCGAGAAATGGTGGAGCGAATATCAAGATGGCGAAACACCTGACGATTTTAGAGTAAAGATTGATGCTATATCGAATTTCGAGAAATGGGGGAGAAATTATTGAACTATCCGAACCAATTTTCTGATATAGACGATTTCGGGAATCTTTAGCACATGCGCACTTATACAGACGCCATAAGAAAATTTATTGAAGGACAAAAGTCATTCTTACATGAGTTGTTAAATCGCAGCTTCTCGAAATCTGATCAGGAAAGTATTCGAACTTCCATTCGCTTAACGATCTATTTAAAGGAAGGAGAAGCTATCCAAGAACAGTGGGAGAAAGGAGCAATATCTTAAGTTTATGAGGGAGTACCTGCGACTTGTATTCATATATGGGTGGTTTCACTTGAAGACCAATAGCTAATCCAAAATACTTACCCCATCAAGCTGTTATTCGAAACTGCAGTACAACTACTAAGGTAAGAGTCATGTTTGATGATTAATCGAAAAGGAGCACCGGTGTATCACTGAATGATGAAATGTTGGTCGGAGCAACAATTCAGCCAAAGCACAATACCAAATTTTACTGAGATTCCTTACATATCTCGAAGCGTTCTCTGGCGATATAGAAAAGTTTATCGTCCGATATGTATTGCGGAAAAGGATTCAAATTATCAGAGAATCGGTAGAAATTTTTTTGGATGGCTTTTTTTATTCGCATTGGATACCCGCGGAAGATATATTTTCGTTTAAAGTTGCACTTCAATCTGAATATGGACTTATAAGCAACCGAATATAAGATTTTAAGATTATACTGTTTAAATATTACAAAACCTTTCAGAAACATGTAATTATTTTACCTGCTGACCATCTTATACCTAACAGCAAAGCCAAACTCAACGCCAACCGAATCCCTCAACTCAACTTTAACTCAACTTAGCTCGAACCGAATCTCAAACCTCTACTCAACTCCACACGCAATGGCCAGCTCAATTCCGAAGTCATTTCTATTCGAAACCTACATGCGTTTATAAACTCAACTCAATCTAACCTCCAAATATAGCCTCAGATCAACCCCAATTTAATCCCCAATCGAACCCCTCACTCAAATCCAACACAACTTCAACTCAAACTCTAACAACCCTAAACTCAACCATAACTCAACCCTAACTCAACCTTCAACTCAGCTCTAACTCAACCTTCAATTTAACCCCAAACTAAACGATCCTCAAATCCTAAATCAAATCGGTCCGAAATTGCATGCGCTCATAAACTCATCTTAATCCAACCTTCAACTCAACTTTCGTCTCAACCCCCAAATAAATCCCCAACTGAACAGTTGAATGAACCCCAACTTAAGCCTCAACGGAACCTCCGACAACGTTCAACTCCATCCTTATATCGACGAGGAGAGTCCTAAACTTTATTCGTACATGAACTCAACTCAAAGCAGCTCAAGTTAACTTCTAACTCAACCCCAAAAAATAAATTCTCAACTTAAGCGATGATTCTTACTCAACTCAATCCCAACTTAACTCCAACTCAACCCCAACTTACCCCTAGTCCAACCCTAACTCAAATTTAACTCGACCTGCAACTCTTGTCTCAAATCAACATGGCCTTAAAAACTGTAAACATACATGGACTCAACTCTAATCCTCTTTGTAACTCAACCGCCATTCAACCCACAAATAAATTCCCAGCTGAACTGTTTACTTAACTCTCTTCCGCACCCAACTCAACTCTAACTCAATCCCAACTCAGCCCGCAAATGGAACCCAACTCAACCGCAAAATTTTCAAAACAGTACAAAAAATTGGTTAACGTGGTAGTATCACCACGTGGTTTTGGTCAACTCGCATGACAGTTGCCCGATTCTCTTGAAGTGCAGCTTCCAGAAGCTTTTCAATTCTCTGCCTAGAACCATAGATCCAAATCGGTTAAGCCACTCTTCAGATACAATGGGTTATCCCAGCCATCCAGACAGACTGCCGTCAAATGACTGACAGACGAACGTCAAATAATGGGTAATTTATAAGTGGAGCGTATGTCTCCTACTAGATCATTTTCGCGACTAGATGTAGATAATGCTGCGCAAGTGTCGCTGTTGTCAAGAAGAGTAAGAGGTGCGCAGACTGCTGAAGGTTATGTTGCAGGTTCCGTATGCCTGGTGGATAAATAGGTTCATGTCGATCGAAGTAGTCAGTAAATTATCAACAATGATCTTTCTACATACGAGGATTACCCAGCTTAATATTCAGTGGCAATGGCAGTAATTTCAAAGGTGTATATAGCCATTAGCCGGTTTAGAATAGATCAAAGACAACTTAATTCATCCTTAAATCATATTGATGTCAGATGACTAATCCAATCAGAGGAAAGCAGTGAGATTTTTGGATCATTTTTTGCGCAGAACAAGATCGACCGGAAATTCATCCCTGCTTCAGCTCATCAGTCGACGGCACCTTGACCGTTTATTTTCAAATATTTCTCGCGATAAATGGGCTCAATTTTGGGACATTTGTCTTGTAAATATCTTGTGTTACTTTATTTAATAGGGGCGAACGAGTTCGAATGTAGGGATTACCTATTACTTTTTTCCTAATTCCACAGGTTCATAAAACCTAAATAATTTATTAAAATCCATCTGTCACGTATTACTGAGTTGCTATTGTAAAAGACGAGTAAACATTCTATTATCATCGGCAATTTTAATATCAAAAGAAAGCATCTGGCAAACTTATAGTAGTCAACAATATCGTTGATAAACAATGTAAATAACAATGGACCAATATGACTTCCATGAAGTACGCCAGATGTCACGCGAAATAACTGAAAGCAAGAATGAAAAAATCTTAACCGATTGCCAGCGGTTCGAAAGGTAAGAACGCAATCATTTATTGTAACTAACAATTTAAGTTCTTCAACTTGGTAGAGTCAATCAAACAAATTGCCACAAAAAAAAATCAGCATAGCCTCGAAGATAGGATGGATGTCGGAAATTTTCCAAGGCTCTGGAAAAACACTTACCACAATACTTGATAAGGATCGGCGGAATATCGTTAGCAAACTAATTGCAGATTTCCGAGGGATGATTAGCAACGAAGCTCTGGTTAGTTGAACCACTTTTCTCTAACTATTCATGAAATTCCAGAACTACTTTGGACTTGATGTCAATTCCTCCTCGAATCACCTGTTGGTTATATAAGAACCAATTTAAACTTTTAAACTCTTTCTTTTTCCTGTATAAGGTATGAAACTTATTGAGGCGTTCCACGGTTCCCGAAGGCGTTTTTTTTTTTGCCAACCGAACACTTCTTTCATTTTGATTATTGAGAACATCAAAACAATGTCATTGAAATTTCCGCCACGTAAAATATCTCAATCGGAATTGCTGAGAGGACCTCGTTTAAGGAAGCGTAATCGAAATTTCTGATGAAATTCAAATTAAAATTATTAGGAATAGAATCGTTGGTGTTATAGATGCTCTGCCAGTCGGTGAGATCCAGACATTGATTTTCATTTTTAAATAATACAAGTCTGATCCGTAGGGGCATATACAGCGATGACGAAAATATAGATTTTGATCACTGTGACCCGAACTGTAATGACGTAGAGACTAAGATGACAGGCTAAGTGTCTGTTATTTAAGTGTTATTTCTTGTAATGTGTGTGTTTGCGTGTGAATGTGAATGGTAACAACTATAAAAAGCAATTAGTGAAGCGTGAATTGTTGCTCCACTGTGCAACCAAGGGGTGGCGAAAACAAACACTTAGTGCCTGTATAAAGTGATAAGTAGTACAAACAAATTAAAGAACACATAAATATAAATAAAGGAGAAAGGAAACTAGCTCGTCAAGGTCAATGCTCCATTTACTATTATTTCCGAGGCGACAGATCGTGGCAAACCTCACAATGGGTATAAAATGGTATAAGTGATTTTTTATTGCAATTAACCGATTAGAGATTAGAGCATGAGAATTCTTATTTGTAGAGGGCATTACTCTCTGAGCTGGCTCATATCCGCCAGTGTGCAGTCACCCACAATATTTTGTCAAACGTCATCAGCCGCAACCATCATAAAATATTGATTATCGACAACCATAAAACAAGCGAGGGTTCAGCGCTGCACGATAACATATTTGATGGGCCGCTGCCCAAAGACGTAATATGATGATTGTTGTTTGACGCTACACTTCTGTTGGACACAATAAACAGATATGAAGGCGTTTGGTCTCGTGGTACGAATTTAAAAATGTCAATCAGCATGAGTCTGATATTTGATTGCAGAGAATTTCACGTTGAAGTTAGTTTAAGCTCACTCGGCTTTTGTTTATTGAATTCTAGTTTTTCTAAGAAGTAGAAAATAGATTGGGCAGACCCTTGCAAAAGGTTTCTATTTGGATGATGTTATTTATACATGACTCAAAAATGTGTGTCATATCATGGCGTTAAATTCGTTTTTATAATCGACCCAATCACGATGGTAGCGATTGATGTTGCATGACGATTTTCAGCATCCCTAATTTTATCAATTATTAATTCTAGATATCGGCATTAAGACGTTAATGTACTTAAATTCAAAATTTCAGATAAATCCTGAATCAATATCAGACTTGACGTCATCCAATATTTGGTCCACCATCTCTACAAATTATTTGTAGCACAACTTAAATTTAAAAACTTAACTTTTTGTTAATCATGCTCAATTTTTTGGTATATTCATACAAACTTTAATCACTGCAGCGGTTTAAATGTCTTAAATTGGATTCAATCTGATTTATTACCACCAAATAGTATGATCGCATGATAACGATCTAATCTTTTGCGACTTATGGCCCGGATTTTTTGTATATTGATAAGAATGCCAAATAAGTTGTCGTGATTTATAGATAAAATTATAAACTCGCATGATTTAATGTAGTCAGGCAGACTGTTAAAAATAGAATTTCAACAACAACAGTCAATATTAGTAATCAACATTTAAAATTTATTTTTTAGCTTAACGCCGAAACCCTAGCGTATGTAACGCTGGCTACATTTCATACCCTTGAAGCGACGACAATTTGTTGAAAACTTTACATATAAGTGAGCTTTTAAAATCTTATTTCCATCGCCCATATTCAATTGCATCATATTTGATTAAGAAAAAGCCAAGATTAATTGGCCTTATTCTAAGAAATATCCTAGTTCCATTTCTGTTGAACAGCCTGAAGTATCTATTTGCCATATAGTAACAAATTGGAAGTGAATCATTCCAACAGAGTATAAGCAAATTGTTTCTTTAGTCCAGCTTTGAGAAACGCTACGCTTCTTATGTGTGGAAGGGCTTCGCCACGTAAATGAAGTATCTGGTATAAATTGAGCAAATTTCCTGGTATGGAAATGGCGCCAAATTTTGTGAATGTTGTGTGGTTTGCTGGCATTCAACTGTAATTATCTTTAGTCTTCTGCAATGGGAGTACAGAAATATATATAGCAACTTGTCGAATTGGTTAGAGAGAGCTTTAAGGTCACCAAGAATCGATTAACTTTTTGACCCGTCCTTACTGGCCAAAACAACTGTGCTGCCAAATTCAGACTTAGCGCAATAATCCCATTTCTCAGTCTTAACCTTAAGTTTGCCTCTTAAAAGGTTGAATTTGGAACATACATTTTCGGTCAATTGACGCAAGCCGAGGCCAAATGTTTGATCTTGTAAGTTTCATAAATTCTAAAGGAATATCTCGTGCGCATTTGTTTCTCTTGTATGTTAAAAATGATCTGCACTGGTAAATATCTTATCTATCAGTAAATTGGTTCCCCAAGTTATATTCATGTTGATTTATTGCCACCAAACAATCTGATCGTGCGATAACGATCTAATCCTTTAAATTTAGCTTTTTTATACTGATAAGTGTGTCAATTAGTTTGCTGTGGTTTATAGATAAAACATTAACACTGCTTGCTTTAATTAATTCACGAAATATCAAATAAGTCACATCCAGAAGCAATTAAATGGATTAAATTATCACACAAATTGTGTAACACCATTTTAATCAACACAAAGAAACAGAATTTCAACAACAACAACAATCAACATTAGTTAATCAACATTTAATATTTATTTTTCATACATGGTTTACAATTTTTCTGCTTCCTCATCGATCCAAGCGCGTAATACCGAAACACTAGCGTAAACACCGGGGTAGTCATGCTGGGCACAATCTAGTCCCCATGAAACAACACCAATTTGTTCACCTTGATACATGAGTGGGCCACCTGAGTCACCATGACAGTTATCAACTTTACCATAAAATGAACCAGCACAGATCATGTCATGTGTAATAAGGTATCCTGCAGCTAGGTAATTTTCCCTACAACGTACTGTATCTAAAATTTCAACATCGGCTGCTTGAAGTACTTCAGCAAGTGGACCACCATGCTGCATATTAAATAATAATGTATTGTTGTTTTAATCACATATGTATGAATACATTTATTTAGATTCAACTTACCCATAAACGTCCCCATCCAGATACAACAGCAACATTACCATAGGGTAATACAAAATTGGGTCCGACCAAAGCTACGGGTTGTACTGTTGGTCCAAATTCAAGTGCCACGGACAACAATAATAGCCCAACATCATATTGATATGTATCTTCAGTGAAATCAGCATGATAGATAGCATTTGCCAACACATGTTCAACACCTTGATCCCGATTGGTGTGACCCACCCGAACCGTACAGAATGCAACAATTTGTTCTGGTGTCAGTCTATGGTATATATACAAACATTTTAATTACAACAAAACTTTACCACCTTTTCAATGATAAACTTACGGATATAAACAATGGGCAGCAGTCAATATAATTTTTTCATTGATAATTGATCCGCCGCATGAATGCGAACCGAAACGGCGCAATGATATTTGGAATGGAATATCTTCGATTTGGGCATCCGTTCCATTCACAATATACGGGTTGGGACGCGGCAAGGTACCAACTGTAAAATTTATAAAAATATTAGGAAATAATTCTTGTATACTGTATATGTATTAGGTACTTACATCCATAAATGGATTGACACAAAATAATGGTGAAGAATATCGTTATTAAATTTTTCATGTTGAGCGAGCTTTGAACACTGTGGTGATTGTAGACCAAATCGGACTTTATATAGTGAAGTGTTGCGTAATGTTAACACACATTTGTTTCATGTATTTCTTAAAGGATTAAGCCAAATTTTGTTTTGTTGTCTGGCGATAACACATTTGATAGGTTTAAACACTCGGGTGAACACTGTGTGTAGATACAAATATATATATTGAAAGAGCAACACACAAATATCATCGAAGTGAAATTTTTGGCCCATAACAAAAAATTGTGACAGTATACAGGCATAGTATACGTTTGGGCGATTTTTGACTGGGTGATGGAATTGACAAAATTTGTTCAATAAAAATCAAAAATCCTAAAATCAAACGATTTTTGGTCAAAATACATCGGTAGACGAAATTGGCACATAAATAACAAACAATTTTTGTATCAAATGTTGGCAAAGTTCTGCCGACGAAATTACTTCAACAAATCCCGAATTCAAATGATTTTTATCAAATGTTCGAACTATGCACTTGATTCAGCAATTATCAGATGGTCGGGCCCTGTGGTCCGCTAGATAAATATCAAACAATTATTGAATCAGATGTTGCACGATGTTCCAGCAACCAAATTTCTTCAACTAAAATAAAAATTCGCATAGCAAATGATTTTTATCGAATGTTCCTAGTATGCACTTGATTTACAAATTATTGAATGGCCAGTCCCTGGGATTGGTTATATAAATAACTAGAAATTTTTGTACAGGGACCAGTCATTTGATAACTCTTACTCTATTCCTGCTCCAGTCCTATACGGGTGATAATATAAGGAGTTACAGGATGACCAGAGATCTCTGAATATACCGCAAAGGTAGCCAATGATTGGAATTGCAATTTAATTGAAATTAAAATGTCGAAAGCATTCCAAATCCATACCAATGATCCAAACTGATTGAAAAATAATTTAAATCGTTGATTTACCAAATTTTATTTGAAACATCTGATATTCTTATCTATGATATTACTCAATGGACGTATAATCAGTGGCGGATTAATTAACAATCAAATCATTTTTAACATGCGCATTTGTTTGTTGGTTACTTTGATCACCACCTGTCAATTTCTTTGATAACAATTTGTGTTAAGCTATTTTTATCTTTAAGTTATGAAATTGGATTCCTATAAGCTACATTTATGCTGATTTATTGCCACCCAATAATCTGATTGTTCGATAACGATTTAATCCTTTCCGGCTTTAAACTCGGATTTTTTTTTTTTAATGATAAAACTGACAATTAGTTTGCTGTTGTTTCGTTTGAGTTAAGTCACTGTTGTGAAACGTAATCGTAACTTATTAAAAAACTGAAACATACTCTTCGATGAGTACTTCTGATAGCAAGAATTGGCGCTCTTCTTTTGTAAATAGAGTCATAAATATCCTCATTGCATGTGATTTTGGGCTCAGGCTAGAGCACTGAAAGCCACCATGAATTTTTAATATGGTAAAAATGGGATTATACCATGCGAGAAGCGTGACTATATTGAATCTGTATGGATATAAAAAAGTATAACACTAGACGAGCACAGATTTCATATGTTTCAATAATAGCTTAAAAAAACTGTTAGTTTGGAATCATTGCCTTCAACGGGTGCTGCTGCAGCACAATACTCATACAGAACATATTATCAGGTGTAAAAATGGCTTGACAATGAAAAATTTCCTGAAGAGTGGTGATGGGAAAAAAGAGGAGATATTCTGAAACTAGTCCAAACCAATTTAGATGCTGCAACAAAAGACATTTTAGATTTCAAAGATGCTGTTCCACGTTACAATGCAAATGCAGCAAAGCAGGTTTGAATGTTCTGTAATGAGTAAAATTTGCGAAGGCTTTGAATGAAGTAATTGCGAAGCTCAAACTGCAGCAGTAGATGGCGTTATTGTCATTAAGTCTACCTCGCCCATCCATAATTGTAATACTGTTCGATTTCTTGTTGTTTAATAGGGACATATTGCTTGTACTTAAAAGGTTGGAAGCGAGATGGGTTTTTGGTTGATCAGTTGTCAAGTAACTTTATGACTACTACATTACTTCCTCTATCTGTTACTTCCTCACTGAAACCTTTGATCTTCCTCCAAATGTACATACAAACCTCCGCAATAAATTCAAATTCCACTTTTTTAATGGTTCTGGGTTTTGCTTCCATTTGACATTTTTTTTTCTGTGAACTTGTAAGTTTGGTCGACATTTTGGACGTACTGGTCAATTATCTCGAACTCTAAATTTTTTAAAAATTGCTAAATTTTGGTCAGCTTAACTTTAAAATTGATGGTATCTGACAAAATATTTGGAAACGTTTCACTGAAAGTTTGATCATTTTGCTCAATAAATTCCTTTTCCAGATAATTTTCATCGTCCTCGACGTCGAAACCCGTCCTTTTTGCAGTTGGAGGAAGAAGAACCTTCCGCGAAATTGCTATTGAGCGACATGTTATTTAAATCTTCATCGTCTGATGAAAAATCAAATTCCAAATCTTCCGAATTTAGTAGTTCTTCCAACTCTGTGATAGTAACTTACTTTTCCATTGAGGATAAGTTTTCCTCAGCGTACTCGTCTGTGCGTTATTTCCGTATAGATGACGCAAATTACTTCAAAGCGTTGAAACGTCTCATAAATAAATACAACAATAAGAAAGCAATTGTCGAAACGAGAATTTTTGTCGCAACCCAAAATCAGTACGAACCCTTCTTCTGCGAACTTATTGAAACTTTTAGACAATATAGATGAAACCGTTCGTTGAATTGAATATCGCTTGGTCCTAAACCAGTTGAACGTGATTTTTGGATCATTTAATTGGCTACAGAAAAACTCGAGGAAGAATCTAAACGTATTTGGAAATATGAGACATCTGAAAACAAATTTCCTACTACAGATGAACTATTAACATTCTTATCCAAAAGGAGTGACGCAATAGGACAATCTGGTACGAAATATAACTACAATCCTTCGAGCTTACTCAGCACATCCAACAATTTTTTTGTAAATACTCAACCATGTTGGCCGTTATGCGCTAAAGAACACCATAAATTATATACTTGTACTAAATTTCGCAACCAGGCCAGTGATGCCCAACGAGTACTGATTAAAAGGTTGAATCAGTGCTTTAATTGCCTAAGCGATGAACATATCGTATCCCAAAGCAAAAACGTTAAAAGCTGTATGCCTCAAAATAATAGTACATCATGTATGGTTTTGCAATCCGCTTACTCCGAATCAACCACCCACAACGTCGTTTGTCGTTACCAGAAAATTCGATTGATTCAACCAAATCCCAAACCATGGTAGCCAATTACATCGAACCAAAACGACGTGTAGTACCTGTTCTTCCGACAGCCGAAATCGAAATTGAAGATAGTTTCGGGAATTGGATGAAATTTAAATCCTTGCTCGATTTGGGGTCAACTCATTCATTTGTAACCGAATCGTGTGTTAACTATTTGAAAATCCCAAGATCAAAAGCGAATATGTCAATTGATACGTCAAATAATTCTCAGGCTGAATTATCGACAGCAGTATTAATTTTGAAAATTCGTTCATGCGTAGATCACGACTACGTTGTCAATACCAGAGCATATATCCTTTCGTCAATTTGCTCTAAGATGCCAGTAGAATATATTGATGACATTAAGTCGCATTTCAATTACATATCTTAAACCATTAGCTGATTTCAATTTTACTTCGCCGACTCACATCGGTATTTTGACTGACGGCAAGGTAACACATATGGATAACTTGATAGCACGATATGTTTTTTAAATTTCTTGTTTTTTATCAATTTAAAATTTTAATAGTTTTATTATTTAATAGTCAATCCCAGTCCGGAGAAACGGTCGAGTGATATGTACACGCGAATATGGCAATTGGCCCATAAGTTGAGTCTGTTGCAACAATTTATGTCGATGACATCTCATACATTCGTGAATTACCTTCTTGACAAAATCCCTCCCTGCCTATGATAATTTGAAATCTTTGCCTGAGGTGCGCTAACATTTGTGATGAAGTAGTTCTAAATGAATTTTTAGCACCAATTTTTTTGTCAGCTCATGATTTCCTGGAAGAATTATAGGGTGCTTCATATCGTAACTTATATCCGCATTTTCTAGTCGCCCTCCCACTCTCAAGGTTCCAGTTTTATCTAAAAAAGGGAAAAATTTATAATTTTGCATTTGGTTAATTGTTGGATTCAAACTCTAGCGATTTTATTGTTGATTGCAATAATTTAACCAACAGTCCGGCAGCACAAAGTTCAAGCTTTGGTATCGTAATGGTTTTTATGGGTGCCACATTCGATTTTGCTGCTATTATTGTCTCCTTTACGCATCCTTTGACGCGTCAGAAAAGCCATGGATTTCCAGAATCGAAGAGTTGGATGTATTTAGCCATCGATCTATCTCTAGGTCTTCAATCATGTTTAGTTCTTGCCTAAAATCCAGCCAAATATTTCGAATCGACGCTGGAAGCTGGTCGTCCCATTCAAGTTTTTCTATCCATAGTTGTTGGAATAGAATTTTTACGACGACTGTCATCGGTGTAAGCCAACCTATAGGGTCGAAAAGTTTGGATGCCTCGGAAAGTACATAGATGCCTCTTCGTTGTTTCAAAGCTTTCTGATAACTTGACTTTAAATTTAAATACATTACGAAGAGGTAGATAACATATGCGTAAAATCGCAATCATTTTGGTGTCATTGGAAATTTCTCGTAATGATAAGTTGAGTTCACCTCCCGACAAGTGGTTCAATAAGTCCGGATGATTAGCCGACCATTTTCTTAATTTAAAACTGGCAGATTGTAAAATGTATATCACCTCTTTCTGTAGTTTTACTGCTTCATTACTACGTAGAAATCACTTTCGATTATTTTTGCTGATTTTGGGAAATTATATTTATGTTGGTTCGCTACATGATTAAGTGCGAATGTGGATAGAATTGGAGCACTTGAAGTACCGTAAGTTACAGTCAGCAATCTGTAATGACTTAAGGGATCTATAGGTGAATCTCTCCATAAAATTTTCTGATAATCTGCATCTAAACTGGTCACCTTAATCTGCCGAAACATCTTCTCTACATCCGCTGAAAATACATACTTATGTTTTCGGAAGCGCATTAATATTTCTGACAATGTTTGTTGTACTGTTGGACCAATCACTTGTTGGTCATTTAAAGAATGTCCGTTTGAAGACTTTGCAGATCCGTCGAAAACGACTTGTAATCTCGTTGTGGTGCTCGATTCTTTTATTACTCCATGGTGCGGGTGATAAAATATTTTATTCCAACACTTGAATATATCTTCATCCGGTACCAGTTCCATATGGCATATTTAAAGATATTCCTTCATGAATTCTATATACTGGATGCGGAAAACATTATCCTTTACTAATCTTTTCTCCAGCGCATAAAACCGGTTAGTGGCCTGTTTCAAAGTATTTCCTAAGTTTGGTGGATTTTACTTGAATGGAAGATGTACTACTAATTTCCCGTTAGGTTCTCGCTTTACATTTTTTTTGAAGTTTTCAATACAGTATAGTTCCTCCTTAGTATAGTTTGGATTTGATGGAATTTCTTCTATAACTCCCAAAATCGTTTCAGCAGTTCTTCGATATTGAATTCATTACCAATACTAAGGAAAATTTTTATTGGTGAAACTACTTAGTGTCTTGCGCTACAACATTATTTGCTTGATTAGTACTTTTGTTAGGCTCGATACTATTAAAGAAATGATCGCAGCCCAATAGAATGTCGATAGGCCCTCTTTTATTGAATATTGGATCAGCCAATAGCAAGGATTCCACAAATTCTAGTGGCGTATTTAAATGTCTTAGATGGTAGATTTGAGGTAATAATCGGTACGATCAATGCTGCAACTTCTATGACAAATGAATGATTTACTCTTGATCTTAATTCCACCTTTGTAACGCCTCTTGAACTATCGGCCTTTGCTCCGTTAATTGTTTCAATTAGCATGCTTGAATTTAATCTCGAAAGTCCTAATGATGTAACGCATGACTCTGTTATGAAAGACCTTGTTGACCCCGAATCGAGTAGCCCTCTAAACTCTCGCCACGTTGTTGGAATTATCCTTTATTTGGATCATTACTGTAGGTAGTGTTGCATCTACAGTTTTCACGACAGAAGTTAATACCAATTCATTTTGGTTGATCAGTGAACACGAAATATGAGCACTGGTATTGGGATTTGAGTTCGAATTATTGGTAGAACTAAAGGTTTCACTGGTGTTTAAGTGAACTTACGCTGACATATTTTACACCTTCGTTTGCTTCTACACTGGTAAATTGTGTGACCGTCGCCTAAACAATTGAAACATTTGTCCTTATTCTTTAAAAATTCTCTGCGTTGGTCGATGCTCATTCTGGAAAATTTAAGACATTCTGAGAGCCCTTATAGATTTCTGCTGCTTAAAGCCAGTCTTATTTTCTGTGGGTGCTTCAACTAACGAATCCATTCTTCGAATAAGAAAATCTAAAAATATTTGGAGTGGTGGAAAATCTTTGTCCGCTGTCTCGTATTCCCAAAGACGCCTTGATTGATCACCAACTTTTGTAACACTATGTGGATGAACCAAGGATGACGTGATTCTGTTTAATTTCTCAAGGCCTTCAATCCCCGAATTACTTTATGGAGGTTATCGAGAATCGAAGCGATTGTTGAAGAATTGACTTTGGTAATTTTTGGATGATCAAAAAGAGACTTCATGTAAGATTCTACAATTGACTTCTTCTTGTTATAACATTTCACTAAACGTTGGAAGGCCTCGACATAACTAGCATCATAAACTCTTAGGTGTCGTATAAGGTTGTATGCATTACCCTTAAGTAACCCCTTAAATATTTAAATTTTTGAGCCGGTGAAAGTGTTATGTTGTCGTGCACAGTCGAGGTGAATATATCATAAAATGATTGCCAATCCGCTAGATTGCCGTCGAATGTTGGCATTGATAATGATGGTAATTTAAAGTCAGAAGTAGCATTTGCACCGGTGGTACCATTAAGTGTTTGATGAAAATTAACTGGATTGGTTATTCCTGACTTGTTTCGTATAAGACTCTGTAATTTTGGAATGATATGATAATATTGATCGTCGATCAGGTTCATTTCTGAAGCAGCCGTTAATGACAAAATCGATTTCTTTATTTAAATAAATAAATAAAGCACGAAACAGCAGATTTGGCTGGATTGTTGGCGGAAGTTTTAAATTGAATGATCCAACTATACAGAACAGTAGTCACATAAGTTCAATGCATATTCAGTTAAAACTCCATAGAATGCTCCTGTATAGAAAAATTGAGATCAACCCACATCCTGTATCATCAAAAATGCTGTTCACCGACTACGATCTCAACAACAACCACCACAATCATAGCCACAACCGTTGTTGTAACAATAGCAATCCCGCCCAAGTCAAAGTTGTTTCAATTCCACGTTTGGATCTAAACTCTGCTACTTTATTAGTTCGGCCTTTAGAATCAGTCCAAAAGTCGTTACGTTTGCCAAGTCATCCTAAAATTTATTTGTATACAGATTCCACCATCACGTTAGATTGGTCATCTAAGCCACCTAATACATGGAACATATTTATAGCAAATCGCACATCCAAAATTCTTACCTGTTCCAATCGAAGCCAGTGGCATCATATCTCGTTAAAGGAAAATCCTTCAGATTGTACGACGAGAGGTATGTTACCGAAAGAATTCTGTCACCAAAAGTCCCGGTTTAAAGGTCCCGAATTGCTGCTTAATCCCTCCTTTACTCCTCCGGGTGAAAAGATAAAGCTTCAATTACCTCGTTGCAACAATCGAGAATGCACCTGCAAAGTACTGTAAGTTACTGCTCAGATTTAGCAGAAATTTGAAACTAAGCCCTCATCGACGCATATTAGATTTCATATCTCGTATCCGAGATAAACGAGATTTATAATATTCCGAGACATTCACGAAAGGATTTATACCAACGAAATCCGATCCTTAAAAACGTCAAAACCATTACCAATAAATTCTAATCTGTTGGCGGCACGCTGGAGCACTCAAATTTATCGTATGACATGATATTACCCTGTGATATTATCAGATCATCCAATAGTCGAGCAAATAGTAAAGGAATTACATATCAAGCCTCTGCATAGTGAACCGAAGTTGCTAATGAGCAGCATTGCTTAAACATTCTTGATTCCCCGCGCCATGAACCTAATAAAGCACATAATCTACCAATGCATAATTTTTCGGCGACATCAGACTAAATTTCAGTAGCAACTCATGGGTCAACTGCCATCTTGCAGAGTAAATCCCACCACAAGAGCGTTCGTATAAACTGGCATCAATTTATTGCTGGTTCATTTACCATAAAAATACATCGTTCCCGAGGAAGTAAAACGTACAAGTCGTACGTAGTTATATTTGTTTGAATGATCACGAAGGCTACAACATTAGATTTAGTAACCGATATGAGCACCGACAGTTTCCTAACGATGTGCATTCTGGAAAGGATAACCTAATTCGGGTTATTACCGTCCAACTTCTAAATGGCAAGCTGCTGAAACGACCAATAACTAAAATTAGTCTTCTACCAAGTTTTGATTCTATTGCGGCTGTATGTTCAAATATCCAACCTGACAAATAAACAAAACTGAAAATAAATCACATACATACATACATCATTTTTCGAGCGGATTTGATCAACGCCCGAACAAAGTTCTTACAACAAATTCATAAATATAAAGTCATATTTAATTAAATTTCAATGCATTTGGGCATGTCGATTGGGGTTTGACACGGAAAGCTCTTGGCGCCCAACATTTATGGCGAAAAAGTGGATAGAACTTTTTAATTTTGCTTGGATGTCCGGTTCGATTAAATTTGAAGTTCAAAATTATTACACTGCTTACGCAGGAATAAAGCAAAATTGGAGTATATTAAGTACAATCGGAAGTTGGTTTATCACATCATAGCTTTGGTAAAACCTACTTATTTCTTCAATAAGTAGGTAGGACTAGAACTATTTTTGAACCGTAAATATTGTACTGATCGCTATAGTTTTAACTTTTTAGTAAGTGTCCCAATATCAAAAACTTAACAACTTTTTTGAACAGCAATTGGAGATTTTAAAATTAGTCAAAGCCACTTGTATGAGGTTCAAGCAATTACAAAAATGTTTTTTAGCCTCCCATTTCAATCCCATTTCCACCGCACATGTCGAATTTGAGAAATATGCAAGTTGCATCCTATTTGGCCATATTCCACAACTTCATCTACAAATATGTAATTAATTTGAGAATACCATTTTATTGGAAATACTCAATTTCATCAAAATCGTATAAGATATAGAAACCTAATAAAGTTTTTATAAACAAATCACAAATCCTCAGTTTAACTGCTCACTACCAACCCGAACTCAGCCCTAATTCAACCTGCAAACGAAACTCAACTCAACCATCAACTCAATCGCAAACTCAATCCTCAAACCAACATATATAAAAAATTAGTTAACTGCTCACTACATTCCAAACCAACCCCAATTCAACTTAACCCCTAACTTAACCTTCAAATCAACTCTAAATTCAATGCCCAATTCAATAATCAACCCAGCATATATAAAAAAATCGTCAATATTTATATAACCAGGTGTTTGAGTCAATTCGTATGGCAGGTACCCCATCTTCTTGACGTACAGTCTCCAAAATCTTTTCAAATCTCCGCCTTGACCACAGAAACAGATTGGCAAAAAAAAATTAAAATCGGACAACCCGTTGTCGAGGTACAGGTAAATTTGGTTATTTGTAAACTGATTTTGATAAATTTCACACGGGCGTTGTAAATAGTCCTAGTATTAACTGGTTCTATTTAAATCCGTTATTGTTGACACGTAGTATCCTGTACTATAAAAGACAAATTTGCTAAAAATCACTTAATCGTTTAGCAATTAAAATGCACGTTTGAATCCATATTGTCATATTTATTTTACATCTGCCTGTAAGGAATTTAATCACAATCAAAATAATAGTGAGATGAAGTGTGTGACGGCGCGAGCACGGGAAGTGAAATTTCTAATGATAATGGTGGTTGGTGTAGAATGTCATTTCCGTCGTTCATGTTGATTTTCATCATAATCAGTTAAGGAACAGCCATGTTCTATTCTATTTGGCAGTATTCTAGAACTTCATCTAAAATTAAGTGTCAAGTTTCATTCTACTTCTACTATATGCCAGAACATCCTCTAAGAGTCGTTCAACAGTCCAGTTAGAAGGTTTTGGACAATGGAGCGAGACCCTTCCACTGTTTGGGTGTTCAAATATTCAAGATACTTTGTCTAAAACCCAGAAAATCAAGTAAAAATCTTTTTCCTAGGAAAGATGAACAAGATATTTTTAATTCTATTGCTCATACCCGGAGCAAAATTTGAGAATATTTGATCTGCATATTTTGTACTAAATGTGAAACCACATCGAATAATACCACATTATTTCATCTGCTTCTAATTCCAAGAATTTTATGTTCGCACCTAATACAAAAGAATTCTTCAACCTCCTTATCGTTTCTATTTATATTTGAGACAAAAGCGATACTAAAGTAGGCACGTTCAGGTTCTTAAGCTTTCCAGTATAGGGATTAAAAGCTTTAAAAATTTTATGTACGATGATTTTCCAAAAAAAAAAAAATGCTAATTAAAAAAAATTGCGCACATCCTTCGCTAAGCACAACATATATTGAATATAAGTTTATTAAATCCATCCTCCACGTAAATGAAAAATAAATTCCAAATATTTATGTTTAAATTTGAAAGCTTTCATGAAAGCTCATTTACGAGCTTTTATTTTTTTATTTCTGTTTAAACGCGAACAAATTTAATTTTCATCATTTCGTCACGTTTCTAATTTCCCAATATCCTTTTTTTTTTGGTTGCTGCTACTTTTGGTACTGTTACAATATTTAGGCATCCTTTTTTCCATCCTCGTGTCGTGTTACATAGCTACACAGTACATACATTCATTCGTTTACGTAACTAGTTTTTTTGTTATGTAGAAGCTTTTACACATTTTTTTATCTACAATTTTTACCTAATTTAACAAGCAAAAAAAAAATATTGAGGGGTGAAAGCTCTTATTCTTATTTTTATTATTTTTGGGTGGTTTTAGGTACTTTAATTCTTCTTCAATGAATTTCCTTGTAAATACATCTAGATAAAATAAAAAATGAAATTTTTTTTATGAATTTCGAATTTATGAAAAAAACATTAATGAGATGTTGTGTAAGAGGTGATGAAAGGTTGAAGTGGGTGAAGATTTACCTGAATTTAATAAAATAAAAATGTAATTTGGATTAGATTTGTTTGTTTGTGTCTGTAGATGTGTGTGAGGGTGCATAAGGTTATTATATTTATAAAGGGGAAGCATCTGTTCATATTGTACACGTTCAAAAATTAACAACGTTTTCCAACTTTATTTTTTACAACAAACTCAAAATGAACATTTTACAGAAACTACTTCAATTAAAACACAATTTTAATAATAATTATATTTTTTATGTCTTATCTACAATAAAACAACCAACTTTAAAGTTAAAATTTATACAAAAATGGTAAAACTCTTGAAATTATACAATTTAGAGATGAAAAATTCTATTTTGAGTGACACTTCTTGTTGGATATAAGTTTGTGCTGATAGTCGAGAGTCTATATTGTGGATGAAGAGGAAATAAAATAAAAACGTTCATGATTTTTCCACTAAAGTTAACTTTTATTGATTTTTTTCAACCGGAATATAAAGTTCCTCACGTATATCAAATAAATGTATATATGTGTGTATACATATATAGTTACTACATATACCAAGTAACTTGTTCTTTCGATAGATCAACATTCAACAACAAATTTTTATTTTTTCTATGTGCTTTCATCGTCGTCTTATTATGCTTTCCCATTTAAATTCAAAAATTTTCTATTTACTCTCGACTAAATTTTCCACTTTTATTAATTTACATTTTTTGCCATTTTAAACATTTTTTTTATGATTATGTTTTATTATTATTATTATTTCTACATACTATATACATAAGTACTCATCTTCACTAGGAATTTTAATCAGATTGTGTGTATATATTCGCCAGAAATTGTGTGTACTCCAAGTGGCATAAAGCTCTCATTCTCGTATATGTAAATAGCAAATTTAGTACATGGATGGATAAATGAGTGTGAAATACTCGAGTTTTAATTTTCCGGAGCCAATTACGGTTGTAGTACTTGCTTTGATGTAGCACTGTACCGAACTACATTGTGTTGCGATGCAATAATAATTTATGTAAATATCGTAAGAAAACTCAACTGTGGTTAACCAGAGATCCGTTTATAATTTATGAAGGGAACATACGCAATTTCTGAATGTTACTATGGAACATAGTTAAGGGAAGGCCTGAACAATGATATCACAACTAGTGTCGTCAAATTAGTAGTACAACAATAATTCAGATGCCTTAAGCACTTTTGGATCATTGATACGAAATATTTAAAAGTCGAAGTTGATGATTTTTTTCCCCCCAGCCGTGGGGTATGATAGGAAATTCACCTATGCAATTAAATCACAACTACGGTTGACAAGTTCCAAATTTTTTTTTCGCATACCAACCTTTTGATAATTCTGAAAAAAACCTTTGTAACATTGTAAAGGAATGTTTTATATGAGGAAATCAAATCTGCGGTTCACAAATTACCGGTTCAATCATTGAGATGGCTTTAGTGGAAATTAAAAAAAAATCCTGTTTTTAAGGAAACATATTATTTGGTTCGGATCATTCTCTGGGTCATGAAATATTTAAAAATGTATGTATTTGTAGGTCCAGAATGTGTTTTCCATATTTGTTTTGTCTAAATAATTATTGTAATAATTATATTACATTATGAAATTAATATTTATATTATTAACATCTCTGAGTGTGTCTTGGGTACGTCAAAATTAAAGTTACATATCTCTATTTAGTGCTGTGAAAAAAATTGTATAAATAGTTATAACTTAAGTTAATTGTCAATTCATGTATATTCATAATTAGTAACATATTATCTGTGTCTACACTCTACAGGTATTATCTTACAATATTTGGGCGGATTTAAGTGGAAAATTACAAAAATTGTCAAATTTTCCTGCGGTTTGCATTTTTGGAGAGTTTACACTCTTAGTCGAGTTACAAAATTTGTATACCGTGCAACAAATAGTCAAGAGCGACATCTGTTCTCAAATTTGTGGTGGAAAGTATCTTGTTTTCATCTCATTGTAATGGTTGACAAAAAGTGTGCTATTTCTACGTGCAACAGTTCCGTATCAGATAAATGGATGCGTAAAAATTAACAACAATTTGCTCACACTTTTTGCTTCTAAGAATGTGAAATGGTTTTGCGTTGATTGTTCCGAAATTTATGATAAGCTATCTCAACAAATGGCAGTGATGCTAAAGTTGATACAGTCGCTATCTATAGATGTCAAAAACTTTGTTAGTTCTGGTCATAAAGCTGAATCTAGAATTACTCGCAGCCGATTAGTTCTTAGCATCGGCCGAAGATAATTAAAATTCACACTGTAACTAAACATCAAAATAAATCTGTGTTCTAGCCCCCACCAGTGGAAAGCGGACAGATATAATAATACAAGTGAAAAAGTGAATACAGTTGGAGCATAAAATTCATCGTACGTTGAAGAAGGAGGCAGTTTCGAACAAATGTTTTTAATATTTGTCTGCTTGATCTCGCTTTGCTCTTGGTAAGTAAGTTAGAAATATTTGCAAATAAATATCCCTCACCAACTTTCCTATTAATCGACCAGTAGCTAGAATTTTTTTTTTATGCTACATTCCCAAGTAGATTAGTTCATGTTGTGAATAACAGTGACAGTTTTATTTTGGAAAAAAAGAACACAATGGTAACTCTTAAACACTGAAAACGAGTTAATGTTTTAATTTGTATTCACGGTAAAATAATTATAGTGACGTGAAATTATTGTGGAGGCTAAAACACAGAAAACGGTCCAATTAAATAAAATTTAGTGAAGAAATAAATGACAAAAGATAGACATAACGGTGTTGACAAAATAAACTTTAAAGTTGACTTAAACGAATTAAATATAGGGATTTCAGTTTTAACGGCAAATCAGACCTCAAAAGTGACATTAGTGAATTAGTAAACAAATTTTTAAATAGTACCGACACGGATATGGCTAATTTTAACTACAAAAACTTAAACGAACAACTCAAGATGCCAGACATATTCAAAGATTTAATGGAATTTACGGGAAACACAGCACAGGTAAGCTATTTTGAAGTAGAAGATATAGTTAAATTAGTTAATGATTAATGAATGGAAAAGAAAAAGAAATACCGCTACTATATTGGCGAGTAATTAGAAATAGAATTAAAGGAGAGGCGAATAACATTCTAATAGTAAATAAAGTAGATTCAACTAGCTGAAATGAAATTAAAGCTTGCCTAATAGACAACTACGCCGATCAAAGATCCGAAGTTGCACTAATCAAAGACCTGCACGAGACTAATCAAGGAAATTTATCAGTACAGAACTACTACAATAAGATAATTGCTATACAGACAGCATTAGTTACCAAGTGCAAGTTTGGTAGAGGAAAGCTGTTGAAAGAGATGAGAGAAGAAGAGAAAGCCCAGCAGCAGGCTCAAGAACAAAATCCAGCACAGATGATTAAAAAGGATAAGAAAGTGTTTTTTTTTATTATTTTTTAGAATAAATAGCGGTTATGTGCCATGAAAATGTTCATATCGCTGCAGACCGTCGGAGAGATAAGTCATATTAAATAAATAATTCCCCTTTCCTTCCTACTTCCTGTTTCCTGAGGCGCTTTGGCGTGTGAACTATTGGTTTTGACCAATGACGTTGACATGCCAAGGTCGTGACTTATCATCATTGACACGTGACTTGTCAATAAATCATCATCTTGACAGCTGTCAAAATAATGATTGATTGACGGGTCATCAATCATTATTTTGACGGCTGTCAAAATAATGATTGATTACATGTCAATCAATCATCATCTTGACAGCTGTCAAAAAGATGATTGATTGACATGTCAGGGTTGATGAGTCATGACCTTGACATGTCAAAATTGACAGCTCAAGGTCATGACGTCATGACCTTGATGAGGTCGTTGACCTTTTGAAGGTCAAAGGTCAAGGTAAAATTTGGTTCCCACGCCAAAGCGCCCTATTCTCTACTTACCGTGAAAATGAAAACCCAGTTTCAGATACGGACAGCTCATCAGATGAGGAGTTTTTTCAAGAAAATGCCTCGGAAGAAGACGACGAAAATAACATAGAAAGTTCGGACGAATAAATTGTCACGAATCCAGTTATCTACCATATATAACAATCCACCCAATTAAAACACCAGTACACCTATTAGTGGACACGGGAGCAGATGAGTCATTTTTGAGCCCTAGGGTAGTTAATTTAAAAAAAAACACGACCATCGAACGAATTAAAATAAAAACCATTGAAAAATGAATTACAACCAATAAAATGATAACGGTACCGGGACTGAAAGAACTATTTACAAAAGAAAAATTGAAATTTTATTTATTAGAGACGCACGACGTTTTTGACGGAATATTAGAAATAAACATAATGGGACAACTGAACATAGGAATCGACCTTAAACACGGAAAATTACAAACATCAAATGGCGAAATACAATTGAAATTCCACAAATCAGGGTCAAAAAATATCGCGTTACAGCAAAAATTACCTAGAACACGGATGGGGGAATTATTTGAATATTTCAAATAAATATTCAACGAATCAGAGGATCTCAAAATCATTGGTGTAAAATTTAGCATATATACTGACCATAAACCTTTAGAATGGCTAATGAGCTGCAAGGATCCAAATTCCAAACTAACTAGATGGCGAATTAAATTATCAGAATTTGACTTCGAGATCAAATATAAAAAGGGCATAAACAATTCAAATGCAGGCGTATTGTCAAGACCGGAAATCAGCTGCACTACATCTCAGGTGGAGCAAACACTACTCCCAACAACAACAACACCGATGAATGATTTCAATACGCAAATAACGTTTCTCGTAGAACCACAGGACAGGCCTGATAGACCTAACAGAACATATGAAACGACAGGGAACAAAACACTAATAACATACCAAAAGGTTGGATACGACAAAAAATCGATACAGTCCATCATGAATAAAATCGCCAGTCAATTCAAAGGTAACATAGCCGTAAAATGTAATAACGAAATATCAAAACTTCTGAAAAATTGGAAAACACGACACAAAACACACAAGTAAACCTGTGCCAACCAATCGAACGTACTAATAAAACTCAAGAAAATATGCTAGCTATAGAACCAGCAATCGACCGTACAATTAAACAAATCAATGACCCAATCGAACAACTTAAGATAGTAATGGACACGCACAACGAAGACCACAGAGGTGTAACCGAGAATATATCAAAAATCAATCTCAAAGAGATTGTCAGCGAATATGTCAAAAGATGTGAGACATGTAACATATCAAAATATGATAGATCACCTATCAATCAAGAACTTAGTTTGACAAGAATGGCAACAAAACCCAATCAAATGATCCATATGGACACATTCGCATTAAAAAATAAAAATTTTCTAACCATGATAGACGGATTCTCAAGATCGCATCATCTTATGAATTAACAACTAGAGAAACTACAGGAATAATAAAATGTCTAAAGAAACACTTTTCTCAAGAAGGCGTTCTGCAAGAAATAATTTCAGACGGAGCTACGGAATTTACCTAAGCGAATTTTGCAAAATTTAAAAAAAAATTCAAATTTTCTGATCACGTGACCACAGCAAAATTAAATACTGAAAATTCAGCAAAAATTCAAAACTCACGACAGACGAACTAATAATAGAATCTATATTGTCATATAACAACACCATACATTGGGCGACAGGGCACACACCACTGGAACTACAAAGAGCACACATCATTATCCAGGAACTACCAAACGACATCGACACAGAAAACTTGATAACAAAAGTCAGATCTGAATATAATACTAGGGCACAGAACATTGCATTAGAGCTTCAAAATAAAAAAGAAGCGAGAATCAGTAAAGCAAATAAATCAAAGGAAAAACCAGTCCAGTTAAAGGTAAACGACATCATCTACGAAAAGATCCATACTAGAGACAAAACCCAACCTAAATACATCAAACATACTGTTGAATCTGATAATATACTAACAACAAAAACTAACAGAAGAAATGTGCACAAGAAAAACATTAAACGTCATTGCATCATTCCAGGGGCGATGCAGGCGAAATAATAATAACAGACTGCGAAAACAACAAAGGCATAGCACCTATAGTCCTAGATGAAGCAAGAATGTACCAAAGCACAACCCAGTTTTTACACGTAACAAATGTTTCTTCGTACCCTCCAATATTACATGATAACATCGAAAATTTAATCTCAGTAAATTAGAAAATAAGGGAGTTCAACAGCACAGAGACCCAACTATTTTTCAAAACCAGAATTAGAACACTAACTAAGGAAATTTGGATACTAAACGCAACAATATCAGCACTAACTTCAAAAACAAGATCGCAACGCGGAATTCACGTGATATTTAGTGATATGATCCATGCGGATACTGAAGCTATTAACAAAGCATTAGAGAAGGTACACACAAACGAAAACATGATTGTCAACAAAATTAACGAACAAATAAAGGTAAACGCAGCCATGATAAACAGATTCCGAGAAATCGAGGATCATATTAATAGTGAAGTAGGAATTTACGATATGTACTAAATCGCACTACTACTAGAACAAGCAAGATAGAATTCATCTTAATGATGGAATAAAAACTGCACAACATAGAATATGTAACACGGAACTTACAACAACACTTAGAGGAAATAGTCGACTCTATAACACTAGCTAAAGCATAGGCTACATTTCTCATTACATTTTATCTAAAGAAGAAACCGAACTAATAATAGAGAACTTTAAAAATCAGGACATTGAAATTAATAATGAGTTTGAACTATACCAATTCTTAGAAATCAAAACATTATATAGAAACCCATTGATAATTTTTTCTATTACAATACCACAATATGTACTCAAAAGAAAAATTTTCAAAAATAAAGCTGTTCCCACTCACAATAAATGAATCTAATAGCATAACCTTTCCGTACATCCATATCCATAAAACTTTTGCAAAATATTCCAATGAGCCATGCAACAAGGTCAAAGATACGTACTACTGCCAAAAAGAAATAACATTTGAAGCTAAAGGGAATTGCATACCGAAAATACTCTCCAACATACCAGCTGAATGCGAAACAATAAAAGGAAATCAACTGTACTACACTGAATTCTACGATAACAAATACATCATAATCAACAGAGAACACAAACAAGAATTTAGAATAGATTGCAAAAACAACGATTCCTACCCAAAAGATGTATTGTTAACATCCAAGATTGCTCAATCACAATCGACGGAATAACACAACTCCAACATATAAAGGGTCATACGTTTATGTTTCTTTTAATGACGTTATTATAACCAATGAGCACAGACGTCCCATCAACCAATGAATTATCAAATTATACTATCAAAAATGTAGAGGAATTACAGCGACTACACCACAATTTAGTGAAGTCTACGCACCATTACGGGGCTTGAAGCATAACAACAGTGATTATAATAGCCATACGTACCAGAAAATTATAAAGGCATCCGACATGAACATTTTCCGCAAAGCTGATGATGTTGCCAGGGACGGTAACAATCCTGCTCCGGAGGAGTTACGGACTCACCCGTATATTACCCAGAGCATGTTATCAAACATCAATAACAGCAACTCATCATAAATTCATAATTAATAAATACACTAACAATTATTATGAAATATCATATAACATTTGCATCCGTTGTAAATATTGTAAACAACGCATGTGACTTTTAATCGAAATAAAGAAAATGAAACAAAATCATAATTATATCAAATTTAGCTACAACAAGCATATTTGGTTTAAATAACGAGGGAAGCAAAAATATTGGTCATTAATAATTGTATTTTCATACTTATAATTTGAATTCAATAAATACTATTAAAACTTATCCACGATCGTTAAATCTATTTCATTTTTGTTATACGAACCACCACGCATAACTACATATGTATATGGACATTTGGTTACCAACAATGTGGTCGAACTGCAACAAATACATTTTTTATAAAATTGTTTTAAAATGGATGACGCAGACTTCTACTGAAAATCGATTTTATGTTTGCTTCAGAAATTGTGAAGGATTGCTACGTCAAAATTTTCTGATTCAAAGCCATATGCAGAAGATTGACATTTTTATGAATTGTATAGCAACTGAATGTTCAATTCACTTAGTAGTTTCAGTCGCAGGAATAGTAAATAGATCAATATCTTTTCAGCTAATTGACTACAACCAAACGTGCTGTATATTTATTTAAAAATTGAGCAAATTTAAGCTACAACTTGAAATTAGATTGAAATATTATTTCAACAATATTCTTACAAATTGAGCAAATTTCAGTTTGACTTAAGCATACAATTATAAATTTGGACACATACCATTATAAAATCAAATGGGCTCATGCAACTAAATAATAATTTATCTTCTTTTAGCAACTAAACGAGTTAATAAATAATAATATTATCGTAAATTTTGTGCTTTCTAGTCTTGTGAAGGTTTTAAATATTAATACATAAGAAACATTAATTTTGAGCTACTCATATATGTATTTCGATTTAATTACAACCTTAGGTCACCTTTGAAGACTAACTCTTGAACAAGAAAATTTTCAGCGCCGATTTAATCTGTTAAATCCACAAAAAAAAATGTTTTGTAAACAATTAAAAGCGTAACCTACATTCAGTATGCATATCCCATATATCCCATCATATTCATTAAAAATAACTTAAAAAATTCTTAAAAAGCTTAACGAGTAACACAAAAAAAAACAGAATCATGTATATTTACATATAACCGGAAAAGCTCGACTAAAGAAGGAAAAACAGAATGAACAACTATGATTAGGGTACATAACATACAAAAAGCATACTCCAGAATACTACTCAACAAAAATTTTATTCATTTCCTGATTTGAAGCGGAAATAATTGAGATTTTTTTTTTCATGTATGCATCCTGAAAATCTAATTATAAAATAGCATATGCAGTTTTACAATTTAAAGTTAATTTATGCATTTTTTTACATATTTGAGCTTTTTCAGCTTAATTCTATTAAATGTTTATGTACAAAAAGGTATACAACATATGCATTATATGCAACCGGTGCTTCCTATTATGTAAGCCAAAAGCTTTTTATACACATATATGTACATACAAGTAAAAAAAGTTCCATCATCTAAAATTCAATTATACGCTTTTTGAGGAGGTTATAAATGATTACAATTGAAAATAACAATGAAAAATAAAAGTTTCTATTTACACCTTTACCGCCCAAAAAAAACAAAAAAATCACCTAAAACTTTATTTTTGTTGGTGTGTACCCTGATAAAAGATTTTATTTTAATTGTTTCATTAAATGATAACAATGAAAACTCATTATCCTTTAATTTTTTTCGTGTCATCTTTGGAAACATTAAAGGATGCTTCCTTCCGTTTTGTGATTTGCTGCCTTTGATTCAATTAAAATGGGAAGAAATACTTAGCTAGAATTCCCTGATATAAAGATTATTTTAAGGGTCGTTAAAATTAATTATTTTTTGTTATATTAGGAGATGCTATTGGGCGCTTTCAGATCCGCCAACATGTTGCCGCTACTGATCAGTATCACATCGTATGATACATGCTCCCATCACAAATGTGACTGAATGAAACTGATGGATCACTTGCCAAAATTTTTTGCAAAACATTGCAGTTTTTCAGTATTTAAAATTAATAAATTGAAAATTTAAAATATAAAATAAAATCAATTAAATTAAAAGTTCTGTTGAATAATATAATATTTAGTTCGGTTTATAATATAATATTTAGTGAGTGTAAATTTATCGTGTGTCATGTCAGAATATTAATTAAAAGTATGTATACGTATATATTTAATTAGATGTATATGTATTTAATTTTTATTTTTTTTTCATATTAAAAAACTAACAAAATCGAAATATAGTAAACTGCTACCTAAATGTATCGACACACAAACTATGATGGAAAATATGACATTTAGCCCAACAATGTTGGCATTTCATTTTGATGTATCGGTAGCTTTCAGAACCCAACATGTTTATTTTACTAACATGTTGCCAACAGTTGGCGGACCTGAAAGCGCCCATTGTAAGGCGGAGGTTTACTGTGCTTGAATGCTATTATTACAATAGATAATACAATTCAGACGTTATAATAAACTACGAGTACAATTGTTCTCAAAAAAATAAAACATTGGACCAATTTTACCCCAAATATTTTGCCAATCGAGAATCAGGAATTTTATTATGAGCAATACCCGAATTTTGGTCTAAAAATAGGAATGAGAAATGCAAGTTTCATATTCGTATTATTCTGAATCTTTTGTTTCATAAGCTTCGTTGGCCTTTATTTCACGTAAATATTCTGATAAATTATAAATTATACTTATGTATATAGCCGTTCCCAAATTCTCAATAAAATTCTCTTCGCCAGAATATTTTCAATCTTACTCTCGATCATCGATAGCTGCCTAAACGGCAATTTTAATGCTCACGTTGTCGAAAATGGGAAAATAATGAAAATAAAATTGATTGATGCAACTATTTATTCACATAACGCAGCGATGCTGAATGAATATTACAACTTTACCGAGCGCCAACAATTTTCAACAATCGGACAAAATATAAACAAACTGCATAAAAGGGACAACAGCTTGAATATCAGCCAATACATCCTCATCTCTCCTTGGCTTAGGGAAATCTGGAGGTGATTGCCCAGTCTTAAGAAAAGAGGATAATTACTTTTCTTTGTGAGCTCCCCTAACTGAACGTTGATGAACTGGATCCTAAGGCTATCCAGAAAGCCTGGATAAACGATGACGTACCACCAGAGTGGTTTCAAAGTATTAAGATTCCAATACCTAAAATCAAGAATTCTCAAGGCGTAAACAACTGTACAAAAGGACCTCTCTGTGCAATGCTGTAAACTTAAGAGAAAATATAAAGGGGTGAAAACTCACGAGGTGATCAGAACTTAGCTCCTGAAAATAGCCTCTACCCACAAGTCAATCCCAAACTTAACTTCTCTCAAACTAACCCCTCACTCAACCCCTACGCATGCCAACTGAATCCCAACTCAACTTTATCTCAACTTAGTTCAAACCAAACCTCATCCCTCTACTCAACTCCACACTCAACGTTCAACTCAAACCCTAAATCATTAAAATTCGAAAACTACATTCGCACATGAACTCAGCTTGATCTAATCTCCACACTAACCCCTACAGAATCTCCAAATAAACCCCAACTGCACCCTATCACTCAACCCCATCTCAACACCCTACTCGATAGTAACTTAACCACCATTGCAACCCTCAACTAAATGCCCAACTCAATCCTCAAATTGATTGACAAACTTCATGAATTCATGAAATCATCCCACAACAAGTCAAGCGAACTTCCAACTCAAATCTCAAAAGAAATTTCTCCTCCCCCCCCCCCCTCCCATGCCTTAACAGCTAAATGAACCAAAACTCAAACAAAACTTAAAATTCAACTCAATCCCCAAATCAACATAGTCTACAAAAATACATGAGTACGTGAACTGAACTGAAGCTAACTTCCAACTCAACACGCAACTCTCCCCAAAATAAATGCTCAATTGATCCTCTCGCTAAGGTTCAACTAAACCTCAACTGAATCCTAACTCGATCCCTAACACAATCCTCATCTTAACTCCGAAAACAACTTCGAACTCAAGCTAACTTCCAACCCAACCCTCAACACAAGGCCAAATAAATTCCCAACTTAACCGCGAACTTCTACTCAACTTAATACCTACTCAACCAAAGCACAGTCTTAGTTCAAACTCCAAACTTAGTTCTACCTTAACTCGATCTGCAACCCAACCCTTAAATCAACCTCAAACTCAACTCCCAAATCAACACGGTATTAAAAACTTTATGCGTGCTTCAACAAAAATAAATCCCTAGCTGAATTGCGCACTGAACGCTAACCCAACCCTAACTCAATTCCAACTCAACTCTAACTCAACCCGCAAATTAAACCCAACTCAACTCTTAATGCAACCGAAACTCAACGCAAAAGTGAATCCTCAAACCAGAATATACAAAAAAATTGGTCACCGTATCCGATCTTCTTGACGAACAGCTACCAAAGGTTGCTCGCATTTGCAAATCGGGCAAGTCGGTCTCGCGATACCACGGGTCATGCGAAGCATCCATATATCTAAATAGACGGACAGACATTTGTTTTTTACTTTTTCGAACTCATTAACTTTCATAACGTCGTAAGACAAGAGGTTTTGGCCCAGTAAAATTGTTTGGCAAGATTTCAATAACTTGGGCTCTTTTGGACCGAAGATAATTGGTGGACACATATTTGAGGGATCTTCGAGTAAAGTTTTTGGAGAATTTTCGGATGAGTTTTATGAAGAATTTTTCCTTAGTAATTTGGGGGCAGCCGCCCCGGTGGCACAGTTGTTAGCATGCTTGCTTTAAGCTCCGGAGGTCCCGGGTTCGATTCCCGGCGGGTGATGAAAAAATCACGGCTGGCTAATGTAAGGATCAATGAACTAATCACTCATTATCCGTTGTAAAAATGATTACGAAACTTCACTATGAGGCAGCCAAGTCCCTTAATGGGATGTAGCGCCAGCGGAAAAAAAATGTGGGGGCGAGTTTTTGGAAAGTTGATAGGTGATAATAAATTTGGAAAATTTGCCGAAAATTTTTTACGAAAGAATTTTCGTTTTCTGAGGACCAGTTTTCTGGAATGGGAAATTTTGAAAGAAAATTTTGCCAGGGAATTTTCGGTGAAATTTTTGAGGGGATTTTGATCGAGAATTTGTGGATAATTCATTATCCGACATTTCCCGGAAGAATTTTCTTTGGCATTTTCGGGGAAATTTTGGTAAGAAACTTTAGGAGAAATTTGGTGACATAGGTTGGAATTTTGAGGAAGTCTTTCGGGAAACTTTGGATGAGTTTTCTTTAAGGATTATTAAGAAGGCATTTTAGTAATGAATTATCGGAGATGTTTTGGTTTGGATTTGTTTAGAGAATTTTAGCAGATAATTCAGGAAGATTTTTCGAAACCATTTTCTGAGGAATTTTCGTTCAAATTTCTGGGAGAATTTTAGTAGGGGGTTTTTAAAGAAAATTTGAAGGGTTATTGAAGTAAATTTTGAAGAAGAAACTTGAAGGAGTTTTGAGAGATTTTGACGGCGTGATCTTTTAGGGGTAGGATTGTTGAGGGGAATTTTGGTAGGGATTTTTTGGGGGAATTTTTAGGGGATTTTTGAAACAATTTTGGTATTCTAACGTTTTCTGGTTTAGTTTGGTGCTTTGTGCTAGAAATATTGAAACAGAATTTTATGGGGGAGTTTTCGAGAGAAGGTGGAGGAAAATTTTGGTGAATATTTTCAACTCTCAATACGATCCGAATGATTAGCCTAAGTTTGACCCACCATACTCCAATTGAGAACCTACAAAATTAACCGCCCATATGTATTTGAAATGAGAAGTCCTGTATGACAGAAAATAATCGTAAAATGTAACCTGCCATGATTAATCCCTTCATGGCAGGTTACGTTTTACTACACTTTACAACATTTAGATACAACCTTTTTTTCTGAACACCAAGATGAAAAGCTAGTTAAATTGGAATCAATATCAATAATTTCACTGTCATTTTTAATAGTTTTGAAAATCATTAAGCCAAGAGGGTTTCAGAATGATTCACACAGTCAACTATATCATTTATACATACCAGGAATAGAAAAGGATCCAAGTGGCTACGTTGAGGAATTCCTGGCGTGACAAGAATGGTTCGGGAAACATAATCACCAATTTTTATAAATTGCGTTCTTGAGTTTAGTTAAGATGTAATCCATTTAATAGGTAAGTTACAAGCCAGCAAGTTACATTTTCGATTGAAATGACATATTTTTGTACGAAGTCACCATCACCCAACACTAATCATCAATAACCATCAACCGTCCCAACCAGCAAACGTCAAACTTATACCGTCAACCATCAACTTTCAACAATCCACTATCAAATATCAACCATCGACGGTGAGCCATCAACTACCAACCATCAAACATCAAACAAGAACCGTGAATCATTAACTATCAACCACCATCACAAAAAACATCAATAATAAATCATCAACGATCAAACATCAACCATCAAACACCAAAAATGAACCATCAAATATCAACCGTTAACCATCAACCATCACACTCATCATCTGATGGATATTTTTTTTCGATTGCATCTCAAGAATACGAGCACTGAGCTATCTAAGTTTCAACCCCACAGCCTCGGACCAACCTACAGTTTTATTGACCAAAGTGTTAAGAAATTGAGCGCCTAAATGTATGCAATCACTTATACGAAATATTACATGAGTTATATTGTATTTGATGATAGGTGTACCATGAAAATTTTTCGGTAAATATTTTTTATGGTTACACAGCCACTTCACGTTTGGTAAATTACAGAGATGCAACATCATAGGCGATTCTTTGGATGAAGATTGAACTCTATTTCTGAATTGGTGGTGTTAAAAATTGATAATACCCTTGGGCTGCAGTTAGAAGGAACAAAAATAGCGCAAACAATCAGGAAATATACTATATGAACAATTTAATACGCACACCAATCATTTCAGCTGACACGATAGCTTCCTTCAGACCAATTTTAAAGGAGTTTTAAATAAGGGTGCATACTTCTAATATGTCATGTGAAGCTAGAAAATAACACTTGACGATAGCTTTATGATACACTAGGGGTGTTCCTCTTTGATGATGAAACAAGTCTTAATTTTTACAAACATAGATGTCCTTCAGTTATGTAGATCTTTCGCCAAGATCAAACCAACTTTCAGGGACGAATGCGCGAATTTTTCATATTTATAGTTTACAATTTCCAAAACAGTAGGATGCTTTAAAAGTCTTTCAATATAGCAATAGAGAAAATCCTATAGACTTAGCTAAATCTACTCCGAATCTGAAGTTGAAACAAAATCGTGTTCTAAATGTTAGAACCTCTCAAAAATAGTTAAGAACATTGAGGTTCTGTTTGAAAAATAAATTTATTTATAAATCAACATTTTTACAAAATTCGTGATGTTTCATCGATCCATTCCCATAAAACGGCAACAAAGGAATAAACACCAGGATATCCATAAAGGGCACATTCCATGCCCCACGAAACAATACCAATTTGTACACCATTATACACAACCGGACCACCCGAATCACCATTACAACTATCGACTAGGCCATGAAATGATCCAGCACAAAACATATTATCCGTAATCGGATTAATATTTTGATAAGTCGCGATGCACGTATCACGATCCAACACTTCAATTAAACCTTTTTGTAATATAATCGCAAGGGGTCCTTGGTCATACAGCATTCCCCATCCTGTAACATTTGAATCTTGACCATATGGTAATCCAGTACCAGTTCCGGCCAATTGAATTGGTGCAATATTAGCCGAAAATATCAAATTATCAACTAGTCTCAACAATCCCACATCATAGTTGTACGTTGCCAATACGAAATTTTCATGATACGTACCATTTGCCAAACGATATTCAATACCCGCATCACGACTTGTTGCACCAACTCGAATTGTATAGTAGCTGACAATTTCAGTTGAACTAAATGGTTCTAAGCAATGAGCCGCTGTTAAAATTAGTTGTTCGGTCAAAATTGAGCCACCACAAACGTGCGAACCAAAAAATCTTAGCGATACTTGATGGGGATGATCTTCGATTGTTGTATCCGTGCCATTTACAATAAATGGTTGTTGAACATTTTTTTTACGAAATGCAACTAAAAATTAATAGAAAATGTTTTAAATTGAAATACACTCGTATATACGTATCTCAAACGCACTTACACCCGTCTATTGAGTTACACAACGTTACTATGAACAATACACTGATTATTTTATACATTGTGATCGGTTAGATTACTAATTGGTTACTGTTTGTTGGATACAACAGACCGGTATTTTTATAGTTAAAATTTTGTCGGTCTTATGTCATGCCTTTTGTGATAAATAATTAATCCTTTTATTAGACTAAATAAAAAAATTTAAAATGAAGTACAAAAAATCTATTTAGGTATGATAAGAGAGTGATTATTTTAGCGTTTATTAGGCTTAACTTTGTGTTGCTTATTTTTTTTTTGCGCAAGTTACTCATACTCCTTTTTCTATATATTTTGGTTCATTTGATTTAGATGTTGGCTCTTGCTCACCGTTTTATAAAAAAACCAACAATAAATTACGTAATCCGTTGTGTTGTTTCGTGTCCTATTGGTCTAGCTGCTTGTTCAAATAAAGGATGGTTGGTTCACACATACAGTATGACCCGTCCAAGCGGCAGCTTGCTTACTGGACTGTTCAGTCGTGTATTGCCATTTGCTCCTCTGTTGCAGATTGCTTAAGTAGTCTCGGCAATACAGCAATTTCTATTGCTTGGAGGTTGTGTTTTCAAACTTGTGATAAGGCGATTCACGTAACCGACTATTCGGAATATCTTCTTGAGCTTTAAAGTTCTGTCGAATATTTCATCCAGCCAAGTAACTTCATTACTTTTGTTTGCTTCTACATCGATCGCTGTTTGGTTGGGTTCTACGTTAATTTAGAAAGGTTCTGCCACCGTTGGTTCAGATTCACAAGTTGTTTTGGGTAAACTCCTCTAGAAGTATGATCTGCGGAATTATCGGATGATTTCATTTTGTTTGTTACGCTATCTTCTTTCATCACTGGATGGTGAGGCAAATAGAACAGATTTTTGTTGACCGGACACTATCCAACCAAATATAGTCTTATATAAGATAGTTGATTTGAATTGTTGTTGTTAACCTTCCAGGATCGCAAAGAATTGGTTTGTTCCAGTCAAGTCGTCTATCAGGGCAGGTTTATCATATTCGGGATCATCCAATTGTATATTCTGGAGCCAACGTTTATCATCAGACTAAATTAAAGCAGGCACTTGCATTTGGATTCCGGAATTATATATCAATTCACATGTTATTACCACTTTTGCCTTTGAAGTTACGATCCAGATGTTATACCTCTTTGCTTTCTGCTGTTCTAACCCTAATCTTCGCAAACAGTTCTTAGACACAAAAGAAGATTGTATCCCTGAATCTACTAGGATGCGACAGAATTGTAATTTTCAAAATTTGTCCTTAATTAAGACACTGGAAGAACTTGACAATTGAATTTTGACCTGCACACTGTGGATTTATGTGTAATTGGTAAACAATTAAAGCATTATTTCTTTTCAACTACCGCTCGTTTTCGATCTGGAATGAATAAACTTAGGTATTTTTCACATTTCCTCAAATAATGCTCTCTGGAACAGAACATGAAATACACACAATAGTACTGGACTGTGTTATCAAAGAGTTTACTCGTTTAGTAGAATTTGATTTTATTTTCTAAAATGAACTCAAGCTCTCTAAAGCATCACTTCTTTTGTTTAGAAACTGAATAATGGATCCAACGTGGGAAAATCAGTTTCCGTTGTTTCATGAGCCCAAGCATCCTTAGACTCATAATCGTGCCTAATTGCTGTGTGAATGTGACGAAGAAAAATTTGTAAGCGAATTTGGCTTTATTAGTATAATTCGCTAATACAACCTGTACAGTATATTCTGTATATATAGAATATAAATTGTGGTACAATTAGTCCAGTCCCCGTGGCCTGATGAGCAGATTGATTTTTACAAAATCATAAGCTTATCAGTTCGAAACTGGTTTAAATTCTCTTACATTTTCCGGAAATATTAACTTGAAATAAATTAAAAAATATAAAGGGCTGAAACCTCACGAGGTGATCAGAACTTCGGTCTTTGGTTTTTTCAATGAGGATTGCATTCACCTATCACCTGTGTCATAAAGTTGGTGTGACAATTTTGACAGTACTGATTGCTATTTTAACTAACATATATTTACTTGTAATGTATCTAAGTACTATGGTCAAAATAAGAAACTTACCAACTACATTTTATGACATAGTACTTGCAATTGCCAAATCGCCAACTTGTTGGCAACGGACGTATTGGATGTAGCAATACCATATAAGTTGACTACTGTATACTCAAAGAATACAAGCACGATTTAGAAAAACAAATATTCATGCACGGTAGTAGTAAAGTTAAACTACCTTATGAAACTCGATGGCGCTCGTACAGAGATGAGTCATGCACCGATCTCTATCAAGAACTTGGAGTAGATGAAGATCATAGCAGCTGAGTCTAAAATTAAAAAAAGTTACACAAGACGTTGCTAAACTTATTTTTGACGATCACTTCAATGAACGGGTGAAGGAAAGTTTACAGATGTTCGAACCCAGATGCCATATCATTAATATGTGCCAATCGTCTTTATTTTCAATTGCCGATGTTGTTAATTTGTGGTTAGCTCTTAAATTACCAATTCAATTTAAATTGAAATTGAATATTCGGAAAGAAATGGCTTTGAACGAATATGCCTTTGCAGCATTTTATTTGCATCCTTATATGGATAGAGTGTCAAACTTACATATTTAAAACATAATTTTTTTGTTTAAAAAATTGAGCAGAGAATGGAACGAATTTAGATCTAAAAGCACATATTTCAAAGTGTCCTATATGAGAAAGACATAAAAAACCACAGTTTTTTGGAACATGGCTGAAATAAAGTATCCTATTTTATCGCAAATGGCAAATCAATTAAAAATTCCCGGATCATCAGCACAAATTGAAAAAATAATTTCTAGCTGGGCACACGTGCATTCGCCAATAAGGAGTCGTCTAACTTAAAATTGTTACACGTATATTATTCCCTCTGGATTAATAATGAATTGTGTACAGATATCGAGGAAGAATTAGAAGGAAACTTTTCTGAATGAGAATAAATTTAAATTAGCGCACAGTTTTATCATTTTTAAATACCAGAATACTGTGCTTAAACATCGCATAAATTTAATGTTAAATTCACTATAAATAAATTTTTGGGGCACTAAACATTTTTGAAATTAAATTAGACCATATATACTACGTTTTAATTGATAAATACAAGTCAAACTTTAACATTTTTAAAGCACTTTTAGTAACGCAAGACACTTAAGCTATTTTCAATGATTGCCCCTGGGCTTTGTTGATTGTCATTGCAAAAGCAAGGCGTAATGGGAATTGTAGTCGCTTGAATTCAAACGGAAAATCGGTGGGAATCATAGGAATGCGCGGAATTAGCACATCTTCTCCTTTACTTTTACCGGTAATAATCGTTGCTTCAATCACATTCGGCATCAATTTCTTCACACAAAGCCGTGTTCCGTTGCACAATTTCGGTGGATCTAAATTTCGGGGCAGTATTATTGGTGAACCCTCTTTTAAAAATAGTATGTGTGGTGGAATACCAGGTGGCTCCAAAGAATTAAGAAACTCTATTGGATAATTGACGGATTGATCCACATTAGTAACCGTGTCGATAGATTTGTATTTCATTAGTGGCCCGGGTAGTTGCGATTGAATTTCATTATTTAATTTATTAACGCCGTCATTTTTGGGAGCTAGGAGTGCACGTTCGCACAGCCAACCATGATTTTTGAAGTTATTTGGCAGATTTGGGAATACTTTCATTACCACGTCCTGTATTGATGGCAGCATTTGACAAAAATTAGGCGGGAACGATATCTCACATGTTACAGGCGGTCATTTGGCAATTTCCCGTTACCCATGTCCAAAAGCTGCCTGGCAAATGTTTTAGCTATACCATCGTGATGGAAATTCACACGCATGTTTGTAGATAGTGTGTTTTTCGTAACGTGTTTCCAAAGATGAGACGCCTTCAGGCAGGCATTAAGTTCATCAGCGGGTGTTGATCGTGGAATGACTGGCAAAGTTTGACGAAAATCACCTGCTAATAGTGTTAGAGCTCCTCCCATTGGTCGGTTATTTTGTCGCAAATCGCGCAAAGCACGATCAACCGCTTCAAATGCTTTTTTGTGTGCCATGGTACATTCATCCCAAATAATGATTTTACATGTTTTTAATAACGTGGCAATTCCCTAATTTCGTGTTATATTGCAAGAAAAATTATCCGCTTGATTCAAATTCAATGGTAGTTTTAACGTTGAATGTGCTGTGCGTCCTCCATCGAGTAAAGTGGATGCAATTCCAGATGATGCAACAGCGAGGCCGATTGTATTCTGCTGTCTTACTTCAGCAAGTATCAAATTAAGAAGGAATGTTTTTCCAGTGCCTCTGGGTGCATCAAGAAAAATAATTCCTCCGTTACCGTTTGCTATGTATTGCATCACTTTAGTGTATGCCTGTCTTTGATCATCCACTAAGAGACTTTTTTGAGTCTCAGCGAAAACTCGTAACTGACCAACGTCGTAATTTTGTTCTCGTAATAGATCTCTATCACGAACAATGTTTCCATGGCGTGTCGGTGCTGGCAACCCAAGTTGGGAAATGACTTTGTTATTAATGTATAAGCATGCATCCTCGAGTAATATAAGTGCTTCATTAAATATGTCTGCTGAAAACTATATTTCCATATCGGGATTTGTTCTACGTGCTTGCCAAAGTATATCTTCACTAAGGCTTTCTTTGTGCTTTTCCCAAAGACCTTTAGGATCGGAAGGTGTGCATGTTGTTAATATGATTGCAAATAGCTTGCGTATTTGTGCTGGACGACACATAAGACATGCTTAGGTTAGTGTTCTATCCCAGTGTTCATCATTTTCAAGTAAGCCCAGTTTAAGACATGCCTCTCTGTAGATTTGACATACTTCGCCATTTACAGTTCTCAGTGCTTGAAAAGGCGTTGGTCCTCTTACTTCATGAAACAGCATTCTCAGAAAATAACACTCCGTATTGTTAGGATGAACATTATAAACTCGACCCAAGGCATCAGAACCACGTATTCCAGGATACTCCCGAATAATTGTGCCTTGCTTTCTTCTGAAAAACTGCTTCTTCGACGCGTTCCATGTATAATATTTTGGAACTTCATGATACAGTAACGTTTTTGCGAATGAATCTGTTCCGCACAATTGAAAAAAGGCTGTTAATGTCGTATTCGTTGGTTGCGCAGCTCTCTGTAACAGATTTTCTTCCGTAAAGTAAATTCGTTGTCCATTTTCTAAGTGTACACTAAGATGCACAGTTGGATAACGCTCGTGAATATTAAAACTCAGAATTCGCCAGACAGCTTCATTACTGCTGATGTAACGTCCTATTTGAAATTGCGTGACTTCATCGAATGGTGAATTTGTATTCGAAAGTCCAAAAATTGCCATATCACTGCCTTTGTTGACGTATTTTACATATATATTTAATTGACTTAACCGAGTTGCAGTACTCAACGTTAATATGGGCTTTAAATATTTTCGACAGTAACGGAGCGTAAGGAACAATCCAGCTATTATCTACCTCATGATGCACATTGTTCACTTTAACAGTGGCGGTGTGTCTTCCGTCATCGGGTTTTCGTCTGCGGTATTGTGGATATCCGTCGTCACCAGTTTGTGTTTCCTGATACATTTTTCGGGGATATTTTTTCGAACACTTTCCGTCTTTCATGCAAGGTGAATTGGGATTCACGGCTCCACATGGCCCATGTATCATGTTTTTGCTAACGATTTCAAACAGTATCGGATCTTCTTGGGTTAGCGGTATCGGATCTTCTTCTTTACGTTATAAATAGGTCAGGACGTCCAAATCTTTGGACATACGTCATGGCATCCTGAGCGTATTCTTGCATGTGCCTTGAACTTCCCGTATACGTAGCTGGTAATATGACCAATTTCCCAATGTCAGCAACGTTTCCATCATTTGCAATTGCATCGCGCAAGTGAATATATTCCTCGGAACGAAGTTTTTTCTGATTTAAGCGAATGAAAAGAAGTCGTTCACTTTCGATTTTAGCATACATATCAACAATGAATTTGTGAAAAAGTTGACGGCACTTCAGGATGTGGTTTGATTGTTGTGCTCTAATCATAATACGATACGCATAAAAATTCATGCAGGAAACTCTTTTCGTCATCGCAGCACTTGTTGTTGGGTTAGTTTGCATCACGTTGAAATGATACACATCTTCTCCTTGCCAAAACAGTATTGGATACTGAAGAGCATCATACGATCTGTGTGTTTCAGTAACACGCTGTAGGCTTTCATTTTGTCTATGGAGAATAATATCACGTCGGTTGAAATCCGTTCCGACCATAACAATAGCAACTTCGTTGATTGTTGGAGCATTGAATCGTCTTTCATGTTGACCAGACGGTGTTTTGTCTGCTCGAATAACTACTCTGTGGTCATCTGATGGCATTTGCTCCAATGCAGTTTTGAATAAATTTACCAGATGATTGTGTTCATGGAATAAAATCTGTAAACTTGATATATTTTTTGACGTTTTGTTCCGGGACTAAAAGCACAATGTTGATAAGTTTCCGCCTCCTCGTTGCCATGAAGTAAATTTGTAAAAACTTGGAGTCGTTGTTAGAGAGAGGAAGAAGTGATCCAATTTTGTGATAAATTTGTCCTTGTACTTTAAACGTGGGCATAAAACCTCCGAAAGCATGAGTTGTATTTTCGAATATTTTGTAGAAAATGTCTGGATAACTCAGTAGTTCCGGAGACGTAAGCTAGAAGAGGTTCATGTGGATCATCCAGAGGAGGCAAATTCACTTTTCCATTTGAACAACACATTCCAGGCGATTCATTGTGAAACTTTAAAGCATGACAATACAAACAAATGTTTTCCATTTGCCCAATTGAAACATTGTAATCATAGTCTTTATCGTAATTGAATGCTGCTAACTTTAAATCACCTCTAAAAGTTTCTATTAATCATCCATATCGTAACCGATCGACTTCCAGCCGGGCCTCACGATATTCAATGGTTTCAGTAGCTCTAGAAGAAGACATCCTGCTTCGAACATTTTCAAGTCGTGTTTCACGCTGTTCAGTTGTTTCATCAGCTCTTGAAGAAGACATCCTGCTTCGAACGTTTGCAAGTCGTGTTTCGTGCTGTTTAGTTGTTTCATTAGCTCTAGAAGAAGATGTACTGCTTCGAACGTTTGCAAGTCGTGTTTCACCCTTGCGGCTCTAATCTTCTTCGACTTTGCAGTTACCTGCCCAATTGATCTTTTTTTCGGTGGCATTTTTAAGAAAAAATGAAACGTGTAGCTAATTAATCAGGAATGACGGGCATTCAAAACAGAAATTATGTAGTATTAATTTATCAAAACGATTTTAATGTTCCCTTCGATACGTTTCACCGCGAACTGTGTTTGAAAATGTCTTTACGGAATTTTTTTTAAGCAAAATCAAATGTTATCTACAATCAAAAAGTAATCATAATCACACGTTTATAAACTGAAAACTTAAATCTAATAAGAATGTATATTCACTTGAAATAATATTTAATACCTGGAAAATAATCACCAACAATTATTTTTTTGCAATATAGCTAACTAATCGAGAACAACGGCATCCGAAACACAAATTAATATTAATTTATTCAAAGCGATTAAAACTACGTCCACTTCGATACGTTTTACCGCGAACTGTGGTTGAAAATGACATTTCGAAAAACAAAAGAAGTTTTTTTAAACTAAGGCAATTTTACACGTACAATAATTTGAATTCAAGGATGTTTCTTGTAGAAGATGCTATTTTCAAATATAAAACGCTAGTACTTTTCAAAGTAAATCAGTTTATACGTACAATATTTTTTAGTACCTTTCCTAGAATTGATTTTATGAAACAATCATTGATTACACTACCCTGCAAAATTTTGCCCCTGGACAATGAATAGTTGTTTCCGAAGTAATTTTTCACGCTGGATCCGAATCCGGGCTCAGAATTGCTCTATCACGTCAGGTTTTTGAGATATTCTAATCTAAAAGTGCAAAAAACACTGTTTTTTGACATATTTGAGGTTATGTAACAATGCAGGTTTTACTATTTTATAAAAGCCATGTATGGGATCTTATTGTACAAGTTTTTCTCTTTTAAATGCCGTTGAATTTGCTCAATTATCATTTTTTTTCGCCGAGATATCGCATTTTCAAATTTGCATATTCGTGAATTTTTCTGTATAAAAACACTACTCTGCAAAATTTTAAAAATTTGGTGCTACTTGACAATGAATAGTTGTTTTCCAAGTAATTTTTTACGCTGAATCCGAGTCTGGGCTCATAATTGCTCTATAACGTCAGGTTTATGAGATATTCTAACCTAAAAGTGCATACATACCGTAGGTATAAAAGGTAGTGTATTATACAGTATACCGACAAATTCACGAACATGCAATTTTTAAAATGCGGTATCTCGGCGAAAAAAAAAACATATTTGAGCAAACTCAAAGGCATTTGAAAGAAGAAGACTTGTACTATAAGATCCCACACATGAACTTTTGAAGAAACAAAAATCGCGGTGCTAGATAACCTCAAATACGTCAAAAAACAGTGTTTTTTGCACTTTTAGGTTAGAATATCTCATAAACCTGACGTGATAGAGCAATTCTGAGCCCAGATTCGGATTTAGCGTAAAAAATTACTTCGGAAACAACTATTCATTGTCAAGTGGCACCAAATTTTTAAAATTTTGCAGGGTAGTGTTATTTAAGTAATAAACTAAATAAAGTAATAAACTATTGGCGTTTAGTATGAAACAACTATTTTCATTAAAAGCCGCCGGTTGCAATAGTGGATTAAAATAGAATGTTAATTATTTCTGAAGTTATGTGGCAATTAGAACTCGCTGACTATGGTACATTTCAAAACAGGATATGATAAATAGGATATCACTAAAGAGTAAATGTCAAACCAGTAAAAATGGATTATTAGTATGGATAATATAAGTGTTCAGAGATTTGTCTTCAGTTAAAGTGATGAAAGATTGTCTTAAATTTAAATTAATAAAATTAATTTGAATAATTAAATCAATTATAGTAGAGGTATGATTTGTGTATAACAATCGCACGCTAGATATCCTTTTTGTAAAAATGAATTCTTGATCCAGGGCAGACTTCCGGATTGGAGCACGTCACTAATTTCATATAACCCCTTTCCTAAAGTCATTCCCGTCAAAAAATCTTAAAAAAATTGAAATTTGAGAAAAAATTTGTACCACAGCCCCTAGACCCCGGGGTCCAGCCCCTTCAAAAGTATCGTGGGCTTCGTCCTGAACATGCAACATATCCATGATAAAAATTTCATGGCGATCGGTAAAGCGGCTAAGGCGTTATTTCAGAACAATCAAATAATTGTATCTATACATGTAAAAATTAATTTTTGATCCAGGGCTGGGCCCCTCGGATTCGAACATGTCAGTAATTTCATATAACCAGCCGCATAAACTCATTTTCGTGGAAAAATTTAAAGAAAATTAAAATTTTCGAAAAAATTTGTACCACAGCCCCTAGACCACGGGGTCCAGCCCCTTCCAAAATATAAAGGGCTGAAACCTCATGAGGTGATCAGAACTTCGGTTTTGAAAATTAATTTAACTCCCAAATCAATTCCTAACTGAATATTTTAAGCCAATCTTCAGCTCAACCTCCAACTCAATTTACAATTCAATCTTCAACTCAATTACATCACAATCCAAAACTCAATCACCAATATACCGCCAACATAACTATGAAATCTACCCCAAATCAACTATTAACCTAACCCCAAATCAACCCTTAAATAATTGCCCAACCGAACAACTCACTTCACCCCCAGGCAAGCCAACTAAACTCTAACTCAACTTTGCTCAACTCCACACTTAATAGCTAACCGAATTATAAAATCAACTCGATTGGAAAGCTACAATCGTGTATGAACTCAACTCAATCTAACCACCCACTAAACCCTAATCTCGACCCTAAATTACTCTTTAACCGAACTTTTCACTCGAATACAACTCAATTTGAACTCGAACCCTATTCAGAAACATACCATAGTAGCAACGTATAATCATATCAGCTTACGTAAACAATGATTCAATCATACTATTTTTTAATTATACCATTATACCATCATGACACTATACCATTAAACCATCATACAATCATGCTATCGTACCACAGTAACGTCGAACTCAGAAGATCGTACCGTCATAACATCATACCATCATAATATCATACCATCATACTATCGTTCCATCATACTGTCGTACCATCATACCTTTATACCATCATACCATCTTACCACCTTACCATACCATCATACAACTCCATATTCAAAACCGTATATATAAAAAATTACTAAATATTTATATAACCCGATGTTTTTGGTCAATTTGTATGTCCCGTACTAGACCCTCTTGACGCACAAATACCAAAAGCTTTTTCATATCTCCGTCTTTACCAAAGAAACAGATTGGGAAAAAAAATCTAAATCGGACAAGCCGTTTTCAATATACCATAAGTAAAGATATTCGGACATCAAAGTCAATCAGCGACTTTCAAAACGTCGAGAAAAAACATTTTGGACCAACCAAATGTTTGACCAAATGTTTGGTCCAGGATTTCAATACTTTCGTCTTTTTGACCGAAGTGATTGGCCATGATCATTTTCAGTTATAATTTGAATCAAAATTCCGATAGCGTACTCTATAAAAAAAAATAATAATTCAACCAGTTAATTTCAAATACATGCTCAAGATCGATGTTAATAAACTTAAACGCAAATCGTATTGCCGTTCATTATATTTGCATTAAACTACGTCAATATAATATTATCAGCCAATAATAACAAATATTATTCGCCAATAAAATTTTAAAAATAAACAGCACGCACAACTGTACAACTAGACCAGACCCGATTTTTTTTTTTGGTAAAAAATCGTCGCTTAATCAAATAGAAAATACTAGTATATAATGAATACCTAAATCGTATTTCGTTGGCAATAATACAGATATCGTGATCTGAGCAACTACTGGTTGGTAATAAATAAAAAATAAAAAAACAAGATGAAATTTACAATTTTGACTATTGTTGTTGTGTTTTTCGCAGCTCAGGCACAGAAAAGAATGAACAGATATGGAAGTTCCATGTTAAGTATTTACATAGAAATATTCAATCAAAAAAATGTATTCCTGCTCTAATCTAACCAGTTAAGACAGAGACAATATAATTCAATATTATATATTTCGCTTCTCTTCTTTGTATAAAAAACAAAACAGAAGAGAAGCGAAACATATTATTGTATTATATTTTCTCTGTCTTAACTGGTTAGATTAGAGCAGGAATACATTTTTTAGATTGAATATTTCTATGTAAATACTTGACATGGAACTTCCATATCTGTTCATTCTTTTCTGTGGCTCAGGTAAACATTTGAAACTATCGTTAAATATTAATTTTTTTTTTTTTTTTTTAAATGCTGCCAATGGCTTTATTCTTGAATCTTTCTACAAAAGAAACTAACAAGAAGTATTCAAATCTTAACCTAAAATTATTAAAATTTTAAATATTAACCAATGTTAATACCTATTATTTGTGTTCACAATATTAAATATTAATAAACAAAATTTTTTGTTGATCATTTAGTAAAAAATATTTTTTTTTTTTTTTTAATTGAGAATACAGATGCGAGACCAAATCCAAAACCGTTTTTTACTAGTTTGATAGCTCCTTTAGGGAGTCTCATCAACACTGGAGTGAATACATTTTTTGAAATACCTTTAGGATTTATTGACGGGTTCACTGAAGGGATGAATCTCTTTTCCACAACTACTACGGTTGCTGCTACTACTACCACTACAACTGCAGCGCCAACCACAACTACTTCCACTGCTGCTCCAACTACTACCACCACAACTGCGGCGCCCACCACAACAACTACAACTGAAGCGCCAACAACAACAACTTCCACTGCTGCCCCAACTATTACCACCACAACTGCGGCGCCAATCACAACAACTACAACTGAAGCGCCAACCACAACAACTTCCACTGCTGCTCCAACTATTACCACCACAACTGCGGCGCCAACCACAACAACTACAACTGCAGCGCCAACCACAACTACTTCCACTGCTGCTCCAACTACTACCACCACGACTGCAGCGCCCACCACAACAACTACAACTGAAGCGCCAACAACAACAACTTCCACTGCTGCCCCAACTATTACCACCACAACTGCGGGGCCAACTACAACAATTACAACTGAAGCGCCAACCACAACAACTTCCACTGATGCTCCAACTATTACCACCACAACTGCGGCGCCAACCACAACAACTACAACTGAAGCGCCAACCACAACTACTTCCACTACTGCTCCAACTACTACCACCACAACTGCGGTGCCAATTACAACATCTGAAGCGCCAACCACACCAACTGAATAAATTACAACGATTTAAATATGATGCAATTCACTAATATAGTGTTACTAATTATTCGATAATTGCACACAAGTACCTGCGATTAGTCGTCACGTACTTCATACAAAATTATAAAAATAACTTTTAAAAAATAAATATTCTTCCTTTAAATTTCAAATATATAAAAGACCTTTTTTAGTTTCCTAAAGAGTACAAGCCACAACCCCATTGCTCAAAATAAAAGTACTGTATCGTACAACAGTAGCTTCAAAATTAATAATTTCGTTTTAACCAGACGCTCTTTCGCAATTATTAGGATGATCGTTCACTCTTGTACATAATTCACACAACTTATACAAAATAGAAAAAATTTTACTGGTTGATACGTTATCGGATAAAAATAAACCAATGCAACAGTTTGCAATACTTTAAATGTAACAGTTGCAACAGCCTAGCAAAATCTACACCTCAAAATGAGAGAGAGAGAGAGACACAAATTTGTTGCAAATGATATTGGAATGTCAAAAAACAATTTACATCCACTAAGGCCTAACTTTCTCGTTTATAACTTAATTTTTCAAGATCCACCAACTTCAAGGTTTCGTCTTATTCAATTAAAATATTATGTAATTTGTTATTTTTATTAAAATATTTAATTTTAAATGTTCTGTTTATATTTCAAAAAATAATTTTCTTGTTATTTGTACAACTGTTTCGTTATTGAATTTTTATTAGTATCAATAAAACGATATATTGCAAATTTGACACTAGCGGTGGGAGGTGGAAAAATGAAAATAGATGTTTTTGTTTAAATAAACAGCTTGTTATAGACAAAATATTACGGACCGAATATAATTAGCTTAAAATTATGTATCACTCTTTCATGACTGATTATGAGCAGTTGCATTAAAAAAGGCGAAGGTTATATTTTGCCGACGGATCTTTTCTACCGAATATCTCCATATTACAACATCTAAGAATTAAATAAGCTGGCTTTAGACTAAGAAAAAGTTGTACAGACCATATCAACATATTCTCTAGAAACTCACCACTATTCTTACTCTTTGCGAACAGCAAACGCGCATACGATTCCATCAACAGAATGTGTAATCTGGGAAGTACTTCGGGATGCCGAAAGTAATAAAATTCAATATAAATTAAAGTAAACTTACGCGTACTGCAACTTATTGGGAGTAAGTCAAGAATGCATACTATCCACACTTTATTTACAGCAGAAAATGCAGAAGCAATCAGACCTTGCACATAACATAGTAGAACATTAGCATTAAAGAGGAAACATCAGCAATCCGTTTCATTTGAAATAAATTAATTGCTAAACTATCTTGGCATTCAGGATATCAAGCCAGCAAATAAAATACAAATTTTTGTTTGCTAAAATTCTTAAAATTTTTTATTCAATCGATATGTGTAAATTCAAAATGATTAAACAATCACTGAAACAGCTACCGCAACGGCTGGAAGAACAACATTAGCTGTGGAAGCCGCTTGAGTGGTTTCACAAACCGATAATCTAAACTTACAGGATGCATATGACATTGACTGATCTGAGACAAGTCGCATTGTGTCGTCTAAACTCGAAACGCTAATATTGCCACTGCCAAGTTCAGCTTCAAGTTGTGCGATTTGAACTTCTAGCTCATCATGATATTTTTGAATATTCTCCTTTTCGGTGGATACGCATGACCAAAAATTGTCAGCTATACTTTCTCCAGTATTAGAATTAAATGTGTCAAAAAGTGAAGCTAACATAGGGAAAGCAGATTTAGCGGCTTCTATAATTTTAGCAGCTGTATTTCCAATTGTTCCAATAATCTTACTAAGAACAGAGTCGGTACCGATAGCCGCTTTAATTAAAATTAACGCTATTTGTTCGAAAGCGTATTTAGTGGCTATGACAATTCCACCGTGTGTATCCTCAAGTGCCTTAATAACTTTAGTGAGTTCTGCAGCGAGATTACGCAGTTCCGTTATAATATCGCTAACTGTAGTATTAATTGCTTCTGTTACCGTAATTTTAACATTTGACACGTTTTCAACTCCATCATATACTTTTGTAAGTTCGGCTCCCTTTGCAAGTAAAATATTATGAATTTTGGTAAGCACATCAGTAGGTGTTGGTATTTTGTCCAAGGCGGTGCTGGCAAGTTTTAATATTGTATCGACCAAGTCATTTAATACGGCTATTTCAGACAAAGCTTTAACTAAATCAGCTAACTTTTTTACTCTTATGTCAGTAGCTAGTGCATCACCAACCGTTGCTAAAGCTTTATTTGTGATATCGGTGAGAGCTCTGCCAATTATAAGATCCAATTTTGAATTAACTAATTTATCGGATAAATTATGAATAGCTTGGGTAATCTGATTAATTTTGTCGTTTAATGTTCCCTCTCCAGTTTCGAGAATATCATTTACGATATTTTTAAGCGTTTGGCTGACATTTGCGGCATTAGCTAATTCGTCAGTAGCGGAGTTTGATATAATTTGACCAGCAATTGTAATGATGTTGTTGAAATAGGTGTCAGTATCGGCATCTGATTTTTCAGAGATAGAGTTTGCGAGTCCGGCATAAGAAGCTGACTCTAATTCTCTTGTTTTATCTTGTTATCGATAAAACAAGAGAATTAGAGTCAGCTTCTTATGCCGGACTCGCAAACTCTATCTCTGAAAAATCAGATGCCGATACTGACACCTATTTCAACAACATCATTACAATTGCTGGTCAAATAATATCATCTGCTTCTGTTGGTACAGTATTTATTCCAGTTATAACAGGTGATGTAGTTGATTCAGGGGATGTAGTTGTTGCTCCGGTACTAGATTCAATTGAATTAATGGCATTATTAATATTAGTATTTGCCGTTTCAATCGAGATGGCTATGTTATTAGCAATATCAGAAAATGACATCCACGGTTCTGGATTGGATCTCCCAAGTTCAACCTAAAATTAAACAATAAATTATTTAAAAATATTTAACATCATTTTAAATAAATACCTGTGCTGCGAGGAGCAGGATAACACTGGTTAAAATGTTGAATTTCATCTTCTTTTGATGTTTTGAATTGAGCTCTGTCCAACTAAACGACTACTTTATTATGCTGTTTTCAACAAATTTGGTTACTTTATATACCAAATGCTTTCTGTTTTAATATCGGATCAGTTATACTAACAATTTGTTTCAAACGCGTCATAAGTTTCTGTTTCTATATTTATTCAGTATCGTTGTGCAATTAAAATTGCAAAATTTAATCATATTTAGAATTTCGTCTGATATTAATATATGGTTTCTGTTTGTTTTTAATTCGATTGGCGAACGTAATTGGTTACGTCAATATTTATTTGCATTAAGTCAATATTCTGGGTGTTTGGTTGCTAACATTAATGCAACGCGTGCATATTTTGCATTTTGTTGTACTACGAGTATGACGTCATATAACCCTAATTGTAAGAACCCGCATACTCGTTGTACACAATGAATGAAATATTGCATCAAATGTCACACTATAGATTCTGCCGATTTTATTTTAAAGTCAAATCAGATCGTTATAACTCACTGTTGGCATGAATTAGGGTAGTTTGGTACCAAGTTCAATTCAAATCAAACACAAATTAGTTACACAAATTAGAATAAAAATGGCGTTTTTCAAATCAGGGGACTCATGCAAATTCATTATTATTTTCCGGAAACTTCCCGTTTACCATAATGTAGGTGGAACATTTGAAACATGTGAAAGTGATTTATTAGGATTCTGGAAATCCGTTAGTTTTATAGTTACATTTGAACTGATTATAAAGTCTTTAGCCACATTTGAGCTAGTCGAATTCGACTGCTAATCTGTTGTTAATTCGTTTTTATTTTGATCATAGTTCTGGTAAGTATTCTCAAATCGTCAAGTTCAACTATATCGACAAGTATTCACTGACTCAAACTCTATTTTGCAATTACAAACTTTCTTACGTATTTTATGTATTTGACGATTAAAAACAAGCATAGAGGGTGATCTACCTGTTGGCTTAAAATAATGAAGTGTGTGGCGGACACGCACTGATATAGTATATAGTAACTTGCTATATGAGAATTTATTGCTCGGAAATAATATCGTAAGAGATGTTTCCACTAAAGCAATTCACAATAATAATTTATCGATCAACATGTCACATGTAAATAATATCAGATCAGTTAAATTAAGAATAGCATGTGTAATGGTAAGGCGACTTCTATAGGACGGTTGTTTCTAGAGTTCTATTGTAAGTTGTATTTAATATATATTTCCAACAACTCCGGTGTTTGAATTTACTACTGCGGTCGTTGTATTTGTTGGGGTATACGTCTTTTAGCAAAAAAACGTTTCACAAATGAAAGTTTGATCAAATTATTTTTAGCAAAAAACACGTTTAGCAAACATTTCTTTGGCAAAGAAGTATGAATGGCAAATTCACCTATGTCAAATAGTTGTTTGACAAATTTCTTTTTGGCAAACTATTCTTCAGGAATTATGAGGTATTCTGATCTCGCGATCAAAATGCCTCTAATTCCTGAAGAATAATTTGCCAAAAATGATTACTCTAAAATTTGAACAAAATTTCCGCGTGCCGCGCCTGAATTAATAAAAATATGTTTGCTTCAAAATGAAAATTTAAATTCTGGAAAATGAAGATTTAATCTTCCTTTTCCAGAATTTCATTTTGAAATATTCTGGAAAATGGAGATTTCCATTCTAATTTTACTAATAAATCTTTATTTAAGCAAAACTATTTTTATTAATCCCAGTGCGCGTCATATATGTATACCTGCCAAATTTCATCACAATCAGTTCAGAAATAGCTAAGTTATAGACTAATTGGCTATATTCCGAAAGTTCATCCAAAAATCATTTAAGCATCCCATTTCCATCATACTTGTCAAATTTCATCATAATCAGTAAGGAAATAGCCAAGTTACAAGCGAAATGGGCATATTCAAACACTTCATCTAAAAATCATTTAACAATCCCATTTCCACCGTACATGTCAAAATGTATCATAATCCCGAAAGAAATGGCCAAGTTACAGACTAATTTGCGATATTCCAAAAATGCACCCAAAAATCATTTAACAATCCTATTTCCACCGTACCTGTCGAATTTAATCACAATAGATTAAGAAACAGCCAGGTTATAGGCTAGTTATATTCCAAAAATAAATCCAAAATCATTTAAAAATTCCATTTACATCGTACCTGTCAAATGTATAATAGATTTTTTGATCAAACATACATTTGCCATTCAATTTGTTTTGTCATATAATATTTGCCAATAATGTGCAAATTTGCCAGAGATATTTTGATGAAAAGTAACTTTGTCAAATGTCGTTTGCCATTTAAACGGCTCCCATTTGTAGACCTATTCTAACTGTGATTTTCGGTACTTTTTTGATTGCTCCAACGGTCTAATTCCAAAAATTACTTTGATAATTGGAAGCGGTTTAAAACATACTTGCGCCACAAATACAATAAACCAAAAACTCAACATTTAGATTTTTTTTAAATCTAGATATGATTTATTCTGATACTATACTAAACTGTTTAGTTACGTGACTGTTTCCCCCATTTCAGTTCAATTTATATAAAAGAACATTCAATGTGTTTTAGGCATGTTCTAATCATTGGTGCCGTGTTAATATTTTTCATTTAGATACACCGAATTTTCAAGGTTACCTATCGCACGTTTTGTTATTCTGCCACCGTACAAAAGTTTCATATTTATGATAAATTGAATATTTATTATTCGAACTTGTTGATTCAAATGTCTGATTTATCTTTCTACGTAATCAACGAAAGTTTAAAATATTTGGACAAGTGTTTTTCTTGAGAATAACAAATATTTTATGTCTCGATTAGTTTTTTATTTGAGATCGTTTCAATGTTATTGCTAAAATATCAATCCGTAATATTAAAACTAATTCATGTAAGAGCGGTGAATATTTCGGAGATGCCTTAGTTAAATTTTGTGGCATTTGTGGCCCATGTCCATTAGGGAATCAACGGCGTCATTTTTTGCGTTGAATGGCAGAAAAATACGAAATATGGGAGTATAAAAATTGTCCTTAAAATACGACGAAATATGCGGTAAAAAGTATTATTGTATAAACCGACATAACGCTGTATCTGATCACTGTGCTTCTTGGTGACATGAGTCTACGCAAATAGCCGCGCATGAGTGGTGTATGGGTGATGTACGGTCCAAAAATGGATCATAATGATATATACCGAGTTCTGTACAATTACGACGCGAAGACCAATTGGAATAACTGTGAGGGTTGATTCATCATTTTGGTGGATACAGAAAGTGATATTTCCTCGCAAAATCAATTCAGTTTCGGAAAGAAAATACACGCATTTTAGTCAGGCTCCAATCATTGGCGTCATGTAAAATTATTTAATACGCCGAATTCTGAAGGACATTCACCGTATGTTTGCTATTTCGCTAACGCACAAAAAATTTCATATTCTATTTATAATAAACTGACTATTTATTATTCGAGTTTGTTGATTCAAATGTCTCTGGCGAACACAGAAGGGCTAAAATATTTTGGCAAATATTTTTCTCGTGAAAATAAAATATTAAATGTATTATTCTAGATAGTCTGCGCAAGTCTTGAACGGATAGTTTGTTATTGTCGTTCTTATTTGAGACTTTTGTATATATATATATATATATATATATATATATATATATACATCAGCTCAACTATAATATTATAGTCACTACTTTAAATTTAAGACCCTAAATCGGTTGGATTGAAATATAATAGATTTAAAGCAATTTCAAAATGAAATTTAAAATGTTAAGCCTAGTTCTAATTGTGCTTATACCTCAGGTATTGAAAAACTTAGTAATTTTATTATATTTCGTATTTACTAATATCAAATATTTTTCTTATTCCGAAAAATTTAGATGCATTTTGCACAAGGGGCGCTTACGTTTGGAACTGTTACTGCGGTGTTACCTTACTCATCAACACTGTTTGAATACCCTGAAAGATAAAACTATTATTATTAAAATGAAGTAAACAAGTTCACTGAAATAATATGATTGTAATTACTTACCTACATTGTTGTAACAGTACCGGTTGCAATCATCTGAAAAATAACAAATAATACATAAAACATAACATAAAAATAATCAATATATTGTAAACAAACTTATCTCAAATTCCGTTGCACAGTAGTTAGTAACCGTTCTTGTTAAAATCAATTTTATTATTATTGTTAATTGTAATTTAATAATTTATCTTTAACGTTTCGTCACAATTATTGTTGTTTACCTAAAGTTGACATTTAAAAATTCATTCATTAAAATTATGCGATGTTTTCGATAATAATAAATTCATATGATCGTACCAAATTATCTGCCACCTATTGTAAATACAAATTAATTATATTGTATTAATCGGTAATAATAAGTTCATCTGATCATAGAAAATTCGCAGCCATCTATTTAAATGTAAACGAATTTCATTGTACTAAACAACGATTTTATTGCACCAAATGATAATCGCGCCGTTTGTTTTTTTATAAGAAAATTAACCAGAAAATATTAAGAATAAAAATTACTCTCATCTCGATAAGATCATAGTGCCATTATTATAAAATAAATTCACAAGGATTAAAAAACCATTTGTTAATGTTGATTAAAGGTTTATTGTAATAAATAATTTAAAACAAGAAAGAAAATACAATTTTATGAAACATTTTTTGGTGCCGAAACCCGGGAGCTGTCTGTAGAAACGAGCTATTGTAAAGCTGAATAGAATTTGCTGGATCATTCCAGATAAGTAGCCATTTTTTGAATTATCATTTATTATCTTTACTGTTTAAAGTTTTCGTAATTAATCTAAAACATACAAAATAAAACATAATTAACATAAAATTACGTTAAATACAGAACATTTTTATAAACAATTAAGAAAGATTTTGTTAAAGTGAACAGTGAAGCAAATTAACTATTAAACAAAGTGTAAGCATTTACTGTAATTTAAAGTGAAGTTTTAGTGATTAAAATGGACCGAATTATTCGCGCTCGTGATCGTACGGTCAACCAAATTAAAGCCATATGGAATTTTAGTAAAGTCATTGATGTTAATACCACGTTGGAGGCCTTAGAGGCGCGTGCAGAAAATTTGGATAGTCGATATACAGATTTTGGTAACCAAGAGGTGGAATTACTAGCCTTCGATAATTATAAGCCGATAGCCGAAGAAGTAGACGAAATTTACTTGGACACGATTTCTAAATTAAAGGCTGAAATCAACATAAGATCTCAAGGAAATAAAGCTGAGGCTCAAGATCTAAATGCTACGTTAGGCCAGTTAATGGGACAACAGCAAAGCTTCTTGCAAGGCTTAAACCAAAATCACAACGTACGCTTACCAAAATTCAATATTGAACCATTCGATGGCGATTACAAATTATGGCCTTCGTTTCACGATCTATTTTTAACGTCGGTTCATAATAATAAGAGTTTAAGTGCAGTTCATAAATTACATGTGCTAAATGGACTACTGAAAGGAGATGCAGCAGCTTTAATACGGCATATCAAGGTCACGGAGCAAAACTATGAAGAAGCTTGGACTAAATTAATTGATCGGTATAATAAACCCAAGTCAATAATGTCATCATTGATCCAATTATTTTTGGAGCAAAAGAGCTGTCCTCAAGCAAACCATAAAGATTTGAGAAAATTATGCGATACATCAGACGAGGTAATTCGAGGATTAAGAGCACTAGGAGATTCAGCGGAAACACGAGATCCCTGGCTAGTGCATATCATCGTAAATAAGTTAGATGCGGACACCAGACAGTCGTGGGCAAAGGAAGCGGTCGATGATGCATTTCCATCATTTGAAATTTTTTTGAAATTTTTGGCAAAAAGGTGTGATGCTCTTGAATCGTGTACTTCAGTAGCAAGGTCAACTAGCGCAGTGCAGAAAGGCTTCAGGGTTTATAATGTTACTCAAAAACAACAGTGTAGCTGTTTAGCATGTAAAAAGGATCATTTTATTTATAGATGCCCGTTATTCAAGAGCATGAACGTTGAGAATAGATCCAAAGTAATAACCAGTGCCAACAGCTGTACCAACTGCCTACAGGCGAATATATAAATTATTCCAATATATTGGCGACTCCAATAGCTCCAACTGCAACGGCTCAAAATCATCAGTCTACAATTATTCAACCAGTTCAGTCAACATCATCAACAAACAACATCCTTACATGATTATAGTCAAACACCTCTTAATATACTGTTACCAACAGCTTTGCTTTACATACAAGCAACAAACGGTCAACAAATGTTCGCAAGAGCGCTGCTCGATTCAGGATCGTAATCGACATTTATCACGGAAACTTGCATGCAATGGCTAGGCTTACGTCGAAAATATTTAAATATTTAAATTTTCGGCCTAGCAGCGAGTTGTGCAGGGAAAACAAGGGGCAAAACTATAATCAGTGTATCATCACGTGTAGTTCCACATTACACTTTAAAAATGACGGCACATATAATCGATAAAATATCATCAAACTTACCATCAGCGATGATAAATATACCAAGGTCAAATAAGATATGGCAACTCGAGCTCGCAGATCCTGAATTTTATAAACCGAGTTCAGTCGATCTTTTAATTGGAGCGGAATTCTTTTTGGGTATCTTATCGGAACAAAAATTATCTATTCCAAATTTACCAGTTCTTCATTTATCAAAATTCGGTTGGCTTATATCTGGAGAGTTAGAGCATTATAAACAAAACGTGTCTAACATTCAGAACTACAACGTAAATTTGGATCAAAAAGTCTCTAATGAAAACCTCATGGAACAATTAAAGAAATTTTGGAAGGTAGAAGAACCATTCATAAATCCCACAGAACCTAATGCAGAAGATCCGTCTGAAATATTCTACAGAAATACTACAACTAGAACAGCTGATGGTAGATTCATCGTCAAACTGCCATTTGTTATACCACGACCGAAGTTATAGGAAACTCCCAAATCAAAGCTCAATCTAGGTTATTCGGAATTGAGAAAAGATGTGCTAGGTCAGCAGAATACTATAGACAGTATCAGACATTCATGGAAGAATACATTCAGCTCAATCAAATGACACATATTCCATGGAATGAAGTACCACTTGAAGACGACCACAAATATTTTATGCCTCACCACGCAGTTTTCAAAGAGAGCACTACAAGAAAGATTCGAGTCGTATTTGGTGCGTCGTGTAAAACAACCACAGCAGTGTCTTTGAATGATCGCTTACATATTGGATACAAATTGCAGCCAGATCTTACCACCACATTACTTCGTTTCAGATAAAACATTATTGCGATAAATGCTGACATCGAGAAAATGTATCGCCAGATATTAGTGGATCCGATTGATGCAAATTTCCAATTAATATTGTGGCGCAGAAGTCCTGACGAAGAATTGAGTGCATACAAATGTAACACCGTTACTTATGGAACAGCATGTGCACCGTTTCTGGCAACACGTTCTTTAGCAGAAGTGGCGAAATTACATCAATCAAGATATTCAGAAGCAGCAAACGTTATTCAAAACCAATTTTATATGGACGATTTACTCTCTGGAAGTGCTACTGTGGAAGGTGCAATATTACTAAAGGATCAAATCAACGAAATTTTAGTCAGCTGCGGATTTAGGCTTCGTAAGTGGAAATCCAACTCTTCAGAATTCCTAAAATCATTAGAACGGGACAACATTGAAGATATACCAAAATTAATTGAAGATGACCAAAGTACTAAAACCCTCGGTATTTTGTGGTACCCACAACAAGATGTATTCACATTTAAATTAAACACAATAACAAATCAAGTGATCCGGACAAAAAGAAAAATGCTGTCAGAGAGTTCGAAGTTATATGATCCGTTAGGTTAGTTATCTCCTATTATTATAACTTTTAAAATGATGTTACAGAAATTATGGGTAACTAAAACTGAATGGGATGAAGCAGCATCTAGCAACATTTTATGTACGTGGATGAAAATTTATTCAAATTTACATCATCTGCAAGCCATCAAAATTCCTAGTTGTGTGTTTAAATCATCAAATCATAAATCGATTCAGCTTCATGCATTTTGCGATGCTTCGGAATCAGCATATGGAGCTGTGATATACGTCAGGACCTGTAATGTACAAGGATAAATTACAAATCGTTTGCTGTGTTCAAAAAGTAAGGTAGCACCGATAAGACAGATAAGTTTACCGAGATTGGAACTGTGTGGCGTTGTACTGCTTGCAGATCTGATAAAATACTGTAAACCAATATTTGCTTAGAGGAGGTAAACGTATATGCCTGGACAGATTCAATGGTGATATTACATTGGCTGTCAGACATTCCAACAAGATGGAAAACGTTTATAGCTAACAGAACAAGCATGATCTTGGATACAGTTCCTATAGAGAAAGGTGGAATCATGTGCCATCAAATCAAAATCCTGCGGACTACATATCGCGAGGAGTAGATCCCAAACTGATCCCTAATTTAGAGTGTTGGTGGAATGGACCCACTTGGCTACAGCAAGATGAATCTAAGTGGCCTAAAACTACAATACGACCACCATCATCGGAATTGGATATTGAAGCCAGAAAACAAGGAGTCAGTACAATGTTGGAAATATGTCAGTTCGATGTTGTCGACCAATTAATTTATAAACATTCCTCTTGGTTCAAAATTAAAAAGATCATGGGATATGTTCTTCGTTTTTGTCAACTGCCTAAATCGGAAAATAGAATCCGAAATAATAAACATTTATCATATGAGGAATACATTTCATCCGAACTGTACATTATTCGAGCAATTCAGGCAGCAAGTTTTAAGAGCGAAATTAATAAACTTAATAAAAATCAACCATTAGAATCCAGCAACGCCTTAAGTTCATTGGATCCATTCTTAGAATCTACCAGCATCAATCTACCCGCACCACGATTTGTTGCACCAACTCGAATTGTATAGTAGCTGACAATTTCAGTTGAACTAAATGGTTCTAAGCAATGAGCCGCCGTTAAAATTAGTTGTTCGGTCAAAATTGAGCCACCACAAACGTGCGAACCAAAAAATCTTAGCGATACTTGATGGGGATGATCTTCGATTGTTGTATCCGTGCCATTTACAATAAATGGTTGCTGAACATTTTTTTTACGAAATGCAACTAAAAATTAAAAGAAAATGTTTTAAATTGAAATACACTCGTATATACGTATCTCAAACGCACTTACACCCGTCTATTGAGTTACACAACGTTACTATGAACAGTACACTGATTATTTTATACATTGTGATCGGTTAGATTACTAATTGGTTACTGCTTGTTGGATACAACAGACCGGTATTTTTATAGTTAACATTTTGTCGGTCTTATGTCATGCCTTTTGTGATAAAGAATTAATCCTTTTATTAGACTAAATAAAATAATTTAAAATGAAGTACAAAAAATCTATTTAGGTATGATAAGAGAGTGATTATTTTATCGTTTATTAGGTTTAACCCTGTGTAGCCAATTTTTTTTTTGCGCAAGTTGCTCATACTCCTTTTTTAATATTTTCTTTCGTTTTGTAAAATTGGCTCTTGCTCACCGTTTTATAAAAAACCAACAACAAATTACGTAATCCGTTGTGTTATCTCGTGTCCTATTGGTCTAGCTGCTTGTTCAAATAAAGGATGGTTGGTTCTCACATACATCTGTATGACCCGTTCAAGCGGCAGCTTGCTTACTGGAGTGTTATCTTCCTTAAAAATTACTATATCGCATTTTAATATCTTCAGTCGCGTATTGCCATTTGCTCCTCTGTTGCATATTGCTTAAGTAGTCGCAGCAAAACAGCAATTTCTATTGCCTGGAGCTTTTGTTTTTAAATTTGTGATAAAGCGATTCACGTAACCGACTATTCAGAATATCTTCTTGAGCTTTGAACTTCTGTCGAATATTTCATCCATCCAAGTAACTTCATTACTTTTGTTTGCTTCTGCATCGATCGCTATTTGGTTGGGTTCTGCGTTAATTTAAAAAGGTTCTGCCACCGTTGGTTCAGATTCACAAGTTGTTTTGGGTAAACTCCTCTAGAAGTATGATCTGCGGAATTATCGGATGATTTCATTTTGTTTGTTAGGCTATCTTCTTTCATCATTGGGTGGTGAGGCAAATAGAACAGATTTTTGTTGACCGGACATTATCCAACCAAATGTAGCCTTATATAAGATAGTTGATTTGAATTGTTGTTGTTCGCCTTCCAGGATCGCCAAGAGTTGGTTTGTTCCAGTCAAGTCGTCTATCAGGGCAGGTTTATCATATTCGGGATCATCCAATTGTATATTCTGGAGCCAACGTTTATCATCAGACTAAATTAAAGCAGGCACTTGCATTTGGATTCCGGAATTATATATCAATTCACATGTTATTACCACTTTTGCCTTTGAAGTTACGATCCAGATGTTATACCTCTTTGCTTTCTGCTGTTCTAACCCTAATCTTCGCAAACAGTTCTTAGACACAAAAGAAGATTGTATCCCTGAATCTACTAGGATGCGACAGAATTGTAATTTTCAAAATTTGTCCTTAATTAAGACACTGGAAGAACTTGAATTTTGACCTGCACACTGTGGATTGATGTGTAATTAGTAAACAATTAAAGCATTATTTCTTTTCAACTACCCCTTGCTTTCGTTCTGGAATGTATAAACTTAGGTATTTTTCACATCTCCTCAAATAGTGCTCTTTGGAACAGAACATGAAATACACACGATAGTACTGGACTGTGTTATCAAAGAGTTTACTCGTTTAGTTGAATTTGACTTGGTTTTCTAAATCGAACTCAAGCTCTCTAAAGCATCACTTCTCTTGTTTAGAAAACTGAATAATGGATCTAACGTGGGAAAATCAGTTTCCGTTGTTTCATGAGTCCAAGCGGATCCTTAGACTCATTATCGTGCATAATTGTGTGTGAATTTGTGAGAGAATTTGGCTTTATTAGTATAATTCGCTAATACAACCTGCACAGTATATTCTGTATATATAGAATGTAAATTGTGGTACAATTAGTCCCGTCGCCGCGGCTTGATGAGAAGATTGATTTTTTCAAAATCATAAGCTAATCAGTTCGAAACTGGATTAAATTCTCTTACATTTTCCGGAAATATTAACTCCAAATAAATTAAAAATTGTAAGAAATTTGAGTATTAAGTTTCTCAAAATTCGGTGTTTGAAAGTCGTGTGTTGGTCACACCTTGGTTATTTTATTTTATTACTATTCGTAAGAATTTCACTTTGGTTGGAAATTTGGCAAAGTTGATTGACTAGCTTAAGACTGAATAGCTTCTTTCACTGTTAAAGTGTTAAATCACTATGTATAAGAAGAGACGAGAATTTGTTTCCAAGGCTAGTTAGACGAGTTTTTCAACAATTCAAACTAAAACTGAACCGCTCGGTAAAATTTTAGGCCGAAAATTATTCAAGATGTTCTTATCAATGAAAGGCGAACTCAAAAGTAGGACGCAATTCCGACCATTGCCGTATGCCTTGGCGTATTTTTTGAACATTTTGAGTTTTTTCGATTTTCCATTTTGAGGATTTTAGTTGCGAGTTATTATGTGAGTTTTCTAGAAAAATTAAAAATTCGTCAATTTTCCAGAAATAGGTTCGAGCTTCAATAATATAATGGCATCAATGTTATTCTTTGATTCTTTATTTTGAATTTCCATCTTTCTTTTGACGGAGGGATGATTAGTTACAAATTAACGCTTCAGCCAAATGTGTTAAGTGTGGCTTCTTAATTCTTACAGGTTCGTAAAAATATTCCACTGATAACAGAAGCTTTTTAAGATAAGTTCAAACGATGAATATTTGAATTATGGGTTGAAATTTTGGTTTCAAAACATTCCCCCATTTCCCTTCAGAACTTTTTTTTCACAAAATCCATTTAGTGCTTAGTAGTGCGATTTCCGTTTGTCCATCTTTCTCTTTGCCTATTACATACTATCAAAGGCATACTTCGATGTATTCGAAGAAACTGATATGATTTGAGCGAGTTCTGAATGACTTTGAAGCTTCAGGCATGGAAAGGGAGGATGAAGCAGCTAAAAATTCAAAATGATAAGGAAATAACAAGAACAGGCATGCCAAGGACAATTAATACTGAATTAAGAATGTTCATATTGAACAGCAATTTCTGCTCAACGAGTTCCCATTGTTCTCCATTAGATCTTTTAGAATCTGAGGATAATCTCTCCTTGGTGGGAAATATTCCACTACTATGAGAAGTGTTTCCTCCATAAGGAGAGCAGGAATTAGCAAAAAACATTTGACATCGTACCGAGCTGGTAACTTTGGTAGCAATCGATCTTCCTTGACTATGACCAAGTGATTTCCTTGTACGTTTAATTCGTCTTCATTTCTTTCGCAGTTGCATTCTGAGTTAGAGTCAAATTTGTGCAAAATTCTTTAAAAGTAAATAAGAGGGCGTACGTTATCCTTTTCTTCTTCTTCTTCCGCTGGCGCTACATCCCATGAAGGGATTTGGCCGCCTCAACGATGCTCCTCCAAATAATTCGATCCGCCACAAGAGAACGCCAAACACGGTGACCGAGTGTGTTTAGGTCCCTTTCAACGTCGTCCATCCATCGGGTAGGTGGTCTCCCACGAGGTCCTACTTTCGTTGGTGCCGACTCCAAGGCCTGTTTGGTGGTCCGATTTTGTGAACGAAGTACGTGCCCCAGCCATCTTAGCCTTGACGATTTTATGAATCCAATGATGTCAACTTTATCGAGATCATTTCTGATCTCGTGATTCATTCGCATTCTGTACGTGGCTCCTTCTTTAATAGGACCGAGAATTCTTCTTATGATCTTACGCTCAGTTACAGCGATTTTCTGGATGTTTTGTGCTGTCAGCGTCCAAGACTCACAACCAAAGGTGATAACTGGTCTTATCAGCGCCTTGTAGATGTCCAATTTTATTTTGCGCGATATATGAGGAGACTTGAAAATTTTTATATTGGCGTAAAATGCTCGGTAGCCTGCTGCGATCCTCGATGAAATGTCCACAGAAACGGAGTTATGCTCAGTGATCAGCGATCCTAGATATTTGAACTCATTCACCTTTTCATATTGAGTGTCTCCTGAAATGAAGTCCCCACGAGTCTGCCTTCTCGCGGTCACCATGTATTTGGTCTTCGCTTCGTTGATCTGAAGGCCTATTTGTTGGGCTGTTAATTCCAATGGGAGGAGGACTTCTTTTAGGGATATGATGTTGCGACCCAGAATGCAAATATCGTCAGCGTATGCTAATAGCTGGGTTGATTTGTAATACAGGCAGCTACGCTGGGCCATATTGAGCTGACGAATGACATACTCTAATGACAGGTTGAAAAGAGTTTGAGCTATTGGGTCTCCTTGCCGCACTCCAGATGTTATCTCAAAGGCATCCGAAATTTTCCCTTCTATTAGCACCTTACATAGTGAGCCATCCATTAAAAGCTGGCACATTGAAACCAATTTTGACGGTATGCCCAGGTAGGACAATACGTTCCATAACGTATTCCTCTTAATGCTGTCGTACGCCTGTTGAAAGTCTATGAATAGACTGTGTACAGGGATGTCCTTTTCATAGCATTTCTCCAGCAAAATCCTCAGCGTAAAAGTTTGATCGGTCGTTGATCTATTTGGACGAAAACCACATTGATAATCACCCAAGATCCTCTCGCTGTAAGTTGATAACTTTACTGCAACTACGTTGGCCAAAACCTTGTAGCCTGTGTTCAGCAAAGCTATACCGCGATAGTTGTTGCAGTTCAATCGATCTCCCTTTTTATGAAGTGGACATATAAGAGCCGTCTTCCACTCTACTGGGATTTCTTCTCTAGACCAAATTGTTGATATTAGCTCAAACATGCGGCAGAACAGATAATCACCGCCATATTTGAGCATTTCGTTGCAGATACCATCCTCACCAGGTGTCTTGTAATTTTTCATCTGCGATATCACGTTCCGCACTTCATCATATGATGGAGGAGGTGGTGGTGTCATCTCGACGTTAATATCGCGTTGAAGCAAGAGAGGTTGTTGCTCGGAAGGTGGTGCCTGTTTATTTAAAAGCGAGGAGAAGTAATTTCGCCACACTTCGAGGACGGTTTTAGTGTCCATTTCCAACTCACCGGATTTGTTGCGAATAGCGCTGCTACGTGGATGAAAGTCCGTAGCTAATTCTCTTATGCAACGATATCTATCTCTCAGGCTAGAATTTTGGATGAATCTGAGGATAATCTCTCCTTGGTGGGAAATATTCCACTACTATGAGAAGTGTTTCCTCCATAAGGAGAGCAGGAATTAGCAAAAAACATTTGACATCGTACCGAGCTGGTAACTTTGGTAGCAATCGATCTTCCTTGACTATGACCAAGTGATTTCCTTGTACGTTTAATTCGTCTTCATTTCTTTCGCAGTTGCATTCTGAGTTAGAGTCAAATTTGTGCAAAATTCTTTAAAAGTAAATAAGAGGGCGTACGTTATCCTTTTGCGATGGTGTTTTTTTATTTCAAACTCCGGTTTCCCTTATTTCACCTTGGTGCCGGCCGCAGCAATGCAAATTAACCAACTCGTTTCTAACACCAATACATTTTTTTGTGTTTTGCTGGAATACCCCTATGAAGGCATACCAAAGGTAACCGTTTGTAATCGAAAGTGTTTGATTATACCTACTGATCAAGGTCCAAGGAATATTAGCTTCTCTAGGATCGAATAATATTTACTGAACCATTTTCTGACTATATGATGCAAAAATTGTCAACGGGCTTCAACTGAAGTGTGTCTCGCAAGCATAGAAACGTCTTTCGTGAATTTTTTCTAATTCCCAAAGTCTTTGAAATAGAGTGCCAATGTCCGAATTTGATTTTGAATTTTTGGTATGTTTAAATTATGTTCTAATAGTGAATGAGTTTGAATACGAATACAAATTTCATCATAATAGGTCATAATTCAGAATCGTATGTACCATAAGTCGTTTTGAAATAATTTTTGAAATATCCCGTTTTGTATATGCCGTTTTATACCATATGTCGTTTTTTCATATTCGGGTTTGACATATGCCCTCTTGGAACAATGGTACTAATTCGTTCGTATTCAAGTTATACCTCAGTAATAATATAGTAAGATGACTAAACGGGAAATGGATCATTAGTACCCTCAATAATATAAGCCAAAATCATCGTGCACACTGTATAGAATACTGGCGTCGCTTGAGACCAACAGTTACCAATTTGTGTGGAAAACAAATACCAACAGAATTATATTCCCTCCTAATATAATTAGAAACCATAAAAATCCCCAAGTGCCATAGATATGCAGAGCCAGTGGCGGAATTAATAGATAAAGTGGAACGAGGTAAGAAGATCATCAATGATAGTGTTGAGTTAGGTGAAAACAAGGCCAACGAATTTAAGATTTTTGTAGAAAATCGAATCTGTAGTTTAGGAATTATCTACGCTTCCCCTCATCTCAGTGGTTCTACGTCAAATCTTCTGACAACCCAGAGGAAGTATTTGATAATGTCACCGTTGGTGGTAGAAAAAACTTCTATTCAATAGGAACGGAAAGTTAACTTATAGATACATGTATGGGTGTAAGTCGACTTATGTTCTAGTTTTTCTATAAATATGTTTTCGTTTTTCCAATTTTTAAGGTACTATCAAATCTTTATGTTACCTTGAAAATTAGAATGACAACGCATAATAGAAAATTAGAGTGTTTTACATAAATCGACTTACGGCAATTTTGTTAAAACCATTGGTTATTAATATGGTTCGGCAGACATAAAAACATGAGTCAGGTCGATTGTGCAACCAACCAATAAGCTGTCCACCATATACATAAAAATTACGACATTTGATGACACTTTAAAATACAAAGTAATTTGAAATAAATTTTATCAAATTTTCAAAATAATTTTCAATCTTCTTTTTACTCGTATACAAAAGCGATAAACTTTATCTCTTAATGTGATGTGAAAATCATTTGAGGATGCTATACAGATTCCAATCAAATACATACTTTGCATAATGTAATATGCAAACAAAAACAAAATCTGATTTTATAAATAAAACCACAAATTGTTGATAAATGGAAATTCAAATAAACAGATAACACACAAATACACAATCAAGAATTTATGATAAAAATGCCATTTTATATGTTGGGAAAATCAAAGTGAAAAATCAAAGCTGATAACAAAGAGACAATTTTTTTTATGGTTTTTGTGTTCTCCTCACAACAACATTTTTTTATGATTTGCATTTTTTTGTTGCTGCTCCTTTAAAAACGGAATATGATAATTTTTGTATTTTTTGCTTATGATCTTCCTTGACTTTATTCCTTCCTTTCATAAAAATACAAAATGAAAAAGGAATAAAATCATAACAAAACATAAAAATCAGAAACGATATCTATTTATGTATGTATGTGGATATGAAGAACATTTGTAAATGTCAAAAGAATTTCATCTCCTGCATCTATTTTGTACCAAATATTTTTCGTTTTTTTTTGCATAAACTCGTACATACATACATAAGTTACTGCTGCTTTGTGTGTTGCTTTTGACACATTAAGTATAAGAATATATGAACGTTGCTCTTTATAGTTTGGTACATATGACGTTGTCGTTTTTTTTTTGCTTAAACTTTACAACATCGCTTGTGTATTATGCTCCTTTGGTACTTTATACACTACTCGTGATGCAAGGAGTAAATCAAGATTTTTTTTGCTTTATATCCAATATTTTGCTTTATAATGGTAATAAAATATTCTTGTGAGATTAAAATGTAGAGAATAATATATGTTCCTTCTGGTTTGTGTGTTCGTCTAAAATATGCATACTAAAAGGAAGACATTATGAGGTTATGCTACATTACATTTTGGAAAGTTGGTACCTTCGTAGTTTGTGCAGCGACATTGTTTAAATTTACTACTCTAAACGAAAAATTGACTGAGACACGAATTTGTTGAAACAAAACAAGTATTTGCAGCACACTTTCGCTCAAATTGAGTTATTTCAAAATTTTACTTTGTACCTAAACTTGAGTGATTTTAATCCTAAATTCAAAAATTTGAACTTTTGGAAGGCCTTATTTGAAACCGTGGCCATTGAAAAATTGAATTTGTCTTTGATTGCTGAATACAATTAAGATTCTACATAAGCCATTAGCTCTACTTAAGACCTAAGTCTTTATGCAAAATACGGTGTAATGTCGTTTGTGGAATGTCTAATTCCAAAGATCGACGAGGAATCGACAAACCTGGGTTATCTTCAAAACTACGGGCTACAGCAGCAATATTCTCAGTTGTTCTTGAGCGACGCACACCAGCTCAAATTTTTCCACCAGTTTCACTATTGCCGGCCGAGAAGGTGTTTCACAACGACCAAAAGTTCTTCAGTTTTGCGAACTGTGACTGCAAAATTTTCAGCATTTTTGTAGTGAATTTTAATAATTTCAATGCGTTGTTGAAGCGTGTATCGTATCATTTTAGTAATGGCGGAGTTTTTACTTGTCAAATGTCAAAAGATGACAGCTTCAAAATTGACAGCTGCCCAAATAGCAGGCTATTCGAAATGAAACCTCTTATTAGAAAACCTTGTATATGTATCTCTGGCTAATAATTAATACGTGCCTCTTCAGCGAATTTAATTTTCATTAAATTGTGCTGTGGCTCAGTTTAAATTCTGGTTAAATGGAAAAGAAAGAAAAGAGAAAGCACACGTTTCTAATAAGTTTAATTTCACAATATTTGTGGGTATACAATAATTTTTGTTGTTTCATTGTCTGAGTAGATATAGAGATTGTCTGGTTTGTCGACTCTAAAACATGCAACATATAATTGTTCATGTGAGAAGGATTCCGTGTCTAGATCTAAACTGCACAATTCTAAAGATTACCCCTAAGCATTGTTGATGGTAACTGCAAACGCCAATCGAATTGGGAATTACATTCTCTTAAAACGAAATGGCATTTCCGTTGGAATCATAGGAATGCGAGGAATACGGGCATCTTCATCTTTAGGTCCTGTCTAGCTTGTTGCTTCTTTGACGTTGCTTATTAGTTTTTTTACTGGATGCCGCGTGCCGTTGCAAAGCTTTGGCCTGGCAGGTGAATTTAAATTTCTATTGGATAATTAACAGCTTCATCTGTTTCCACAACAGTGTCGACGAACTTGTATGTGACTGCCTCGCTTTCAATGTTAGACTGAATAAAATTGTTAAGTTCGTAGGCCTCTTGATTCTTGGCGGCAAGAATAGCTCGTTCGCTCAGCCAATCGTGAAAATTATAATTGGTTTGAAAATTGGGCAATACTTTTTCAACCAATTATTTTTTTGCCGTCACTAAATTGTAAAAGTTATGAGGTCAGATCAACCGGCAGTTTCCGTTCCCAATTTCCAGATATTGATTTGATAATATCTCAGCTGAGCCATCGTTTTGCAGCTGGTCACGCATATTTGTAGTTAGTTTCAACGTCTTTACGTGTCGCCACAAAGTAGAATATTTCAGGCAAGCATTATTTTTCTAATGCGAAATTTACTAATGCGTTCCCAAATGGTTTAATGTTTCCACACAAATCTTGAGCAATTTTGTGTGCCATTATGTATTCATCCCAAAACAATAAGTTTACATTTCTACAATAATTTTGCCTTTGGAAATGTTGCTCGTGGGAGTTTCAATGAATTGCATGTTCAATGCCAATTTCAAAGTGGAATGAGCTATTCTTCTACCTGGTAGCACTATCGTAGTTATTCCGGGCGAAGCAAGAGCTAAAGCTTTGTCATTCTTGGATCGAATTTCTGCCAGAATAAATCTAATTAGGAACGTTTTACCAGTTCCTCTTGGCACATCTAAGAAGAAGATTTCTCCAAACCCATTATTGACAGTTCGCACTATTTGATCGTAAATGCCTTTTTACTCGTTAGCTTAGCAATATTTGATTGCATCAATATTTGAAGCAGCGGCAGATCGATTCGATGATGGTATTCCCAATTGATTGAGAACTTTGTTCGCGGTTTTTAAGCACACATCCCAGTGTTGGTCGTTCTCCAATAAGTTTCTTTGAATATCCCAGTTTGTCCGTCGACTCTCGCATTCCATGTCTAATACGTATAGCCACTACCGAATAAAACAGTGTTTTCGCAAACGCGTCATTTTGTCATAACGGGAGAAAGCAGATAACGTTGTAGCCGGTGGATTCAGAGTAATTTGTTGCACATTTGCAGGTAAGTGAACAACAATGCTAAATGAACACAGCTGGACTTCGTTCATGTATGGAAAATGAAAGAATTCGCCATACAGTTTCTCTCCTGCTTATGAATCTTCCAGCCTATGGATACCATGCCATTTCATCGATATCGATGACCATATTACTTATGACCAAATGACCATTATACTCTAACGTAGTGAGTTACAGTATTCCACGTTTATGTGTGCTTTGTATGTTTTTGAAAGCAAAGGCAAATATGGAACAACCCATGGGTTGTTTAGGTTGTTTACTTCAATGTCACCGTTTCGCATTTGTGTGGTTGCTAATTAACCGTCATCTTCTGCAGATCTTTTTCTGAATAAAGGATATTCATCGTTTTCTATAACTATGTTGAATACTAATGCTCGAGGATATCTTCTTCTTCTTCTTCCGCTGGCGCTACATCCCATGAAGGGATTTGGCCGCCTCAACGATGCTCCTCCAAATAATTCGATCCGCCACAAGAGAACGCCAGACACGGTGACCGAGTGTGTTTAGGTCCCTCTCAACGTCGTCCATCCATCGGGTAGGTGGTCTCCCACGAGGTCCTACTTTCGTTGGTGCCGACTCCAAGGCCTGTTTAGTGGTCCGATTTTGTGAACGAAGTACGTGCCCAAGCCATCTTAGCCTTGACGATTTTATGAATCCAATGATGTCAACTTTATCGAGATCATTTCTGATCTCGTGATTCATTCGCATTCTGTACGTGGCTCCTTCTTTAATAGGACCGAGAATTCTTCTTATGATCTTACGCTCAGTTACAGCGATTTTCTGGATGTTTTGCGCTGTCAGCGGGTGGTAATAATTATACAATCATATGGTGTATCTGCAAATGTTCCTTTATCAACATTGTCGAGTCTATAAGTATTTTGGAAGAAAGAACCAAATAAGTTCGCTATATCCGCAGAATTATTGCCAGTAAAATTATTGTAAGACATTGTCGACAGAAGACCACATGTTTTCCTCCTAGTTTGCACAAAGTTCCAAAACATGGGACTTGTACCATATCGCATTTTACACCATATCGCGTTTTGAAATATCGCGTTTCGAGCGGTCCATAATTTAGTAAGAGGGTATCGCTTAGAGTATTTTCCGTCTATAATGCATGGTGAATTTAGAATCAGTGTACCATATGCAAATCCTTATCGACGTCGGCATCGGGTATTTCAGCGCATATTATACATCGCTGATTTCGTTTAAAATGATTTTCTTATAGAACCAGATTAGTATACCATAATACCAAAATTTGATTGGTGAGTGTGGCAATTCTCTGTTTTCCCATTCCACTGAGTACATCCAGCAGCGCAAAGACCCAAACACTTCATGTTTTACCATGTAATCTATCAGCGATTTCAACTTCTGTCTGAAAACACGTGCTGTGATGTTATGCATTTCCACCGGTGACTGCCTAGGAAGTAAGAGCTGTTGTATATCGTCCCAATATTTAGACGCCCGTAGTGATAAACATACGCAATTGCATCTTGCGGAGGGCAAAATCGTTAGTCTTCCAACATACGTCTTACTTTATCATACTTTAGATACATCTCGACAGTAAAGTTTTTAAAGGCTCTGGTTGAGGCAGTTTTATTATTCCGGTGGCGAAACATATTCTTTTCGTTTTTCCACTAAATGAAAGAGACTTGTAATGAGGACACACTTCAGTCATAGTGCCGATGAGAATATGCCGGCTCAAACTATAACCATCAGATATGGGTTGCTCCGGAATGCAAGGCGAATGTAATCGCGTATTTGCTGAGCAGAGAGCTATGTTTGACGCTGGTCTGTTGTTTCTCGTTGACTTCTTTCAGCCACTGTCAGCCAGCCTCTTGCGTTCATTCTGTTGAGAATGAAGCAGATCTGAAGCTTCAGAAAGCGTCCACCGTACTCGCAACCATGCATCCTCAAAACTTAAATGTGGTGTCGGCTACACAGAAGGCATAAGCCTATTATTCCCAGTTATTGACTTCTTAGAACAACACCTGAGATATTCTTGTTTTTGGCAAAATTCAAATTACTCTAACGTGTAAAATCGGCGTGGCACGAACTGTACTTTATCAATCCATTCATTGTAGCGGAGTTTTGTTTGAAGTATTTTTATCGGTAGATTCAAAACTGACGAGAAAACTGCTCTCGGAATCAAAGAATAATTATAGGAATAAAAGAAAACGAAAAACTGTCGACAATTTAAATTAATTACGAATTTGTTCTTAAAATTAGTATGGCCTCAAGAATATTAAAACTTGTACTTCTCTTGACTTTTCCACTTTCCCCAAGCCATCAAAAAATTAAATCCTGAATTTTTGTAGTTCGAAGTCGTTTCGATTTCTCATGGATGGGGAGGAAGATTTTTTTGATGGTTAATAGATGAAGATGACGGTTGGTTACTATTACTATGACATCGACGTTTTCGGTACTACCGAAAAATTATTTTAATCGATTGCTAAATTACATAGCGCCAGTTTGCCTCCATTTTGCTGATCATAATACTCTAACCTTGAGGTCGACATAAATTCCTGCCAATAATATCTCGTTACCAAGCAGAAACATTTCTCTAAGTATTAACGATGATTTTATTTCTGTTGTGAGGCTATTTAAGATGTTTCCTAAGTGGCATAGGTAGGCCATTCTTTATAAAATTGACCGGGGGTCAAATAAACTTATTGGATTTTCTTTTTTGTAACTAAGGGTAAGGTACATTTTGGGAGAAAAAAAAATATAAAATGCGGTATTTTTCCGACTCCCAACCCCGAATCCGATTCCGCAGCCCTGATTTTATCCATTTGGCTATAAACGGTTCTTAACGTTTTAAAATTACAAATCTAATTCTAAAAAATATCACTCCGTATGAATATTACTTCAAAAAATAATTGATGGGCAGGTATGTTTTATCAGAGAGTTGAGTGAGGTCCAAACCTCTATTTTAATATACAGAGCCCAATATCCAATCAAATGATATTTGTAATGTATTTAAACGTTGTTAATTATCCATAAACTTAAGATCTGTGTATTTTCACGTTAGCTTAAAGTCTACTTAAAATTTAGACTATTCATATATTACAAAAAGCTTTGCAAATTTCCCCCCCTCACATAACAGTATGACAATGACCACAAATATTAAAACTTTTAATTTAATCCTTAAATGATACAGAGTCCCCACATCCATAGTGTAAGCGCCCATCTCATTCTCATCCAACACCAAACAAATAATCAAACATTTTCATTTTAACAATATACAAAAGTTTTTTTATTTTTATTTTTTGGTGTTTGAGGTTATGTACAAAATATAATAACATGTTTTATATGCTAAACCAAAAAAAAAACTTCTAATTGATAATTCTGTTACTATACTGCTGCCTCCCAAACCCAAAAATCCTAACTAAAACCAGGCCACATACATATACATGAATATAAATTTGAGTTTTGCAAGCAAGCAGGAGGAATTTCAGATAATCTCGAGTTTTTTATTTTATTTTGTTGGTAGTTTGGTTTGCTGTTGTTCATCTTGACTGTGCTGGAGAAATTTTTAAAGAACAACAAATGAGAAAATAATTAAATTAAATTTAAGATTTATTATTGTTGTTGTAATCCATTATATTAATACGTATACTCATTAAACATACACACACACCCAAATATAAAAAACTGAAAATGATAATTGAAGATAATTAAAAAAAAATTTTTGTTTTTGTACTGTTGGTGCTTTTTGATTTTCTGAACTTCTCCCCCTCACAAGCCCATACATAATATTGTTTAGCGCGAGGGAAGTTTATATTTTGTCATTGTGATTTTTCCCATATTGTGCAAATCGATTTTTTTGTGGAAGATGAGATTTTTGGGGATTTTATTTAAATTTTATTTTACGAGCGCCAGAGATGATAATAATATTTGTGTTAATTGTTTGAAAAATTATTACTAATTTTATTTAATTGGAAAATGGTCTATATTTGTATATATATGTATGTAACCAACCATAAATTTATTGCGGAAAATGTAAAGCAGAGGACAACCCAAAACATATTAAACCAAATGAATTTTTTTGTTGCTGTTATATAAAAATTGAGATTTATTATTGCAGATGAGTGAAAAATGTTATGTGCCAAATGTATTTTAGATGTACATACATACTGTAGTTGTCGTCGCACCGTGTATTCCCAAAAGTTTTCTTATCTATGGCTGCACGAAACTTATATAAAAACACATTACAATGGAAAGTTTGGAAAAAGACTTCTTTCAACTTAACTTTTAAAATTTAGTAAACAAAGTGTGATACGATTTAATTTTTTTTTTTTAGTTTTTTGTGGATTTTCATGTACATACATATTGAATACAAAACACTAAAAACGCGATAAGACTATATATAGTGTTTTATGAAATTTGATATTATTGCTGTTGTTCATATTAATATGTATTATGTTATGTATTAATGTCGTTACAAACTACATACAATAGTTTTGTGCTTTTCCTGGCACATAACCAAACTTTTTTTTCTGTTTGCTTATTCCTAGTTATGTAGCTTTTGGCTTTGGATCAAAATTTTTTTTCGTTGATGATATGAGAATACATAAATCATTGCTTTACGATGAATAAGAGCACACACCACTGAAAGAATTTATCAATGTAAACAAATCTTTGTCGAATTGTTATCAAATAATTTATTTGTTTATTGACAAACATTTTTTTTTTATTTTTTACACTTTCTGCCGTAGGCACTTGGCGAAACACACTTAATACACATATTTTTAAATTTTTTTAAAAACACTTGTTAAATATTTCGCAAAATTACAAAAGGTTTAAAAAATCACTCGATCGATTTCGGCTTGTTAGATCATCATCATCAGAAGTATCTACTAAACTGTAAAAATAAAAATGTAGTTATATAGTTGGAAAAAGCAAAAAGTGAAACAAATAAAAAATGTGGGAGTGGTAAACAATAAAAATGGTGAGAGGTCAATGGCCGAATAACATAATTCCAGATGTTGTTGTTGTTTTTTTTATTTTTTTATATTTTTTTTATTATAACCCGACGTATTAGTCATTTTATGGGATGGTATGAGCATGGGAATAAAACAGTGCGGGGTCGGTAATTGGTGAGAAACGGATTTCTCTCTGTTCGTTGAGGATATTTTAGTTAAGAAATATAGCTTTTCGGATTTCGTAAGATTCTAAGTTGTCTAAACGTCTGATTTTTGGTTGTACATGTAATATTTCTAAATTGTTTAAACTGGATGTGTGATTTTCTAACGTTAAATGATTATAAAGGGATGATTCATGGCTACCAGATAAATGTTCTTTAACTCTAAGTTCAAAATTGCGTCCTGTCTGTCCGATATAAGAGGAACTTCGACTGCTTGGTGTTCAAATAAGTAAAAAACTCAAATGGAATGAACACATTGTTGCATTGGCTAAATCAGCTTCAAAAAAACTCGGGTTCCTGAATCGATGCAGAAGGTTTTTCAAATCGCATCAAATTCTCCAGATATATAAAACCTTCATCCGACCATGTATAGAGTATTGCTGTCAAGTTTGGGGAGGTGCGTCTGGTACCACCCTCCACTTATTGGACTGGGTTCAACGCCGCGCTATCAGAATAATACGGAATCCCAGACTTACTCAAGAACTAGACAGCTTACAGCATCGCAGAGATGTTGCAGAACTCTGCGTCTTCTACAGATGCTTACATGGTAAATGTTCTGCAGAACTATCGGAGAAAATACCACCATTCGTTACAACAACAAGAGTAACAAGAGGAACACCCGATGCACATAGGTTTTCGGTGAAGCTCCCGAAACCTCGAACTGAAGAAATCAAGCGCGAGTTTTTATACCTCAAAAAAGTGAAATTCGCTAATACACTTCAAATTTCCGAAAGAATACCAAATGAATAAATTTAAGGGAGCTATTAATCTTTACTTGCAGGATCGCGTATTGGGTGCAGAAGCTCTAACAGTTACAAGTAGCTACTACCGTTAATAAGTCCGCTCTGCATCCAATTAAAAAATGTATAAAAAAAAAATTCATTTCACAAAACCGCAATCGACATACAGACGTGTTTGTTTATTTTTCTCTGATTTGAAAATTTTAATAAATAATTTGATTTTGTGCAATAAATATTATAATTTAATTAAATTAGAACGAGATGTGTTGTGTAAAAATTAGTATTTTGTGAATAATAATATTGAATCATAATTGTGATAAACTGTCATGTACTGATTTACCTCCATCGGCAGCTGTGGTTACATCTTCTTTAACTAATATAACGACGATCATATTCCTGTATATTCTAGTCCTACTGTTTTCGGTGCTTGTACGACTTTTGCTGAAGTGGTAAAAAATCCTGCCGTTATGCCTGTTACAGCATCAACTACACTTGCTTCTCACAATGGTGCTCCGGGTCAACCAAGCAAATATGTAAATGCTACTAAAGTTAAAGTTAAAACTACACAGTGCATAATCTCTAAACCTATTTATGGTATTAAAAAAATTTCGGTTAATTTCGGTATACAAACGGTTACTCCAATGTTTTGGAAACATCTTTCAAGATACTCCTGAGGACGTCATCTTGGCTATGGCAAAAACCTGTTTAGATACAGGTAACTAAAATTACTAAATTAGTCCTGAAGAATTATAATCTGAATGATTTGAAATTCGTGTGCTTCAAACTGGGGTTTAAGGAAGAATTGCGTGCTTAGGCTCTGGATTATGCTACTTGGCCAATTGGTATTTTGGTTAGAAAATTTGACAACAAAAATAATTTCTTTTCGTTAGATTGGTTTAATTTTTAATATGTACAACTATTCCGATGTGAATGACAACCTGTTATATTTAATTTCCATTTCTTACATTTAGATTTTGCTTATATATCCCGGAAAAGTACAATTAATAAATGCCCTACTGCACCGTGGTTAAATTCATATAAATATTAAATTTAATGAAATGTAGGAATTTAACTCATAAAAAATATAAATTGTTTGGGTTAAAGCCAAGCATAAATTTTATTTTGAGAATCCTCATAAGTCATAACTCTAAGACAACGTGGAATAATTTAAAAAACTGGGTATTTCAAGCTCTACAGGTGATGCAGCCCTTGGATTGTCTGCGGAACAAATCTTATCTGGGGTTTGTAATATTTGTGAATCTATTGGGGTTTTGCCCTTACCTGATATTGATTTCTGTAGTTCTGGAAATGATGCCTTTCTATTTGATGGCGTTGATGAACTTACAGAGTTGAATGCGATTCGTGCAATTAAATCAGATTCAAAAGCTTATGAAATACTAGACTTGATACCTTCTATCACACCACTACCTAAAAAGAATGTTATTTCTGGTATTGTAAATATCAATCCGGGTACAAATCCGGCTGTAGCACTACTACAGCCTTTGTACATAAAGTTGATGATCTGTCGCCTACCTTGGACAAAAGGAATTCGATGCCTATTTTGGTGCTCTTGGATTTTTCTAAGGCATTTGATTGCGTTAATCATATCCAGTTGCTACAGAAGCTGTATTTGTATTATAAGTTTTATTAAGTTTTCTGCTATTATGTTGATGCAGTACCGTTCTAACTATTGAACAGTAAACACTCAAATTTATTCTATTGTGCAATAAAACATAATAAAAATAAAAAGTGCAGTGATAACAAAAATTTCAATAAAACATTTTGTGTAAATTATAGCTTTAGTTTGCATGAACTAAAATAAAATTGCTGTTTGCAATTGAAAATATTAATTTCATAAAGAAAACTATACGTGAACTATAAAGTGCAGAGAAAACAAAAAGTGATTAAACGTTGTAAGGTGTTAATGACTTAGATTCTAGGTCATTACACATTGCAATGCTCGATACCAATTTATTTTCAAAAACAACAAAAACTCCACGAACTCCACCACCAGGTAGTTTGCTTCAAATGACACAAATAAATCAAAATTCATTTGAAAACATGTCATCTATACAACAAAATTATTCTCCGATGTCGCCCAAACATATAATTCCGCTAACTCCGCAACTACTTCCACAATCGGGTCAACCTGAAGAGTCAAGCGATCCAACTGTGTCCACGCCGCTCATATCTACCTCTGAAGATAACGATGGATGGGCCACGGTCAACAAAAGGGGTAGAGGCACGAGTCCACTAACACCTAACACCAAATGTAAACAAATGAAGTTGAATGAGTACTGGTTAGCGAAACCTGCAGCTGCAGTGCCCTTATCTACAAGATTTCATAGTTTGCCCGAGGAAATCGAAGAACTACCCCAACCCAAAAAAATAATGGCGCCACCAATATTTGTGAGAGGCGTAGAAACAATCAATCCTTTAACTGGCTTGTTAAAGGAACTGGCTGAAGACAATTTCGATTTAAAAATAATTGGAAGTAACCAGGTTAAAATCCAGTTAAAAGTTGCCGAGCTGTACCCGTTGGTGATCAGAGCCCTAAAGGAGCGAAACACCGAATTCCATTCGTTCCAACAGAAAGTGGACAAAACCTACCAGGTAGTCATACGAAACTTGCATCCATCAATTAACATCGAAGATTTGAAAAGTGAGTTAGTTAATCTGGGCCACGATGTTGTTAATATCTGCAACATGAAGCAAAGTGGTACGAAAAAGCCACTCCCACTCTTTAAAGTTGAGCTTCGAATGAATGAATCAAATAGAGATATACATTCGATAAATAGACTGATGCATTCAGTTGTTCAAGTGGAAAAGCCACATGTCAAACGTGAAGTAGTTCAATGCACTACGTGTCAAAGATATGGACATACCAAATCGTATTGTAATCACAAACCCAGATGTGTGAAATTTACAGGTGAACACCTCACAAATCAATGTGAAAAGAAAACGTGGGGTTCAGAGGTGAAATACGTGCTCTGTAATGGTAGCCATCCAGCCAACTATAGAGGTTGCACTGTGTATAAAGAAGTTAAAACTCGCAGATTTCCACCTCTTAGAGAAAAAATAGTGGAGAAGTCACAGCCCGCTGCAAAACCGAATCCATCTTATCAGTTAGTTACTGGGACAACATATGCGCAGAAACTCAAAGATTCAATTGAAGATCAAACTTCGGAAGGAAATCGTACCAGAGAAAACAAATCAACAGATAACTCAAAAAATCATCAACATCTGCCCGAGCAATCTTCTACACAACGGTTGGAAATTATGATGGAAAAATTAATGACTAAAATGGACCCTATACTTAATCTTCTAACGACCATTGTCTCCAAATCATTTAATGTCCAGAACCCTTAAATTAGCAATCTGGAATGCCAACGGCTTGTCACAACATGGACAAGAAGTTAAAAGTTTCTTGATAGAACAAGAAATAGATGTCATGCTAATATCCGAAACGCATAACACCAGCAAAAGTTTTCTAAAAATACCCAGATATACCATCTACAACACAAATCATCCTGATGGAACAGCTCATGGTGGCACTGCAGTAATTATCAAAAACATGATTAAACACCATGAAGCAAAACAGTATAAGAAAGAACATTTACAAGCAACTACTGTAGTAATAGAAGATTGGCTAGGTCCTATAGCCATTTCGGCCATATACTGCCCACCAAAACATGCAATAAAAATGGGACAATTTGATCATTTTTATAATGCTTTGGGTCATCGCTTCATAGCAGGGGGTGATTATAATGCAAAACATCAACAATGGGGATCAAGATTGGTGACAACGAGAGGACGAGAATTATTAAAATCAATTCAAAAAAGTAATCTTCATCATGTATCAACCAGTAAACCTACCTATTGGCCAAGTGATAGGAGAAAGATCCCAGATGTCATAGATTTCTGCGTCACCAAAGGAATATCACGTAATTATATTAAAGCAATGCCATGATTGGACCTGTCATCAGACCACTCGCCTGTCTTAATCACTTTAGGAACAAAGATAGTGAATACACAGAAACAAGCAATGTTAAGCAACAATAAAACCGACTGGAATTGCTTCAGATATAAAGTAACAGAGAATTTAAACACAAATATCAAGTTAAAGGCGGAAACTGATATAGATGAAGCAATGGAACATCTCAATAAATGTATTCAGTCGGCAGCTTGGAAGTCCACACCACTACAAAATGAGAAAGGAAGAAAAGGAGAATGTTCGAATGTTGTCAAGAAAATGATTAAGGAGAAAAGAAAGTTAAGACAGCAATGGCAACGATATCGACTAGCGGGAGATAAACGTAAACTAAACAAAGCCGTCAAAAAGTTAAAAGAACTGCTTCTCAATGAAAAAAACCAGTCAATTCAAGAATATTTATCACAACTCTCACCAACAGAAAACACAGATTATTCACTGTGGAAGGCGACTAAGAAGCTCAAACAACCACAACAGCATATTCCGCCGATACGTAAAAGTGACGGCCACTGGGCGAGAAATAACGAAAAAAGGCTGAAGTATTTGCAGACCATTTTGAAAGGGTATTTCAACCATATCCATCAGAAAGTACGGAAGAACAGAACAACAATATTCAAAACTACTTGGAAGCACCATTGCAAATGGATCATACTATCACGAGGTTTTCTATATTAGAAGTAAGAACTGTAATACAGAGAGAGTTAAATCCTAAAAAGGCGCCAGGATATGATCTTATCACAGGAAACATTCTGCAACAGTTGCCAGATAAGGGTATTCGATTTATAACCTATTTATTCAATGCTATACTTAGGACAGGATATTTCCCTATACAATGGAAGGTTTCAAAGGTAATATTAATACCAAAACCAGGCAAGCCTCCAGAAGAAGTTGCGTCGTACAGACCTATAAGCTTGCTACCAATTATGTCTAAATTATTTGAAAACTACTACTTAAGCGTTTAAAGCCTATATTGTTGGAGAAGAAGCTGATTCCGGATCATCAGTTTGGATTTAGGCCAGAATTGAAGAAGCCCTCGAGGAAAAAAGATATTGTTCTGCTTTATTCATGGACGTAGCACAAGCTTTTGACAAGGTGTGGCATGTGGGATTACAATACAAAATTAAGCTATGGTTGCCACATGATTTCTACAGAATATTAACATCATATCTACTAGACAGATATTTTATAATAAAACATCATGATGCGTATACAAATATCCGCCCAATTAAATCTGGTGTACCACAGGGCAGCGTGCTTGGGCCGCTTGGGCGGATTTGCAGACGACACGGCAGTACTCTCATCACATGAAGACCCCAGTAAAGCTACAGAAGTTTTGCAGGAAAATATTAACATTATTCAGGCATGGATGAAAAAATAGCGAATTAAAGTTAATGATGCTAAGTCTAATCGTGTAACCTTTACTATGCGAAGAGGTACATGTCCACCAATACAATTGAATGACCAGAATATACCTCAAACTGATGAAGTGAAATGTTTAGGCATTCACCTCGACAAACGGCTAACATGGCGTAAACATATATGGACAAAAAGAAAACAATTGGGAATGAAACTGATAAAAATGTATTGGCTGATAGACAGAAAATCAAGTTTGTCGATTGAAAACAAACTACTGCTCTACAAAATGGTAATAAAACCTATCTGGATATATGGTATACAGCTGTGGAGAACGGCCAGCAACTCGAACTTGGACATTCTTCAGCGGTTCCAGTCTAAATTTCTAAGGATCATAGTAGATGCTCCATGGTTCGTATCAAACGATATAATTCACAGAGATCTACAGGTCCCAACAATACGGGAAGAAATTAGGGATTCCAGTGCCAGGTATCACTCAAGATTGAAGATTCATCCAAACGATCTGGCCAGCAAGCTTCTCACTACCACAACGATGGAAAGATTAAAACGACACAAAATTTTTAATTTGCCAAATAGGTTTTAGGTATTCCTTTAGACATTAATTTTTAAAATCACTAATGAATCGAACCAATAATAGTTAAATTTATGGGTTATTTTATACTAATCGTATTGTAAGTGAGATTTTATCAATGGATAAAAATACTCCGATCGTGACAATGTAAAAAGACAAAAAATTTACTGAATGTCTCACAATGAGATAGATTGTAAATATTTGTAAAATAAAGGAAAACAAAAAAAAAAAAAAATGTTGATGCACTCATATTTATGTAATCGTAAGCAGTTTGCGAGGTATGGTGATGATCATTCCTGTATTGGTGGAATACTTGCTGGAGTGTCTCAAGGATCCATAATGGGTCCTTTGCTCTTTTCTATTTATTTACATGATCTATCATGACGAATCCTAAATTGTCGGTTTCATTTTTATGATGACGATTTGCAACTTTATATTGGTGGTAACTTATCAGAATTGAATAAAATGGTCATGCGACTTAATTCTGACATTAGAAATATTTTTTTGTGGGCCAAAAATAATTTACTTTCAATTAATGCAGGTAAAAGTAAAGCATTATTTCTTTCTACAAATAAGGACTGTATCGAAAATAAATTATCCACAAAAAAAAGCCATTTTAAACACAATAAAACATTTTTAAGTATTATAAAATGATGTTTAACATAAAGCAGACTTCTAATTAGAAGATTTTATGTTTAAAACATTTGAGAAATTATTTTCTAAATACATAGCGAATTTTTAATTTGATGCCTTTAACTTAGATTCTGCACAGTAGTTTTGTTAATTTGTCTGGTTGCTTTGGTCTAACTTTTTGAACTTTGTTAAATTTTCTGCTAGTTTACCATTATTTTTCAAGTACCCCTTCGAAATTGGCCAATATCTTTCAATTGGTCAAAGTTCTTGTGAATTTGGCGGAGTTTACTGTTTTTCCACAAAAGTGATGCAGTGGATTTTTAACAGCTCCAAATTAATAATGGGCAGTTTTAGCATACAATTTTTTTTTCCACTTTGTTTCGGAACTTTCTGTTTCTTATATGTCTTCAAGTCGCACGCCTTATTTTACCCGCTGGATCATTCCTATGCTAGCACCCACATAAATCTCTGACAGACATTGATTTATTTTTGCGAATTTCACTCACAATTTTGGCTCTAATTTGGGATTGCTGGGACCTTGTTTTCGACCGTTTTTTCGGAAATCCTTTACCGTACCATGTTCCCCAGACTTATTAATTATTTTTCTCACTGTATTTTTACTTATATTTTCGCGCTTTGCTAAATTTCTAAACGAAACACCTTTTTCAATGCAAAATTTGTGCAAAATTCGTTTACGCACTTCTTCTTCAATTCGTGGCATTATTACAACAGGGTAACAAATTGTAAAAATCACATGCACTATTTACCAGCAAAAAGCTACTCTATCTAACGGCACTTTTCCGTTACAATAGAATTAGAGCAAGGCGAAGAAAACTGAAACTTAAAACTTTGGTTGTTCCGATTTTCAGCTATTGTGATTGTGATGTAATTTATAACAATAACCTTTAGACGTACCTATACTTGAGGTTTCATTTAATAATTATAAATACTCGATATATATATATATATGATAGAAAGTTTGATCATGTCTCTATATAATTCTTGGATGCGGCTTATTTCATTTTTACTGCTATAGAACTGCCGTTTTTATTTTTCATTTAATCAATTCGGGTATGCCATTGTATTTGGATGAGAAATTAAATTTTTCCCGCATGCACAAAAAATATTTAACTTGCCTGTTAACAGAACTAATGTTAGAAATAATTCAGCATTGATAAATGCAATTATCACCTGAAACAGCTTACCTTTGGAGGTAAAATATATCAGCTCTCTAGGCTTATTTAAAAAGGGTCTGCTTAAATTGATAACTGAATATCGATTATGGGAGTAGTTTGTACATGTTCTTATTCCTATTATACGATGTTAATTTTTATTTTGTTCTCTTATTGTAGATTTGTAAATATGATTGTTATTCTAAAACTTCGGCTTACTTAACATTTTAATAAAATATTACTAGAACTACAGCTTAAAATCATTTGAGAATTCAACTTTATTCATGCACGGCAAATTTCATCATAATCGGTTAAAAATACCCAAGTTACAGGCAAATTTTCCGTATTCATAAACTTCATCAAAAAATCGTTTAACAATTCCATTTCCATCGTACCTGTCAAATTTCATCACTATCATATTCAAAATTACCAAGAAAGAATCCCATTTCCATCGTACCGTCGAATTTCATCCTTATCGTTTATGAAATAGCCAAATTACAAGCTAATCGACCATTTTCCAAAATTCATCTAAGAATCCCACTTCCAACCAAGTTAAAGGCAAATTTTCCGTATTCATAAACTTCATCAAAAAATCGTTCAACAATCGCAATTCCCCGGTGGCACAGTTGTTAGCATGTTTGCTTTAAGCCCCGGACGTTCCGGGGTCGATTCCCGGCGGGTGATGAAAAATCACGGCTGGTTAATGTAGGATCAATGAATTAATCATTCATTATCCGTTGAAAAAATGATTTCAAAACTTCACCATGAAGCGGCCAAATCCCTCGCCAGCGAAAAAAAAATCGCGTTTCCATAGTACCTGTAAAAATTCATCATAATCGTTTAAGAAATATCCAAGTTACAGGATAATTGGCCATATTTCAAAAATCTATCCAAAAATCATTTAATCCCATTTATATCGTACCTGTTAAATTTCATCAAAATCGGTTAAGACATGTGAATCCAAAAATATCCGAGGCTCATGTTAATGTTTCGTAACAAAAGAAGTTTTACAGGTTGGGCTGTTAACCCAAGGCGATCCCCTCTAGAAGGACCACAGCCCTCACACTTTAGCCTACTCTTCTCCTCCTCCACTCTCCTCCTCCTCCACTCTCCTCCTCCTCCACTCTTCTCCTCCTCCACGCTCCTCCTCCTCCACTCTCCTCCTCCTCCACTCTCCTCCTCCTCCATTCTCCTCCTCCTTCACTCTCCTCCTCCTTCGCTCTCCTCCTCCTCTACTCTCCTCCTCCTACAAAATCGGACCACTAAACAGGCCTTGGAGTCGGCACCAACGAAAGTAGGACCTTGTGGGAGACCACCTACCCGATAGATGGACGCCGTTCAGAGGGACTTATACACACCCGGACACCGTGTCTGGCGTTCTCTTGCGGCGGATCGAATTATTTGGAGGAGCATCGTAGAGACGGCCAAATCCCTTTATGGGATGTAGCGCCAGCGGAAAAAGGAAGAAGAAGGATTTTGGATTTCCAAATAATACGAAAAGTAATGCATTACCTGCGGTTTACAAAAAAAAACATGGTTATTCCGGAAAACTGACATTTTTATTTAGTTCATATTATTGCTACATTTTAAATTATTACATATATTTTAATTTTAAAAATTAGCACTTTATTAAATATGGAGCTATTTTCTAGTTGAAAATATTTCTACCATTGTAAAAATTGGCTCTGTGCCACATGGTATACTCTACTAAATCTAAGCCATTATTTGTGCTACAAATCTGTGTTCCAAATTTGTCACCAAGTTATAAAATGATATTTCGTAACGCCTTTAGCTTAATTAAGGAAAGGTTGCATCTAGCCGTCGGCTGGAAAGTTTCATTCATTTTCATTTTAAAATGCAAATATTTTGAGGTGAGGTTACCAGGTTATTTTAAAAATTGTTTCATAAAAATTGTATTGTTGCAAGTGCCCGATAAATAATTGAATATCCTTAGATGGATATGTAAAGATATAAAGACAACATTTTTATATTCCAAAAACGAAATAAAAGAAAGAAAAGATTTGTTACAAAACATACTGCTTGGCAAACGGTAAAAAATATTCCGGATGTTGATGCATTGTACCAAGAATGATTTGAACCTCCGAATATATGTATTTTTTTTATTCTATTTGTTCCATGAATCGAGCTTCTTCGAATGCCAGATTTATGAAATTTAGCACAACCTTTTATATAGACAAATTAAGAATTTTGGATTAGAGATGTGACCTATTAAATGCTGTTACACATTTTATTATTTTCTGCAAAGTTATTTTAAAATCGAGGGGTTTTGTACAGGGTTTCTCTTTATTACTTTTCGTAACACAAAATTTATTTATGTCCGTGACGCTCGCTAATACCATCGGCTAACGAAAACCAAAATTCTATATGAATGTAGTCATTCAACAAAATACCATTTCCACAAAAAGCTCTCCTCAAGCTTTTTCCCATTGAATAAACAATTTGTTGTTATTGCTGATTTATGAATTGTATTGAAAATTGAAAATTTATTGTCTTGAGCATTATTTATACATTATATAGTAGTACAGTACATAAGATATATGTACATAAGAGTATATACACATAGAGAGTATTAAGTATTTATATTTTATAATACACAAAAATAAAATAAGAAGATGACAAAAAATAAGTAAACGATGAAGAAGAAAACGAAGTAGAACAAGTAGAAGAAAATAAGTTGTATTTTCTATTAAGAGTTTAATCGGAATTTAATGTTTTGCTTCAATTTAACAAAAAAATAAAATTATTTATTTATAATTCGAAAGAAATAAAATTAAAATCAATAAATAAAAGTTTAAAATTAATATTTTTTTACTGATTTCATCGTTCATTGCCTCAGTTATTGAAGTTATTTGTTTGTCTATTTAATAACAACACAACAGAACAAATATGATGTTGTAATAGGTAATCGATTGGGATTACATTAAGTTTAAAATAAATAAAGCTTAAATATGTACAATGTACATATTAAATATTATAGATAGTTGAACAATTTAAGAATAGCCCAAGAACATTTTTTTTTTAAAATTTAATACAATACGTTGCTGGTTGGGAATTATGCAACTTATGGAAGCTTTGTGTAACTAATAAGCTTTAAATCAGAACTTGATTAGGTATGGTTAAGGAAATGTATCGCTTTCTTGATTGTATACAAAGTAGATTTTAATGAGAAAAACATTTTGTATTGTGGTGAATTTATAGTTGTTGGTTACTTTAATCCTCTTCATCCTTATAAATTATATCCCGTCCATATTTACACAATCGAGTTCGTAGACCGTAAACAAGTTAAAAAGAAAATGAACTTAAATTTCCTGTTTTATTCCCTCAACTTTTTTCTGCCGTAAATATTTAATTTTCCTGTTATCTTTAAATATTCAAGGGGATACAATATGTATATATGGTAACAAAGAAATATACTCTTATATACCATAAATAGGAATCGTGGATAGATATATTCGGATCAAATTTGGTACTTTAAATTGCCAACGAAATGTAATTTTCCATTTTATTGAAAAGTTATTAATAATTTCCTCTTTGTTTAAAATAATTGGTCCTGTAACATATTTGAATTGTACAAAGAGACATACATTGAATACTACCTTAGCGTTTTATCTTAGTATTTGAGCATTCAAGCTAAACTAATTTGTATTGAACCGCTGCCACATTTTAACATTTTTTTGAAAACGTATACTAAAAACTCGTAAAAGTACTTTCAATATTATTTGAATTTGAATGAGGACAACGATACACAGTAGTAAATGATTTTCTCTATTTTTGTGAAAATAAGGTGAATACAAATATACGACTTAAGCAAACTTTTGGAGCTTGTGAATATTTTAAAGTCGTATTGAATTCAAACCATTCAAATTTATTTCATTTTATTAAAACTCAGAAATAATTCGTTCGCTACCAGCCATCGGTTTGTTGTCAGAAACTGCCGACACACACACATATATGTATGTGACGGACGGTTTTGGTCAATTTATGAAAACATGTTGAAACGCGTGAATTCGCTTCGTAATGTCTAATCCAATTGGGATCATGTACTCCCGAAGAAAATCCTGAGCTGTGGTGGACAATTTTCCCAGGAAACCCTAGTAGCGAAAAATCCTCCTTCTCAGGATTATGGTTACCCTGGAAATTGATTACATCATTATAGTAGCAGGTCCTATTAGCTACCTCTGATCCAATTCTGAACTCGATTTGTTGTTTAGAATGTGGAACGCGATTCGCTTCCAAATCTATCTGACAAATAATGTCGGAATCTACACTTTTACTTTACCATTTTTACCCAATGAACGTTTTAATGGGCAGTTCATATGACGAATTAATATATTACCAGAACTATAAAACATCGATTAAAAAATGTCATACATATTCGTCCTTTCGTCCTCGTTGAGCAACATTAATTTGTTATCAGAACAAGGACACAAATCTTCAGAAAAGACCCACTCTACGCAATTCATTTCACTTAAGCTTTGGTTTATTTTTTAGAAATAATTTTCTAATAGGAAAAATGCTACCCGCATATAACGCCGTATAATTTTATTGAATTGTAGAAGCTGTCGTACTGTACAAGCTCATGTTGTATGAGAGTTATTTGTATTTTATAAAATTGTTCATTTTTATTAGGTTATGTTTGCCTGTTATAACAAAAAATTTTCAATTGAAATTATCTGACCAAGATCAAACTTCGAAAATTTCTGTTGAATCTGTTCAAACAGTTTTTTCTTTAAATATTAACAGAGTACATACACGGAAAAAAATAAACTGGTCCTCAGCTAAGAAAACGGACTTTTAATTCAAGAAAATGTACTTTTTCTTGATTTAAAAGCTAATTTTCTTATTTCTATCGAGTTTTTCTTTATTTCAAGAAACATAATTCTTATATGAAGAAAAACTCGATAGAAATAAGAAAATTAGCTTTTAAATCAAGAAAAAGTACATTTTCTTGAATTAAAAGTCCGTTTTCTTAGCTGAGGACCAATTTATTTTTTTCCGTGTAACATCGTGAAAAAATACCAGAATATTTAAATCACCTCAAAAGTAGGGAAGGCTTCTTGAATTTTCATTTGCTATCTTTTAATTTTCAAATGGTCCAATTCCAGTAATTCAGATTTTTCACGTTCAATTTGCTAACGACGCCCGATCGTCAATTTTTCTCCGTGCTTTCAGTAAATGCGGCTTTTTTCTCGTTGTTGCCGTCTAGTGCAACATCGCCTCTTTTCGTCTTCACGTAATTCATATTTCAGTTCGAGCAGCCGCTGTCTTTCCCCTTCTACCCGTATTTTTGGGAATGGTTGTAACCACTTCGATGTCCTGGTGCATGTTTTAGATGTTTTAAAGGATTGCGATCAATGGCAAGTGATACCGGAATGATTTTCGTTGACCCAGCAGATTTGTTAAGAACTGGAATAATTGAAATTTTGTTGGCTTGAAATCTAATTTTGTTCGCTTAAGAGGTATCATATGGCCATTCATCTCAATATCCTTGGTTGTTTATTTTCTTCATGGTCGGGTGTTTCTGTTATCTTACGTTTTCTATTATGTTGGTGGCTCTGCTAGGGCCGTGGAATATTGGAATTCGAACGATTTCATCTTGTGCTGGGTGAGTTTTCTCAATTCGCCGAGAATTGTATCTGGATGGTGGAACGCTGTTTTCTAGTTCTTAACGAACGAGAGCTTTTTTGTAATACTAGTTTATAGGTCGACAGAAAATTAAATGAAAGTAGACTGAATTAACAATTTTTTAATTTAATTCATGTAATTTCTAATATGCAACCGATCCTAAGACCATTTTAATGAGTTTTACAGATAACACGTAGAAGTATATTAGTATTTACGAACAAGTATTTATCACCCCAAAGATAGACAGGTTTCAATATTTAATGATTTTAATTAGAAATATTAGAAATTACATGAATTAAATTAAAAAATTGTTAATTGATAAAATTTGCTTACACAGTTATAGAGTTGTGTGAATGTGACGAAGAAAAATTTGTAAGAGAGTTTACCTGTATTAGTATAATTCGCTAATACAACTTGCACAGTACATTCTGTATATATAGAATGTAAATTGTAGTATAATCAGTCCAGTCGCCGCGGTCTGATGAGAAGGATTGATTTTTTCATAATCATAAGCTCATTAGTTCGAAACTGGATTAAGTAGGTTCGCTTACAATTTTTCAGAAATAGTAACTTCAAATAAATTAAAAAAGAAAGTAGACTGAATTAGGCGAAGTTTTGGAATATGTCCAACTACAATGGAACTTGGCTATTTCTTAACCGATTTTAGCGAAGTTTGGCATGCGTGTTGGAAATGGAGTTCTAAAATGATTTTTGAATGAAGTTCTGGAAGTTTGACAATTATGATGGAACTTGGCTTTTCCTTAACCGATTTTAGAGAAATTGGGTATGCGAAATGGAAATGAGATTATAAAATGATTTTTGGATGAAGTGATGGAATATGGCCAATTAGAAAGGAACTTGGCTATTCCTCAGCCGATTTTACTGAAATTTGACATGTGCGTTAGAAATGAATTCTATAATGATTTTTGAATATAACGTTATGAAATATGAAATGCATGTCGAATTTCACCATAATCGATTAAGGAGTAGCCTAGTTCTATTCTAGTTGGCCAAATTTCAGAACTTTACCCAAAAATCATTTTAGAATCACATTTCCATCGCACATGTCAAATTTTACCAAAATCGGTTAAGAAATAGCCAAGTTCTATCTTACTTGGCCTTATTCCAGAACCTCAGATAAAAATCATTGCAGAATCCCATTTCTAACGCACATGTCGAATTGCATCATAATCGTGTGAGAAATAGCCAAGTTCCATCGTACTTGGCCATATTCCAGAACTTTATACAAAAATAATTTTAGAATCCCATTTCTAACACACAGGTTAAGGTTTTTCGTAATCGGTTGGTTGGTTCGCCAAGTTCTATCCAAATTGGCCATATTCCAAAAATTCACTTAAAAATCATCAAAATGGTTTTGCCCTCGCAGCGAGGCCTTTCGTTCGTTAAGGGCTAGTACTGAAACCAGTTGTCCAATTTTCAAATCTAGTATCTTCGTGGTTCATTTTGCTCGTTGTTGTAGTTGATGCGAATATTCTTGTGACCACTTTTTTATAAAGTCTTCTTTTATTTATTAGGCCAACTACCATCTGGCCATTGAGCTTATATTGTCGTCTGAAACTCTGACTTTAGAATGGGTTAACATAACCGATAGGATCTCCAATTAAAACGTGGCCCGGATTTAAACGGTTAGATCATTGGTCATTGGTGAAATTTGCATTGAATTAAGGTAATGAGTGTAGGCTCGTGCACTCGTAGATAAGGTGGGCTGACTCGTTCACGTGCAATTAGGCACCACAATGTAATTAACTCGCGAAAATCCAACTAGGTTAGGTAGTCCAAGGAGAAATAAATAACACCGATTCTATTAACTATTGCTCGTTTATTTAGCACAAGTTTCACTTTTATAAACTATTTATTCTGCGGTTTAATACTTTGTTGTTCGCAGTTTGTTACTCACAGATGATTTGCAATTTTTATTAATTTGTTGTTGCCGCTTCGGATGAAAGAAATAAAATATTTACGCCAGTCGACAGAAGATTTGCTTGCATAGTGCATGTGCTGATACTTAGATGGCGCGACTATTCAATTCGGCCAGTTTTACTTTTCGGACACTTTATGTATTCCTCTTAGTAATGGATTCTTATTTTTTGACATTTTGACATAAATAAGTAAATAAACATAAATTGGGCAAAACATTAAATAGGTGAGTAAACATAATAATTTAACATATTTGTAACTAATTTTAACATTCCCATCTACTTTTAGAATGTGTATCATTCTGTGGATTCAGCGATGCGACTGGAATTTGGAAAAGATGACCTCAGATGAGTATTTGTTTCCAAGATTTGTGTTTCTTTGTGTTGATTTTTGTTCCCTTCTTTTTTAGGCATATTCCTGGTTTCTACCGATCCCGAACAATGAGCACTTCCAATTAACTGATGGAGAGCTTCTTGCATTTCTTGAGGTGATATAATTTTACCTCGTTAGCTTTAGCTTATTGATAAACCGTCTACAATATGATGTTATTCTTTGAATCTTCTTTAAATTTGAATGTTTCAGTCTTACCTCTGAATTATGAATTAACCAAGTTGTTGGAGTGTTTCCTAAACTTGGACCGCTCCACCATATTTGATGTTTTTCGAGACATTCAGCTTCTGTAACTCTGTTACAGAGATTCACAGTCTAACAATCAACCAACAAATGTCTTAAATCGGTGCGGTTCTGCTTTGTTTTGGAAATTTCGACCAATGCTTTCGCCATCAATCACGCAAATAATAAGGCGCCACACAATTCTAATTTGGCATTTGTTAAGTTTGTTTTATTGGTGCATTCTCTGTGTCTCTATTTATTGGTGTCTCTGTGCTTTTTACAAGTTTACACATTATCTTATTTTTTAGAGAGTCAGCTCAGGACCCTGAACTCTTTAGGGCGTATTATATTTTCCACTATCCATCATGTGCTACTGATTCTTCATCTTTACCTTTTATCACATGTCGATCTTATTAGGTATACTGTACTCTGGATCTGCCCATAACAAATTACTGATATGTGGTATTTCCAAGCATTAAAATTGTATTCTGGCAGATCCCTCACTAGATGATGTACTAATGACGCGCTTATTTCTCATTGTGATACTCCATCTTTAACTCCTCCCGCTCCTTTAAATTCTACATGCGTTTTTTTGCTCTGTATATTTTGTTTTTCGCTGCATCATGAGTTATGAAGGATGCTTGCGAACCTGGATTAATTAGCACTCTAAACAGTTGTGGGTGATCCCCATTGGTTGGAACTCCTACTAACGCTGTACTAAGAAACACCTGAGCTGCTGTTGTTGTATTATCTATCACGTGTTTCTCAACAACTGTATCTGTTTGTTGTTGCCGCTAGGTTGCGGTTGGTAAGGGATGCCGATTCGATTTACTTCCTATTGCTTCTAGTGATGAATTTCTTCGGAAGTATATGTATTAGCAGGGCATCAAATTTTCCTTCACCAGTCAAAATATTATTGGTGTTATGAATACCTTCACTTGTGATATCGTACATTGTAATCAGTTGGTTGAAATATGCCGATGCCCGAACTCTTTTGTTGTTGTAGCGATTATGTATTCCAGGCCACAAGATAGCAGTTGATTCAAGATGTTTTATTATTTTAGCAGCTGAACCTCCTAAATGGCTTTTTAAGTAGTTGATCCTGAAATTTGGAATTTCTATATTCGGTAATCGGATGACTATTGTGTTGATGATTCTCAATCTCTATTGTAATTTTTATTACAATATCATCATACGCCTGCTTAATGTAGTGGCAGTAATCCTCCACGAAATATTTTGATTTGAATTCATCTTCTTATGAACCCTCTATATTTATTTTGTCGTTGAGATTCATTATCTGTTCCATAATCCTCTTCATATGTTTCGAAAAAGTTTTAGCGTTTGTTTGTACAGGGTTCTTATCTTTATATTTTGGAACTTCATCATCTGGTCGATCTTTTCCTGTTGGTTAAGACGGAATTTGTTCTGTTCCCAGGTGAGCTCTGTTCCACTCTCGATGTTGGTTTGGTGAAAGATGAACCCGCTGATGTTGTTTCCGTCGATGTAAGTGGTAGCCCGCTGTTTGATCGTTTAGGAGGTCGTAAGTCTCCGCTATCTTATTTCTTGTTTCGAAATAAGGATAATTTAGCTCCAACCTCCAACCAATTGTTGATGATATCATCCGTTGCGACATATTCTGTAATAAGGATGAACATGCCATATAAGGATGAACATGATGATTATTGATTACACTAACAACAACATTGACAAGTTATACATTTGGTGTCAATTGGAACTTAATTTAATCGTTTAATATTAAGGAAGTCAGCTTGAATAATTGAAACAATTTATGGATCTTTGAATTAAATCGGATTTATAAGAAAGTGCTAAGTTTTTTTGACTCGAAATTTTCCTACAATACTCGAAAGATTTCACTTAATATTTAGAACCATTGTGTGTAACTCGATTCAAACAAATTTATATTTATGTGTGTGTGTGAGTATGTAGAAAACATCGATTTTAACAGATGCTTTTTTTATTTTTATTTGAATATGTATTTTTACGAGTTTTGGTGCGAAGGAGGATAATATTGTGCTCGTTTCAATATGGCTCGAAAAAATTAACAACAAACATTTTTTTTTGTTTCATTTTATTTCGGCTGCTGATGTTGTTGGTACAAATTTGAATTGGGACTAGTCATAAAAAAAGGATATATTCGAGCAAAGTACATACATAACATATTATTATTACAAATATTTATATACTTTGAATAAACTTCAAATAAGGATTTCTGTTTATTGACTGACTGATTTGTTACATAACATTTTTTTTTGTTGTTGTCGCAAATTGTTATGATTTTTTTGTGCACGAGATTTATGCTTATGTGAATACACATTTTTTGGTATAATATGTGTTGTGTGTGGAAATGAAATTTATGGATATTGTATGCGCTGTGATATGATGATGATGTGTGAAAATTGTTAAATATGTTGATGACTTGTGCATAATATTATTCATGAACCGTGTTATTTATATTTATCGTTTCAGGTATACCTAATTTTTATGGATTCATCAGGTAAAATAGATTATGTTTGCACCATCTACATACATAATTTACTCTGTATACAATACAGCAATAATCGAATTAATTTTTTTTACAAGTGCACATAAGATGAACACATACAAACCATTTCGATTAAATTGAAACGATTCAAAATAAACGACTATACAAGAGAATTGATACAAAAAAAAAAAATCGAAGTCAATAAAAAGAAATTCTGAATAGTTTCTTAATACAATCGATTTATTTCAATAAAAAGAATCTTTTGATCGTGGAAGATGAACAAAAGTAATAAAAATAATCCAAACAATTGATTTCATATTTTCGGTTAAAATTGTCTTTCAGTACCATCCCCGATTTCGATTGTATAGTATACTATATAGTGTTTCTACAATAAAGAAAATCTAATTTTATGGCGGCGTACGAACGAACGATAGCAACTGTGAAGAATAAAAGTAGAATAAAGGAAATAAAGTTGTGGTAAGTCTATTTGGTGTGCCTTTATTTTGTTTTGGTGCTTTACTGGGACGTAAGTAATGAATGGTTTTTATAATGGCGAAGTGTAAATGGAATTCGTATAGGCCAGGCCAGAGTATCGAAAGGGTTTAGCTGAATTCCAAAACAACCCTAGTAGAATGTACTCTTTACTGAATTTCAGCTACCGGAAAGACATTCCAGAGAACATTAGAGCTGTTATCAGCAGAGGATACTGGGTGAAGTGTCCTTTTTTTACTGAAAAGTGTAGCATAAGAAAAGTGGCGCTGAAAAACGATACACCGAACACGCTTGCCTTAATACCCGCAAATCTCGCGGCAGCAACCGTCACTTATGTATGCACCGAGTACCCACCGGACGAAGCAAATTGTCACCATCGTGAAACACCATTAAGCACATAAAGAGGCTTGGGATAAAACGGACAACGGTGTCACCCGATGGTGTCGCTGTGCCCTTCGTTGTTCCGCACTATAGAAACAGGGTTATTCTCTGGATGGCTGGGCTACTTTTAATTTCTGGCCATGTAGTCGTCTGACATAAGCGATTCAAGAGCACTTATCGTGAAAAGATTTCGGCTCATGTTTGACTGATGTTGTATCTTCTGCAGTTAGGTTTTGTTTGCGTACCGATTGATTTTTTTTTTGTTGAATTTATTGATTGATTGATTGATCAGCATATACGACCAAGCCTAAGCAAGAGTCCCGGTTGGCACCGGTTCAAATCCCAACTTCCAAATCCCAAGTTCCAATATAAAACAATGTATTCAAAATACGACGTTTAGGTATAACACAATACCAATGAAAATTCTCCCTACATATTAAGAAAGAATACATTCAAAATACTAACTATGTTAGTATCTACTATACATATCGATTGCTTAGTGAATATCGGATTTCTAATATTTTTCAAGAAATGGAGAAAACGAGATTTTTGACAGATAATACCATACGCTTTAGGGCCGAGCAAAGTTGAATGTGGAACGTGTTTTATTGGTTTTTAGGTTAAACCAGTCGCACAGAAAGACGCGACGTGTTGCATTCTACATTTTGGTATCAAAATATCATTTTTGAAAAAATGTGGTTTAAGGCCGATATTCACTAAGCATCGATATTTAAACGCCATAAAATTGTTTATATGTTTGTATCATGGGTTTCGGAAACGGCACGATTGATTTTGATAAAAATTGGTGAGGGGGGGGGGGGTTCGAGTACTAGGAAGCTACTACGACTACAACTAGTCTTGATTTCAGGAAAATTCGTTTGATGGTTCCTCCGGTGGGGCCCGGGTTCCATTTTTCTTAAAAAAAAAATCAAATTATTGTGGTTGCGTTGGTTTTTATTTATTTCTTGTTTTGTGACTTTTGTTATCAATTGGATTTCTGCAAAATAGCCTAATACAATCTGGAAAATGGCCAGTTTGAATGGAACTTAGTCATTTCTCAATCGAAAGGGATGAAAATCGGTTTGTATGATGAAAATGGGATTCCAATATGAGTTCCAAATGTGGTTCTGGAAAATGGCCAATTTAAATGGAACTAAGCCATTTTTCAACCGATTTGGGTAAGACTTGAGTAAATTTCCAATTTCGATGGAGTTAAGAAATTCAGACGTGAATTGGAGCGCCCCTTCTGGCTGATCTCTGACTGAATCATAGCTTTTATATGCTTTGGAATCTCCAGTCAGTTGGTCGATAATTTCGGCATTGATCTTATCTTCGTTTTTATACAGTGGCGCTAGTATAGTTCGATTCTTCATTTCTTCATATTTGTGATTGGCGAGGCCATTTCCGAACACTTCGTTAATTACGTTGTCATTAGACAGGAAATCCTCCGGTAATTTTATTTCATCAAACTGGTTAATCGGAAGTTTCCCGTCTCCCAATTGCAACAAATAATTTGCGAATTCTATCTGTTCGACATCGATACGCATATTTCCACCAGTGAAAATGAAGTGAAGTGTCTCCAGAGGTTACTTCGTTTAATTAATGAACCCAGCAGCACACTTTGGTTAGCTCGTGGCTGAACGGGCAAGTATTGACGAAAATAACCTCCCAGGACCATAATCTTTCCTTTAAATGGCAAATTAGAATTTCCAGTTTTGTGCAATAGTTGATCAATGTTGTCCAGTCCATATTTTTTCGGCTGCTCTAACTGATCTCGGTTTTAGTTTAAGATCGATTCAGATGTTAATGGAACTTTGAATCCAAAGGTCTTATGTGCAGTTCGTCCATGCGGTAGTAAAATCGACGCAATTCCCTGCAGACCCTGCAGGATGTAGTATACACCAATACCTCGATTTGCGACGTTTCGAATTGCGACGGTACATTTGTTACTACCAAATTTCAGTTTTGCGTCGCTTAAATTATTCGTTGCATCGTTACTTAAATGTTTTCTTTCTTGAAATACGTCAAGGTTATTTAATTATGTTGCTATTTTATTTACAAGACGCATTTTTATGGAACGAATTACCGTCGCAAAGTGAGGTATGGGTGTAGTGTCTTATAGATAAAAGTCTTGCCTGTGCCAAGCATTTCGTACATGCGTATGCCAAGGGTAGTTGAGTATCGATGTTGAAGTCTTGTTCGTTTAGCTGGTTCTCATAGTCGTCAATATTATCCATACCGAATCGTTCCATCCAGAAGCGGAAATTTCTGCCTTCTGTTGCTTCTGTGTTTAGCTTGTATGCGATGATCCGATACGCGTGTTCGATTCCTTCTTCGTCAGACTTGCCAGTTTGTCCGGCTTCTTGGATAAAATCTTCACATAACAGTTTTCGAGAGAATCAAGGATCAGGATCTGTACGAACTACGTTCTCATTTTTTTTTTTTTTTTTCGCTGGCGCTACATCCCATGGAGGGATTTGGCCGCTTCATATTGAAGTTTCGTAATCAGTATTTTAATGGAAAATGAGTGATTAATTCATTGATCCTACATTAACCAGCCGTGATTTTTTCATCACCCGCCGGGAATCGAACCCGGGACCTCCGGGGCTTAAAGCAAACATGCTAACAACTGTGCCACCGGGGCGGCACACCGGGACGTTCTCATTACTCTTGGCATTTTTGACACGGAAGATTCCTGCAAACCTTCTATCCACTGTTGATCGCCGTATACGAGCCCTTGGGCAAGACAGGCTTGCTTGTGTTTATGTCGCATATTGAGTGTTGTTAAACATTAAAAGAGTTTGAAACTTGTTGTGTTCTTAACGTGATACAACCACAGTCGCATGTCATTAAGTTCCGGTTGGGCGGCATAATTTACATTATTAATTCTGCCAATGACGTGTAGACGACATTTTCTAGGCACCCATTTACTTGATGTTCCTACCCATTTATAATGTTCTGGTATCTGCCATTAATAATGGTAAACTATTTCCGAAATTCTATTTAAACGACGGTCTTGTTGTTCTTGTAGTCTCAACGCTTGATTATGTAGGAAATAGGCGTCTAATATTGAATTATTCCGATGTCTGCCAAATCTTCTTGTACTTGCTCTATATTTGTGATTCTGTATTAAATATATCTATTGGCAGTGTTAGCACTATTTTACACAATCATCTTAAGCTATTAAAAGATTAGTGCAAGATGGGTTCCCCGAATGTTGACTATGGAACAAAAAAAATATCTAGTGGTAACTCCTAAGGTAATATTAGAAATGAGTGAAGGCGATCCGGTTAAATTTATAAACCAGATAGTCACCTCACCTGTGATGAAACGTGGATGCATCACTATGATCCAGAGTCGAAACAGGAATCCATGCAATGGATATCGCAGGGAAATCCACCACCGAAAAGGTTTAAGGTTCAACCATCTGCCGGTAAGATAATGGCAACAATTTTTGACTACTTACCTCATAAGACCATAATAACACGGGCGTATTATGATGGGCTTTTGCATAAATTGGAAAATGTTATCAGGGAAAAACGACGAGATCAAATCAAACAAAAAATATTACTTTTACATGACAACGCATCAGTACATAAGGCGAATGTTACACAACAAGCAGCAAGAGATTGCAAGTTCAATGAAATACTGCATCCACCAAACAGTCCATATCTGGCCCCAGGTGATTATTTCCTTTTTACAAATTTGAAAAAAAAGAAATTAAGGTGGCTAAGATTTTCAAATGACAGTAAGATAATGTCCGCTGTACCAGAATATTTTGAAGAACAGGAGAATCCATTTTGTTTTGATGGTTTAAACAAATTAATTGACCGGTGTAATAAGTGCATTAGCGTGGGTGGAAATTATATTAAAAAATAAAAATATTTTTGAATAAAATTTACCGTTATGTATTTCTGATGTAAAATCAAACCGTTCGATTGAAAATTTTAGTTTTGTATCTTGCAAACTTAATTAAAAAATTGTTAGAATATCAGAGTTTTGCAAATGTTAAGGTTATCACAAAAACTTTTTGCGTATTTAGAGGGATCCTCATATTTAAGCAATATTCTAGGTTTCAGAATTTATTTGATAGATCTTACAAATTTTCGAGTTTTACGATATTAGTAAACTGCTTCGCGAAAAACAATTGCGGACGTACAAACTAAAAGAAAAATTAGGTAACTAAAGATTTTACATAGAAATAGCTCATAAACTGACATTAATTTAAAATTTTGCTAGGCTTTCAGAAATTTTTCAAAATATCGAAATACCTGTATCAAAGCAAAGATGATCCCATTATATATGATCTTTGATCAAAGGCAGTAGAATACATCTTAATTCCGAATAGGTTTCCTTACAATATTGAAAGTTAGTTTTGCAAATTCCAAAATTTAGCACGAAATTTTTACAAAAAAGTCGATACATAACAACAAAATACCTGAGTTATTTCTAGTAAATTCTAGAGAATTCTATAATTTTAAAAAATCTGATTAAATTCCAGAATTTCGAGAAATCCCAATTCTTTCAAAAATTTATTTGGAAAATTATAAAATTTTGTCAAACATTTGAAAAATTTCGATTGATAACAACGGCAATTTGGTGATTTCCCGAAATTTTGTACCTTCCAGGACTTCCTAAAATTTGACCACAATTTTTAAAATATCAGAAAATTAAAACTAATTTAATTTTTACATCGCTGGATAAGCTTTCCAGAATTTATTGCGAGAATATTATTTTGGGAATCCAAATAAAATATCAGAATTTTCATAAATATTAAAAACTGAAGTTTGAGAAATTTTATATGTACTTTTAAAAACAAGGAATATTTATAGATACTGCAAGGTTTTTCAGAATAACAGAATTTTCATACATTCAAAATTTAGTAAGTTTGAATAATTTTCAAATCAGAATCCTCAGTATTGTATCAGTATTTGAAAAATTATGCTACCCAAAACTTTCTAAATGAAAAATTTTCAAAATTTAATTAAGATTCTTCTGACTTACATTTTACTAATCTGATATATTGCAAAATCAAACCATTTAATTCAAAATTTCAAATGAATCTTGCTAACTTATTCAAATTAAGAAACTGGGAAAGAATCGAAATTTTCTAAATTTCGAAATTGGGATCTTTAAATTTAAATAATATTCTAGGTTTCAGAATTAATTTCGAAAATCTTATATCTAGAAAAAATTTTGCAATGTACGAATTACAAAAAATGTATAGTATGTAGCAAGAAATGAACTGAAATTTATTAAAAAAATTATTTGTATTAGTTCGGGCTGACCGTTAAAAATGTCACGATAATTGCTACTGATAGTAAATTCTGTCGGACTGAAAGTAGAAACGGTCCTGCTAGAAATAATTTAGCGTTGCCATTGCGCTTTTTCCGGGATTACTTTCGGTCTAGCTTCACATACATAGTATTAGCGCTAATTGGCAATCTAGTAAACTAGTTTTAATGATGCACAACTCATGAGGGTTGTAGAGCGCACTATAGAAATATAATTGCCTTATCTGAAATCAAAATTCTAGATAGTAAACTTCCACATTTCAGACTTCGTAATATTTTAACGAAATTTGATGTTTTGAGCTAATATTTCAAATTCATACGGGATAGATATTAAAAATGTGGTATGGCTGCAGCCATTTGTGTAAATAATATATTAAATAATTTGTAAGTTCAAATTCAATATTGTGTTGGCGAATAACCATAAAACGTGGTACAAATATTTCTAATGTTTGGCAAAAGCTGCCCATTAAGCTAAACAATTATTTAGCACAAGAGATTAGATTATTTTCGCATTCTAAATATTTATCAAGCATGCAGAATGGCATCTGCTCTTAGCCTAAAAAATAAAAGAATGATAAGAAAGATGAAGATTTGAACGTTTGGATTCCACAATCAACCGCGGCGAACCATTTAGTCGTTTGCGAGGAGAATCAATTTAAGCCTTTAATCGCTCCGGATCCGGATCCATTTCAAATTTAGAGTGATACTCTCAGCAGCAATTGTTTTAAAAAATTCTTTCTACAGTTTCTCTTCTATCTGGAAAATGGCCAATATACCGTGGTCTAAAGAACCAAAAAGGATTTCGGCTTGGGCGGTTAACGGAAATTAATTTTGTGACTATAGAAAAAGGAATAGACGCTTTCACCAATCCAGCTCTATTTCTAATTTTTATCATCATAATCCAATCCATTCGTAGGCTTAGAGCGGAACTTTAAAACTATTCTCAAGTGTGACAAGCAGAGATAATTGAGGTATTTTCGAGACATGTTGTAGTGCTCTTGACTCAGCTAGTTTAATTTCTACCAGTCTTCACTCGGTTATTCTTCCTCCCTTTCACTGGCGCAATATACTTTGAAGGGATTTGGCTGCCTCAACGACGTTACATATCATCGTTACATAAAATATCAAAATCAAAAGAAAAATGCAAGAATCATATCTGAGCAAGGTTTTTGGTCTTAAAATGAGAATTAAAATTTAAAACCTTCATCCTCGTTTGCAATGCAAAGGCATTTGTATGGGCAATTTGGGAAATCGATACGCTACTAGAGAATGTCTAATGTTGCCTACCTGTCGAATCACAAGGTCTCTCAAATATGTAACGTTAAACAGAAAATTTCACAACGAGCTCGAAAACAAGCTCCAATAAATCTTGAATTTGCAGTATTTTCTACAGGTTACTAAACTGTAAACCGTTCCCCAATATTTTCTGATGATATCAGTAAAAGTTTTTGTTAGTAACGCGTTAATAAAATTTGATGATTCCTATGATGGGGGATCCGAAAAAATATACCTCTTGTCCCCCCCCCCCCTTTAAAACAGGATGCACCCCTCGAAATTATTCGATCCACGACAAGAGAACGATAGACTTGGTAGCCGAGTGAGTGTAGGTCAGTCTGATTTTGTGAACAAAGAACGTGTTCAAGTCAATGTTAAGCCTTGTTGATTTCGATTGATTGTTCTATTCATGATAGGGAATTGCGTATTGCTTGAATGTTTGGAGGGTCTCTAGGGGGTTAAGGAATTCAAAAGGATCAAACACGTTGGAAATTTGTGATTTAATTTATTAAATACAACTCTAAAGATTTTTAAAAAATATAGATTGAGTTAATAGGATCGCTATTACTCTATAGATAAGTTGCACTCCCAACACTGTTGACAATACTTGACCTTGTATAAAAGTGAACAAGCACGGTGAAAGTGGGCATCCTCGGTTTTTTTGTATAGCCTCGGTACATTGCTGGTACCACCTTACCACTGTACGTTCCCAAAAATATGCTTTTATTATCCTATTTGAAAGGTGTTCGGGACATATCTCGCCCAACACCCTGAAATGACCTCTAAAATCACTCTGTCAGATGCCTTCTCTATCTTCAGCGAAAGTATATATGTGTGGCCAGCGCGCCGCTCCTCATCCATAATCCTCGGGATAATAAACTGATGATCCTCAGCGGAACGATTCGTAAAGAACGCGGCCTTTTAGGATCCCGGCTCTTCCAGTACCACATCTAGGCGGCCCAATAGAATTTTTTAAAATATTTTGTACACACTGTTGCATAAAACTTTTCTGCGATGGTGATTCAAGTTAACTGAATGGGAACCTGCACCGTTCCTTCCTTTCAGAAACTTATTTTCCATCTAGACTTTTTCCATTACGCTGAAGCGCTTTTAGTATTTCTTCACTGCATTATGACATTTTTTATTTCTTCAATGGTCGGAGAAGCGCTCAGGCGAAATGGTATTTTTCCGGAATTAAGGCAGTCAAGAGTCATTCTGATTTAGCAAGCTCTTTGGTCCACTGCGGGAAGGGGATGTAAGGTTGGCGATTTGTCTCACTTTTATGTTGACGTTGAAATTTTTCAAAAAATGTTCTGTATTTCTAAGTCCAGCTGTCGAATGAGATACGTTTAATTCTGCAAAAATATCTCCTCCTTTATTTTTGCCTCTCAGCTAGTGCAATTAGTGACTCCCCATTCTTGTTGGTTCTCTCTCGTTGGTGTAAAGGTACATCTTCTGATCCCAAATGTGGAATGATGTCCCTCATTATGAACCTTGTTTTGCTTAAAGTCGAGTGGCATACTATATAATGGTATTCAACGCTCGTCGAACTAACGACGAAATCGTCCATTAATAGCTTACAAGTGCTCTTAAATGTTTCTTGAATGCCTATCATCCTAAGATAATTTTTTATAAAGATTTCATTGGAAAGAGCTCATTGTCATTGGAATCGTGATTATTAAATCCGACAATTTTTAAATCTGGGGCTTTGTGTCGATTCAGAACTTCGTTTGACGAGGAAAACTTAAATCTGGGACCAAAACAAAACTTACGAAATTTGAAATAATGTTTTGGGGTATTTTTGGCTCATACAAAGTATGTTCCTGTTGTAATTCTTGAATAGTACTACGATAAATACAAAGCCAGAGACTGGTGACTGACCTACATTTAGTTACGTCCTTTTCGAATACACCAATCCACGATGAAGATAGCTTTTATAATTGGGAAGCAAAATTCTAATCGATATTTTCATTTCAAATAAAACATTTTAAACAGTTTCTCACTCCCACGACGAGATGTAAAATATTTCAACTTTTTTTTTTTGAAATTTTTGTTCAAAATACTTTTAAATTAAAAGTCAAGTGTTAGTATATAGCCAAGTATATAAAAGTTCGAATCGCGAGAAATGCTGAATATTACAAAAAGAAAAAAAAAGTAAAAATTAAAATTTATGTGATTAACAGTTATGTACTAAACTGGTGCTGTAACGATGTGATTTATGAGAGACTTACATACAAAAATAAAACGAGTTCAGTATACAACAGTGTCGTAAACCCGTTAACAGCGTCGTACAACGATAACACCTCATACATTCATTACAATTGAAATTAACAAATTTTTAAATTTCTCAAGAAGTTGTAAAAAAAAACGGAAAATTTAATGCCAATAAACATAAAAATGACATCGTACATTTATCTTCACACCATTAAACCTCTTTTTCAACTATGTACTCGTACTAAACATTATACATACACATTCATACGTTTTAATACACACACATAGATATTATGTTTTATGTTTCTATAAAAATTCTATTATGTTGCCATTTGATTTTTCACTTGACGGTGAATTCTTGTGTATATAATATACGCCATATCGCGTACAAGATACACCATTCCAATACCATACCACAAAACGAAAAACCAATGATGAAAAACACACGAAAAATGAAAATACACAACATCTTGTCGAATAATTTATCATTCCACTTATAGTATATACTATGTATAACAGTGAGAGAGAGCGACATCAGCAGCAGCAGCAGCAGCAGTAGCAATAACACACATCCAAGAGTGTTGTGTGTCGTGTTTTCTTTTTCGTACATCACATCTAATAAAATAACTCATTCAAACCATATTTGAAAAGACTAAAAGTGGAAAATCTACCCTTCCCGAATAATGGTGGATGAATGGAAAGAAAACTTTATTTTTCTTTTACCACACTTCTAGCGTTCGTTGTTGTTGTTGTTGTCATGATTATTATTATTTTCATCATCATCAACATGATTTTCTTATGTATAAAAGACTCTCTACTACTAGCTCCATACAATTCGTCATCGTGTCTTCTATTAAATTCTGGATTCATTACAAATCTTTTTGATGACAAAAAGTAGAAGCGGAACGGCAACAAAAAAAGAAAAAAATTAGATTAGATTAGATTCATTTGTATACGGTGAATGCGTGTGTGCGAGCAAAAAAAAAAAAAACACGCTACAAAAAGTATTAATAATTGTATTTATACAATCCATTTTGCTTGGGTTTTCCATTTTGATTTAAGCAATTTATCTTGTTGCCGCCACTCGTTGGTGATGAGTCGTGTAGGCGGGAGAGATCATGCGGTTTAAATCTAAATACGTATTTCAAGCGAATAATTATGCTCGAGTTATACAAATTATTTTGTGTTTAGAGATTATATAATGGAATAATAATATAAAAGCTTCTATCTCGAAGATGTGAATTGCTTTATTGTGGTGATTTAGGATATAATTGGATGTAATACAGAAATGATTTATAACCTACCGGCATTTTCAAAAATTTAAAAAGATCTACCGTTTTCAACATTAACCCAACATTGATGTCGTGCTAAAGGTAACTTATATGCGAAAAATGTACTCAATGCTTGCTCGGTGGCGATTATGTTACAAGGGAGGATCAAAAACCACGTTTGAAATATTGTAAATCTGCTGTTTAAGGTAAATACATTTACCTTTCTCGTAAGTAGGATAAGCGAAATAAAAAATGTGAATATTTTACGCAGGACGAGAATTCCCGGGAAAATTCCCTAAAAATGTTAGTAGAAATATTCGTTATGGTAGGTAACAAACAAAAGTTCAACTCAAGGATGTGTGCTGTGCAAAATTTTTAATGGTGCTGATGTTTGGGTGTAAACCGCAACCGTATTATATGTTTGTCAACACTAACTGTACCCCACATTTACGACTTAAACCAAAGCGTTCCTAGATATACAAGCCGTCAGGTTAAAATTTGAACTTTCAAATAAAAAACCCTTCATTTACAAACACATCTTTATGTCATGACGTCATACCCTTTGTTCGAATTTTTTTTTATAATAAGCCATTAGTGCCACCTACTTATAAACTCGACTAATTAAATATATTTAAAAAAAACAAAATGGACGTGTAGTTTCCGTGTTTGAAATCAGATGGCGGTAATATAAAAATTGAAATATTTAAATTGAAATTTCAGCAAAACAATCCAAAATAATGTTTTAGCAAGTTTAACGATCATGCGAATGTATTTCATAAGAAATACGCTAAAACTATTATAAATATTTAACATAATTATTGCACTGTTAAAAATATTTTCAAAATTCGAAATTCGAATTTTCGAAAACGAAAAAAATCTTGTGTAGCTAACTTCATAATATCTTACGTCATTGATTTTGTGTTTATTAATTTTATACTGTATTTACATTACTTTTTTACATTCACATACAAAGAAAAAGTAAATTTGTACAATTTTATTTTTAATTATAATTAACAAATTACTAAATTTAAGTTATTAGTTTTAAAATATGTTATACTAAAAGGTTTGATTTAAATATAAACCTAAAAATATTTTCTGTTACGAGTATTTTTCATTCATAAAATTGTAATTAAAAATGATCAATTTTACATGGGTTCTTATGGGAAAACGTAAACTGTATACCCATTAAATTAAGCTTCTTAATTTAAAGGGTCGATGCTGATGGCTTGTATATCTAGGAGCTTTGCTTAAACTAAGAAGAACTAAATACAAGAAAAGGAGATTAAAAAGATCTTAATAAATATTTAAAATATACTTACCATTTGTATTGTATAACGTTTACCACTCAATTATTGAAGCCCCTTTCTTATTATAATTCAATAATATTTCAATACTTATCTTTTGTATTCTTGTTGTACACACTAGAACTTATAAAAAAACTTGTCAAATGTTATAATCTATACTTTAGCACAATGAAAACGACGTAATTTTCTTGTATTTTTAGTTTAAGTTGTAAATGTGGGGTACAGTTGGTGTTGACAAACATATAATACATTTGCGGTTTACACCCAAAATTCAGTACCTTTAAAAATTTTGCACAGTTCACACACATCCTTGGGCCGAACTTTTGTTTGTTATGTGCCATAATGAATATTTCAGATCCCGTGGTGTAGCCCCATGAAAATTAATCGAGCTTTTTGGAAACCAAACATAGCTTTATATTTTTTGTGTGCGATTACATGTAGCAACTTTTAGTACAGCATAAAATTGCTTATTATTTGGCTTAAAAACTAATTTTACGCGACAATACAGGCTATGACAATTTTTTCAAAGATTACCAGCAAAATTTAACGCACTTTTACTAAAGCCATTAAAGGAACAAGTGATTAATATAAAAACCCGTGTGTTAATAAACTATTAAAATAAAGCGTTCATTCTTCAAATATCTGGAGTTACAATTTTTCCATTTTTCTTATCTAATTCATCTGGAATTCAATTAATCATATAACAGTTTGGGTCGTGTATTGTTATCCATTTCAACATTTCACTGCCGTAAATTATATTATCAATTTATTGCTACAATTTTTCTACAACGACAGTTTCATCCACAAATTTCACCATTTTCTAATCCATTCCACATACATTATTGATGCCGGAATTCATTTAAAAACAATCAGCTAAGTAGATTTTCACTTAATTTATTTGCCGATATATATTAAAACGTGCCAAATTAAAATCTACTGTGCAATTTAAGCACTCGTGTGTGTTAATATTTTGTGTAATTGTCAAGAATTTGTGTTCCATTGAGAATTTGGCAAAAGATTAAGGAAAACGATTCAATCGTTATTGAATGTAGTTAGTTTGAATGTCCAAAGTCTAGTCCCAAATATTGACGAGATTCGTCACATTTTTAATGGCGCTCCAGTGGACATACTTTGTTTCTCTGAGACCTTTCTAAATCCAAATATCCCTAATTCAGCTTTTGCCATAAAAGGTTTTAATATATTTAGGAAAGATAGGACGGTACCTCCCCTTAATTATGGTGGTTTATGTATGTTTGTAGGTGATCACATTAAGGCTAGATTAGTTACCATACCTTCTTCTATTTCGGAATTGTTAGTATCGGATTTAGAGTTTTTATTTGTCAACGTTTTCATTAATGGTCGTAAAATCTTATTCGGTGCCATCTATAACCCTCCAAAAACTAGTAAGAGGTCGTATGCCCAATTTAAAAAATCCCTTGTAGACTTAGAAAGTATGTTTAGTTATTTATCTTGTAGATTCGATGATATATATAAATCAGGTGACTTCAATTTCGATATAGTCCAAAATTCCGGCTTCCCTCGTGATTATTTGAATCTTTTAAATAGTCTTAATTTATCCATCCACAACACTGTGGCGCCGACGTTTTGTTGTCCAACCGCTAGCGGTGCCTCTTATTCCCTTATTGACCATATCATCTCTTTTACTGATAACTCTATTTGTTTTTTCAATCAGTTGTCTCTCGGTATGGGATCCCATCATAATCTTTTAGTTTTTTCTGTGAATTGTTACTCTCCACCTAAGCCTAACAGTTTTAGCTTTAGAGATTTTGCTAGTATAGATAATTCCCGCCTTTACTTAGTTTGTAACTCGGTTCCTTGGGAGGATATTTTTTGCCTTAGTTCGGCAACTACCCAAATAGAATTTTTCAACTCGTATATTAGTTTGGTCTTTGATAGTTGCGTTCCGCTTAAAAAGGTTACTTTCAAAGCGAAATCTCCGCCTTGGTTGTCTCAGGAAGTTTCGAATGCCATAAGTATTAGAGTTAGTAAATATCGTTTATGGAAAAGGTATCCTAATAGTCAGTCTCATTTAGATTATAAGCAGGCTCGTAATAGAGTTGTAGGGTTAATTCGGATTGCTAAACGTAATTATTTCAAGGACAAGTTAGACCCCTCCCTTCCTCCCAAGGTTTTTTGGCGTAATGTTCGTAATTTAGCCCTAGGCAGTTGCAAGAGTAGTTCTAGTGGGGTGTTTAAGCCCAATGATATTAATAGTTATTTTTGCTCTAGTTTGAACTCGGGTAGTAGTACCGTCGATTTGTTCTCTAATACGTCCTCTAATTCTTTTTCATTTTCAAATATTTCTCTCGAAGATTTACAGTCTGCCATTTGGAATGTTAAATCGGAATCTTCTGGTCTGGATAACGTCAATTTAAAATTCGTTAAACGAGTTTTCCCTTTCGTCTCAAAATATTTGTTACATATTTTTAATTTTATTCTCACATCCTCTTCCTATCCAGATCAGTGGAAGCTAAGTAAAATCATACCCATCCCAAAGATTAGTAATCCTTCAGAGCTATCCCATTTGAGGCCAATTAGCATTTTAAGTTCTCTCTCTAAAGCTTTCGAGGTAGTTGTTAAAACCAGAACCATCTTGATGTGAATAGAGCCGGCATATGAAAAATGAACTTAAAATAAGGGATATAGAAACACTAAAAACTCATTTATTTTCATAGTGTTTGTATGAAAAAACGCGATTCCGATTGAAGATAAAACATGAATTAAAAGTTAAACCCAGTTAAATATTTTTTTATGAAATCGCTAACAAACAACTCAATGTCTTACTCATTTGAAACATAGATTCTCAAATTTTCCTATTTTCCAGCAATAATCAAAAGAAAATAAGGGATATTAAATTAAAAAACATTCTACAACAACAACAATGTGTATTAAAAAGAGACAATTCTGTTTAATGACGTCACTATATATCCACATGTAAAACCAATGGTAAGAAACAAGACAACACGTCTCCGCTCAACAATTAAACTAAAATAAACCAGAAAGAGCAAACAGAAAACAATAAATCAATAAAATGAGTGTGAAGAAAACAAAAAATCAAAACAATCTAGCATGCTTTGCAAATTCAAAATAACTATAGAAACATATTCGAATTCAAATTTAAATGGAGGTAATGAAAGAGATGATTATTATACTGTTTATAAATTTCGAGTTATGTTGATGACGTGTGTATTACAAAAACAACAATATTTAAAATTTCAAAAGTACATTATTTTTTATGACGATTTTCACTAAGAAATAAACATTTTCAAGACCCTATTTTTCAATCAAATAATATTACATGTTTCATGAACATTTTCATATAAAAACAAAACAAAAGCTCACATTTCTAATAAACTAAATCTGTAAATGAAAATAACCGTTTTCCCATATAGTTTCATAGTAAAGAAAAAATTGTTTGTATCTTATTTTAAGCTTAGTAAAAAATACAGTCGATACTGGAGGCTCTTATTTATACAGTAGGCTCTGTTAAAACTCAAATTCAATCGCATCTAAATAGCAATAGTTTAATTAGTTTCTTCCAATCTGGGTTTAGAAAATTTCATAGCACTTCTACTGCGTTATAAAATGTATGTGATGATATTAGGCGTAATATGAATAATAGGGAATTGACTTCTTTAACTTTGTTAGATTTTTCTAAGGCCTTTGATTCTATTAATCACAGAATTCTTTTTAACAAACTCTTATCTCAGTTTAGATTTTCGGTTTCTGCTGCCAGATTAATTTTTAACTATCTTTCTAATCGTTCTCAGGCAGTTTTTTTCGACAATTCTTTGTCTGATTTCCTTCCTGTAATTTTCGGCGTTCCTCAAGGTTCAGTGCTGGGTCCCCTATTGTTTTCTATGTACATTAATGACATAGAATCCTCTATTCACCATTGTTCATTTCACATTTTCGCTGATGACGTCCAAATTTATAGAAATAGTCGTTTAGATCAGGATTCTATTGATAGGAATATTTCTCTGATAAATGAAGACTTAAGTAATATCGCTAGTTGGTCGGTCTCTAATAGGCTCGTTTTAAATGCGAATAAATCTCAGTCGATTATAATTTATAAAAAATCGTTAGACACCTCGTCCTTTCCGGGTATTTTTCTGCAGGGTTCACTAATTAGGTATTCAAATACTGTTAGAGATTTAGGCTTAGTTATTTATAAAACTCTTTCTTGGGGTGACCATTTAGTTAGTATTAGTAAGAGGGTCTTTGGTATGCTTAGTTGTTTGTATAAAGTAGTAGGATTTTCTGATAGTCAGTTTAGGAAAAAAATGTTTTTGTCTTATCTTCTTCCTCATTTTATTTATGGTGACGTAGTTTTATTCGGTATGCTTCAGGAAAATATGAACGTTCTCCAAAGATGTTTCAATGCATGTACTAGGTTTATTTTTGGTATTAGGAAATTCGATCATATTTCTGCCTACTCTAGCCTTGCTTTAGGATGTAGTTTATCTACCTTTTACGAATTTCGCGTTTGTCTTTTTATTTTTAAACTTCTCAAAGCTAAAAAGCCTTGTTATCTTTATAGGAAGTTACTGTTTAGTAGGTTTCATTCCTCAAACTTTCGCTTGATTCCGGCCAAAAATTGTTGTAGGTCGCTAAATAAATCTTTTTACGTTAGGGGTGTTTCCCTTTAGAATTCAATTCCATTGGAAATTAAGAGATTAGGATCGGCCAAATTATTTAAGTCAAAATTTTTGGAGTGGCGTGATTGATGGGCAATACGTAGTTTTTAAATTTATTTTTAATATTATTTCACCTCTTGCTGTACATTTTATTGTAAATGAGCTATTGATCAGAATAGAATGTGTATGCATGAGGTGGAAATTGTTTGAAAAAATTTAAAAGGTTTTTCTGCCTAATGGAAGCAGCTTCATTATTTTTTTTTTGTTCTTTTTGATTTTTCGTTTGTTCCGTTTACTCAGTTTCCATCTGTGCTTTTCCTTTTAATACTAAATTATTGTTAAAGTACAATAAATAAATAAATAAACAATATAACTTTCAAAAGTTATTTATTTTTATTTATTTATTTATTTATTAATATATAAATGTACTAAGTTTCAAAAACTTTTTCCATTAGGAATACAAAAAAAAGTGTTTTTAAATTCTAAAACGCCACCCAATTACTTAACTAATTACCATCACCACTAATTAACATGACCATGAACCCAATAAGAAAAAAACAATGAAATAAGAAAAAGGACTGCTACATCACTGCTAAGAATTAAGATATAAGTATGAATAGTAAAGAAATGAAGTGACTACAAGTAAACTGTTAAGGAGTAAAATTAAAATGTTGAAAGTATTTATTTCTAAAAATGGCCGGGGAACTAGATCTTCTAATATTAATGTCCAAATTGTTCCAAATGCTTATCCCTCTAACAAAGAAAGACGAATTCATCAATTTACATTTATTTCTGGCTGGCTTCAACATTTGCATGCGATCAGAAGATTTTACCAACTTGTCAAAAATATATTTCGGTTGTTGGTGTCTTAAAAGCTTGTAAATAAATAAGCACACTCGAAAAGTATACAACTCATGAAGAGAGCAACCGAATAGCAAGTTGGAATAACAAGAGATATGGTCATATTTTCTAAGTCTGAAAACATACCTGACACAACTATTAAAGAGCATTTGTAACTCAGAGAAGTATTTCATTTGCAGATCAAAAAAGACCACATCATCATAAAGAAAATGAGGAAGTACAAAAGATTTGACCAATCTAAGTCTGAGTTCATTAGAAAAGCATTTAGTCGTAGCCCAGAGCATTCTAAGTAAAAATATTATCCTCCTATTAACTCCTTCGATGTGCGAGTTCCAACATAGAGTTCTATCAAAAGTTAAACCAAGATTGTTAACAGTATCAGAAAAATTTATGCTGGCTCCGTTGACAGAAATTTTCGGTAGATCGTCGACGCATCGAACGTGGGACGATATTAAAATAGATTGAGTCTTCTCACTATTAATACCCAGACGATTTTTCACGGACCATTCCACAATTAGGCCTATATCCAAATTGACTATATTAATACTGTTCACAATATCCATTGGATTACAGAATCTATAAATTTGAACATCGTCAGCAAATAAATGATATTATTTACAATGTGTAATCACTTTCAACAAGTCATTAATATACATCATCATAAATAAAAAAGGTCCTAAAATTGAACCTTGGGGAACACCAGAATAAGTGTAATTAGAACCGGATATGGAATTGTGCATGGTGACAATCTGTGAGCGATTAGATAAATATGAATGAACCAATTGACTTGCAGTGGAAGAAAACTTGAAATGTTCTTTGAGTTTATAAATCAGAAGCTGATGATCAATCCGATCGAAAGCCTTGCTGAAATCTAGCAACACCAAGGTATAAACCTCTCTGGTATCAACTGCCCTCCGAATATCATCGCTGATTTGGAGCAAAGCAGTTGTAGTGCTGTGGTTAGATCTATAAGCTGACTGGAATTCAGACAGAAGGCTTTTGGAATTTAGGTATTCAACTATTTGTATTTGCAAGACCCTTTCAAATACCTTGGATAGCCCAGGCAGCAAACTAATAGGGCGAAAGTCTGATAAATTAGTACATTTTTCCTTTTTTGGAATAGGTATTATTTTAGAATGTTTCCAAATCAAAGGAAATGTTGAAATCATAATTAAACTATTAAAGCCATGCAGGAGATAGCAATCAATATAGGGAAATGTCATTTTAACGAACTTAATCGGTATTCCATCAGTCCCCGTTGCATCTGATTTAACCGATTCTAGAGCTTGGTGCAGATCAACTATGTCAATGTTCTTAAAGCTGAAGTCGCCTTCAAAAAGTGGAATCTGCGTTGAATAATCCACAAAACCAACCCCTGAAGAGTGGGAGCTAAAATAATTGTTTAAGTCATCAACAGAAAACGGACAGTTGTTAAAATTACCAGGATCCTTAAAGGAGTTAATCGATTTCAAATTTCTCCAAACAATTTTAGAAGGTAATGACGGATTCAAGACGTTTGAATAATATTTTAGTTTTGCTTTAGATTTTGCTACGTTAATTTTATTCCTGATAATTCTAAATTCCTGATATAATCTATTGTCTCTAGTGCGTTTCCAACGTTGAAAAATGAAATTCCTAAGTTTAATCATATTTATAATTTCAACATTGAGCCACGGAGGCTTGGAAGGTTTAAGACTTAAAGTTTTAAGTGGAACATGTTGTTCAAATAACTGTAATATATTAGAGCATAAATATTGAATTTTTTCATCAGGTTGTATAATTGAAAATACTCTATTCCAATCAAGACTGCAACAGGACTCAGTCAATTTAGGTTATTCAATATCTTTGAAACAACGGGAACGTATTATAGGGGTTGATTTGCAAAAACTGACTTTATAGGAGAAATAAATTAGATCATGATCTGTCAACCCAACCGAGATTTGTCTATGAAATTCAATTTAATGCAATCGTTATAACAAGATGAATCCTATAATGACGACCTTGGTGCAGACATTTATGGAGCAAACCGCGTGTATACAAAGTAACGGAAATGATTTACGGCGCATAAGTGAAACATCTAATGATGTAATTCGTGGCTTGCGGGAATTAAGTGCACAAGCTGGAGATCGTGATCCATGGCTCATCTATATTCTGTTAAGCAAAATTGATAACGAAGCCAAGCAATTGCGGACGACTGAATCAGTGGACAAAGATTTTCCAACCGTTGAAAATTTATTAGCTTTTTTAAATAAGCGATGTGACGCACTAGAAATGTGTGAGTCAACAGCTAAAAGATTCACAACAACAACTACGGCAAAATCATTTGTCGCAACTCAGGTTAATCCTGTGTTTGAGTGGGTTGTTTGTAAATAGCAACATCCTACTGGGTCGCTAGGTCAAGAATCATTTCTAAGAACAATCTATGCCGAAATTGCTTGAAGAAGAGACACACTAGCGAACAGTGTTACTACAAATCATCTTGCCTCATTTGCAGAAAACGACATCACACCTTAATTCACCAACATCAAAATGATGCGCTTGATTCCAGCCAAACAAATTATCACGCCTCAATAGAAAAACCATCGACATCTTCACAAGAAATTTCTGGAGCAACATTACCAACCCAAACTATAATATTCACTATTGAGTTAACACAAACTAAAACGAACAATTATATACATATATCAAATCACGTACCGAGGAACTCCAGCTATATCGCGCATAATCCAATGTTACATTCGGGTTCACAAGCGTCATTCGTTACCGAATCATGCGCACAAAGTCTAGGCCTAAAGCGCAGCCAATCTTCCATATCAGTTTACGGTCTAGCATCATCATCAGCAGGAAAAACGAGAGGGGAAGATCGATATGACCATACATTCCAGAATTGACAGAAATTATCAGTTGAAGGTCACGGCTCATATCATTAATCATATTACAAATTTATTACTCACTAAACAAATAAGTTTTGATACATCAAGAATGCATTTGGAGTTAGCAGATCCACAATTCTACGGCCCAAGTAAAATCGATATACTTCTCGGAGCCGACATATTTTTCGAAGTGCTGAATTCGGCAGAGCATGTGATGGATGGACTGCCAAAAATGCGATCTTCGAAATTTGTCATGGCATAATTCATCGCCTCAACTAACAAATCTACACATCACAACTGATCCAAATAGTCAAATAACAAACGAAAATTTACATCATGAGCTAAATAAGTTCTGGGAAGTGGAGGAAATCGCATCGCACGACAATTCAAGCAACACAATCCATGAATGTTAAGCATTTTACGAGAAAACTACTGGCAGAGCGACAAATGGCCAATTCATAGTAAACCTTCCTAAAGCAATACCAAAAGAATATGATAGAAAATATTATTTACCTCATCATGTTGTTGTAAATTCTAGTAGTAGCACCACGAAACTCAGAGTCGTCTTTGATGCGTCGTGTAAAACAAGCGCGGGAGTCTCTTAATGACATTTTATAGATTGGGCCAAATATACAAAGCGATAATTATGCGGTTTCGAAGACATGCAATAGCAATGGTCGCGGACATAGAAAACATGTTTAGACAAATCTTGGTAGATTCTGATGATGAGCAAGCGAAAACTAACAAGCTAAATACGGTTACTTGTGTGCCCCATATTAAGCAATAAGAACACTAAAATCAATTTGTGTTGTTACAGAATTGTCTGCCATCCTAAATCTCTCGAAAATTTCGTGTATATAACGACCTAATTGATTTATATGGATCATGTGGTTTGATTTCGAATAATATCCACACCGAGAACGAACTTGGCGGATCCGATATTCCGTTCTAAATACACTGCGCCAATTAAAAAACGGAACAGAAATTTTCTTCGAAAAAATACCCAGATTTGAACGCCTGTATCTTGGTGAAATACCACCTTCCAAAAAAAAATTTTGTTTCTAGTTGAAGGAAATTTTGTTTTCTTTTCGATACTGGAAACCGTTTTATTTTATTTTGTTTTTTATGACTTTTATGAGTAAAACAAAAGGTGTCTAAAAAAAAAATTTGCTGCTGTTTGAAACTGTAAACGAACTTGCTCGATATTTCATTCAAAAATCCAAATGGGCCATTTTATAGAGAATTTCGAAACCTTGTAAAATGATACTAGGAAAATTTCTGTGCGGTCACTCCTTGTCCAGTTATTGAAATTTTAGCGTGTTGAAGTTTTAGTGTTAAAGTGGCTAAACATTTTATCGTAGAGTGCTAAGTTTACAAGAAAAAAAATTTACTTCTACGCTTTTTGGTACGTTTTCTCTAAAACTTCAATAAGTCGACAAGGAGTGGCCGCATAGAAATTTTCCTAGTATCATTTTACAAGGTTTCGAAATTCTCTATAAAATGGCCCATTTGGATTTTTGAATGAAATATCGAGCAAGTTCGTTTACAGTTTCAAACAGCAGCAAATTTTTTTTTTTAGACACCTTTTGTTTTACTCATAAAAGTCATAAAAAACAAAATAAAATAAAACGGTTTCCAGTATCGAAAAGAAAACAAAATTTCCTTCAACTAGGAACAAAATTTTTTTTTGGAAGGTGGTATTTCACCAAGATACAGGCGTTCAAATCTGGGAATTTTTTCGAAGAAAATTTCTGTTCCGTTTTTTAATTGGCGCTAGGGTTTTCAACCCGGGAAATCCCGGGATAGATTTCCCGGGAAAGAAGCGTTTTTTTTATCCCGGGATTTTTTTTTGTATTTCCCGGGAAATCCGGGAAATTATAATTATGCAAAACGAAATAATAATACTAAGCAAATTAACAAATATAATTTGCTGAATAACTAATTTGAACTGAATAATAATTTGCTGAATATACTTCAAAATATATTTTACTTTTTGTACATCCCTGCAATTATTCCGCTGTGGAGAACAGCATTGAACCAATGTTGGAAATACATATTTATTAAATTGCAAAAATGCATTTTAAATGCATTACAAGATTTGCAGCTATCCAATTATTTTGATGAAGAATTGCTACCACATATTGAATCACTTCTTAATGTTTTAAAGCCTATCAAATTAGCTGTTGGGGCACTAGCACTGCGGGATAGAAATTTGATTTTGGACGAAGGCATTTTGAAATTCCTATTTAAATCTCTCCGTGAGCAGAACACGCTGCTCAATAGTGATTTTCAAAACTCGTTAGAAAAACGAATAATAGAAAGAAGGAATGTTGCGTTAATCTCACTAATGCAATTTTTACAAAATCCTGAAGATTTTAAAACTCCAGATGCTGCCGAGGATTATTTTGAAAAATCTTCGAAAACAGCGGTTATTAGATTAGCAAAATAGCTATGTAATGTCAAAATATTTTGTGGTCGCTAATAGTAGTGAGAATATTGAGGATTTCAAGTCTGGTGAGGATGAGCATGAGTGTTTACTAACATCCTCTACTTTAAGGTGCGCTTTGCAATCCCAGTTTAATAAAACTTTTAAAAAATGCCTATAAACAGAAGTTATGACAAAAATTTAATCAAAGAAATTAACATACTCGAACTTACGAGCGAGATTACTCTCAATTTGGAAAACCATTGGATGCTTTAAAATCTACTAGACTAACATCTATGGAGAGTGAAAGGGTTTTCTTCATTGCTAGCAATTTATCAACGAAGCTTAGAGCAAGGATAAGCGACCATTCGCTCAATGTTTTATGTTTTCTTAAAACATATTTTATAAAATATAAATAATTTTAAAATCTAATTTTAAAAATCTACGAATCTTTAGATTCTTTTTATTTTAAAGCTTGGATTGTTCAGTTATTGAATTTCTTCTAAAAGGAAATTATATTTTTATTTGAATAAAATAATTTTGAAATAAAAAATAACTTGTGTTTCGTATTTTCTTAGTTTCCCGGGATCCCGGGATTTCCCGGGAAATGTCTTTTAAACTTTCCCGTATCCCGGGAAACAAAAATCACCCGGGAAATGAAAACCCTAATTGGCGCAGTGTAGTTTAAAAAAAAAATTGAAAGATCGTCGACGTATACTGCAACCACTAAATGCTTCTTTCGACTTAATCCAAATTTAATAAAAACTACGACTCACTTTTCGCGTTCCATCATCGAATTATCTGGTCACACTATAAGTTATGCTTCGCAGACATGGATATCAAACATGGAATTGAAGCATAACGTACCAAAATGTCTCTCCATAGTCTTTTTCTTGACGTTGTTACGGTTTGTTGGAAGATTAACCAATGTCCAGGTATCAGCATGTTCATTTTCCACAAGCGACTCATATTTATTTTGCAAAACTTAGCGCCATTTCGTTGCGTTAGGTGAAAATAAGGTTTTCTCCACTGTGGATGAATCGGGTGCCCTAAATTAGTCGCCAACAAAACAAAATCTCTATTCTCAATAGACTTTTGATTTTCGCTGGATCGTCTAGTTTCTAAGTATTCAAAATTCCTTGACCGAGGTGGCAATTAACAATCATCTTCTTCCTCAAATATTTTAGGGTCCTGCGTGGATCCGCATTCAATTTGATCATTAAAAATTACCGGATCTTCATCTTCCATCTTAGGATCTTTGACTGGCTTATCTGGATTATTCGTGGCAAAAGTTTGCGTTAGTCCTTTCTCCATTTCAGTTTTATTTTCCACATTTTCTAATACAAACTAAAATTGACTGCTACCTGATGCATGAGGAGCCATAGATGAGAACTACATCACGGCTAACGACGGTTTTAATTTTGTCACCGGCCATATTGAAAGCCTAACCATATTGATAGTTTATAATATATGCAGCGATGTTAATATCCTCCGCCCAAAATTTAATGGATAATTTGTGTGATGTTTACACCAACATCCGTCCTGTACATGCGTTCGGTCATACACATTTGCTCTGGAGTATCCACCAAATGAATCAACGTTAATTGGGCCACACACATTGGAATGTTCCAATTCACTTTAACTTCTCCAAATTACCAGAACTAATGTATAGCATTTTCAAATTGACGTCATTGTTGATGATGCTGGCATTTGATCATGAAATCGATATAGTTTCGGGATTTTACCTCCTGGTGCCCATCTAAATTTTATGCAGTGAGCAAATATTGTAGATCCTCCTCATCTTTATCTGCTGTATGTTGTGAATACATGCCTACTTCTCTCCTATTATTTGTATACATTCTCTTCAATAATTTTGATTGTATTAAAAACCAATCTTCATAATTTGTTAATATTTTAAAAATTTCTGCAAAACTTTTTATGTCAAATCGCTACGTCAGCCTTATAGACACAGATCAAAGGGATTTATTCTTCATTATCGCTTCGTCTAATAGTTCTACCACAATTGTTGTCTGAGGCACCAATTGAGAGTTTGTACTTCAGGAATTGGATTCCGTGTTACCTTTTGGGCCGTTAGGTAAATCAAACGGTTAAACCCATAAAAAAAATTTTCCTGCGTGCACTGTGTGCTCAGGAATAAATATAATTTAATCCTTCAGAGACAAAGAATCTAATCCCAGTTAATCATCAAAATTCTTTCTGAAGACGTTCTGAGACAAATTCTTTTTTTCGACCTCCATTCTCTCACGAAGTATGAATATTTAAAAAATTGCTCAGCTTTATCTGAATTTTTTGTTTCTTACCTGAGATTATTTCTTTCGAAATTGTTTAGAATTTGTAACCAAATTTTAATGAACTCCCAAAGAAACGTATTCAGAGTTACATAAATTTACAATATCATGCGTCATACCGCCCCGCATATTTACATCGTTATACATAGCTCTAAACATTAGCAAACCTAAAATTCATGTACTTGTTAGTATGTCAAATAATTTCCACTACATTTAACATGAAGTAGATTTCACTAAAAAAAACATCGCATTTTGAATGAACTCTATAATCAAATTACATTTAAAAGAAAATCGAATTTCCAAACAACAACAAAAACACGTAATCTAACATCTTTTATGTAATATAGAACAAAGTTGAAACAACAAGCAAGTGATAAGGCAAATAATATTTTCTGCTGTTTTGAAAATCCGTAAAAATTTTCAATTTACATTATGCAAATACAAAAAAAATAAAAAATTGGATTTATTGAAATTCCAAATCGATCTTTGGCGTGCTCCGTTTAATTTCAATGTACAAAGTACAAAATATACACAAAAAATCTTGAAAGCTTTCGCCTTATAAATATTTCCATGGACACTAATCTGATATAAACGAAAATATCCTCTCAGTTCATTAATATTTTACATAAGGATGTGTACATGTTGTTCATTCTATAAGAAAAAAGCTCTTAACTTTAATCTTATCATTTTTAATAAAGCTCGCCCGCACACACACACAAATAAAAAAAACGAAACATTCCAAATAAGAAATAATTATATTAAGCGCAACAAACAAGAAAGTTCCAATCTTCTTATCACATTTTCTTATCACTTTTATATATAGAAAATATTGAGAATAGCTTATTATTGGAGAGATGGTGATAAAGTAATTAGATTATATGTATGAACTCGTACATAACGAGAAGACGTTGAAATTGTACTAATTTATTTCATATACTTGTGAGATGAACCATTGTGTACGTATAGTAAGTTTTGTATCGTTGTTGGTATTGAATTACATATATTGATGGAAGTTTAATCGAAAACTTTTGATTTACGATTTTGATGTTTTTAATTAGACGAAGTGAATCTATTTCTATTGTGTTAGCACCAATTATTTATTAGAAAAGTTTTTTTAAGTGGACTCGTTAATGTATATACGTACTTCAAACCGTGTGTACATTTTTATCCAAAATTGGGAATAATTCGATTTTTACAAATCATGGTGCCGCCTCAAAATTCACAATTCAATATGAGTAACAGTGGAAGCAATGAAGCATATATGAGTAATGGATCTGATTGTCCCGAAATCAAGCAATTCCCTAAATTTTGTCCTTATCGAGTGGACTGCGACACATACATATATCAAGATTCGGTAACCAGAAAAAAAATTGAAAATCGCACACAAAATTTGCTCACAGAAAAAACCTCGCATGGGAAAAAAGCGCACACAGAAAAATGCCCACGTAAACCACACGCATTTCGACATTCGGCCTTTCGACACAATCGGCTTTTCGTCATTCGGATTTTTGATATTCGGCCTTTCGATAAATTCGGCCTTTCGACAAATTCGGCCTTTCGACACATTCGGTATTTGGCCTTTCGCCTTTCGACATTCGGCCTTTCGACACAATCGGCTTTTCGGTATTCGGATTTTTGATATTCGGCCTTTTGACAAATTGGGCTTTTCGACAAATTGGGCCTTTCGACAAATTCGGCCTTTCGACACATTCGGCCTTTCGACATTCGGCCTTTCGGCCCTATTCCCCATCAATTATGGTCTATGATCGAGTATAGTGGAGATTTATGCTTACACAATTTCTAATGATATTAACAAAGCTAGCCCATTAGTCAGTTCAGTAGTCTGGCTCTCTTGAGGCACAGAGCACCTGCGAGCGATCAAATGTGTTAATTTTTCATCATAAAAAAAATTATCGACTATATAGTTCTGAAAATTTGTACAGTGATAGGCTTTAAATGTATAAATAAAAAAAAAATATTGTCAGAAGGCTAGGTGGTGGCCCAAGTGCTCTTAGAAAAGATAAAGTAGTAAATCATGAACCGAAATAAAAGTCATAATGTATAGTTCTGACATTTTGTTTACTGTAAGTTTATATCAATAAAACATAATACGTGAGGCATAAAATGAGGCTAACTGACAAGTTTATTTCTTTTGATGAAAATATATTTCTGGCATTTTTCATAATCAATTTTTACATGTGTAATTATGTTATAACTAAATGATAGAAGTGAATACTGAGGATTAAACAACCCCAGAGGTACATAAATATAAGCGCTATCGGCACCTAGTTCAGCATACATCCAATAAATACTTCTCTATAAGTCATAATAATTTTTCAAAAATTTTTAAATGTTTTGAAGCGAGTCATTCCGAAGAAATAATAAATGTTGAAAGATTGAAACCCTACGCGACAAGGCTCGAATGTATATTTTCTTGTGCTGATCTTCTTCTTCAGAATAACCCATATATTTTCAATTGCGTTTAGGTGGGAGTTCAGGGCCAGTTATTTCAGTAAATATATTTTATTTTACAGAAACCACTCTCGGGTACTGCGTGGTTTGTGACAAGGGACATTACTTTGCCGGTAAATTACTAGCTCACGCCAACCTAGAAATAATTTGTCAATAGACGGCTCCAATGGGTGCACCAACATGGTGGTGTACAAGGCTGAGCTGGCTTGCCCAGAGCATAAAAAAAGAATTCCGGTTCCTACTGACGACAAACCCCCCAAATCACGATGCTGCTGCTACCGAGCTTGACAGAATTAGCTAAGCATTTCAAATTATGCATTTCGCTAGTTCTTCGACGTACGTATTTAGCCGCGAATGTCCCGAAAACCTGAACAACTTGGTAGAATTATCCAAATAAAGATAATGTGATTTTTCATTACTTATTATGTGAAATGTCAAAAACTATGTGTTTTATAATTTCTCAGCATATCTAGAACTGACCTCAACATTAGTTTCACCCGACCAAATAACTTGGCTCCATCCGAAAATAGTTCAATGTTGACACAGATAATAACGGGTCCATCCTGGGTTTTCGGCCTTTTAGGCCAAACTCGTCAGGCCCTTGGCCAACTGTTTTCGCATAAATTGGAAATTTGCTATACTTATTTAATCTGGTAATTTTTTCCTGTTTTTAATACCACCGGTCTTCTCTACTGGTAGTCTTTCGTTTTCTACTCCTTCCTCGTTTAGAAGTTGTAGAATCAATCTCACTGTACCTAAGGATCGTTGTTGGCATAGCATAACCTGAATATTTCCACCGTAACCATAGCATATTCTGAATATTTCTGCTGAAGAGTCGTTTAGATAAATGTTGCATTCTACATTCGGCCATACTGCGTTCGAAATCGTCCTCATCGAGCTCGCACGTCTTTGTTATAAATATCGTCTTAGTCACATCTTTGGTAAGTATCATCTTAATCATCTTTGAACTTGGCTTTAAACATCTTAAAAATCATCATCTTTTTGGAGTAAGTATCTTTGTTTTTTCGTCGCCGTACTTCTTTCTTTGGTTTATTGCATCTTAATCTTCATTCTCGTTAATCTCCTCAGCATCATCATCGGTAAGTAATTATAATTACTCTTCAGATCGAATGCAGCTTCTCCAATTTTTTATGTTATCTGCAATAGTTTTCACCAATTTTTTCTAATTGATAACGATCGTTTAGTCTCACTTCCACAATTCGATATGAACCCAAACATTTTAGCTGAATTTTTTGACCGCTTCCCAACTGTGTCTTCTTATTAGCCACAATGTCACCACTTTTGTATTTGAATGCAGCTTTCCTATTTCTGTCGTAGTTTCATTTATCTGCTTGTACCCTTAGAATTTGTTGTTTAGCTTCTTCCCTACATTTCTGCCTCTCGTCTTCGAAGATATCTATAATCGATTCTTCCAATAACTCGGCAATCATCTCGCATCTTTATACCGAACAGCAATTCGAAAGGATTTCTCGCTGCCAAATTGAATTTAAAAATCATTGCAAATTGTTTAAATGCGTTAATTTCTGGGTTATTCGAATAAAATTATGAATTTTTTAAACAGCCATGAGAAGAAAACAATTAATATTAACAACAAGATTCAAGAAGTACGCATTCAACCAAATTCATTCGGTCACATTCTTGCAATTTCCATGGCAGAACGTAGTGGCATTGAAAAACTAGTGCAGTTTCTGTTAACATCTATGCCGATGTCATTATGCCACGTTGATGGCACAATTTTCAAAACGAACAATGGTTTGGAAATGGAAAGAACTCCGCCTTCCCATAAGGATTTTTCGTGTTACACTGTATGTAGGATGCCCCAGAAACGTTTGGAGGAATAACGATAAAAGTACTACAAATTATCACGAATTACTAACGCTATTTGAGAGGAATACATCGTGATGATCGAGATTATGTAATATCTGTACCGCAACAACAAGGCCAATTGACTTTTCGAAGAAGTTTAGGAACGATAAGTACAAAACCGATCTTTAAGAAAGTTCTCCTTACATAAGTAACAAACAAATTTTTTCAATCATATTTAATGTTACATGTATGAAGTGAATGACATTTAAAACGTTATAAAAATAATCGATCGTACATTTTCGTGTTTACTGCACGGGAGGAGGAGGACACGAAAATATTATTTCATGCTACCAAACCAACATTGATCACGATTGTAATATCAAAATAAAAAGATCCAATACTGATATTTTAATTATTACTCTGATTAGATTTTGCGGTTGCAAATTATCGAAATGCAAAAATATCTGGGTGAGGATCTGTGGAAAGCAGTAAAGCACCACCTACATTTCATACTTAAAACTTTTTTAATTTGCTTAAAGGACCACTCTAGCGGCGGAAAAAATAAGTATGTTTTGGGAATTTTTCACCGGGACCATAAAATAAATCAAAATTCAGAAAGAAGTTCTTTATTATACAACTAATGAACTGTAAAAGTTAATTTTTCCAAAGCGATACAAAACAAAATGACATCTGTACAGCTTTTCTTCGATGCAGTTTTTTTACAGGGTAAACGGCTGCACCAGCAGTACCTGTATTGTATATACATATATGCGAGAATAGCTACAGAAGCCCGATTTGTGTAGTTTCTTTAAGAACGAACCTTATCTTTTCCATGTTGCCAGATTTGCAAATTTAAGCAATTTGGCCATTCGCTAAAAGAAGTAAACGTCCCTCAGTTCTTCAAAAACTATTGAGAAAACCTCCTAAAAACACCATCACTCGGACGGAGATTCCAATTGTTTGTGTATGCTACTCTAATTACCTACCTATAAGTAAAAACGCAAGTGGGAAGGGTTTTCCGCCATACTAAAATCAAATGAATCACAGCTAATCACATCTACTCATACTTGGTTTATTTGATGTGGCGGATGACTTGGTTAAAGGTACATTTTCAGCCATAGAGATGTTTCTGGTTGATTAAATAAAGTGTGCCAGATATCCGGCACAATTTTAGGAGGAGGACCTTAAATAGAATTTATATTAGTGGAATGGGTACATTTTTCATTACTCCGTCAGGAGAAATGTCAAAGACAGGATTAGTCTAAATCTAAACCACATTCAACTTCAATAAACCTTAAATTTACCACTACATAGCTGATTCTAGCTTAATTCGTAATCCTTGGGCAATTTCGAACTGTTAGAAAATGAATTGGATTTAATTGAAATTGAAGTTTATTAGTTGATCTAGATTTCTTTAAAACTTTCATTATGAATAATATTGTGAATTTAAGATATTTTAATCTACTCGTTTGTCCCGTATTTATTTTCAAATAAACTAACATATATTGTACAAATCAAATTTATTTTGTAATTTGTAAATTTCAGCTTGGACTTAACCTAGGCTGCATATTTTTAAAGACTTTTGCCAAATTCACGTTAAGTGTAACCAATCACCCGGTACAAATTTGTTAAAAATCATGATACATTTTTCCCCGAATTTTCCGTCTAACCTACATACATGCATAACATAAAAATCCGGTTCATGTTATTTTTAAAGTATAACAATTTATGTTATAGCACACATATAGCCTATAAAATAAATAAATACAAATAAATAAAAGTAAACAAAAGCATGAAAAAAACCCAATCGGGAGAAAAATCAACGGAAAAAATAAAAAAATAAAAACAACAGCCGGAAAAATCGGTGAAAATAAAAATAAATACGTTTAATCACGCGTGATAAATCCTTTTTTTTTTTTTTTGTTTCGTTTGTGCCTGGCGTTATTGTGTTGGATTTTTATTTAGTATTTAAAGTAAATAAAAACAAGGCAACAGTCAGTTATGTACACATACTCGTATATGCATGATGTACCTTCCTACAACGCTATAGAAAGCGGCGGAAGAGCAATATTTATACATAAGCCGTTTGTAACAGAAAAATTTATGTACATACATACATACATAAATATGTATGATGGTATGTGAAGCCGCTTTATAATAATATATTGATAAGCTTTGATTTTTCTCTGCGTGTACTCGTTTACTCGTACATATACCCCAGTTTGTTTGCTGATTTAACAAAAAGAAATGAAAAACTTTTGTTCGAATATAGATTGTGTAATATAAAAAGCATGATCAGAAAATCGAAAAGCATAAATTACCATGGATTTATTGATATACTGACAGCGTATGGTATATAGGTAGTATCATGGTTTTTTGTTTGTTTGTATCATGAAACAAAGTTTAATGTGTGGCAGCAACAGAAACAAGACTTTTCCTATAAAGGTCGGAAAAATTTCCACACAAAAGCTTTTTGAGTTGTTTTTTTGTATTTTGTTGTGAAGTTCTATTTTTTCTAAAAAAACGTCATTTTCAGTTAAAATTTGGGGACGTTTTATTAGTTAAGGTGAAATTCAATGAAGCGCAAGTAATTACAATGGAAATTTAATTTACTTGTTTGTGTACTCGTACATGTAAAATACTATATGGGGAAAAGTTATGAAATTTGATTTACTCGATTGTGCTCATACTCCAGAATGTTCTAGAAAACTTTTAGAAAATGTTGATGAAATCGAATTTATTTTTGCTATAAGAGGAAATAAGATAGATACTCCTATATTTGTGGTGGGACTAGCTGGCAAGCAAATGTTTAACCTCTGCTTCTGGCATTTCATCTGAGACCAGGATTTTGGCAAATTCTATTATTCTATTGTTTACAATAATCAAAAAAATCGCATTCCCGGTACCATGGCAGGCGTATCTACCAGTTGATAATTTTTTATTATTATTATTATCATAATAGCGCCGCGCTTCCAATGACATTCTATAGAATAATATAACATTGGTAAAATGGACATCAAATGCATCACAAGTTTCATTGAAGTAATTTGTCAGATTCGGTTACATACCTTTTGCAAATTCAAACCGGTAAATAAATGAGGTAATCCCGTTTACAAGTAGTATGGTGTTTTGTTTAATAGGGATTTGTTAATAATAGTGCAAGCGACTAGGGAATTTTGTAATGTAGGGACGTGAATCATTTGGCTCCATCCTCAATGACCCCGAAAGATAAAAAGTATTGGTGGTGTTGCGCCGTTTATAGTTTACAAGATTGAGCGCTCGACATCCTGATATGGATGTTCGCTTATGGTTTGCTTGATAGTGTTTGATTGAAAAATCACCTGTTGTATAGCCCACAAATTCAGAGGCGAAAATCTAAAATTGTGCGATGATTGACAGACCAATACTTTTAAAATGGGACCTGTATTTGGTGTGCCAACTTGCATTTTTCTCGCTTGTGTAACCTGTGGAAATTTAAATTTTATTGAAAATCATCTTTAGCTCACAGATTCTAGGCCATAGGTACCTATGCGAAAGTTCCAATTAATTCACTAATGCGAACCTATGTATCTATTAAATGCAAACATTTGTCTATAGATCCAAACGTATAATTATCCAATTTACTAGAGATAGATATAAGGTTTCACTCAAACCATCCTAATTATAAAAACAAAACAAAACAAAACTTTTTTTCTACAACATGGAATACATGGAACTGTATCGTGTGTCATAATCACATACGCTTATCAAATGATTTACAATTAACTACATTTACGAGTACATATATATTCGGATATAATACCCTATGTACTTACATACGTATGCAACTTTCTCAGCATGAATAATTAAAAACCAAACTTTTACCGGAGTTTTTTTTTTTGTTCTGTGAAGCTTATTTCGTTTTTCTAAACTAAACTATTACTAAAATATTAAAATAATTGCTTTTGTTATAAACGATGAAATAAACGAGTACATCACATATGTATATATGTAATATACATATAGATGAAAAATAATATTTACAATACAATATGTAGAAATTAAAATATAAAATATTAAACTTTTCATCTATACATCTATACATATATCCAGGGAGAAAAATAGAAAAGCTCTACAACAATAACTATAGCAAAAAGCTTTTATGAAGTAAAATTTGCAATCTCGAACGAATACTGTACAAAAAAAAATGTTGAACATTCAAGTGCTTAATTGAATTTCATATAAATAAATTCTTTGTTTGAAAGCGTTATTGTTTGGAAATAAAACAGTTTCGACGAGTACGTACGTGTAGAGATAGATATTGCTACTTTGATAGTCTTCTGGTTAGTTTTGTTCAATATGTACATATAAATATAATCAGTACTCATTCACTAAAAAAACAACTATTATTGATTTCTTGAAGTATGTTGTTCATGTTGTTAATGTTCAAAGATTATTATACAAGCAGCTGTGGCATAATAACTTTTTCGAGTAGATCTACCATCAGAGCGCGTTAAGATACAGAAAAAAGAAACGAGGAGAAAATCAAACTTTTCATTTAGGAGCGATACAAAATCCTACATTATAAAATCACGCATTTGGAAAACAACACAAATTAGCAAATGGCTTTCTTTCTTGTATGATTACATTTTCTGTGATCCAAACTATTTTCGCTAGGTGTCAGTACACAGCACAAAAGATATTTTGTGTAATAACCCTACTGTATATTGTAGTGGTGAGCTAATGTGAATTGTATATTTAAAATTGAGTGACCCGCAGTAGGACTCCACCGCAAGTGAGTTCCCCTCCCCAAAGAAAATGTTTGTTATATTGAAATACGAACAGTTTTATGTGAACGATGAACTGATTTTGTATCAGTGGAGATTTGGTTTTTTCCTTGAATTGACACGGTGAATTGTTTTCGAAGACAACGGATGACTTTAAACGGGGCTTCTTAAGAAGTATGTATATAAGCCTGTGCGAACCTTGTCTGCCCTTACGAACACAAAATCACAGTTGGCAAGTGACTTTGGAATATAAACGTCACCTTGTTTGGCTTATAAAGTTGGTTTCGGGATAAGGTTTTGCATTACGTCTCGGAGTTGGTCGATGACTGTGTTGCTATTTGGTTAGGGTGAGAGAGTATTTTCGACGAGGAACTCACCTGGTAGCTTAATGGTTTTACCATAAACCATTTCAGCTGGGGAGCACTTCAGATCTTCTTTCACTGTTGCCCGGATTCCAAGTAACTCGATTGGTATTTCCAAACTTCTCAATTTGGTAATACTTTTATTTTGTCAGTTACAGTTAGCAGTGGTTATCTGTTAAGGAAATTTTACTAGGAAGTTCTAAACATATTTTTGAAACACTGATTTTATTACACACATTTTTAAATTTTTTTTAAAAACACTTGTTAAATATTTCGCAAAATTACAAAAGGTTTAAAGCTTTTGTAATTTTGCGAAATATTTAACAAGTGTTTTTAAAAAAAATTTAAAAATGTGTGTATTAAGTGTGTTTCGCCAAGTGCCTACGGCAGAAAGTGTAAAAAGTACTGATTTTATTGTTATTTTGCCTGATTATTTTTTTATTTCAGGAGAGAAAGAAAAAAGTTATGAATCCAGAACATTTAGCCAACGATGAGTTTGGGTTAAAATTTGCCGTTCGTGATATAAAGGAAGATGAACCTCTAACTAAACTGGAGGAATTAACGAAACGATTAGAGAACGAAAAATCTCATCCCGTATTTGCTCCTATCAGACTCCGTTCGTAATTCGGAAAAACTCATTACTCTGTAAAATTTCGTGAAATCGATTCAGAAATTCAAAGTGCTCTGGGAAAAAAAATCGTTGAGTTTAGATTTGGATGTAAGGACAATTGCGTAGGATTAAATATTCTAAAATGTAACTACCACTGTCACAGAGCTCAACAGAAAATGTGATCAGTTGATTAAATTTATTCTTAAGTGTATCGAGGAAGAGGATGAATTGGATGGCTCCATCATGCAATTAGAATCTTTAAATTTAGGAAATAAAGATGAACCAAACGTCGGAAAAACGACCTAACGGAAAATCAGATTTACCTTATTCACTGAAATCAAAACATCAAAATCGATCAATATCATCAAATGCCTACATCCCTATCGAAAAATCAACCTGGGCCTTCCAATCCAATTCCAAATTTTTCCCCCTTTGGAAACGCCTATATTAAATCAAGTAAAAGGTTATCCACCGATTGATGTTAGAACATCAATCCATGACCATCCACAATAACTCACGAACGGTATGAGTTATTTTTTGAGAGGTATCGCTACAGATTGGTACTGAGAATGAGCTAATAAAAAGGTTTGCTAATCGATCGACTGACCTAGAAATAAGGCGAGTTCTTGAATCGATAAAATAACGTCCGAATGAAAAATATTCTTAGATTTGTATAATACTATTTTGTCCATTTCACTACAAATGGAAAATCCGATGCCAGATGCCGAACTGGCTTTTATAATAACACAAAATATACGCCTAGGGTGGCAAGACCGATTTGCAGTCACACATTTAACAACACTTGAAGAAATGGTGAGACAGTGTGTTGCGTATGAGGACCCTTGGATACGGAATAGAATAGTTCCAGAAATATTTTGTGAAGCACGTAAATATGTCCATGAGCTACAAGTTTTAAAAGACCTTAATAGTTCTATAAACTTGAATATTAATCAATTAATGTCAATTGGTTACAGTCCAAATTTAACCGCTACACAAAATATGCTACATTACCATAACCAGTCGTCAAATTTAACTTATCCCGCATTACAATATAATTACCCAACTCATTCTTATTCACAAATTTATCAACGCACATAATATTCTAACCAACCTATTGACCTGCATAACCCAACACGATGCCAACTAATGTGGTCAACGCAATTGGCCCAAATCGGGAGTCTCGATCCGTTAAAACTGCTTCTTCGAGTGGAACCCGCATAAAGTATTGTTGGAACTGCCCCCACTTTTAAATGCAACATGAAACGCCAGATATTCCTAATGAATTGAGAAACTCAACTGGATGTCATTACCGTATTTCAGCAACCGTTGCATTTTTAGCTGCCAATATTACTCTTACACATAACCAATTTGCAGAGTGCTGTTTCCTTCAAAATTTTCAAAAACTTTTGCAATGAGTTCCCCCTTCTGAATTAATAACATTGCAAAAGTCGTTCATCAAATTGATTTTACTATCAGCGTGTGTGAGTATTCACTCGATTCCATGGTGGTGGTTGAGTGAAGTTTCAGTACACTGTGACTGAGTGGAGATGCTTTCGGCCAATCGTTTATTTCGTCCGCCGGAGTTCCCTTAGGACTGGTAATTTTTACCGGAAGTAAGCCAACAGGCCCGCCATATCACCCATTAGGGTTGAATTGCTGCATATGTCCTGCTGACTTCGACCCAGAGCCTCAAAATCACGTTTGTGCGACAATGTCTAATGCTGTTTCTTCGCTTGCTAAATTGAGTGGCAGTTTTATGACGTGCGAACCGTTTTTAAGTAGCGTAGCAGCAATGCCGAACAGTGCTATGGCAATTTTTGTGTTTTTGGCGTTACGAACTTGAGCGAGCAGAAAATAGGGTAAGAAAGTCTTCCCAGTTCGCCCGGCGTGCCTATGAAAAACAGGGCGCCCTCTCCTCCATCAGTCTGCTGCAGAACTCTGTCAAACATTTTCCGGTGTTCTGAAAGTAGTCGTGGTGTCATTGCGATCACGTGGTTCTAAGCTAACATTGCTTACGTGCACGACCGGCCATCTCTGCACAAGTCGTTTCCAATCTTTTCTTTTCACATTCCTTGTATAGTAGCATAAAACATCAGAATATAAGAGTGTTCTTGCAAAGTCATCCTTTTGGCCGAGTTGAAAAAATGCTTAAGAGTTGATCTATTAGGCTTCGTCATTCTTTGACTAAAGTTTTACTTTTGTCGTTGTGTTATATTTTATGAAACATTACCAATTTTTGGACTTTAATTTTTAAAATGCGAGCAATGTAGTGTAGCGGCTAAACACTACATAACTATGCAAAATAAAACATTAACATTAGTCGTAGCAAAAATCTTTATATCGTGAGTCTTCGGAAAACTTTTAAATCCTGCTGTCTCTACGGTCAACAGTGGGATTGGTTCGTCTCGCCGTCTTTTCATAAACGATCATGAAAACCAGTTATAATTTCTGATCGATTCGGAGGCTGAAGAATCTGTGATACCCGTTAAAAGTATCCCCGATAAGCAAAAGACACCGTTTGCATTCTTACCGCAGTAAACGGTACCCCAATTTCCAATTACGGTACAAAATTTTTGATAGTCAATCTCGGTGTCAGGCGTTCGTTCCCACATCGGTTTCGTGGTTGATTTGAAAAAAAAAACAGAAGACTTTCTGACCCACTTACAACCCTTGACGTAAACGTATCCATCGCTCAGGTTAATACGCCAACTTTAAAACAGTTCGGCGTAAACAATTCATACTACGCTCTTGTAAAGAAATATCCCTCGCTCACTGAGGCTCCAAATTATAATCTTCCAGTGAAGCATAATGTAGGCATAATGTAAGCATAATGTAATTGGATTCACTACATCGTCACACAAGGTAGGTCACCTTGTGCCAAACCGCCACAACTCGACGCAACTAAACTGAAAGCTGCGAAAACTGAATTTCAGTTTATGCCAGATATCGGAATCTGCCGCACCTCATCATCACCAATCTCCTCACCATTACATATGGTTCAAAAGAAAGACAAGGACTGGCGCCCTTGTGGAGACTATCGACAGCTCAACACTGTCACGATCCCCCAACACATACACAGTTTCTCGTTGAAACTCGCCGGCGCCACTATTTTCTCAAAAATAGATTTAGTACGGGCCTATCATCAGATTGTCATGGCTGCAGAGGATATTCAGAAAAGCGCGATTACTATCCCCTTTGCCTTTTTGAGTTTACCCGAATGCCTTACGGTCTTCGGAACTCAGCTGAGACATTCCAGCGATTCCTTAACGAAGTTCTAAAAGGGCTGAATCTCGTCTTTTCTTATAGTGATGATATCCTCATTGGAAGCCACTCTGATATGGAACATATAGAACATCTCGAGTCAGTATTTAAACGTGTCTCCGCATTTGGAATACATATTAAAACTTCGAAATGCATTTTCGGCGTAAAGTCACTTGACTTCTTAAGCCACACAATTTCGAAAGATGGTATTCTTCCATCGAAAGAGAGTTGAAGCCATCTCAAACTTTCCAGAGCCAGTTCGTAGGTGTGGTGAACTATTACCACCGCTTTATATCACGTTTAGCCGAACTGTTATCGCCTATTCTCCGGCATTTGGCTACTCTACTCAAGAAAGGCAAAAACAAAAACAATTTCTCTTGGCCTGAAGAATGCACCGCATATTTCAACGAAGTCAACCGTTCTCTTGCCGCTGCCACTCTTTTGGCATTTCCGTTGAACGACACTGAGTTCAACATCACTACAGACACTTCCAGCATAGCGGTTGGAGCTTCTTACAACAACGCAACCATGGATGTTGGCAACCACTAGAATTATTTTCAAAGAAGCTCTCTTCAGCGGAAATAAAATACTCTACATTCGATAGAGATCTTCTTGCTATATATCTAGCAATCAAACATTTTCGCCATTTCGTCGAAGGCCGAAATTTCTCTATTTTCACTGACCATAAACCTTTAACAACAGCAATTGCGTCAAAATCAGTACGTAGTCCCCGGCAATTACGACATCTCGATTATATTGCACAATTCACGACCGACATTCACCACATCAAAGGTAAACGCAATGTGGTGGGCGACTGTTTATCAAGTTCTAGTGAATCATCTTCACCCGAAATTAATGTCTCCTCTTTCGACATGAAAGAATTACTTCAACGGCAACAATGTGATGACGAATTGTAGAAATTGATTTCAGTTCGGAAACCGAAATCAAAAGTAAACCTGCAATTGATCAACTTACCGGATAATAAGCAGCAAATTTGGTGTGAGACATTGACACGTTAAAATTAACCCTTCGTCCCTTAAGATATGCGACGGACAATTTTCGATAGTCTGCATGGCTTATCATATCCCGGGATCCGTGCCACGTGTAAATTAATTACTTCGAAATACTTCTGGCTACGAATGAATACTGATACAGCCAACTGAGCGAAATCTTGTATCCCATGTCAAAAATCCAAAGTTCACATCCACACAAAATCAGAACTTGGTAATTTCGAGCTACCAAATGGCAGGTTTGAACATATCCACATGGACTTAGTTGGTCCACTGCCCAAATCGAATATAGCTATTATGACATTCTAATGAGAGTCGACCGATTTACCCGTTGGCCAGAAGGTTATCTAATACGAGAAATGACTTCCAAAACCGTAAGTAAAATCTTCTACAATGAGTATATCTGTAGATTTGGTGCCCCACACCGACAGACCAAGGAACACAATTTGAATCAACAATGTTCACCGAGCTTGCAAAGCTCTTAGGTTCACAACTAAAAGCCGCATTAACAGCTCGTTGTAATACATCCCATTGGAGCTCTGACCTTTCAACCGTTTTATTGGGTATTCGAACCTCATTCAAGGAAGACCTCAACTGCACGCCAGCAGAGCTCGTGTATGGTCAAAACATCAAGGTTCCCGGTGAGTTCTTCATCAACGATCAAAATTCGAACCCAAGCACAGATACTTCGGATTTCGTAGAGAAGCTTCGTACTACAATTAGAGGTTTAGTTCCTACGGACACATGGCATATTAGACTCAACAGGATACGTACATTCCCAAAAAAAGCGAGATATTGCTCCAAAAAGGCAACCAAAATATTTTATTATAAAAGCCGTCCGCAATCTATAATCGGGTCAGTCTAAATTCAAAATTAATACTAAAGCAATCGGTTCTCTACTAAGTACAAAATAGTGAAAGTAAATTATAAAAACAAAATTAAAACGAAATCTAAATAAAATTAAAAGCATACAAATTAAATACAAAACGTGGAACCAAAATAATAAAATAAACATTGTGAATTCAAAAACTAATAAAATATAATTGTGCGTTTCATTTTTATACACCAAATTCCCACTATAGTGGTCATGCATGTCAGTTGCTCTTTGGTGTTGATCTCTTTCCAACGGCAATTACACGTAAACACAGATCAGGAAACACATAATTGCGTACGTACGTAAATGCTTTCTATGTAAATTTATGGAAGTATCTGGAACCATTTACAAATGAGGACGAAAGAATTACTATTTGTGCCGGTTCATTTGGATTTACGTTTGCGACGTTTCTGACTGCATCTAGTAAATGTATGTATTGTCTGCCTTCCATTTACTTTGATTCAATGAAATAAAATGTAGATGCTCGCTTTCTGTCTTGAGATATCAACTACGAATTAATCAAGGAGCTCCCTGCAACTGCAACTTAGAAGTAAATTGAAACCGTCGTATCGCAACATCAGATGATTAGTGAAATGAGGACTGTAATTCATATTATGGCTAGCAACCGGTATATGAGTAGCCGGCATTTTATAGCATACTATATCATACCACCATACCATTACACCGTCATGCTGTCATCAACGCTTTAGGTACTGAACTTTTATGTCGAATATAGTCCTTTTTTCATTTTTATTTCAAATCCAATTTACTCTTGCTGACGTAGCACTGAACATAGTACATATCCTATGTTACTCTCGGCCATTTTCCATTGGATAATTTGTTTGCACTCTCTTTAGTCACTTATTATAACTTATACTCATAAATAAGGGCCTTTGACCAATTTACTAATATTTTAGCAACAACTTTACTATAAAATATAATAAATACATTTTCAATAAAAAAATATATTTTCGAAATGTCAAAGTTTAAAAAGTTACAGTTTTTTTATGAAAAATCCATTTAGGAAATTTGATTAAGTATTTCGCTTTGTGTTAATAAAAAAAAATCAAACAGAAAACATTTTTTGTTTCTTTAAAATTTCATTTTATCCAGTTTTTGTCAGTACCTACGTATGTACTTACACATAAATGATAATCAAATATCGAAAGTATCAATAAAATGGAGAACATCAAATCCAATTAAATATTGGCAAAAAAAATGCGGAGAAAAAAAAATTTACCAAAAATCTAAACGATGATAAATTGAAAAAGTTTTCCAATTTTAAAAGATTCCGTCGACCAACAATATCATAAACTATTCTCGACAATCTTTATCTACTTTGTTTTGTACACATAATATATATATAGTACGTACAGAGGATAGAGATGAGATACCCTTCTGATTTAATTTAAGTTTTTCGTCCAATATATACGAGTATTTATATGTAGTATGTTGATACTCAACGTACACAATTCAATTGGAAACCAACCGAAAACCAAATAATATAAAACCATACCACATATATGTTATATGTATAATAGGAAAGAAGCTTTTTATTTTCTTATATATACGTTTGATAACGACTTAGATACTTTAGATTGAAAATAAAATCATCTATCTATAATACAACAGAAGTAAAAAGCACTTTCTTATACATTTACTGATTCTGTTGTAAGTAGCAAAATTAAAAGATCAAAAGAAATCCCCACATCATACATAATCTTTTGGTTTACAGTGGCTCAGTATATTGGAATAAAATATAACTGCTACTTGTATAGTAAAAACTTGGAAATAACTTTTCTCGGAACAAAATTAATTTGAATATTGGTTTTCTACCGGCTGTATCCAATAGTTTTTGTCGTTGTACGAGAAACAAAAAAAACTTTTTAATTTTAAACTTGTAAATTGATCAATTTAATTAATTAAAAATTGAAGGTAGCGACGAGAAAAACTAAATTCTGTAAATTTTTTTGCTTTTTTAGTAAGTTTACATAACTACTTAAGTTTTGTGATAATTTTCTTTATGCGCTAGACTTGATATAATATTTTACTCGAGTTTTTTTTACTGTCGTCTGTGCTGAGCTTTAAAGTTATTTGCACATAAATTTTAGTTTGTTTGACATTAAAACGTCTATAAATTTTTTTTTTGTTTTAAAACTCAAGAGGTGATTTTTTTTATAAATGTTTGTTTTCAACTGGAAATTAATAAAGTTAGTTGGTAATTATTTTAATGACGAACGGCAAAATGCGAACTGTTATACAATCAAGCCAAATAAACGTACCAATCAGATACATATACCAAACATAACATGGACTGATTGTAAATGATTTCCAGTCATGGAATGATTGTAAATTATTTCATGATGGCCGTCCGAGATCACTGGATTCTACAAATTTTTCTTGAGGAACCTGCTACCAGAAATAGTCGCATCATACGTAGCAGAATTAAGGAAACTTGCAGCTGATTGTAAACTCCAAAATGCCCTTGACAGAATGCTGAGAGACCGAATCGTTTGTGGGCTCAGAGACGAATCGCTTCAACGTGCTCTTCTTGCTGAATCGGATTTGACTTTAACTAAGGTCATTAAGAAGGCATCAATATCTGAAGCCGCTGCAAAATCAAATCGAAATACGTCGCCCTGAATGTGTACACTTGATTTCAACAAAAAAATCATCACATTTTAATAAAAATCAACAGTCTCGCCATTGTAACGGTTGCAGTGAAAGTCTCGCGCGTTTTATCTGTCCTTACCGTAATGCCGTATGTTCTAAGTGTGGCATAATTGAACATCTTCAAAAGGTATGTCGATCCACTACACCAGTTATTTAGTTACTTGGTTGCAAGCAACTGGTTTTTGTCGCTAGGTATCATTTTGCCTTGTACATAATGTACAACAACAATCACCTGTTGATGCTGTCGTCCATAAATTCCAGCATCTATTCTCGGAGGAGTTGGGTTGTTATAAAGCAAATCAACTAACTTTGCAACTCGACCAGTCAGTTCAACCATTTCGATGTGCTCCGCGACCAAAGCCAAGGTCGATGCTGAACTCGATCGTCTTCAATCACAGGGTATCTTGGAACCTGTCGAATATTCAGATTGGACCAATCCAATAGTTCCAGTTCTTAAACATGATGGACGTATTCGCATATGTGAAAATTATAAGTCTACATTACCCAAGACTTTGAAACCACACACTCACCAAATTCCAGTGATAAGTTACCTTTTATCCTCGTTTAAGTGAGGTAACATTTTTGTAAAACTTCACTTGGCACAAGCAACTACCAGTTGACGAGGAATCGTCATTGCTCCAAACAATAGTTACCACGAAGGGGGTATTTCGAGCCAAGCGCCTGTAATTCGGAATTTCCTCCGCTCCAGGAAATTTCCAAAGTCTTATTGAAAATATTTTAAGAAATATCGAAGGAATTTTACCGTACTTTGACGGCATCGTTATTTCCGCGAAAAATGAAGCTAAATTAGACGCATGCCTCGAGGAGGTTCTTGTGCGGTATAAAATTGATTCATGGGGATCCGACCTACCGATGACAAAATAATAGACATTTTAAGACCGATTTAGATGTAGAAAAATGTTTGCCTTGCAAAAAAAGAAGAGATTAGTACATTACAATCTTCGTTTGGATGACAAGAACGACAATATAAACATGCAAAATTTTGCAAGGCTGTTTTTTATTTTTTTTGAGCAATTGTTACTATAGAAATGAAAATTTAACTATAAAATATATTCGACCCGACAATATTTTTTGATATTTATAGTAACAAACTAATCCAAACACAATAAAAGTATATTATGAAAACCCATACAATAGGCTAGACGTCAAAAGTTTATAGGAGGCAAAACTAACCAAATTTTCAAAATAAGAAACATGTCGAATGATAACCATTTATCTTTGACAATTTTTAAATACAAAAATTTAATTAAAAGCTTTCGTACATATTTTATTTTAATTAATTTCCCCCAATTAATTTAATTTATGTCACTACTGATAAATGTAAAAAATATGGCGTCAAATTATCAGCCTTCAAAAATTATAGCATCGCCATTTTTGTTTACATATCCTTTCTCTTTTCAACCAGAGTTTATTTTTCTATTCCGTGCAGTTCTAACCGACAAGCAAAAATTTTGTCGGGCAAACATTTTTCTTCTTCTAAATCGGCCTTAGGTTGCACCAAAAATATAAGCAACAACTGCAAGCATTCCTTGGATTGCTAAATTTTTACCATTCATTCTTGCCAGACAAAGCTAACGTCGCTGAGCCTCTACATCGTCTGCTTGATGAAAATCAGAGGTGGGAATGGAATTTAATTCATCAAAAGTTTTTTGTCGACTTGAAGAAATTATTATCATTAACCATCCTTCTCACACACTACCATGAGAAGCTTCGAAGGAGAAAGAAGAATAAGAGTTGTTCTATCTCATCTCAAGGACTGAAAGACCAATTGCTTTCTACTCAAGAACCCTCAATAAAGCGGAGAGAAAATACGCACAAATCGATCGAGAAGCAGTAGCCATCGTTGCTGGGATTAAAAAATTTCACATCTACTAGTATGGAAGGCGGTTTACGATCATTACCGATCATGATCCATTGTTCGAGTTATTCTGACTGTCGTGGGGTAATCGCAGCATAACCTGCGGATGGCCAAACAATCATTTTGAAACCATTGCATTCCAGACATCCTGGAATAGTGCGAATGAAAGCCCTTGCTCACAGTTACGTATGGTGGCCGAACACCGACAAACACATCGAATATCTGGTTAATGCATGCACCGCTTGTCAAGAAGTCAGACCTGAGATGTCTCGAGCTCCAGTTCATCCGTGGGAGCCAACATCAGGCACGGCTACATATCAATAAAAATGCCGTTACATCAAAATCGTCTCGATCAAACAAACATTCGTGGATTTGAATCCAATGATCTGGTTTGGGTTTGCAATTACTCCACAAGGCCAAAATAAATAACTGCCTCTGTCGAAACACGCACCGGACTTACCAGATCAAAATTGACTCTGGAAAAATCATCAAAAGGCATATTGACCAGATGAGAATTCGATCTTCTGCTAGATCAGATTGTTTATTATGCCACATTCAAATAATGTGCTTCGACGCTCATCCCAGATTCGCAGTGCAACATCGTTTTATTCCAACTAACAAAATAGATGTTAAGGGATGTTATGTATGTAGAAGCAACGCACTAATAATTGATTTCTTGTATCTTACGTCATATCTATTAAATTATTCTAAATTTTCCAAATTACCTATCACTATCGATTTAGTTGTGAATGTAATGTATCTTGTTGATCTTATTTATGAATCTTTTGAACCTCATAAACCTTATTAATCTTATGAATCTCATAAATCTGAGGCATCTTATAAATCTTATGAATATCGTAAATCTTACAAATCATATGAATCCCATTTATCTTCAAATTTTCTGAATTATATGAATCTTTCCAATCTTATCAAATCTTACAAACCATACAAATCTTACAAAACTTTTATTAATCTTATGAGTCGTTTGAATCTAGTGAGTTTACTAATTTTATTAATTTTATGAAGCCTTATGAATCTTATGAATCTTACGAAGCTTATGAATCTTGTGCGTTTTATGAATCTGAAGAATCTTATGGATTTATGAATCTCATGTATCTTGTTAATCTTACGAATCCTATGAACCGTGTGGATCAACTGAATCTTATGAATCTCTGTAATCGCAAGAATATTTTAAACGTTATGACTTTTTGAATTCTATTAACTTAAACGAATCTTAAGAAACGTATGAATCTTATAAATTATCTCATCTTTTGAATCTTAACGTGTGAATTTCATAAATCTTGTGAATCTTTCCAATCTTATCAATCCTAAAAACCTTATGAATCTTATGAATCTTTCCAATCTTATCAATCCTAAAAACCTTATGAGTCTTATGAATCTGATGAATGTTTTGAATCTTTTGAATCTTAAAAATTTCGTGAACCGTGTCAATCAACTGAATCTTACGAACTCTCAAGAATATTTGAATGTTAGGAATTTTTGAATTCTATGAAATTGTGAATCCTATGAATCTCATGTATCTTTAGAATCTTGTGAGTATTATGAATCTAATGAATCTTGTGAATCTTATGGAATCTTAAGAATTTTATGAGTCTTATGAATCTTACGAATCTTATGAGTCTTATGCATCTCATAAATCTTGTGAAGCTTATGAATCTTATAAACCTTATAAATTATATGAATCTTGTGAATCTTAAAAATCTTATGAGTATTATGAATCTTGTGAATCTTATGAACCTGATGAATCTTATGAACCTGATGAATCTTATGTATCTTGTGAATCATACGATTTTATGAACCTTATGAATCTTACGAATTTTATGAGTCTTGTGAATCTTATGAATCTTAGGTATATATCTTGTGAATCTTATAAAACTTATGAATATTATGAATCTTACGAATCTCATGAGTCTTATGAATCTCATAAATCTTGTGAATCTTATAAATCTTATAAACCTTATAAATTTTATGAATCTTGTGAATCTTAAGAATCTTATGAGTATTATGAATCTTGTGAATCTTATAAATCTTATGAATCTTATGAACCTGATGAATCTTATGTATCTTGTGAATCTTATGTTTCTTATGAACTTTATGAATCTTATGAATTTTTTGAGTTTTATGAATCTTATGAATCTTGTGAATCTTATGAATCTTGTGAATCTTACAAATCTTATGAATCTTATGAGTCTTCTGAATCTCATAAATCTTCTGAATCTCATAAATTTTGTGAATCTTATAAATCTTATAAACCTTATGATTCTTATGAATATTATGAATTTTATGAATCTTCTGAATCTTGTAAAATCTTATGAGTGTTATGAATCTTGTGAATCTTATGAACCTGATGAATCTTGTGTATCTTGTGAATCATATGTTTTTATGAATCTTATGAATCTTACGAATTTTATGAGTCTTGTGAATCTTATGAATCTTGTGAATCTTATAAATCTTTTGTTTCTCATGAATCTTAAAAATCTTATGAATCTCATGAATCTTTTGAATCTTAAAAATCTTGTGAACCTTGTGGATCAACTGAATCTTACGGACTCTCAAGAATATTTGAATTTTATGAATTTTTGATTGACTTTATGAATCTTGTTCGTTTTACGAATCTTATAAATTTCATGAGTCTTATGAATCCTACGAATCTTTTGAATCTTATAAATCTAATGTAGTACCAGGTGTCAATAAAATACTGAGACTGTTTATAAATTATTATTTTTTTATCATCTAGAATGATTTTCCAATTTTTTTGTTACTTATGTATACATTAAAATAAAGTCTTTTTATTAAACAAAGTCAGTGATATTTTCTTTTATCCAATCAAATGGACTAGAATGAAAATAACGTGATTTTTACCTGATTGGCTTAAAACAATTTTAGCAGGAAGGAAAGAATGAAAGGACGCAACACTGAATCCGCATTCACTCTCAAAATTGAACTGCACGAATTAGGAAATTCGATAACCTATGCGAAGTTAATTAAAATGTTTAAAAGACGATCAGCTAGATCTTGATTCTTGACCTCTTTTACCTATAATAACAAAATTACCACAAAATATTGACCAGACTTTCAGAAGAACTCTTAACCTAGATAATCTCTCCAATTGAAGGGTTCCAGGGTGCTCAGGTGGCTTAAGGATTACCTACGAAACACAATCGGCGAGCAGTGACTAATTGGATTGGCAATATTAAATATTTACAGAGATTTGGATGTAATAGACGGTGTCCTCGGCTTAGTCTTATGATGAACCAATATAATAAAATTATAAAAAAGGTGGTATTTGTCAATTAAGTCGACTTGATTATTCGCCCCAGAAGTCTCGTTTGCTCCCTCTTAATTTGTGGTACTTCGAGCATTAGGACTTGTGCCTGAACTCTCTACAGGCAGGGAGGTATCCGACTTATCGTTGTGCTTCATATTATTATAACATTTAAAATAATAATACTACAGTACACAATTGCCAACTGAAACAATAGAATTTATAGCCCAAAAATACTCTACTCAAAATATTTGACATTTGTAAAAATTAAATTTAAGTGAAATTGAGGTTGATATGACCACAAATCTCTCGCTTGACAATAAAGTGCGGACACTGTTTTTAAATTTTTTTCTTCTCATCTAGACTGTTTTTCCAAATTTTTTGACATAAAATGCAAATTCAGCAGAAAAACATAATTCAAAGTAATCGTGCTCGACGTTCAACAGTTTTCAAAGCGATAAAACGATATCGGGGGATAAGCTGTTATTCGGACCTTTCAGGAAGAGGTCGCTCGCGCACTCTTAACATGCCACAGCTCCGCAACATCATTCCCGAAAATTCCCCGAAATCCACAAATCAAGTTACATCATGTAGCCAGGAGACTTCAAACCTTAACAACTATCCGTAAAGCTTTAACAAGCCCATCTTTTTACGGACTAAATGAAGCTAACACGGCTTGAAAGACGGAAAGTGTTCCTGAAGCGGTTGGGGGCAAAAAAAAACAGAAAACTTATTGTTAATTTTGAGAAGCTGTTCTCAATTGAACAAAGCTACAATCGTCAGAATGCCCATATTTGGTCAAAAATCTAATTCTGTTATGGTTTGGGCTGTATTTACAGCTATGGAAGAGCTACCGCCCAAATTAATCAGTGAGAGAGTTTAAGTGAACCAATAAATTCATCGCCGTACAATTTTCAAGGAATTAGTGCTTCCCTGGAATTGTGAACATTGTCCAAACAATGATGGGACTTTCCAATAAGAGTCAGCTCCGGCTCACAGAGTGACATTAACTCAACAATGCATTCGAGAGAAATTTTCGAACTTTATCGACGTTATGCTATGGCCACCGTATTATCCGGATTTAAATCCTTTCGACTTTTTTGTTTGGACATACTTGGAGACTAAAGCCTGCGCCATAACTTGGAAACTAAAGTGCTGCCATTGTCGAGGTCTGTAATGAAATGCCTCTAGAAATCAGGGCTGTGGAGTCGGAGCCGGAACCGGAGTTGGAGCCGCGGCACAACAGCTCATTCACAATAGAATGTACAGCAAGAGGTGAAATAAAATTTACCATAACAATAAATACTACAGAGAAATCCCACGGATGATCCGAGCCCAGTGTTTGAACAGATGATTTTAACCAGCAACCATGCTACCTCCTGACGCTTAGACTGCAACTATGCGTACTTGTAGAATGCCCACAGTTTAGAGATGATATCTTGTTACTCGTCCCGCACGTTAAAAAAAAGGGGAACTGATTTCGTACGAAATTGAAATGTATCGTCAGATTATTGACTTTATAAAAAAATATCCTGGCGTAAAATTGTGGCCCATAAATAACCTAATTTTGATATTGTGCTAATGTTAAGGAGAGTCCACTGAAATTTCCCCTTTTTAAGGTAGTCTGTAATGGGTGCAGTCACTGTATTGTAGTTAATAATAAACCTTCGATACCAGCCAGCGATACCAAGGAGACGTCTAGTTTGCTTGACATTTTCTGGTATCGGAAAGTTTACTATTGGGTCAGTTTTCTACGGGTCAGGTCTTAGTCCTTGCTCTCCCAACTAGTACCCCAAATACCGTGTCTCTCTCATTAGAAACTTCCTTTTTTCCAGGATTATTGTCAGTCCCGTTGTCCGTAACAAGTCTGCGGCCGACTCTAACAACATAAAGTGATCTTCCAATATGCCGGTGATGATTAATAAGTCATCTAGATATACGAAAATACTATCATGGAGCTTATGGGGATCACCTTATGCGTTATACAACCCAAATGGCATCACTCTAAATTGATAGAGCGGCCGCTCTGGTACAGTAAATGCTGTCTTGTCTCTGGAAGATTCCGCAAGCGGAATTTGCCAGAATGCGTCCTTCAAGTCTAGTCCCGTAATGTATTTAGTCTCAGCAAGGCGTCCAAGTAGTCCGTCGATGTGTGGGAGAGGATACGCGTCTTTGTCGGTCACGTAGTTCAGTTTTCTGGCGTCCAAGCAAAGTTTAGTCTTGCTATTTGATTTTTTTACTATGGTTACCGGTTAACTTCAGGCACTTCTGCTAACCTCGATTACTCCCAAATTGAGCATCCTGTCAATTTCCTCATTGAGACATTTTTGAATCGCCGGCGAGACAGGATAATATATTTGCTTTATTGGCTTGCAATCTTTGGTGATACTAATCTCGTGTTCGTGGAGAATGGTCTTGCCTAACCCATTCTTTGCAAATGATCCTAACCTAAGACGCTCACTGAGGCTCCACTATCCATAAGACCATACATACTTTTCTTACCAATATTGACTTGTGCGTATAAGGGCGCGGATCATTTTTATAAAGTCTGTGCACTATTGAGGAAATGCATTTTTTTATAAAAGATCGCTTCTGGTAGAAGTATTCGACGGCACGAATTTTTCTTTTGTTAAATTTAGTTTGTGTCGTAATTAAGTTAGCTTTGTCAGTTCGAGAGAAGATGTTATTTATCGGTGTTAATCGTTCTGAGAACTCGAGGAATTGGATGTATGGTTTTGGTTCAATCCCGAGCGTGATGCCCTCAAAATACACACACTCGGTTGTGAGTTTCCCTGATTAAATTTTAAACAATTCTTACAGGATGCTTTACGCACATTTGCAGCTCCACAACCAATGCAGAGAACATTTTGGAATTTTTCACTACAGTCCTGATATCTATGGTATTGTTAATCTCATTTACTGAAGGTCGTCGTCGGAGGGAAGAATCACAAAATCGTCTTGGGTCATAACCACTTTCATCCCACATTCTTTCATATCTCTGGCATAGGATTCTTAATTCTTCAACAGAATACGAAAGTTATTAGCAAGCCAATACAAAAGTTATTAGCATGTAATTAGGAATTATATTTCAGTCTCAAAAAAACTTTAAAAATAATAAAACATTAATTCGTTTTAAAGTTTTTTTTTGATAATGATAGGCTAATAAGGTATCGCTGCTTTGAAAATTAATGCCAGTTATCGCCAGCTTCCCAAACAACAATAGTTTTTGAGCACATCCGGCTGGAGCCGTTAATACATCTATAAATTTCCCGAGTCGGAGCCGTAGCTGGAGAAGACCATTTTTTTCTTGGACTCCACAGCCCTGCTAGAAATGCTTCGAACTGCTGCTAAAAATTAACAAATCGCTTTATTATTTATTTAAAAGCAAACCTTTCATAATTCGGTTAGCTCCGAGCAATGTCACAAAACAAAACTGACATTTCTTGATGAATTTATGTTTATTATAAAGTCATAATGAGCAACTTCTCTAACAATTATTTCGTTGGGGCCACTTAGAAATTTTGATAAAAATTGATTTTATGCAAAATTTAACAATGTACCAACATAGAATTTAATAATTTTTGTATTTTAAATATAACCATCCACGACTCGTTGTTCTAAAAAAAAAGTGGATATTCTATTTTATTTGTAATCATAATGGAGCGGTTGATGTTTGCCAGCTCTAACGTATATTTCGTTAAATCCATCGTTCGTTCTAATTTCATCCTCCCCCAATTAAATTTTCTCATTCACAAACATTAAAGTTCTATAGAACAAATTACATTTAATTTCTAAATTATTTCCAACGTTTTCTTTTTTCTTTGCAGAAAGCTGTGTTCCATGAACAGGAAAAACCACAATATGAATATATAAAGTCTACACAATAAACAAACATTTTCTTTACGCCAACAAGAACAACACAAAGAAAATATTGTTTATACGTTTTTTGGCAAAGTAAGATAGAACCAGAAAGATAATACTGGAAAATTATTATTTTATTGAAAGAATCAACAAACCGTCCTTCCAACATAAATATTTATTTTACTAATAAACTGATCTAAATAAAGCACAGCAGTATAACAGCTTTGTATATAGTATACCATATTTCAATAAAGAAGTTATTTAAAACAACATAATTAAATTTTGTTTTAAAATAAATTAAATACAAGTCAACTATTATATCGTTTCCAAGTATCATTACCGATTGTTATTATTATCATTGTTGTTGTTGTATAACTGCAAAAAAATTAAGAAAATTATCTTTAATTGTATCATGATGGAGAAAAAAAAGAAAAAGAAATCATCGTCATCGTCATCGATGTCAATGGTTTATGGTGGTGGTACTGGTACCGAATTAACCTCATTGACAACAATCGAACAACAATTACCTCATCAACATCATCATCATTACAATAATAATCATCATCAAATTAGTAGCATAGATCAGCATAATATTTATATACCGATGAATCAAAATTTTGGCTGTAATAATTTTGCACTGCAACAGCAGACGCCACCATCACCCTCCATCACAATTGGTTGTTGTTCGATAAAACGGCAGCCACCGCGGCCACCACAGGAAATCTATTTCGAGAGTAGAGGCAAATGTTGTAAAAAATTGTTGCGCTACAATGGGTATCCGAATAAGGTAAGTTAATTTTTTGTTTTTTTTTTTGTTGTAAATGTACAATTTTGCAGGTTTGGTATTTTTGCATCGACGGCGGGTGGGTACAGTAATTTTTATTTTATTGATTAAACTTCTGTTTACTCAAAATTAAATTATAATGGGCAATTAAACTTGAAATTTATGAAAGATTTTTTTTTTTTTTGTGTAATTTGCTCTCTTTTATAAATTTTTTTGTTGGTATACCATCATCCCTAACGAATTATACTATCATGTTTTGCTGATGGTGTGGTGGTGGTTGCTAGTGAAAGCGGAGAAAATATAAAAATTAATTTTTTTTATTTTCTAAGTCATTTGAATTCTTTAATTAGAGGCAATTGAATTTTGTGCGGCATTAGAAACATAATTGAATTTGATTTATAGTATTTCGGAATAATTTTATTTTATTGGAGGGTGTGCGAAAATATTTTTTATCGAATTGGTGGAATTCAGTGTGGTTAATAAAATAAATATTTCGCCCATTATACTTTAAGGAGTTTGGTATCGGGTTGTGTGTTGTACTAATCGTTTCTTATGGTTATCCACCTCAAAGTAGATCATACTGAACAACAATTATTTCGGATGCTATTTTTGAAATGGAATACTAGTTCGCTTAAGTATTCTGTATTATTATGATGACCAGACGTTCTAGTTTCCCCGGACATGTTCTGGGTTTACATTGTCCTGGTTTTGTCCTGCGAATCGCAATATTTCTTGAATTTAAGCCATGGTTTAACTAAAAAATTTGACTTCAGTTGATATGGCCGAAGGAACTCTTTAAAGCCGGATATTATCAATTTTATATTATGAACTACTTAAAGAATCGACTTCATATCTCAGATATGAAATTTTATTAAAAATCCATATGAAGCTAAGGACTTCTCCAATTTTAAAAAGTTGGTGAAATAATTTGATTTTTGATCAATGGTACCCAAAACCCAACATCATTCGTGGTGTTCCGCAATATTTGATGAATTCGGGCTTTATTTTATTTAAGAAATAGGACCCCAGATAATATAAGCCAAGGAGTTAACTCACAGATAAAATTTCAATAAAATTCATTTTCAACCGTACGTGTTCTATTTGGTGCCAGAAACCTAGTAAGAACCTGGATTCATGACGTATGTAAAATAAAATTTTTCTTTGATAATTCTAATATTTTGATTTATGGTTTCTATTGTATGTAAAGAGTAAAGTATCATTAGAAGGGTCTCGCAATATACCTTAAATTCAGGCTACACTTTATTTAATAAATTCCAGCCCAGCCCCAAATGAAACTTCTGCGATTTTTGTAATTTGGTATCTGACTTAACCAATATATTTGATGACCAATGAATTAGTCGCAGCACATCCAAATGATGATCAAGGAAACGGATTTGAAACTTTTTTAGAAGAGATTTCTCCGCAAATCAGTTTTTTAACCAATGAGTGATCGTCGACCCCAAACCAATTTTATATAGCAATTTTTTTTAAACCATATACAAGACATATTTTGAAATTTAATAACCGTGCTTGTGTTTTAAATCAAAATGTTCTGGTTTTGCAGACTTCATCCAGGTTTGGTCATTTTTGACCTGGTCACCCTATCCGTTGTAGTTTAAATCATATAGAGCTAGTAGAGATTAACCAGCACCCAGTTAATCATAGATTATTCGAAAATTTGTATCTTAACCGATTTCTAAACAGCACGTCGATATCTTCCAAAAAAAAAAAAAAAAAAAAAGTTGTTCCAAGATGATTATTAACTCTTTTAAAATAAGAACTCATCAAGTAGTATCCTTCTATTTTCTAACGTGATTAATTTAAACTTCAAACATAAAAATCTAGTTAATCTTCTCTGAACACTGTCGAGTCTATTTCTAGACACTTTCGAGTCTATTTGTAAAAAATTGTTTAGAAATCATGTTACGGAAACAAAATCACATCCAGCAAATTACACTAATTAATATAATAAAGCGTTATACGATTCAGTTAATTTTTCGAGTTTAGCCGTAGTGTGTCAATCTTAAATTATGCTAATCGCGTTTTGTTTCATAGCGTACCTGATCCAGTTTAGCTAAATTAAATTTATTCAACCGCATTCTGGAAAAATCGCCTTAAAAGAAACAGGACAGTTATTAAGTCTTGGAATATGTTATGATTTTGATTTTAAAAAATTTGCTATATAAAATTGTTTTGGTGGCGACGACTGGTCACAAGACATGCACTAGACGAGAAAGAGATTGTCAAAATAAAACTAAAAGACCATTATGTTTTGTCGTCAGCATTCAACTTTGCCAGACAAGAAAGATTCATGGGAGTCTGAATTTCATTCAAGTATAAACGATTTGAGAATACAGATGTCAAGGTGCATTGGACGAATGAAAATTCCCATATCACACTGCATAAATCCAAACTTTCATACATCGTTTTGGTGCGACAAGGCTAAATTAAATGACCGCATAATTTGCCTTGCAGCGTAATTTCTGTATTCAGGAGGTCCTAATCTAAATATTTAGCCAAAGCATATAAAATATTTTTGTTAAAACAGGTAGTCTCTGTCATGTTTGAGTTTATCTGGTGCCCCATACAGAGCGCCTTAATGTTTTTATAAGTTTTAGCAACAAATCTTGAGATTGTGAAAAATAATGCTTTGTGACGTTTAAGTAATTTGCTAAATGACGGACACATTATTGCAAGAAAACCGTTTTATGGGATTTTGCTGGAGAAACACAAAAATCATTATAAATTAGCTTTTAAAAAATGTTTTATGAAAAAGCCAGCTATCTCTCAGAATATTATAATTATTGCAAGCAAAAGCCGATAAGCTAAAATATTGTGTAAAAGTATTATTAGGTATTAGAACAGGGGAGTACAAAATGAAACAGCGGAGTACAGGAGAGGAGTAAACACTAGGCGAATGTAGTAAATAATTAAAAAAACCGCCTACTATAATTTATGTTGTTGTGACAATAAGTGTATTGCTTTCAACCAAAATGAGTTAGGTATTTTTTTTGGTTAACGGCTGATCAAAGCAACAGTAAAAGTTAAACAAATGTTGGTCTAATTTTTTTTCGTGTTTTTTCTTGTCAATTTAACTCTTGTGGCAGGTATTCAAACTAAAAATTTGGTTAAAATTTCTTTAACCACTAATATTTTTTTGGTTTAGCTAAACTATTTTTTGGTCTATCTAGTACGATTGTTGTTGTTTTTGTTTTTTGGCGAAAGCAATACAACTAATACATATCTACAATATATGGCCGCAGCAGCAAGTGTTTTTGAAAATGAAAATTAAATACGAGCAAAAGGATCACAAAATATGCGTGTGTAGTGTGACTCAAAAAAATTAAATGGAAATAACAATGCCGTCTTGAGTATACAGGCCTATGATTGCAAACAATGACGACACACTTAGGCCCGCTGCACATTTCAGCTAAGCTAAGCTATTCGATGTGAGCTATGTTCATATCTCTCAGTTGTAAACAACGTGTTTTAATGAAACGTTGCACATAGACTTACCACCATTTAAAAAGTTCAGTGGAGGACATCCAAAAAAAAATATTTTGTTTAATTTGAAGATCAGTTTAACGAAATTTTTATCATATTATAACGAAATTTTCATTCGCTAAAATGCAAATTTTGGTATGGAACAGTACTATGGTATGGCCAACCAAATGATTTATAAGGAAGTAAACTAAAAAAATTTTACATTTTCATAAATATATTGCAACCAAATTATACAATATAACGAATTAATGTTTCCGGCAGGGCCGACTCCGTAGTCGGTGAGATATTTCTTCGACTTCGACTCCGATGCATTAAAAATTGACTATCCGACCCCGATGACAACTCCAACTGTTACATACATGTAATTACTGTTCATGTTTAATCGCTCGTTTTTTCATCATTAGTAAATAATTTAAACATAACAAAAATTTCTTTTGATTTTTAGCACTTTCTCTAAGCCATCAAAAAATTTAGTCCATAATTTTTGTAATTCGAAGTCGTTTCGGTTTCTATGGTCATCTAGAAATTTTTCGAATTCATGTTTTTCTTCTAATTCTTCAACTGGATTTTTTTGGCGACTGTGGGCTTTTCAGTAATACCTAAAAATCATTTTAAACCATTGCCAAATTACATAGCGCCGGTTTGCCTCTATTTTGGTAATCATCTCTTAATAATACTCTAACCTTGGAGTCGAAATAATTTCTAGCCAATAGCATCTCGTTATCAAGCAGAAGGATTTTTCTATGTGTTAACGATGATTTTTTTTTCTGTTGCGGAGATATTTTGAGTTTTTCCTATAAGTGAAACATTACGCATCGCCATTATTTATCAAATTGGCGGAGGTCAAATATACAGATTGGAGTCTTTTTGTAACTAAGGTAAGGTTAAAGTATACCGGAGAGAAAGGAAAATATAAAATGTGGAGTCAGAGTCGGTCACTATTTATCCAACTCCCACTCCAACTTCGCTAAAAGAATCCGACTCCTCGACTCCGACTCCCGACTCCGCAGCCCTGGTTTCCGGCCCCTTTGCCTTCGCTATAACGAGATTTCACTTGCTTAATTAATTTGGATCAAAATTCTATTCATACTTTCAAAATTCTACTGCGTAAATTCTAAATTTTAAAATTTTAATTCTGGTTTACAAAATTTTATCATGTACTGCTTTTCTAGAATTACAGAATGTTCTAACAAATTTTAGAATTTCGTAACGCTGGAACTTCGTAGTTTTAAAATTATAATATATTCACCATGTAACTGTAGATATTACTACTTCTTTAGGATAAATTCTAAGGTAAACGCATATTGTGTCATCGTTAACTGTGCTTTGAAAGAAACAAGTGTACGTAATAATCATTATTCTGTAATGGGTCAGTTGGAAAATATAATATAAATAGGAAACTCCTCGAGTTTTGTTTACTCTTCAGGATAAGGTACTTCAGTATAAATTTGGTAATGTGAGTACACAAACTCGTACAAAATGCATGAAGTATTTACATGAAGTTTCGGAAATATCATATTTCATAGGTCTCTTATAAAAATCTAGACGCAATTTTAGTTCCTGTAATGTGCGCAAATAATCAGTAAAACTTCCGAAAGCAATTGAATTTTTTAACTCCTTCAAAAATGGTTTAAAAAGGAATCTAAAGTTATTTTTTAATGTGGAGGACATTTTTGCCTCCGGGGAGGATGGAGGAAACATCTTTCAAAAGGAGGACTGTCCTCCCTCCACAAAGGAGGACGGGTGGCAAGCCTAGTTGCACACTAGAGCTAAGATTATTTTGTTATGTAGCTATGAAAACTAACTCAGCTCGACTTGTCTTTGCCTTGCTATGTCAGCTATATCGCCCACATATACATTGATTTGTTTATTTTATTATTGAAATATAATTTTCGCCTATGGTGAGTTTCATGCTCTTTTACCCGATTTAACGGACATCGAATTTTTTAAATATATATGCGTATAACAAAACATCAATTTGAGAAAGTGCATTCCAAAATCGAGGATACCATCGAAGGTGGAAACTCATTTTTCCGACTATTCATTTCTACGTTTAGTAATTGAAAAAAAAAACACATTAAAGATTTATCTTAAATTAATTTCAATTTATGTTTTAGATATTTTGCCACTGGCAGTTCGTTCCGGGATTTATCATTTAATTTTCGTCTTTGTCAGAGCACGGTTGGATTGATTGTCGAATTAGTAAGCGATGCTATTTGGCTGAAAATGCAACCAGAAGAAATGCCAGAGCTAGATGAAACATTTTGGCGCCAAAAGGCTAAAGAATTTAATAAACCGTGGCAATTTCCGAATTGTGTTTCCGCTGCCGACGAGAAACATATAGTTATTCGCAAGCCTTTAAATTCTGGCTCCTCATATTTTTACTACAAGAAAACTTTCTCTGTTGTACTTCTGGCTGCAGTAGACGCGTCTTATCAATTTACATTTGTTGATGTAGGTGCACAAGGCAGGTTCAGCGACGGAAATATTTTCGCCAATAGCAATTTTGGCAGAAGGCTGTATAATAATTTATTAAAGTTACCTGTTCTTGAACCAGATTCTCTACCTTTCATTTTAATAGGAGACGAAGCGTTTTCACTTATAAGGAATTTTATGAGACCACACCCACACAAAACGTCGATTATCGAGAGCTCGTCAAACTGTGGAGTATGCCTTCGGTATTTTAAGTACACGATGGAGAGTATTTAAAAGACCGTTTGAAGCCCGTCTAAGAAAGGTAGAGAAAATAGTCAAAGCCACGGCTGTGCTTCATAACTACTTAAGAAAATAAAGTATCCAGCAACAAGTAAATGAAATTGACGCAGCGGATTTTGATGATGCAGATAATCAACTTTTAGATTTGTGAAAATCTAATGTGCGAACTACAAATGCGAAGTACCACTTGTTGAATAATTAGCTTCAATGCATCTTGTTACCTTGGGAGTATTTGTATTATTCGGCACTGGTTGAAAAGAAACATTTATACATTTTTTACATTGACAAAAATTTGTGAAATCTTTAACGCATGGCACGGAAACTGATTTCTGAATCTCTTCATCCAGCGTTGAGTAATTTTGATACCGGTAGGAATTATCAATTTTTGGTATTGAAACCAATTTAAAACTTATGTAGAAAATTAAAACATTAATCACAATAATAGTTACTAAAAAAAGATTTAAAATTTTCTTACTTTGAGAATCACTTGTGGAATATCTATTTCCACTGCTAGGCACAAACGCTGATCTGGTATAGTGTTTGAATTTGGCGTCGAGTTTCGTACTAATTGCAAAGGGAGATTTTGAATTTTCTTATGTTGAAGGCCATTTGTGGAATCTTTAATGCTGGCTATCCGAGTGGATCTTGAAATATCTTCATCCAACATTGAATAACTTTGGTACACCCTGGAATTATCATCCCCCATTCTTGTGGTATTTGGCATTGAAACAAACTTAAAAGTTTCACTATAACATAAAAAATATTAACACATATATTGGTCGAAAAGAAAGGTTAATAAATTTCTTATGTTGAGAGGCATTTTTGGAATAATTATTTTCAAAGGTTAGCACGGGAGTAGATCTTGAAGACTCTACGTCCGGTGTTGTGTAATTTTGATACGAGCAGGAAGTATCTTCCTCTATTCTTGTAGTATTTGGCATTGTTGAAACCATTTTGAAAGCTGCTGTAAAAAATAAAAACATTAATATTTACTTGTCGAAAGATTTTTACATTTCTTACTTTGAGGATCACTTGTGTAATAATTATCTTCAATGCTTGATGCTGGAGTTGATCTCGAAGTCGACCTTGGACTAATTGGACAAATTGTAGTCAACTATGGTGGCAAACGTTGAAGGTACTCTGCTTGTTCTGCGCAGTCGCTTAATTTATCGAATATTCGTCTTTTAGCTTGCCTTTGTAAATTAGAAGTAAATAAAAGGGCTGTCTCGTACATTGTTAGAAAAAAATTATAAATCGATTGATTTGCTGGTTGATTTTTGTCTCTAATTTGGTTCCTGAGCATAGATTGCTTTTCTATTTTTTTGCGTTCAATATAATGTTTTCCAATATTTCGTCGTCCTTATTAAATTTTTTTTTGTGAGTTTTCCTGATAACTTTCATTAATTTCATCATTTGGTCGGACTGTACTTCTTCCATAATTTTCAATTTGTCTGATGTTTGTTTGCGTTTCCCTTTTTACCATGAAGTCCTCTAAAAACCACATCATGATATTTCCATTTTTTGATTAATGCCCGTTCTTGGCCGCTTTTTGTTTTGATCATTTTTAGATATTCTGTATGAGAATCTCGAAGCTTCTTCCACTCTTTTTTCACTATAGAAGCTACAAAATATTAAATTAATCAAAATTTACAGCTGAAGTATTAGGAAATATATATTCGTTAAAGGTGTAAATTTCACTGTTGCAAGTTACTTACCATTATCTAATTCACATTCAAGAGCAATGTTGGCCCAAATTTCATCTTTGAACTTAAAAGATTTATATTAAGTATGGTTTGCGTCATACAACAGTAGCGATAGTTGGCGATGGACATTTTTGTCGCACTTTCCAATTCGTTAGATATAGATTGAATGCTAGACAACTTCATTGTGATTTTTTGTGTTAAGGAAAACAAATAAACGTCAAAATATTGTCCATATCTTTTTGTATGAAGTGGCACAGATGCAATTTTATTTCTATAATTACAGACATATATTAAATATTTTTTAATAAAAATTTAATTGAAATGTATTCATTTTATATCATTTTAAGATAAGCAAGTAAATTTTTTTGTGAAAAGCGTGTGAAAAATTAAAACATAAAAAGAAGGCAAATTCGTATTCTTTGGGTTTAATCTTGTGCCGTTTGAGTTTTTTGTGTGGTTATTTTTATTAAAATTAAGTTATTTTCAAACATTTTAAGTTAGCTTCATATAAACTGCTGTTTGTTTTCCTTAACACTCAAAAAAATTTGACATATTTTGGCTGTCAAATAATCGATCTATTGAATTAAACTTCTGACATACAAACTGAACCAAGAAAACAAAATCATTATTTCAAAGCCTACTGTTGCTTTATACTTTTTAATTAAAAGTGCTTACACTGTTGCCTTTGTAATAAAAATACCTTATATTTACAACATATTGCAATTTAAAAATTTGGCCCAATTTGCAGCAATCCTGCGTCAGATGATCCGTTGAAGAAAAAAATGTATTAAAAACTGTGTCTACCAAACAGAACCCCATTTTCATCATTTACGTATTTCTTCTATTTATATTCTGCGTCAACATAAATCACCGTATTCTTGAATTTTACCGAAAAATGTCGCCAGCCTGAAAAAACGTATTTTACAGAAAAGTCACCGATGGCTTTTTTCGAATGAATTTCAAGAATATGGGCCCAGTAACTATAGAGATGCTTAATTTCTAATTAATGCCCCTATTCACCAAATGTAAATTCGCTCCATACTAAAATGGTATTCATAAAATTTAACTAGACTCTATAACCGTAAATTATGCTCTGTAAGTTTACAGTGACAAATTTGTTGACGTAAAACTACATATCTTAATTTTAACTCATTACCGCCCGCCGTACTCGTTTGGGGACGCCACCTTATAACGTAAATTCTTCGAATCTAACGGATTTAAAATATTTTTGTTTCTCGATTATTTGTCGTTTGATTAAGAGATCGTTACCTTGAAATCAAAAAAATATTTTCATTTGGCCAACAATGATGAAATTGGAATTTCAAAACATCGGATGTTCAAAGTAAGACCACTTATAAATATGCTAAGGAAACAGTTTTGACAGTGGTACAAAACATAAGCAGTTCGAGTGAATATTGTTACGCTTTCGATATTTATTATGGAAACCCAGCAGACGAATCAGGGTATAAGACGCCCATTTTTTCTCGAAAATAAATTGTTTTTGTTTGAAATTTTTGTTTGATTGGGCATTTTTATACATGCATTTTGGGGGAATTTTGGGAAACTGCCAATGGGTTCGAAACACAATATCTCCATAATCTCATACGCATTTAATAGTTCAGTTTGGGATGCCGCACTACTAAGAAACGCCTTGCCATTGGCATCGTGATTCGCATCCTCTACATTCTCCACTAAAGTCTGAATAAATCCTTACATAATATGCCGACAAGCGGAGGTATAGAGAGTGTGGTTGTTACCCCTTTTTATAGTATTTGGGTGTGAAAGTTGAGTACCAAAGATGGCTGATTATTTTCGAGAGAAGAATCATATGTGATTGCTTAAAAATAGACAATAATTCCACCATATCGAGTTCGGTGAAATCATAAAGTGAAAAAATTTCATGCAAATTCTTCTTATTTTCAGATTTAGAACGCGAAAATGGACCCATCAAATCCGATCGAAAAATAATTTAGTTACCTATTTCGGCCAGACAAACGCTTGTAAATAACGTTATACACGTGAATGGGGGCATAAATCTTGAAGCCACAATATTTTTGGTAGCTGCGTTTAATTAACGTCATTATGATCCGGTTCCACGTATATATTGACTAACATAAATTTATGTTGCTAATATTCTAACCTATAAAACTTCATTCATTTCACAATAAAATACCAACCTGCACAATTAACTTAACCGCATTACGCGCCTACCTTGTACATTACAATTATTTTTACCTTCACAACAAACGTATTGATTTTTTAAACTTTTCTTCGTTTCGTTGTTTTTTTTGTTTTTGTTTTTGTGTTTGCCTTCTTGCATCTTAAAGTTCACAATGTAATAAAGTTTAACTTAATAGCTAAAATTTACAACAATAAATATAAATAAATAACTAAGTAAAAAAATAAGAAAAACAAAACACACACACACACACAAAAAAAACAAGGAAATTTACAGCCAACCAACCGAACCGAATTATTACGGGGAATGGTTTAATCTACATGAGGCAAGAAACAAAAACAAACGAATTTTCCGATTTTCATTTCTTTATTTTCTGACTTTTCTTTATGATTATTGGTTTTGTTTATATGTTCTAATGTTGTTTGTTATTTCCTAACATTTCACCATATAACAGCAGTTATACATTTGACTGTTTCTGTGTGTCTGTGTGTGTATATATATAACAGTGGAAAACTGTTGGAAAATACAAAAAAAAACGAGTTCCTTTAATAATAATAATAATAATAATGAATGGTAAATAATAATATAAGAAATGTAATAAATTTACGAGAACTTTAATAATTTACTTAAACATGTTGTCTTTGTGTAAACTTAGCTTTATTTATATACAAATCCATGCACATATAATAATGAGAGACAGAGAAAGCGACACAAAATCCAAAATGAAATTGAATATTTAATGAGGATTAATTGATAATCTTTTATTTTTATTTAAGATGTTGTTTGTTGTTTTGTTTTTGTTTATTTATTCGTTTTGTAATATATGTATTTATGTTGATTTTATGACTGTTCGTTTTGCTTCATTTACAAAAAAATATATAAATATATAAGATGTTATATAAAATATACAAACATTTTTATTTTTTTGTTTTTTAAGCGAGATTAAAATCTTTAACATAAATGAAGATGTTGAATGTTTAATTTTTATGCTTCTTTTAATCAAGTGTTCAGATATAAATTATTTTGTTTGTTTGCATAAAATAAAGTTTAATGGCATTTTAAAGATCTTCACAGTCATTAAAATGTTTATACGTATGTTTGGGGTAAAATAAATTAGGAGCTACAGTATATACCCGGCTAAATGTGCACTGAGATTTATTTGTTGTAACTCATACGTTGCTTTAACGAAAAATGTTAAGCAGTGGATGACAAACATGAACATTATAGTTAAGGAATTCAGATTTTCAATACAAAACAAACGCGGAAAGCAAAAATCTTTTTGTTTAATTTCAAAATCAACTTTTGAGTTTTTGATTTAGTGAATATAATTCGCTAAGTCAGTACCTCCTTGCCTCATACTTAATTTATAAAGTTAGAATTTTATTTTGTGGTTTGGTCGTAGCTACCTGAAGAGAGTAGACCAAACTTTTCAGTATGAAACCAAACTACCACATAGACAACTCAAGGAAGGTTTTCTTTTTTTGATATTTTTGATAATTTTTGAAATGTTGTGAATACCATTATTGTTAATATATTTTGTCTATAAAAAGCCGAAACAGTCTTATTGATATTTTAGTACAATCAAACTTCTGCTTCTATTGATTAAACTGTTAAGCCCCATAAATTCTGTACACAAGCTCTCAACCTCCGCCCTTCCATGTACAGGCTTTTGAATAAAGTGACGTACTAATAAAGTAAATGAATCACTTGCAAGTACTAATTTCTCTTGATTTGGACAGTTAATAGTTTTTCATGCTTTCATTGAAGAGTTTGTATAGTTTGAAAGCCTGTAATATAGAGGTTATGGGATTTGACGTTTACATTTGAGGTAACAGTGTTTTAAATGCTTAGTTACATAGTTTTGAATAATCGAGTTATGTGGATATTGGGTTTAGCAGCTCATTTTTGGAGCAACAGGGTTTAAAAGCATTTTCATAGAGATCATAAGGTTCTAAAGCTTGCTTTACGGGGGTAAGAGATTTAAAAGTTTATATCATGCGTTAATAGTGTTTTCAATGCTCGTATTCAGAAGTTACATAGTTTTGGGTACTATAGGTGTGGTGATAAGGGGTTTAAGGGGTTTTAAGCCTATCATTATAAGAAGTAGAACAGTACTCTATTGAATTCAGCTGCTGAAATCATAAACATTAATCTGTATAAACATATTTAACTAAATTTAAGTGCCTTTAATCAGTGTATAGTCAATCAAAGAGCCTTAATTTTTCGGGAACAATCAGTGTGCCGTTTTATAAAATTTACTTAACTTGTTTTCAATAAGCGTACAATCAATCCTAGGGTCATTTTCAGAAGCAAGCAGTGAATTTACAAAATTAATACCAATCAGTACACATTTTTAACATTAATCACGTTCAAGCTAAGCGAACTTTCAATCTAGGATACGCATCTTCGAAAGTATTCAGGTCGCAGTTTTTCAAGTTAATTCTACGATCTGCAGTTCTGATATTTTGTAAATTCTCAAAATGACACCAAAGTTAGCGTCACGTAAAAAGCAATGAGATTCCTACTATGATAAGTTAACCCAGATCATAAATTTTTGTGGGAAGTGTCAATGAACTAATGTTGGAATTCACAGTGATTGAAGCTAAAATATTCGATGCCGACCCGATAGATGGTAGTCTCAAACATCCCGTATGAAGAAAGTCGGTTACTAACAGTAATACTTGAAATCAAATTAGGTCATCATCATTGTCACGCAGAAGTTAAAATACCGCATTTGTTCTTTGGGGCCTTGCACAAATTAAACGACCGGATGATCGGATTCGGTCGATTATTTATTCCTCCGTAAACACATCCATCGAGCAACCGTTTCCTGTAAATAAACATAATCTCAAGCGACTTAGGCATACGTCCGACGACGTGGTGCAAATCTAGAATATGTACATGACAGTGTCGTCGAGAAAAGTGTTGTTTCATAATCAGCCAGACCACTTGAATTTTCGCTCGGCACCTACTTCTAAACTTAATAAATAAATGAAAAAGAAAATTAGGAATTCATTCGCTGGTTAACATATTCGAATCACGGAATAGTGAATTCAAAGCAGCTTTTACATAAAGCCTTTCCAGAAGTACGAGTAACTTAAATCGTAAAGTGCTTTCTTCAGTACCACCAAGCTATTCCGCCTAGTCCTATAATCAAGCAATAAACATAGTTTTGAGAAATTTTTCCAATCTATGAGTTTTTAAATAATTGGACAATTTCATGATTTTTGCGACTATTTTACCAACACCATCTCAGCTTCAGCCAACAAAAGGTTGGATCTGTACAAACCAGTAACGTAACCATGAAATACGGTACCGGTTGAATTTTGACGAAAATGAAAACCTACACGGTAGACGGTAACCTAACACGGTAGACGGTAACCTAAATGGTTATACACGGAATATTTTGTTTCGTGAGCAACAACGCAACTATGTATTGAAATTTCCTTGACTTAACAGAATTCTCTTTCACTTAATCCTTTTCTTCACTTAACAAAACAAAATACATGTCCAAAACAAAATAACAAATTTGAAACTTTTTAAATTTTCATGGGTACTAATGGCCAATGGGTAATATGACAACTTATACCTTTGACATTTCAGTAATAATCCTTTCGACCCACTCGACTTTCCGATATTCGGCCTTTTACCCTTTTAACACTTTCGGCATTTCGATACATTCGGGCTTTCGACACAATCGGCTCAACGACATATTAGGCCTTTCGACATTCGGTCTTTCGACGTTCAGCCTTTCCACATTCGGCCTTTCGATTTTCGGCCTTGTGACATTCAACGCTATGCACTTGATAAACTTAAAAATAAACCTCGATAAACCGCGAATTCTGTAACAAGATGCAAATAAATGCCATCCAAATTTCGTGGAATATCGAGAAATGCAAGTAATGTCGGAAAGCTCGTAAAATATTCGAATCTGGAAAACCGCAAAATAAAAAGGCCTTATAAATCCAAAAGTCCTTAACTTCGAGAACCGCTTCTCTGTAAGATTATTTAACTGAATACTAAGCTCACTCGTAATTCAATTCTAAGCTAAACTCGAATAATATCGAAGTTCTCACATAATGTCGATATACGACTAATTTTATAACATCAAGCAACTATAAATTTCTACTATAAGCGAGAATTTCGAACAGACTTGATTAATTTCGAAAATCTCGATTAAACTATAATTCCTAGAATAATCTTGAAAAATCTCAATGCTAAGCAATTCAAAAGCAAAAATTCTCATAATTTCGAATAAATTGGTTACCAAGTAAGTTATAATGCTAACCAAATCCAGAAATCTCCTCAAAATCTTGAATTTCGAGAATCTCACCTAACTCAATGTTAATTTTAACGCTTACATTTCAATCCAACCTATGTCGTATAATATCAGAAATTTTGAATATTCTCGACAAATCTATAAAATTTCGAATAATGTCCAAATACATCAATGCAAAACAAACTTTGGGGAAGCTTTGACGAAACATAACGTCATCCAAGAAACTCCAATATTCCAATTACATACTTAAAAACCAAAATTGTAAAATTCAAATCTGGAAATTAGAAGTGTGGGATCATTATTATGCTCTGAAGCATTAGGAGTTCAGTCTTCAATAATTCTATTTTTAATATTTAGTTTGAATTCCTGTAAAAGTCACCAGGAAAGTCCAGTCCATTCCACAAATGCAGAGTCCGAAGCAAAATTTAATTTTAAATATTTTAGTTCAAGGTTGTATGAGGCTAGAGAAGATGTATTTGAAATCATTCAGCAACGTTCTGAATTCGGTCGAGTGTCGCCAGGTGTTTCTTCGGTGCGCCAGCCCAAAAATGTGAATTATATTCCAGTCTAGGTCTGTTAAATGTTTTATAAATTGATAAAATTTCTGATGCATTAAAATAAAATTTGCATCGTCGTAATTAACTAAGGCACCTAGCTGGCATCCACCGCTGACCTATTTATTTGTTCGGCCCAAGAAATCTTATTATTTATTGTTAAACCTCAATAGATGGTTCATATTTCTCATTTTTACAGAAGAAAATTCACCCTATTTGCCTCACTCTATTTAAAAATTTCAACTAGGTCAAGTCGAGCTTTCATAGTAAATCTCTCAGATCTCTCAGCTCTCTTAACGACGGATCCCTGAGGGACACCAGCATTTAATGTTACAATAATTAGAAATTAATTAAATCGCCATTCAACCCATGTTGATGGTCTGAAATAAGTTGATGTTCTTTCAGATACTTTCGTCTCTAGCATCTTTTGAAGGATAGAGACAACAGCTATCGGGCGGTACTTTAAAGGATCAGATTTGCTACTCTTCTTAGGCACATGTTGAATATTAGCGATTTTCCAGATCGGAGGGGAAATACCAAAGGCCATGGATTTGTGGAACAAAGTAGATAAAGAGTTTACCAAAGAATTGGAAAAATGTTTAAGGACATTTGAGGAAATATGGTCAGTTTTGCAGTTGAACAGTTGAAACAGTTGAACAAGAATGCAAAATCGTCAAAAATGCAGTTGATTTGTTGGCGACCAGAAATTAATGAGCTATCCTGCAATATATTAGAAGACGTCAACGAAGCGGTCGATAAATTAAAATGTACGTCAGTTTTTTGGGCAGAAAATCGGCCTTTTCTTGCGTTGATGTTGGTTCAATCTTTTAAAGGAGAAAGATTAGAATTTCTGTTATTCAGGAAGTTTTCTCAACCTTACGATCCAATGACCAGACACAACATCCGCCACTGTCCGAATTCAAAATTTGTCGCATTTCCTCTTTAATTTTTGTCATATGTCCTTTTAAAGCTTTAGTAGAAATTAGCAGGATTTCTAGCCACCTTAAAAGCTGATAAATTTTCAGGCGGTTGGGTCTATCAAATAATTGCGTAATTTTTTTTCATTCGTTTTTCCGTTAGCCCGATGTAGAATTCTCGTTGGACGAAGTAAGACTTGAGTCAGTTAATTAAGAGCTGCAAACATTTCCCAGATGGTCTGAAGGAAGAAGAATATGGAACCCAGAACGACAAGTGACATTGTAATCAACCACATTTCAATGTAATCAGATAAAGTATCGAACCCATATAGTGAGAGGCGTTGTAAGGAATATTTGGGCTTCGGTAAAGACCACAAAGGAAGAGAATGTGTTCATTCAGAATTTGAGTCTCAGTGAGAATAAGAATAGCTAGATTATTGTAGCGAAATTAGTTTGAAGTCCCCGAATGTTGCAAAACTGAACCGAAAAAATCATCGTGCTTGGTTCTGTTAAATTTTTATTTTATTTATCTACCCATAGGAACACATGTATCTAAGCACTTAGAACGTAGCACTGGGCAGGAACTTAGAAAAAAAAAAATTAAAAAAAGACAAACAAAAAACTAGGTAATGTATCATTATAGTACGTTGCAGCAGAACACATTAAAATTTCGTTGCGATGCAATAGAAGCATAACCAGTGGCGTAGCTACAAATTTCGGGCCCCCGCAAAATTTTTTTGGGCCTTAAAAAGGCTTATTGTACCTATGAACAAGTAAAGCTTTAAGTGAAAACTTATTTCTTCCTATTGACTAGTCTCACATTAATCAAAAGTACATATCTGATTTCGAGAGTACATGACACGAAACATCTTGCAACTCAATGTTCAGACGATTTCTGAATATATCGATAAAGGATGACAAATTTCGAATATAATTTGTAAAACATCAAGAATTTCGAAATAATCTCAAAAATGTCGAATTTTTAAAATATCTTGAATATATGTACTTGAAAGTTCTCAAATATCGAATTATCCGTAAGTTTAGTTAAAAAATGATATAAGCATAAAATATGTATCTGCAAAAATTGTCAATTAGTTTTAAGTTTGATAATAATTAATTTAAATAAGTTTGGCTTTTAACTTAACTTTTAACGTTGGTTTTTGCTAAAATGTTTTATGTGTTTGCAAAAAATTAAGAACATTTAACTGTAAAAGCTTTCAATTATCAAAGCTTTTTTAACTAAACCATTTTACTCAGAGGGGGGCGAGTAGAGGAGAAAGAAGAGACGTCACATTATTCATTACCAACGTCAAGCAACCATGTGCTAGGTTAGTACAAATCTGGTTGCCGCATGGGAACATCAAAGAAGGAAAAAAGTACAAAGAACAGAATCTCCCCCCCGGTATGCCAGTATACCTTATCCAGAAACCCTGGAAACTGGCTAGGACTCAATGGACCAATCATCCATTAATTCGAAAACAAACCGATTACAGAAACGGAAACTAGAAGAAACAACAACAACTCAAACCGGCAAAATCAAATATCGACCCTTGGCTATCGTACACGAACACGAATCGGGAAACATCAAGACTAGCGCAAGTAGAAAAGGAAATGAATCGTTATCATATCGAGATTCTCGGCCTCAGTGAAGTTAGATGGAAGAACAGTGGAGAAATATACACAAGCAATGGAAATTATATGATATTCTCTGGTAGAGACAACACACACGAACAAGGCGTGAGCATATTAACAACCAATAAAGCGAAGAAAGCATTGATGGAATGGCACCAGTGAACAGTAGAATTATAGTGGCACGATTCCATTCGAAAATAAGAAACACAACTATCATTCAGTGCTATACCCCAACTGAAGGTGCAGATGATACAACAAAGGATGAGTTCTACGAGCAATTACAAGCCATAGTAGTGAAATGAAGCCACACACACAGAAATGAAGTCAAAATCATACAGGGAGATTTCAGTGCAAAAATTGGTACAGACAACATCAACCTAACATCTATCATGGGTAGAAATGCATTGGACTCTGTGCGAAACAACAATGGAGAAAGACTCGTCGACTTCTGTATCACAAATCAATTGTTCATAGGCGGTAGAAGGTTCCCACACAAAAATATACACAAATACACATGGACATCACCGGATGGCAGAACTAAAAATCAGATAGACCACGTAATGATCAATAAGAAGATTCCTCACATCACTACAAGATGTCAGAACAATGCGGGGCGCAGACATACACAGCGACCATCACCTGGTAATATCACATTTTCAAATCAAGCCAGCAGCTGTGAAACAGGCAAAGAAAAATAGGAGGAAATTCAACACAAACAGATTGAGAGAAACTGAGACAAGAAACCTATTCAATGAAACGCTCCAACTCAATCTCTATAGAAATGATGCCACCAGTATAGAACTAAAATGGAATCAAACGGAAAAAGCCTACATCAAGACTGACTCGGGCGTACTCGGCTACCAAGAATATGATCGGAAACCTTGGATTAGTGATGATACATGGAAAAAAGTTGAGGAACGCCGTCAAGTTAAGTTGCAAATGTGCCAGCATCACACGGCAGAAGTGAAACGTAGATACGAAGAAACAGCACGTCAAGTAAAGAAGATGGCAAGGAATGATCAAAGGAAATATGCAGAACACATTCTCAAAGCTGCTGAAGAGGCAGCAGCAATCCACAATATGCGAGCACTACACCAGTGTGTAAGAAAGGTCACTGGCAAAATTACAAACATACCACCTATAAAGGATGCTAATGGTCAAGTACTAACAACGGATGAAGCACAGTTAAAGAGATGGAAAGAATATTTCGAGGAAGACGTCATCAACAGTACCGAAAATCTATGGTCTGTATAATACTGGCACCAATAACGAAACTAGCAACACCCATCCACCAACGGAGCGGGAAGTAAAAGGTGTTATTGAGAAACTTATGAACAACAAGGCCGCTGGAACAGACAAAATAATAGCCGAAATATTCAAAGGCGATTCATCTACAACTGCAAGCATATTAACACCATTAATTCAAGAAGTATGGAACTCTGGCAGATTACCACAAAAATGGAAAGAAGGCTTGACAATTACGATCCCCAAGAAAGGGGACATAAGAAAATGCAAAAACTGGCGAGGTATCTCTCTCCTCAACACAACAATAAAGATACTCGCAATGATCATCCTTGACAGAATCTTACATACGATTAGACCAGGAAGAAGTTGCACTGATCATATCAACACCATCCGAATCATCACAGAACAATCCAACGAATGGAAGTCACCACTGTATCTGCTCTTCGTCGATTTCGAATGCGCATTTGATACGATAAATAGGAACGCAATATGGCAGACACTCTGTGAAATGGGCATCCCCAAGAAGATAATTGAACTCATACAAGAAATGTATAGGGATGCTGGAAACAGAGTTCAATATAAAGGCAAACAAAGTGAAACATATTACAATACTCGAGGAGTAAGACAAGGTTGCGTACTCTCACCAATGCTGTCCCTTATTGAATTGGATAGTGTAATGCGGAAATTAGACAACAAGTCCCCTAATGGCATTCAATGGGGATTAACAGGCAAACTCAAGGACCTAGAATATGCAGATGACATATGCCTGCTCACACACAATCACTCTGATATGCAGCAGAAATTACAACAGCTATCAGATCTAGCAAATGAAGTTGGTCTCAAGATTAATATCAGGAAAACCAAAGTAATGAGAGTTAACACAAACATAATCACACCGATACACATCAACAATATACAAATAGAAGATGTAAATGAATTCGTATACCTTGGCTGCACAATAGCAAAAACAGGTGGGACATAAGAAGACATAAGTAAACGCATAAACAAGGCCAGACACACATTCAACATGCTGCATAAAGTCTGGAATACTTCCGTCTTGTCACGCAGGACCAAGATACGAATGTTCAACTCGTGTGTGAAATCAGTACTACTGTATGAGTGTGAGACATGGAAGCATACAGGCAAAATCATACAGAAGCTACAGGTATTCGTAAACAAGTGCCTTCGACGATTAGTGAAGTGCTTCTGGCCTAACACAATTACTAACATCGATCTGCACAGGAAAACAAATCAATCAGATATTGAAACCGAAATAAAGAGACGAAAATGGAGATGGATTGGGCATACCCTGAGGAAGTCACCGTGTGATATAACGAGGATGTCATTGGACTGGAACCCGCAAGGGAAAAGGAAAGTGGGAAGGCCAGCAATGACATGGCGGAGAACGATGCTAGCTGAGGCAAAACAACTTGGGAAATCCTGGGTGGAAATAAAAGCAATAGCCCCCAACAGAGTAAGATGGTCCAGCCTATGTAGTTGACGCCCTATGCTCCTAAATTGGAGATAAAGGAAAAAAAAAAAAAAAATTTTACTCAGAAATATGATTTTAGTAGCAGAATTTTTTGATAAATTTAGAATATTTGTTACAATGAGCTTTAGACTTGATAGGTATAAATAATACTATGTATTTGGGTTTAAACTTAACATTTCTCAGACTTTTAATAATTTCAGGTTTTTGTTACACTGTTTTATGTGCATGCAAAAAATATGTATTTGCAAAAAGCTTCAGGAGCTTTTAATTTTAAGAGCTCTCACTGATCGAAACTTTTTAAACAATTTATCTCAAAATTACCCTTTGTAACGGAATTTTGGGATATATTTAGAATATTTGTTTCCAATGAGCTTTGATTTAACATTTTTGGGCCTTTCCAAAATTTGAGGATTTCGTTAAAATGTTTAATTTTGTATTTGCAAAAAAGGTCGAACTTTTAGTTTTAGTAGCTTTCACGAATCGAAGCTTTTTAACCCAAATCATTTATTTTTTATTCTGAAATTCGATAGTTTAAAGAAGGTGGGATTTTGAAACAAATTTGGAATTTTTGTTTTCAGTAAGCTTTAAGCTTGAAAATTAATTCATACTTTTTGGGTTTGAACTTAAAGATTTTGAGCTTTTTAATAATTTCTGGTTTTTATTAAAATGTTTTAGTTTTTAAGAGCTTTCACTTATTGAATCTTTATAAACAAACCATTTTACTTCGAAATTTCACAAAACAAGGGATGACGGAATTTTGGGTAGGCTTTAGTATATTTGTGCTCAATGTTAATTATTAAGAGCTTTTAGTTTTAAGAGCTTTTCAAACCAAACCATTTGACTTTTAAATTTGATATTTTAAAGGATGGTTGTATTTTGGGATTAATTTAGAGTTTTTGTTTTCAATGAGCTTTAAGCTTGATAATTTATTTATACTTTCTCGGTAATTTTTGTACCTTTCCATAATTTCTGTCTTTCGTTAAAATGTTTTAACACTTATCGAAGTTTTTCAACTCAAATCGTTGTATTCAGAAATTTGATATTACAAAGGGTATTTTTTGGAAAAAATTCAGAATACTAGTTCTCATCTTTCATCCAAAATGTGTTTCCATTTTTAACCGTTCCTTGTGTAAGAAAACCAATTGGTTTACTCAGATTTAATTGTATGGACCTATGCGGGTCATCTTTAAATAGTAGATGAAACAGAACATGATTCATTAGAATATGGCCTCAAATAAAACGAAACATCTTGCAACTCTATGGTATGACGAGTTCTAAATATATCGATAAAGCACCACAAATTTCTAATATAATTTGAAAAATATCAAGAATGCCGAAATAATTTCAAAAATGTCGAATTTTGATGTATCTTGAATAGTTTTGAAAGTTCTCAAATACCAAATTATCCGTTGTTATATAAAACCAAAGAAAATCCTATACGTGCTAATCAAACCGCGGAAAAATTTGGAATACCACAGAAAAATTCGAAAAATCTCTATATTATGTGAATGTCGACGGATTTCGACCAATTTAAATAATACAGAAAAGTCTGAATATTAATGAATGGTATCGGAAAGACTGTAAAACTCTAGAAAACCTACGAAAATTTTGAAAAATTCCGATAATTCGTGTAAATTTGGAATTAGTTGTCAAGTAACTTAATGTTACTAATACTATTAAGCACGTTAAGGCTAAGCTAAAAAAAGCGACATGCTCGGATCTTATTGGATAATCGTATTCTTCGAATAGGCTCTAAAATTCTTCAATAACCTGACTATTTCATAACATTAAATCACCAATTAAGTCTCAAACATAACGCATCGGGAAGCGAGAATTTCCAAAATCAGGAAAACCCCACCAAAATCTACCAATAAAACACCATCACTAGTTTGAAAATAAGTTGGTATTTGCATTTTCCTAATATTTAAATTAGTTTTTTAACGGTAAATTTAATTTTTAATTACGGTTTACTGCTAATCAAAAGATCCGCTAAGTAAGAAACTATGGTATAAGTCGAACGAACGCTAATTGAATATAGAGACTGACTGGTTTGGCCCAAAAATTTATTTTCATTTGGGGTTATGTATTTTTCTCCCCAACAGCCATGGGCCCCCGCAGCTGCGGATGCTGCGGGTATCAAGTTACGCCACTGAGCATAACATGGGATTTGCCTCTCGTACTGCTTACAAAACGGTATTTCCTCATAATTGCGACTTGGTTAATTCTGAGTTTTCGAATTTCAGGAATTTAAACTCGAATCTATAACAGCTACAAAATCGGCAAGCACACATAACCTTCCTAGATCAAATTGAAATGTGGTGGATTACAATTAACTAGGACTTTCAGTTGAAAAATCAATTATTTTCATAATCAACCCCTAAAGATAGATAATCCTTAGAGAAAATTTACTTAGTACCTTCCCACTTGCGACATTAATTCTATTTGGATAATTAAGCTTTAAAATCATAAACTCTATGGCTATTTAATGCTTCAGTAGATCAAATTAATTAGTGTGAGAGCTATTTATTCGCCCACTTTCAGATTTATAAATCTCGCACGAAAACGGTATAAGTCCTTAATAAGAACAAAATCCAAACAATATTAGATATTAGGGTAACGTTTTTATTTAAAACCATCGTGAATATTTAATGAATGGAATTTGTGGAATGTCTAAATTAAAAAAAAAGTAAAATCCCCGTATTTTATAATAAATAAATATTAATACCACCCACCATCGCGCATCGAGTATAAAATAGAGACCCCAACTTCAGGCCAACCACCAATTAAGAATTCCATTACATTATAATACGCTATAAATATAACAAAAAAAAATATTTAGCTTCCTCCCTACTAAAGATTTTTTTTTTTTTTGTTTGTTCTACTACACCACAAAACCTCCTAAAACTTATAAATACGAACGACAGAAAAATTATAATTCCTCCTATTGTATATATTTATACGAGAAACATACCCGCACCACCTACAAAATGTACTTTAAGAAAGTAGATTCTTACTAATCTGTTAAAGTAATAAAATTTTTGTGATAAGATAGACGATATACTATATATATAGCGAGAACAGTAATCTTAATATTAAAAAGGAAATCAAAAAATCTTACGTCACAGTTTGATATTTTTATATCCAAATTATATTGTTGCGCGCGTCTTATGGGATGATGATGTGATAACAATAGAGGCAGATATTTTCTATAGTGATAACGACTACAATAAATCTTACTAGTATTTAGCTACATACATACATTGTCATAAATTTAACCATTCCGCGATAACAGAAACGTATATACATATTTTAATCTATTGACTTAATCGTACCTAAGAGTTAAGCAATAAATATATTGCCTACACAGAACAAAACAACACAAAGGCAACATTCTAAAATCACTTAATGGCTATTAAAAAAATCAACGGGTGATTCAAGGTTAAAAATTCGTTCCAACTTCCAAACAACAAAAAAAAATTCATAAAATTCATGAGTACGAATGGTAAAGCGATTATCCCAACCTGAATTTATGACACACCCCTAACTGTATAGTATCGTGTTGTTGCTCTCAATATGGTGTTTGTTATGCACAAGCTACAGGGTACACATGTTCTGCTGAGAAAAAAAACGAACTTTGTTGAAAACTCTCAAAGGATTTATTTTGCCTCGCCCTCCTCCATATTATCTATGTACGTACGAACATTTAATTCTAAATTTTATTGCTAATGATGTGAAATCACAATTGGAGATACAAAAAGTTGTATAACAGAAGGAATTTTCTTCTTTTTTTTTTAATGTACTTTAAAAATTATGTACGTGCATAGCAGCAAGATGGAAGCCTTACGTACTCGTACCATCAGAATAAAACCCAAGAAATAAAAAAAGAACGAATTAAGATAAATAACTTTGTTTATCGTACCAGTTTCTCTCTCATATCGCACATTTTACTTTTTGTTTGTTTTTGTAAGGAAGGAAGAAGAATATAAATTTGGTACACCTTTAAGATTATTTTCTTATTATATTGCTTTCATTGTTATTACCTGTGTGCGTTTTACTTTTTAACACTTTGCGTGTCCGGACATCATTTTTTATATGCGATCATAAAAATTGAAAATACAACTATAATTATCGTCGTTTGTTAACTTGGGCTGTATTCTTTAGAATTGATGATTAATATGGGCTTCTTGATTATTTGTGGGGAAAATATGGCGTTTTAAATGAACGGTATAAATTAAATTTAATAGGAAAACGTTACACTGGGGAGTTTTAAGAACTAAAAAAAAAACTTTTGGAGTTTTTGGCCATAACTAAGTCTTTTCACACCTCTTGGAAATAACTTTTGCATTTTGAATAGCTATTATTTGACATAGAAGCGATATGTGGATTTATAAGGGAGGCGCAATGTAGGTTCTGGAAGGGTCTCCGAAGCATCTCGCCTTAGAAACATTCTCTCCAAAAGTTAGGTCGTGGACATCATCTAGTGAGATTCTTTATCGTTATCCAAAATAAATTAATCCCAAAAAATCAAGTTTTTTAAATATAACAAATTCTTGAGAGAGGATGGGCTGCCGCCCCTAAACCCCCGCTTTGACAATTTTGGAAATTTTAACATTCGGGAATTGATTATTTTGCATTTTTGGGATTTTTTTTGGGGATTTGAATTTTTGGGAATATGATGGTATCCCGAGAGTCTTTGGAACTTCTCTCCGAGACCCACTTCACAGGGAGCTTTGATGACCTGATGTTGGTGCACAGTAATCATCATGAAACACTTTCAGTGTGCACAGAGGATTTCGAAACTAAGAAATGAATCCTTTGCGCACTAAAAGGTTTTGAACCATATAAATCGGCTGGTTTGGATCAGGTTATACCAGTGAAACTCCAAAACAACTCATTAATTATTCTTTCATATTTAGAAGCTATATTCAAAGGGCATTTAAATCTGGTTCTTTTCCCTAGGGAATGGAGGTTAACGTGGTCGTTATCTCGAAAGCGGAGAAAAGCTCACATGTCTATCCTAACGACCTAAGACCAATAACTTTATCATCATTTCTATTGAAACCATTAGAAAGGAGGGACCCCGTAAGTGGGCATCGTCTCAGCATGCGTACATTAAGGGCAGATCTGTGGGTACAGCTCTGCACGCCTTGGTGTGTTCGATTAAGAAATCAATTCACTTAAAAGAGTTTTGTTTTGGTAGCCTTTGGGCACCGGTGTGAAGTTTTTGGGGACTTTTTTTTTTGGACAAAACTTTATGCGAGTGTAGTTTTTGGACAAATTTGAGATTTTAGATAAATTAGGTCTATTATATCAAAAAACACAAACCTCGGAGATTGGCTCATGTAGTGACTATATAGGTTGTAAAGGGTATACATTGCGGAATTCAAATCACTCAGCGCCATATGAGCCGTAAAAGTGTCCAAAAATGTGGAAGCAGAGGCTATCATGGAAGGATTGTCATTTTTGAAGGTGGATTCCTCGGTAAGGTTAATTAATCATATGCTTGTAAGCTAGATATTCTGGAAAGGGTAAAGAAAGCTACGGTAGCGCTATACTCTTGGGAAAGGATAGGGCTGAAGCCCCGCATGGTACATTGGTTTTATACCGCAGTATTCAGACCCATTCTTTCATACTGGGCAAAAGTATGGTGGTCTGCTCTGGGCAAAACTGTCATCCTAAAGCTGTTGACGAAAGTTTACAGAACAATCTCTTTGTCGATCAGTGGAGCACTGAGGACCACACTCACTCAGGCACTGGATACTGCTATTTTTGACTCCTCTAGTGAACCTGCAACAATACAGGGCACTCATCTAAACTGTGTAACAAAGTGATTCCCAAGATCACCGACTATACTGTCCCGTCACCATCTTTTGACATAAAGTTCCGGACTAGGATCCCATCCAGAGAGGCCTGGGTGATGGATGCTGTTTTGATCTCAGGTGTTCTGCGGGGAACTTATATTAAACCTCTCCTTCTGTCTCCCCGACTATTGTACCATTTTTTAAGCTGAAGTAGCTGCGATAAAGGAAGTCGTGGACTGGTTGAAGTATAATGTAATATCGACTTGTGATATTTGCATATATACGGACAGTTAGGCTGCTAATAAGGCGCTTCAATCACACCTTCCCCCGTCGAAACAAGTAGTCCAGAACTGTATCTCATCTCTTAACGAGATGCCAGATCAGTTCAGCATCCATATTATATAGATGCCAGGACATTTTATTAGTACATGGAATATAAAATCGATGAACTGGCTCGACGTGGTACAACGGACCACATCTCAAACAGCAAAAAGGATATTGAATGCCTCTTCCGGTATGCAAACTGCTGCTTCAGGAAGATGCTAGTGAGTAGACGAACGACAAATGGTCAAGTAGCACCTCATGCATAATAACCCGGCAAGTCTGGCCAAAGTTGGACTTGCCGAGATCCAAATAGGTGATCTTGCTTTAACGGAGTCGGATCGGTGTGGTTGTTGGAGTGATTACGAGGCACTGTCTTATAGGCGGGCATGCTGCTAGTAGACTTGGTTGCGAGGACGAAGAGGAGGAAGAGTCAGTACTACATATTCTTTACATCTGCCCTCGTCTGGCACGAAACAGACTAAAATTTGTAGGGCACCCCTCTTCAATGACCTGACGGACCTCAGCAGAATGGATGTCGGAAGTATCGAGCGTCTCGTTAACAGCTCAAAATGGCTCAACTCTCAAAGCCTGGACCTAGTGGACCGCCACCTAAACCTAACCTAACCTAAGCAGGATTGTTACCTCGAAGCGGGGGAATTAAGAGATATATGATAAGGAGAAACCCGTAGGAAGGGCTTTTATTAAGAGACAGGTGATTAGGGGAACTCCGTATTGAGGGCTCTTGTCCGCTGGTATACGCTTCACTAAGAAATACGATTCAAGGTTGCCCCTCCTAATTTAAATGGAAATGAGGCTTTTACTGATGGAGCAAGACATTTGGGCATAACCTTGTACAGTAAGCGCAGTTGAAGGTGTAACATTTTGGAAGGAGTAAACACAGCTACTATAGCCATGTACTCCTGCAGGAACGCCATTGTTAAAATAATAGTCTGAAGCCGGAGCTAGTGCACTGGCCGTAGTGAGACCTATTCTCATATATGGGGGAGTGTGTGGTGGCTAGCACTGGACAAAGTAACTTATAAAAATAAGATAAAGAAGATGCAAAACGACCTATACCTTGACTATATTATACCTATTTTACGCTTTGAGAAGATCGCGGATACCGAAGCTTTGCAATTCTTCACGGGCGGCTCCTAGGTAGACGGCAAAACGGGAGCTGGAATATTTTGTGATAAATCAAATTTAAATACTTCTCTTAGTCTCCCTGATTAGCGCAGCTTGTACCAGACTGAGGTTATAGCGATTGATGAGTTCGTGATATGGCTAAAGATGTGGGATCCTCAGGAGATATCGCCATCTATGTTGACAGTCAGGAGGCAATTAGCTCGGTGGAATCAGTTTCCTTGGGTTGTCACTTATCACTTAATGAGATGAGTGAGCATTGGGGATGAGCTCGCTAGGCACGGTACGACTCTTCAGCTGCAACCGAAATGGGCGTCACAAACACTTGGGTAAATTCAAGGTGGACAACATGTCGAATCTCGAAAACAGCAAAGTGCGGGATGTTCTTTGCTACATCAGTAGAGCTACTTAAAGAATAAAGGGGATATAGTCTGTGGCATCACAATGGACCGCCACCGATCTAAATCCGCTAAGAAATAGAAAAGTTCTTTACTTTTGAAACTGCCTTACAAATTAAACATTAAAATGCACCTTTGATCAGAACCAGTGGATTATATGTTTTGGCGGTTGCTAAAACTGGACCCGAACCTCGTTTTACCCCATCACGTCAGGTTTATCCGCAAAAAAAATGAAATTCCCCATAACCGCTTCACATAAGATTTTTTCAAACCCCACAACCGCTATAATGATTGCTTTTAAACCCCATAACTTTAAACTCCATAAACTAAGCTGCTAAACCCCATATCCCCACAACTTCTCGCGCAGAGAGGCTAATTACGCCTGGTATCCAGAGAACTCCGTTATAGTGACTGGGGTTTGTTGGATGAGTTACAGCATAGTTAATCGGCCCATTTGCCATCATTTAGGTGACCCGCGTTATACCTGGGTCACTTTTTTACCACCCACTTAAGGAGCGTGAACCCGGAGGCGATAGCAATTATAAGGCAACTACTAATTGGTAAGATTAATACAATTTGTAACCACTGCCATTCAAAAAATGGGCTAAAGGAGCAGCTGGACTTTGTTGTGCTGGAAGCAAAGTGGTACTTCCAAAATTCGAGGAACAGCAGGAGTCTAATTCTGGGATTACACCCACTTTCCAAAAATTTTCTCGACAACACTTTAGAAGGTATAATACTCTATCCCAAATGACTTCTTTTGGTGCTAAAGAAATAAGAGGAGGTAACTTCATACCTACCTACTTTCAAAGTTCAAAGACAAAGATAACAATCCTCAGTTCCTACAAATTTATTTTGTTTCGGTAGCTGATCAACTATCACTTCGCTCAAACCCTATGCCAAACCTTAAATGAGATTTGATAGCATTGCTACAAAACTGTTTGAAAGAAAACAATTGCACTAAAGTCTATCCAGGGTCTCTTTTGCAAAAACTTATTAAGAAAACGTGGGAGAAACATTGAAAGACTTCCAGGAATTAAAAATGATACGATACGTTGCTGTGTTAAGTCCGAGGGCCAATTTCTTTTGAGATGTTGAGGATTATGATTGGTAGAGTTTACCCGACTTTCCAGACAGCGAATTCGAGGTAATGATATCACTTTACCATTTTCCAGAGAAATCTTTAATCAATGTCTCATTGAAATAGAAGACAAGGTAGACAGTCTAAGCAAGAGAATTTAGTGACCTTTACCGATCCGTATCAGCCAAAATGTCAGTTATCTCTACGAAGGTGATTTAAGGCGTTCGTATGTGGTGAACGACAAGCCTTCGATATCATCGATATAGCGTTAATATCAGGTATTGCTGCCACACTCATCAACGATGGTAGAACAGCACATCAACGTTTAAATTACCTCTAGTAGTGGGTATTGTAAAATCATGACTAAAATCATCGTCTATGTGGAACCGTAGAGAAATTGAGTTTGAGGACAAACATGAGAGCACAATTTGGCGGAAGTGGTGCCGAATTCTCCCGGCAAATAGGGCTTGTAGTTAACACTATGACAGAGTTGATTTCAGCAGTTCATCGGGCGATAAGATTGTCGAAATACCCTAATAATTTTCGAAAAATTCGACGGAGAAACTTGAGAATACGGATCGATCGATACTATCATTAATACGGAAGATGTAGTGCAGGCTTTCCGTCCAGCATGTGTTATGTCACAAGATGGCATATCAAAGCAACGTGCAATAACTTTCTTGAGACTATTATTCTTACAGAACCAGTCGCCGGAGAAGTAGCATATATATTGCATCAGCCTTTCCCTTGCTCTTCAATAATTCATTCTTTATTTGTCTGCCGCACCAAACTCATTCACAAAGCCAAAACATAGAGACGATTTCCATCGTTTTTATGACAATTGATTGGTGGGTAACAAGTGTTCGCCAAAGTTTTTCGATTTCAAAACTTAACCAACGTATATTCAGGGAACTAAAAACAAATAAATTAAATTAATAAAAATTACAAATATGAAAAATGGTGACTGTTGCAATTTAATCAATAGTTAATTTCCGGAAAGATCCTTCAACACCAAACAGTCCTTTTGATTTTGATGCTCCGATACGTTTACTTTCATCACAACCGTATTGTTCTTCGTTCTTAAAGTACTCCGAGTAAGCAATGATTTTCTTCTCCCACTTATCAATTAGATTTGGTATTGAATCCGCATCACCACCATATTCTAAGGGCAATAAATTTTTAGGCACCACCTTGAATAGAGATTCCATATTCTCACCGTGCATGAATAACTGAAAATGGACGAGATCTTAAATTAAATAAAAAATTCATGGTAATTATATGTATTAACCCGGGTCCGCATCTTTTCGTTTAAAAGTCCTTTAAATATGTTAAACACGGCGGTAAACGCAGGTGGCGTATGAATATAATGGTAACCTTTTACGCGCAGTGATGAACCTTCTTGCGTAATCATTACGACTTTTTTAAGCAACGCTGGATGGAATTGTAAAAAATGAGTTAATGTAGTATTCGAAAAATCCATAACACCCAGTTGTCCGGCTACGATCATTTGATCATCTTCCATCAATAAAATGTCATAAACCATTGTGGCGCATCGCATTACATCTTCAAAATTTATTTTGTGCGGATCATATACACCCGGGCGGTACAAAATAAGACGTGGCCCATCATTGCCATTTGTCATAGGCAATGGTAGAATAAATCCTAGACGTATTATATTCAAATTAGCCTCTAGATGTGGATCACGATTAGCGAAAATTTCTGGAATAGCGGTACGTACAGTATAGAATATATCCAATTTCTCTTTTGTACGCTCCAAACTGTATTTGCAACCACGTAACACGGAGACAAGGAATTGATCGTCCATGTGTGATTTTAGGTGTGGCTGTATTTCAAGCCATTCACGAATTGCTTCGATGTTGGCGGCAACACTTTCGGGTTTTTCAGATAGTTCGTCGCGTGCTTTAGTGGCGAGAGCTTTTGATAAAGGGCGAATGTCGGGCATTTTTGTTCTGAAAATTAAAAAAAAATGTTGTTTAATACCTAGAAGTATCTAATTTGGTCCAAATATATACATATTTGTGCCACTAACTAGAGCGGGAATATAAGAGCATTGCATCGAGAAGCATGAAATATTTCGTATAACCGGAAAGACTGAACATTTTAATTATTGCACCACGCATAAGGCATCTAAATATCGATAAATTGCAATGATCTCACCACATATGTATTTTGTAATATTCTTTACAACTGATGAGATTCATTTTATGTTTTCACATTTAACATTAAAGCTAATTTTATGACATACATAGGAAGATAGGAAGATTGACACGACCAACCAAATTATTTAAAATGTCACAAGCCCCGCCTATTAGTTCCATGCTCTAGCTAAAAATTTCCTACTTTTGATCAAAGTAGGGTAGTAAGCGGGGCTGGTGACATTTTAAATTATTTGGTTAGTTATGTCAACCTTCCTATCTTCCTATGTAATAAACACAGCTCAATATTTGAATACTTTAAACTTCACATCATTTATTTCTAAAGGCATAAAGTAGGGTAAACAACACATTCGACACAAAAATATTTCACTAATTCAACGGCTAAGAAACACTCACATTTTAATAAATAACGAAGCACACTTTGCACAAATTTAACACTGTTGACTGTTTTCTAAAAATTTGAAACGTTTATCTTGGGTATGAGGTTTTTGATATCTTCCAAAATAAATGTTTATGACACCAGATTTATTTACGTACAAATGTTTATCCAAATCGAACGGTAGCACCAGAGACAATGATCATACATAGATGATGAACGTTACAAAATTAAATTTTATTTTCAAACTATTGTCGAAATACGCTGCGTAATGCACCTTTTATGTACTTGATAAACCAGATTAACAAGTTCGCTATTGGTGTTTTTGCGTTAGAGTTATAAACAACTTACACAAGTATAGAGCCTTGATAAGATTTTGTAAAATTAATTAACTTCCTGATACAATTGGGTTATTAATTAAATGTTTAATTCCTTAAACGATTTATTTGTGTATACTTAAGATTGAAGTAAAATGTTGCGAGTTAAGTACAAAGGTGATTTGTTAACCAAATCTATTAAACCTCAACACACTTTTAAAGATCAAAAAGTAGGTAAAGTTATGTATGTATTTCGAGTCTGTAAAATACAAAACTTAAACATTGAAACAATAAAAAACAATTTGATTAATTACCCTCAGTTTCTTTTTTATAGCTTTCTACATGGTTCCATTCAAATATTTTAATTATGTATATTTTAAAGCATTAAATCATCACCTCACAACATTTCTCGTTTAGTTAGGTGGTGTCCGAAACCAGTTTTCTCTTTAAAAATTGGAACAAAATGCAATTATTGACGTCACGGTCTCACTGTTTAGCTGCGCACTTCTGATGAGTTATAAGAAGTCGTACATATGTACTTTCCAGTTAAGAATTTATTTATTTGTTTTAATGGCTGAATGATCTAAATGAATATCGCTAAATTAAACAAAAAGCTACAATCTTTGTGATAGGCATTACATAATGGCTTAACCAACCAGTATATAAATTATTATCTTGCTCATAAAACATTAACTATTTTCATGAACCAAGTAAAATGTCAAGTTTATTTGTTGATCTTAAAGATGAAGGTGGGAGTGGGATAGGGCATGCTATACATAAAACCCATCAATAAAAATTATTCATCATACAGTCTTAAGTGTGTTTGTTTCTTCCGACAGAAAATTTCGTTGTCATTTTTAGATCAAATACTCAAAAATATGCCAACACCCCCGACTTTGCTATACTTAGAACAGTTTCTTCATGTAAATTGAAATGATATAACATTCATTCTTGCCCAAAAATTGAAATAAATCTGAAATTTTTCTAAATAAGGCCAAATAAAATCATATGCTTATATGTAACTGGATTAGAAGTGATGGTCCTGTTTGTGGACTAAACATTCCTAATGGTAGAATTTTTTCAAAGAACTCTGTCAATAAAACTAGAGCTTGCATTTATATTTGTAATAGTAAAAGTGCATCTCTTATTCACGAATGCAGTTCGGCAGATCTCTTAGCGGTTCTGACCACTTTCGAATCTGGCAAGGCTTGTATTAAACTCGGAGGAACTTAAAATGGAGTACGGATAAAAATATTCCCCTCTTAATTGGTTGTGATGCCAACGCGCATCATACTCTTTGGGGTAGCACTAGTATTAATAATAGGGGCTCCGCTCGGCTAAATTATATAAGCTCATCTGAGCTAGAAATACTCAATAATTGCTGAGAGGCAATTTTTGTAAATTCTACGCGGCGAAAGGTTATTGATATACAGGGTGAGGAAAAAGTATGGAAATCCCTAAAAATCTCGCGTATTTCGGTCAAAAAAAATGAACAAGGGTTATTCTTAGGTAATTTTCAAAAGGAATTTAATGGTGATCTTGGTTGTGACCTTGACCTTCATCTTCAAGGTCATTTGTAGGTCAAGGCCATTCTTTCAAATTAGAAACCCTTTTTTTGATGACAGAATCGAAAAGAGCGATCAATTCTAAGTCCGAATATGTATTTTCCATGACCTCCAAAGGTCATCTGAAGGAATTTATATTGCGAGGAAAAAGTATGGAAACCCCTAAAACTCTCGCGGAGTATGTCAAAAAGAAAAATGAGCAAGGTACAAAATATCCAGAAAATCGCTGTAACTGAGCGTAAGATCCTAATAAGAATTGTTGGCCGTATTGAAGAGGGAGCTACGTATAGAATGCGAATGAATCACTAGATCAGAAATGATACTTTGTTCACAAAATTCAGCCACCAAACATGTGATAAAAAAAAAATCCCCAAATCCCTTTATGAAGATTAACATTAAAAAACTACCTCTCTAATCGTTTGGGATCTATTCTCTCTCGAAATTATTTCCCTAATTCATCCTGCTACTGATATTCGCTCGGTTAGAGACATTGAGTTACAAGCTTCCAAGCTGACAACGGCATTCTCGACGGCTTTTAAAAATTCGTATCCACTTATTACCAAAAAAAAAGATTGGTAATAAACCCTTTTGGTGCTTTACTCTTAAATAACAAAGGGAACATACTAGAGAACTGAATAATAAAGCAAAAAATGCTCATCTTAAATGTGATTGGGATTGTTTCTTAATCGCTCAAATGGAGTATAAAAAATCTAAAATCCGCTCACCGAACCGCATGGACAAACTTCTGTGAGGAAATGAATCTCTGTGGTCGCTGTACTTAATATAGCGTTATACAAAAATGATGCTTGTAGACTTTCTCTTCATCTATCGAATGTCAAGTCTACTTCTTCGAGAAAAGAATCAAACGAGCTGCCAAAGCATTTCGGCCTATCAGTCTGTCCTCAACATTGCTTAAAGCGTTGGAGAGGATTGTCGAAAGATGTATTACAGATAAATATTTATCTAATTCCCCGCACTCAGTAACATGCAACAAGCTTATAGAGTAGGTAAGTCCAGTAAAACAGCTCTACATGAACCATATGTCACTATATGATCGAAAGATCCCTCATTAATAATGAGTTTCTTGTAGGTACTTTCCTGGACATTACGGGAGCCTCTGAAAGTATATAATTTTAGTACCAATTTCGGTATTGATCCCACCATTGTAAAATGGTGTGCTCAAACCTCGCATTGTTAAAGTTGACTTGGATAATGCTTCAATCTCGGTCAAAGTTGCCAAAGGTTATCCTCAGGGAGGTGTGCTCTCATCCCAGTTATGGATTTTGGTGATTGAAGATCTACTTGTGTTACTTCAGCAGTCACGCTTTATTGTTGAAAGCTATGCTGACGATCTTGTTATTACAGTCGCTGGAGAGCACCTGAATGTGTTACCCGACCTAAGGCAGAATTCTTTACGTATTGTGGAGTCGTGGTGTTATGAAAATGATTTGAACGTCAACCCGTCTAAAACTGATTTGGTTATACATATTTACCAGGCATCGAAATATTGGTGGTCTAACTGTGCTCTTTCTTTTCGGAAGGCCAATTAACAGATCCGACTACGTGAAACATTTAGGCGTCTTCTTGGACGGTAAACTTTCCTGGAAATTTCACCTGGAGTATAAACTTCAAAAATCGCCATCTTTTGGCAGTATAGGCGAGCCTTTGGGAAAACCTGGAGTTTAACTCCCAAAATGCTGCCTTTAATCTATAAATCTCAACTCCCTTTCTTGCCATGGAATCAATTTTATTCTTTCCACATGTTATATTCTTTCATTCTTAGCACATCATGTTCTGCTGCGTTTTAGCTAAGCAGCATAGGAATGTGGAACATTCTTGGATATTGATAGACTGATATCTGAGTTCAATTTCATTAAATTATATTCGGTGGTGCGACCTTCGACAAATCAGTGGAGATCACTGGATTTTCTAGAGAACATGTATGAGTCGATAGTCTTTTTTTCTGATGGCTCTCGCTGCGAGAATAGTTCTTGTTATGGAATGTACTACCCTACGTTTGATCTGAATTTATCAGGCTGCCTGGGTTTGTACTGCACAGTTTTTCAAGCGGAATTACAAATAAAAATTTTGTTTTCTGTACCAGACAGCTTATCTGTGCTGAATTCGTTGGATAATCCTTTGACTGCGTCAAAATTTTTTAAGGACTGTGAATACTTTATACATCTTCTCTGTTCAAGTAATAGAGTGACGATCATGTGGGGTTCTGCCCATAGTGGCATTGAAGGCAATGATATTGCTGATTGTTGTATGTTGATTGTTGTTTAATTGGTTTTTATTTTTCGACGATTTAACGTTTCTGCTTCTGGACTTCGACTCCCCGTTTATTTTCTTTTTCGAAAGCAGTACGGATACAAAATAAAACACAACTGTTTGTGTATTTTTAAAGGCAACACCCTAACAGTATTCATATTGTAACAAAGTATGATAGTTCGATGGCGACAATTGTGCATACAGCCGACCTCGAAAAAAGGGTTCGCCAAATTATAGTGCATGAAGATCACCAGAAATATCAACGCATCTTGTGGAGAAAATCGAATAATAAATAAAGGAGAATAAACTTACCACCGTGGCTTACAGTACAGAGCATCAGCAACATACCTACGAACGAAGCTGCATCAGAAACTGCACTGAATGGTTTCTATGTAGATGAACTCATTTCTGGAAACAACATACTAGAGGAAGCCGTATTTGTCACGTGGAAAACTCTTGGACCCCCTAGGATGGCTAGCCCCAGTTACTATAGTAGCTAAACAATAATGATGCAAGAACTCTGGGTAGCTGGACTCTCCTGGAATCAATAACTATCCCCGGCTCTATCAATTCAATGGGAGAATTTCAAAAATTCTTTACCCTCTTTAAGAAGAGATAATTATACCCAGTTGGGTCTACTTTGATAAAACATCAACCATTTTGCGATACCTCTGAGAAGACCTATGTAGCAGTCATCTATATGCCAGGAACGTGAGTCTAAATGGAAACATCCAGGAGACACTACTTTCGTTTAAACTATGGTAGCACCAATTAAAACTATCTTGTCAATATCACGAATTGAACTATTTGGGGCTTTTTTACTTGTAAAATTGATGGGAAAAGTCAGTGAAGCATTACAAGTAACAAAATTAGCGGTGAACTTCTGGACCGAGTACATGATTAGTCTAACATGGATTCGAGGCCAAAAAATCCCTTAACCTCTTAAAATCCCTTACGATCCCGTTTTTTCTGGCAATCCCAAAATCGCCAAATCCCTGTTTTTTGTCAAAACGGAAATCCGGGAGCCCGGTATAATACCGGGATTGCTTTCCCCTCCTCCTCACAAGTACAAAACCTTGGTCGCTAATAGAATTTCAGAAATCCAAGGGAAATCAAGTCCAGCACAGCGGCAATACATAGCTCTGAAGAGAATCCTGCTGATTGTGGTTTTAGAGAAGTTTATCCAACCGAATTGAAGAATTACAGTTTATAGTGGACTGGCACTTTATGGCTTAAATTAACTAGTCAAATCTGGCCATAAGAGGCTTCGTTCAATGACAATATAGGTCTAGAATTGAAGCATCTTTGATGTAAACAAAATATTTCGCATCATCAGCTGCTGTCGATGTTTCATTAGAAGATATTTAAACAGAGACCACAAGATGATCCTTCACAAATTACCAAATCATCAGGCAGGGGCTAAATGAGGCCCAAGAAGTATTATGCAGAATAATTCAACATCAAGGATTCTAAGGGGAAATCAAATATGGAGCAGAGATGGAGTCAGCCAAAAGCAGCATCATGAGATAAACCAATCATTGATGAGAAAGGAATACTTCGAGTAGGAGGTCGTATTACTACTGCTGCCACCTAAACATCATCGAAGGTACTAATTGCAGATGCACATAAGCAGATAGCAACCATAGTTTGTGAAGAAAATATATCTGCGATTTAAGGACTCATAAAACAATCAAAAGCAGAATTGACTTATCTTTCTTGCACGACCCTCAATCTATCGATGAATTGGTCACAAAATGACTCAATTCAACTACAAGCTCCCCTAAATGAAATTGACTTTAGCATTTTAAATCACGATATACAAAACTACACGATGATATTATGTATATCCTGATGGACTGGCCATATTAGAAACGGCTGAGTTTATATACAATGCCACGAATAGAAAACCACACAAGGACGAGTTGGGGTTGGATCGGGATATAGAGTGAAACCTCTATACATTAGACAGTGAAGGGACTTATCATAGCTGTCCAATTTATGGAGCTGTCCAATATAAGGAAAATTTCTTTTTTTTTTAGTAAAAAAGATTAATTCCATAGTTAATTCAATATTTTTGCTGGCTGACTATTTCTGTTGTCCAATTTCCAATATATAAAGGTTGTCCAAAATAGAGGAGTGCCCAAAATAAAGAGGTGTCCAAAGTTGGAGGTTTTGCTGTAATTAACAGTTAATCATTTGTTTTATATATATGCTGGCTTGAGGATTGCGGTTAAGTTGGGGTTGCTATGGGTTCCATTTGCGGGTTGAACTGAGGCTGAGTTGGAGTTGAGTTTGGATCGGGTTAAGGCTTAGGAAGCAGATGGGGTATCTAAAAAAACACACGCGATGTGGATGGTAATGGTAATGGTTTAATGGTATACCGGTTCGGCGGTATGGAATGATAAAATGATGGTATAGCGCCCGCGCAGTGTTCGCAAGAAGTTGGTCATTGGCGTGCCAATACAATTATTTCTTTACAAATTGTTTTTTTTTTGCGTGGCAAACTATTTCCGTAAAATATTTTTTTTGCTTTTATAATATGTGAGTTAGCCTTATGTGCTAATCGCATTTCTCTGGTATTTTGTTTAGAACTTTTAATTCAACACTTGAGTGACAATTACGGGTGGCCAGACGTCCTGGTTTCTCCGGACATGTTCTGATTTTTCAAACTTCTGCGGACGCCCGGGAAAATGTCTTACATTCTCCTGAAAACTCAGAGGAAGGACAGAAGAAAAATAATTTCCATACAACTTAAATATCTTAATTAAAATATCAAACTGCATCCCAAATGATATGGCCCAAAATATTCTTTAAGACGTGGTTTAATCTACATATTTTAGATTTAGAACTATTTATAGAATCGGCGTAATATCCCAAATATAAAATTTCACAAAAGCACATCGATAAATGTGTTTATTCTATTTGGTGCTGGAGGTGGCAAAAGTTGACCGCATTGGCTGTGTATAGAGAATCAAAATTGGCAAATCTAATTTTTGATTTGTGGTATCGACCGTAACACCATTAGTATGAGTAATATTCCAAAATATTTTTTGCCGTTGGGTCATGTTTTAATTTATAAATTCTGATCTCAGCCCAACCTTAGGGCCAAAAAAATCCTTCACGCCATGTAATAATTGGTTTTATATTTGGAACTATTTTTAATAACAACAAAATATTTCAGACATAAAATTTCACTAAAATCCTTCAACAAATGAGCTTGTTCCATTTGATGCTAGATTTAAGAAGATAGTCTGAATTGGCTCAGTATGTAAACATAAATTTGGCGAACATAATTTTTGATTTAAGATATCGACTAAAGCATGATGATAATTTTATATTAGGAACTACTTAAAGAATCGGCTTTTTAAAATTTTATTAAAATACATTCACAAACTTGCCACCTATGTAGTTCGGACCTAGATTGCTTGTTCATGTAAACAAATATTGGTGAAACAATTTTTGATTAATGGTACCATAATATCAGTAGAGGTGTTCCGCAATATTTCTTGAATTTGGCCCTTATTTTATCTATTCTAAGAAATCCGACCCCAAATGATTTAACCCCAGGAATTCTTCATAGCGTGAATATTTCGATTTTATATTAGGATCTATTAACAGAATCGGCTTAATAACGTAGATATAAAATTTCAATAAAATTTATTGGCAAATGTGTGTATTCCATTTGGCGCTGGAAGTGTAGAAAACGCCTGGATTGGTCATATATTTAAAAAACAAATTTCTCTTTAGCAATTTTTTTTTTTATATTTATGGCTTGTATTTATATGCTAAAGTATTATTAGCAATGTGTTGGAATATTTGTTGAATTCTGTCCTTAATCAATAAATTTACTGATAAATGAATTGGTTTCAACACATCCAAATGATGAACCAAGATGGCGGCTTTTGAAATTTTTCTAGAAGAGATTTAAGTACAAATCTGTTTTCTGATCAGTGGATGGTCGTCGCCACCAAACCAACTTATTCTTTCTTATTTTATCAAATACATAACAAAATTCGAGACTTTAAAACTGTTCTGGTTTTTTAAGTCGAAATTTTCATTGGTTTCCTTAAATTAAATTGTATTATTATTAATTATTTTAGATTCCTTGTAACTTTAAATTGGTTCTTACCATTTTTATTGTTTATGTTTTGAAACGTCAAAATATTGATAGCCGAGCAATTTATTACGGCCCGTTTACACTGGGTCTTTCTCATGATACGAAATACTGATAACACTGCCATCTGTGAGCGGGTAATTTTACCATGGTTATTGTGCTATCCCAAGTATTTTTATATCCGACAATTTTTGGATTTTTCTGACACTTTGCTGATTTCATCACCGACTTTTTCCCGAAATAATGTCCAACTTATTCTAAGATTTACTATGAAAGTTGGCCACAAAAATCGGAAAATGATGACAAAAAAAGTGAGGTTATGTCGCACAAAAAAAATGGGCGGGGCTTATAATATAAATTTTGGCGGGGAAATTTCACTTTTACGCATACATACATACAAACATAGCTACTTAAATAAAATTTTTTTTTTTTTTTATTTTAAAATTTTATTAACATTTTTTTTTTCATTTACAATTTTTTAAATTTTATTAATAGTAAAATAAAACGAAACGAAGAAAATAATCCAATAATCCATTCGCGCCCATCTATAAATAAAAATTGATTTTATTATTATTAATAATTCGTACACATAAAAATAAAAATTTTACAAACCCAAAAATAATCGCACAACACAAAAAATAAAATTTAAGTTAACGTAAAAATAAAAGACAACCATTCATAATGGCGTCTCACACAAAACTAAAGTTGTAAAAATTTGTAAACACAAAATAAAAAAGTACACACCAACGCCAGCATCTTTGCTGTGCTAAAAGTTGGAATTTGGAAACCCAACCCAATTTCATCATTTTCCGATTTTTTGTACCAATATGCTGAAAAAAAATTCATGTTTTCAGCTTTGTTACCCAAGTATTTTTATATCCGACAATTTTTGGATTTTTCTGACACTTTGCTGATTTCATCACCGATTTTTTCTGAAATAATGTCCGACTTATTCTAAGATTTACTATGAAAGTTGGCCACAAAAATCGGAAAATGATGACAAAAAAAGTGAGGTTATGTCGCACAAAAAAATGGGCGGGGCTTATATAAAATTTGGCGGCAAAATTACACACTGTTTACATACATACATACATATTTAAATAAAAATATTTTTTTTTTTATTTTAAAATTTTATTAAATTTTGTTTTATTATTATATTTATATACGTATAAAATTAAATATGTACATATAAACTTTATAAATAAATTAATCTAAATAATTCTTATAAATGTAAACTTAAAAAAATAAATCTACATAATCTACTTAAAAAATAAATGTCGAAGCGATGTGGATGCGTCATATTTTTATCCTATGTAGAACTGGCCGAACTGAGTGTGACTTTCAAGAATTTCTCCAATGAACAATCTGAAATTAAAAATAATTAGAGTTATTGGTCGTAATAGCATATTTCTGACATATTAATTTTTTTTTGTTGTAAATTGTAATGATTGGAAAATTTAATTAATCCAGAATGGATTCAAAGGGTGATTTTTGTTTACTTGATTCATTTGGACAGTTTTATATTTTACAGAAATTTAATGTTAAATACACTATAAATAAATATGTGGGCCACTAAACATTCCCACATTTATGATTTTCGTAACACTACATAGTTTATTATGAAATTTCTGTAATTTTTAAAACCAAATTTCTGCCATTTAAAATTATAAAACTGTTCCAAATGAATCAAGTAAACCAAAATTACACCACTGACAGACTAGGGATTAGCTAAGCGCGATTAGTGAAACGAGATTAGCTAATCCACCACAAATCCATATGCGTTGACAGACTACGGATTAGTTTCTTGCAGAGAAATAAAATATTATTATGGTGATTCGCTAAAATATAGCTAGTAAATCAGCTGGACTCATTTTTTAATTCAATATTTGTAAGATTTATACATTAAAACACACTAGATTTTCTTTTTCCTCGAAATTTATTCAGCACAAATTTTTTAAGATGTCATTGATTTTATAACTTCTATCGTAAATTCACGCCACTTGCATTTTCAGCAATGTTTAAATAATTATTTCACATTGTAGTGCCACTTGTACCATCACTAAACCCAATACAACGAGATAAGCTCTAAAATTTTCAAGGATTAGTGCACTAATCTCGATTAGTGACTAATCATCAAATAAAACGAGATTAGCTAATCTTCAACTTGACACACTACAGCTAATCTCGCAAAAATCACTAATCGCGCTTAGGTAATCCCTAGTCTGTCAAGGGTATAACTCTTTAAACTACATAATGGACGAATTAAATTTGCAAATCATTACAATTATAATAAATAAAAATGTAAATTAAATACACTATTTCCATATAAACTTCATATGAAAATTTTTGTTATATCACATAATTCACTTTTACAAAAAACAATTATTTAACCTCACACTTTTATTCAAAAAATAATTATTCATATGTTCAAAATATTTGTCAATATTTACCTTTTCCTTGGATGATTTTAACAATAATTAATTTTAATTCGAAATGTACGAATTAAAAATTTATCAAAAAAAATGTAGCGTAGCAATTGCTACGCGTTTGCTTTACACAACAAAAAATCAACAAGAATAAATGGCGTCTACAGAAATAAAAAAAAAAATTTGCACTCCAACGCTATGTGTCGAAAGTTGGAAACCAAATTTCATCATTTTCCAATTTTTTGGTTCAAAACTCGGAAAACCGATTGAAGTTTTCAGTTTTGTTATACTTGGGTATACTTGGGAATTTGGGATATTTAATGTCCCAAGTATTTTTATATCCGACAATTTTTGAATTTTTCTGACACTTTGCTGATTTCATCACCGACTTTTTCCGAAATAATGTCCGACTTATTCTAAGATTTACTATGAAAGTTGGCCACAAAAATCGGAAAATGATGACAAAAAAAGTGAGGTTATGTCGCACAAAAATGGGCGGGGCTTACAATATAAAATTTGGCGGGGAAATTTCGCTTTTACATACATACATACAAACAATCAAACATGGCTACTTAAATAAAAACAATTTTTTTTTTTATTTTAAAATTTTATTAACACAATATTTTTTTTTTTTTTATTTACACAATATTTTTTATTTTTTTAAATAATCCAATTCGCGTTCATCTATAAATAAAAATCGATTTTATTATTATTATTAATTCGTACACACAAAAATAAAAATTCTACAAACCCAAAAATAATCGCACAACACAAAAAATAAAATTTAAGGTAAAGTGAAAACAAAACACAACCATTCATAATGGCGTCTCACACAAAACTAAAGTTGTAAAATTTGTAAACACAAAATAAAAAAGTACACACCAACGCCAGCATCTTTGCTGTGTCAAAAGTTGGAATTTGGAAACCCAACCCAATTTCATCATTTTCCGATTTTTTGTACCAATATGCTGAAAAAAAATTCATATTTTCAGCTTTGTTATACTTTTGGGGTGCCATAATTATTGTACTAAAATTATTGTACTAGAATTGTTGTAATTTAAGAAGAGCTGTCAAATTTTTCTTTTCCATAGTAGATTTTTTGTATAAAATAAAATTATAATTGGTACTTCATTCGAATACGTTGGTGACGGTCATAGAATAAACATTATTTTTATATCAAAAAAGAGCGATCAATGTAAATAAAATCTATTAAGTTGGAAAAATGTTATTAAAACAAATTGCGTTGTATGCGTTAATAAATCTAAACTTGAAAGTGAAAGCAGCAAAATACAGTCCACTGCCACGGGTATTAAACATTAAGATTTGAGTCTTAACCCTTTAATGCATGATTTTTTCTTTTTAATTGTAATAGTTTTTTTCTTATAAAGATGCATTTGGCTGAAACGAATTTCAAAGTAAAAATGGTTGGAAGCAGCTAGTTTTCCCGGAAAATTGATTTTATGACATGATGCCTATTTGTATCATTATGCAGTTGTGGTATAAAATTTAAATATTTTTCCATTTATAACGCTTCTTTATAAAAAGACAATTCGTTCAAAATTAAAATAAATATTCAAAAACAATATTCTCATTTATAAAAAATTAATTATGTAAATGTATGTTTACTACTAACTGTATGCAAAACATCGACTAACTAATTCTAAATGGCGATTTTATTTTCAAAACGCAGAAAAAAACAAAAAAATGTGTGAAACGAGATAGAAAAACAAATGAACAACAGATACACGAAACAAAACAGAAAAAATATGCTCAAATGTGGATGCAGTTCAAATTAGAATAACATGATGCAGATATGCTACAGTATGCATTAAAGGGTTAAATTAGTTTGACTTGTTCTAAGTTGAGCTCATGTATGCATTTAATTTTCGGAGCCATCTTGAATTGAGGATTGACTTGGGCGTTAAATTAAGGGTTGCGTTGAGAGTTAAATTATTGAGTAGAGTATTGAGGTGGGATGAAACGATGGGATGCAGCTAGGGATTTATTTTGGGGTGGAGTCGGAGGTTGCAATGGAGATTAGATTGTTGGGATCATGTACTTATCTAGTATTCGAACCGTGTTGATTTATTGTTTGAGATGAACGTTAAGTTTGTGTTGAGTTGACGGATAAATTGCGGTTGAGTTGAAGTTGAGTAGGATTTGAGTGAGTGGTTCGGTTTTAGGGTTTAATTTTTGGTTGAGTTTATGGTTTAGTTGGAGGTTAGATTGAGTTTATTTTGGTTGAGTTCATACATGACTTTGGGATTGAGTTGGTCGTTAAGTATGGAGTTGAGTGGAGGGTTGAGATTTGGTTCGAGCTAAGTTCAGTTGAAGTTGAGTTAAAGTTTGGTTAGCTTACATTGGGGTTAAGTAAAAGGTTTGATTGGGGAATTATTTGGGTGTTGATTTGGGATTAAGTTAAGAGTTGATTTTCAAAGTCGATTTCAGGTTGATTGGGTGAATGCGTTTAGGATTGCGTTACGATTAAGTTGGAGGTTGTTATTAACTGAGTTGCCGGTTAAGAGTTTAAACCCATTTATTATTATAATTGTCCCGAAACAGTTTCGGCTGTTTTATTTTAAAGCGATTAAAGCAGAAATTTAATAGCCACATTCGTTTAGCACATATGGAACGACAATAACAAAAACCATAATCTGATTAAATTCATTACAATCTTTTGTCTCACGAAAATGAAATACAAAACCAAGTTGTACATATCATCCTGGAATTGTTTGCATTTTTGTCTACTGTCTAAAACTAAAAAAAATAAAACCAATGCAATGATATCATCGTACACTTACCTTTTTCTCTCTAGAATTTTATGTTTAAGGTTAACACTACATACAATGGTTATCGTATTGTTTAACCCAAATTTTTATTATACCGAATGAAATAAGCAAACTTTTTTTGTTGTTTCTTGGCTTCATCCAGACCTACCATGTACCGGCTACAAAGTGTTATGGGTATAAAAATGGAAAAACCATATGCAGGATATACATATGGGTGAAATTATATGCTTAGATCTCTAAAAAATATTTATATCGTCGTTTTATATGTTTCTGTTTCTCTTAAAGCCATTGTTATCTAATTCCTTGGGTGTAATTTCAATAAAATTTTACGATATTAAATCCAATTTTTTTTTTTAATAAGACTAAAAAAAAATTATAAATCTGTATATGTATATATGTTGCTGTAGGATGGATATATGTACACATATGCAAAAAATTATAAGACATTTCACTATTACGAATACATAAAGTATGTACATACAATTATATGTTTAAAGATATTTAGATTTATTGATGAGATTATTGGGTACATTAAATATTGATGGGAATTTTTATATTTTACAAATCGGATTGAGGTTCCCATAGTCAAATTATACACTAAATATTTATGTTTGTCATAAAAGTTACATTTACCCGGCTGATCGGTATACTACTACTACGTGCGAAAAATTATAAAGGCTTGAAGGTTTAGTTGGCTCGAACAGAATACCGAACCAAATAAAACAAGTTTCACCAGAATATTACAGTAACCGACCCACAGGCGTTACATTATTGATGTTATAATTTAATCGATATCCAGTTTACGGAATGAACCATCAAGTCCAAACTGTGTTTCTAATGCATTTGGACGTCCAACACGTTTACGTTCATCACAACCATACTGTCCTTCGTTTTTAAGTAACGCCGAATGAGAAATGATTTTCTTCTCCCACTCGTCAATAAGGTTCTGAATCGAGCCTGCCTCACCACCATATTCCAAGGGCAACAATTTTTTAGGCACATGCTTGAAAAGAGATTCCATATTATCACCGTGCACAAACAACTGAAAATGAACGACGTCTTATATAGTAAATCAATATTCTCTATGGTGTAAATACTTATATAAACTAACCCGACTCCGTAGCTTCTCGCTAAAGAATCCTTTGAATAAGTTAAAAACGGCATTAAATGCAGATGGTGTATGAATATAATGGTAACCTTTTGGGCGCAGAGGTATAGTATCTTCAAACCAAATTGCCATATTTTTCAATACCACCGGGTGGCATTGTAAAAATAGAGCCATTGTAACATTTGATATATCCAAAATACCCATTTGTCCGGCTATTACCGTCTGATCATCTTCCATCATTAAAATTTCATTAATTATTCCATAAAACTGTGCGAGTTCTTCAATTCGAACTTTATTCGGATCAAATGCTCCTAGACGCAATAAAATAATACGCGGCCCATCGTCACCATTTGTCATGGGTAGTGGCAGGATATATCCCGAACGCATTAAATACAAATTAGTCTCATACTGTGGATCACGGTTTATGTAGAATTCGGGGAAGACGATAGGCGCTGAATAATATTTGTCTAGTTTCTCTTTGACGCGCTCCAAACTATATTTGCAGCCACGCAAAAACAAAACGATGAATTGATCGTCCATACGTGATTTTAGGTGCGGTTGAATTTCGAGCCATGTACGAATTGCTTCGATGTCAGCGTCTATACGTTCGGTTACTTCAAATAGTTCATCGCGTGCTTTAGCGGCGAGGGCTTTTGATATGGGGCGAAGGTCTGGCATTTTCGCTCTGAAAAAAAAACAAAAAAACAGAAAACAATTAGATATTATTTTGACTTGTAAACATGAAAATCTAGTAACATGAATCAAGTTCTCTCAGACAGTTAATAGCAACCAAGTCCACAATGCTACAAGAGAGACAAAAGAAATTGCCGATGGATGGTAGTTGAATCCCAACAAAGGAGAAGAGTTTGATGAGCCTCTATCCGCGGACCTACGATAATGGATAGCTCGAGGTCAGCCATAAGGTAGAGCAGTAGTAGCTGGATATGGAGAATATTGTCTTGAACGAAGTATATCCAAGTACCACCCACAATCTATCTATATATCTGGGCAGAACAACTTGTATCCGTTATCGTCTCTCTACTTACATGCATAACTGGCCTCAGTAACTCGAAGAACAACGTAAACTCAATTTCCAAGTCCTATCAAGGAGTGACAGACCTGCAATGCCAGTTTTTTACAGCAAAGAGTACTTTTTCCGGACTATTGTTCAATATTTAAGAAAAACACGGTTTTTTTTATTTAGGTATAGAAGTTAAATTCAACATATTAATTTTGGACACTTCTTCAATCAATTAAACATTTTCTAACCGCAATTGGAATTAAATAAGGTAAAAACTTTATATAATTGGGTAAAACTATATGGAATTGTAGTCAAATATTGGAAAATGTCAAGAATCGATACAGCATTGATGACTGGAGGATCATGAATTCCATCTAGCGGAAACCTTTATAGTTATAGTTCATCCCATTAATCATGACAGTGGTTCCTTTTGCGCTCTTCAAACAGTACGTATAAAAGTATTCTCCGTTTTTGTCAGGAACAGGTACCATTGTTCTGCATCCATCAATGTTTTTGGCTTGACTCCTGGTTTCGCTGATGTTACCAAGTTTAACGCGGGCAATAAGATCTCAGTTGTTTCTGCCTTTAGCACGGCTAATTACAACGCCTTTCTCAAATAGATAGGAAGAGGTCTCTCTTTAGGCTCTTCCACTTCGACTTTGTTATCACCATCCACGTGTAGAACTTCGAATCGGTTACCAGATAATATTCCCAATGGATTAAGCTTTACATTCTTTACTTTTTTTATTCTTGTTGACGTCACCAATGTTTAAGGTACACATTTTCATTTAGTTCATTTTTAATGTTTTGTACAATTTTATTATTTGTGCCACTCACATTTTTATTTATTTCAATGTTTAATGAGCGATCCCATTACCGTTTACTTTAATATATTCTTTTAAGTTTGAAATTGCCTTTGATGGATGATAAGTTGGAATCTCTTTCGGAGAACATAGACCCATCGTCACAAAAACTATATTTAAATCCACACCTATAAACTGTATTTCGGTCTGAAAAATTAAAAACATAAGAAAATTAGTCAACTCGATCCAACCAACTATCAAATAAATCCTTAAATGATCCCCATACTCAACCCCAACTCAACGCCAAAGTCATTTCTCAAATCACATGCTACGAAAACTACATGCATACATAAACTTAAATCAATTGAACTGTCTATCTTTCAAGTAAACCCCTAAATAATTTCCAACTTAATCTAACCCAACCCCAACTCAACTTCAACTGAACCCAGCGCGAGCCAAATCTCAACCTAATTTAATCCTGAAGTCAACTCGATTTTAACAACTACATGCAACTCAATCTAATCTTCAACTAAACCCTCCACTGAACCCCCAAAACAATCCCCCAACCGAACACTTCATTCAACACAAACTTATATTCAGCTCAACCCCACCTCGACCCTCAACCCAACCCTAACCCCTAAACCTAATCCCAACTCAAGTCCAACTCAACTTTCACCTCAACTTTCACCTCAACTTTCTACTCAGCCCTCACTGCAACCTTCAGCTCAACCCTTAATTCGACTACCAAAAAATTTCAAACTAAACCCTTCACTCAACCTCAACTCTACCTTAACTCAATTTCCAATTGAAACTTCAACTCAACCCAAAACTCAATCCCTGAATCAATATGATCTGAAAACTGTATGACCGAGTCTAGGACTCCCAAGTAGCAAAGCGAAATTCTACTTATTGTACCACCGAGGGCAGCATTACTTTAATCCCAACCTCAATGCCCAACTCAATCCTCATAAGGTAACTTTCAACTAAATATCAGAACAACCCCAAATATATTCCAAGTCGACCTCAGCCCTAAACTAAATACCTTACTTAACTCGCAACTTTGGTCACACGAACTGAACTCAAAATAATTCCAGCTAACTCTAGCTAAATCTTCAATGCACCCACCAAATAACTGAGCTGCTCACTCAACCCTAACTCAACCCCAACTCAACTCCAATTCAACCCCATCCCAATTCTCAAATCGAACACCAACTATCATCCCAACCCCATAGCTCGATCCTCAATCAAACATTGTTCAAAGGAACGGAAGAAAATTATGAGGAACCGCGAGAGGAAAATTAACTCAAAGGTACGGCAAAGAACAGTAAATTGTTAGTATAACTAACCTTATAAAGCAATTTCTGGGTCAATGAAATATTCAAGGCAATATTTTAAAAATGTAACAACTGGCAAGTTTAACAGATGAAGTTCTGCGAAGTTTAGAGGTACTGGGAAGTGAAGCACAACAACGTGACTGCTGGATTATACATTTACTTCTAGAAAAATGTGATATAGAAACGAACTATGCTTGGGCAATATTTAATGAAAAATATTATCCTCAAATACATGAATTTGTAGACTTTCTGAACAACTGTTTAAGCATCTTCATATTTCTAATTCTGAGGAGTTTCTAAAAATCGGCTGTGATGACAGGAGAAATTTGGTTAAAGAAAAGCGTTCCTATTTCAAATAGATGCATGAGTCATCAAGCACGGAGATGCTGGTTTAAAGCGAAATGTATAAAATGTGTGGGAGAAGGTATAACACTTTACTTTGTTCAACCCAGATTGAACAGGAGAAACTTACAGAGTCAGAGGCTGAAACTAAAACCATTGGCTCGTCTAACCAGGATGGTTGCGAAACCCTCTGCAGTAGTGACGACTTCAGCACAGTTGATTGCATCAGCGATAGTGGTGATCCATAAGTATCAATTATTGACGAAGAATTGGCAAATCAACTGCGTTTAGATAGAACGAATTGTCCCGTGAACGTAGTAGGAGTAGTTTAATTAAGATGAAGTGGAATCCAAATTTGTTGGATAAGAAATAATAAAAACACATGTTATCATAGTGTCAAAATTAGCAATAACCCTACTGAAGATTGTTTTAACAACACAACAGTTAGCCGCAGTTGAACAACTAGAATTAGGTGTATGTATCTTTAAAGATCGATCCGCCATAAGAAGATTACGCAAGCATTTAAATACATTGGTTGACGATTTTGGGAAATGGAAGAAGTGTCGTACTGTGCTAAACTGAATAAGGAGGATTTGCAATTAGGGACGTTTTATAAAAAAAAACTACTAGAAGTACAACAGGCAGATTTATTGTGATCCGAACGAAGTTTCATACGCGACTCGAATTTAAAATGGAAATTCGTAAAGCTCATGAAAGAATATGAAGAGCTTTTTCATATGTCTCCAACTATATCTATAGCGATACGATTTGTGAGCAACCTTCATCATATTATCTCTTATCAAATTAAGTAGCATGACGACAAAAGTTCGCATCGTATTCGACGGTTCATGCAAAACCAGTTCACATTTATCTTAAAATGACAAATTTAATGTGTGGTTCGGTCGTACAGTTAGGCGTCCAGGAGATTTTATTGCGTTTTAGAACATTAAAATATGTAATGGCAGCCGATATCGAAAAAATATATCGTCATATACTCATATCTCAATCAGATAGTTTTGGATCAATGCGTTTGGCAGGTACCCAACCATTTTGATGTATAAGTTCCAAAAGATTTTCAGTCAAAATTGGTCAACTTTGTTCAAAAATCACGTGATGGTAAGAAGATGGAGCATGATGGTAAGAAGATGGAGCAACCGATATGTAATGCATTGGAAAGTTCTCTCTTTAAATAACGTTCTCATTGCTTTTAAAAATTTATTTTACAATGTTTGAAGGACATTTAAAATGGATTTATTAGCTGAACCTCAAATTTGAATTAAATAAATTAAGTGTGAGTGGATGTAACTGTAGTATAGGCTGTAGGACACATTTTCTGGTAAATATCGTGCAGTTCTCCTACGCGCTCTGATAAACGAAGCAATTTTTGATTTAATATTACTTACGTGATTTTTCCACGAAATAGTAATTGTAAGTTCCAAATAGGTAGTAGCCTCGGATTATTCAATATATGTATACATATGTGGTCTGTGAAATTATTTCATCAAAAATATTTAATGGTTTTTTTCGAAGATAGAAAATATTGAAGTTTGACTTGTTCGAATTAAGGTTTAGTTTACTATTATAAAGCCAATTTAATTTATGAAGGTAAGATTCCATTTTGATATTTTGGGGAATGGGACCTAGAATATACCCTTGCGGAATTGCATAATTAACACCAAGTGTAATTGAGTCAGAACCATCAATCCTGACATATTGTAGTCTGTCAGAAAGGTAACTTTCAATTAATTTTGCTGGTCTGAAACCCATATTAATCAAGTGTCCGCAAGAGTATCCGATGGTTCACATAATCAAAAGTCTTCATTAAATCCAGAATCATGCAGGCAGTCGCACTTCCAGTTTCAATGTGTTTGTAATGGGATTCAACTAAATTCAATGTTGCTGATACTGAACTTTTAGCCTTGCAGAAATCAAATTGGATTTTATGTATTATGTTATGTTCGTCAAGGTAATTTGTTAATCTGGTTTTCTAATTTTCTAAAGAATATTTATCACCACTTTTAAATATTGGCGTTATTCTCGCTATTTTCATGAAGTTTGGAAATCGAATTTCATCAACCCACTTATTTGTAGATTTCATTAATAGAGGTAAAATCATATCTTTCATATCTTTTAGAAGATATACACTGATTTGGTCACATCTCATTGATGAATTTACGGGGTACCCCCATTGATGCATCAAGTTTATCGACTACATTTTGAATTTCTTCTTCATTTGGGTGGCATAACGCCTGAAAAATAGATGTAACTCTTGGTGACGATTCACAATAAATAAAATTGTGTGGATAATTCTTCGAGATATTGGCACCTATTCTACTGAAAAAATTGACAAACTAATTAGCTGCGGCCAATGGAATACTGGTAACAACATCCGAGAATAAGAAATACCTTTTGAAAAGGTGATTCAGTCAAACAATTAAAAAGGAATTCCAGACAAAATTGTTGACAAATTTGGGACTAAAATACTTTTCAAGAAGGTTGTTCAATCCAAAAACACAAAGGGCATTTCAATCAAACTGTTTTCTGACCGAAGTTATTTTTCCTTGTTCAAAATTTTCTGTTGACATATTTTGGAAAATGCAAATTTCTGTTCTAATTTTAATATTAAATCTCCATTTTCCAGATAATTTTAAATTTTCGTTTTCAAGCAAAAATATTTTTGGCCATAATCCAAAAATCATTTAAGAATCGAATTTCCATCATATCTGTCGAATTTCTTTATAATTACAAGCTAATTGGGCTTATTCAAAAACTTCATCTAAAAATCGTTTAACAATCCCATTTGCCACTGTACCTGTCCAATATAATCACAATCGGTTAAGAAATAGCCAAGTTATAGGCTAGTTTGGCATATTCCAAAATTTATCCAAAATCTTTTAAAAATTCCATTTACATCGTACCTGTCATTTATGAGTAAACCTACATTTGTCATTCAATTTCTTTTGACATACATATGATATTTGCCAAACATACAAATTTTCTAAAGCTATTTTGATGGAACGTAATTTTGTCAAATGTCGTTTGTCATTTAAACGGCTCCCATTATTATAACAACAATTGTGGTTTTTTGAATGTGGGTATATTGTAATTTTGTGTCGTTTTTATTTTAGGTTAGGAATTTTCATACTTCAATTACGAATATATTTGGATATTGTGTTCAGTTAATGTTTATATTATTAGTTTAGGCTTGGATTTTGGTTATAATGAGTACATAGTTTTGGAAAAGTTCAGTTTTTCAGCTTAAATTACAAAATGTTTATATGGAAATTTATTATACTGGTACTGTCTGTGATGGGCTATTAAAATGTTTGACGCAATTCGCATTACGCAGCCACAATTTTATTTAATTAAAAACTCTTCAATGATTTTATGCTCTGTATACTATTTAAATTACTTGAGGTTTTGGGCTGACTTCAAGACCATTTTCCAAAGGGGTTTTTGGAGACAGTCAATTTGTATGATAAAATAAATAATTTTCCTATTTATTACGTATAGTTGAAACGCGCCTAATATAACCTTCGATTAAAAGTAATTATTTTACTTATCCAATCCGGTTTTAAATATTTATTTAATTGGCGTGTTTGCTAGTACGAGATATTGCAATGATTTCACATTTAAAATGCATATTTTAAATTTTTTTTTACAATTATCACACAAATTTTAAATTCTCACGTTCGCACAAAACAAAAAAACTATGGCTTTGAATTTTTACCTTCATTTTTCACTTTAATTAAACGATTTATTAACAAACAAACGAAGACCATGATTTTGACCGATTTAGTAGTTGCTCTAACTACATACATATTTATATTATTTTCACTAATGTTCCGTTAATTCATCAATTACCATTCACTGTTTAATACAAAACTGAGCGCAAAGAAGTCACAATTGTGTTAACTTTTTATTTCTTTTAATTTACCTTGATTTTGATCTCTTTTCCAATCTAATTAGCTATACACATATTATTAATGTTTACGATTCAAAATTTAATCACTAAGTAATGAATGTAAGACTTAAAGTTAAATCATTATAATACAATTTTTTATTTAGGTCTATCCGACTCCTCGGACAACACTTTCCCACAAAGCGTCATCTGTATTACATTATTTATTTTATTTATTTATTTATTATTATGTATAGCCTACAGTGACTACAATCGGTTATACAAACATGTTAAAAAAAATTATAAAAATAATTTGTAAAAATGAAATACAACACAAAAGGAATAAAAGATAGATAGAAAACGCCGACTATTTAGTTATTATTACATAAAAATGTAAATAAAGCTTTCTTAAACGACTCTCTGGACAAGTTGAAATCAAAAACATCATAAACTGAATTAAACTCTCGCGATGCTCTCAAAAGTGGTTCCGAAAGACCGTAATTAGTTGATACCTGGTTAATGAGTAACAGTCCATCGCGTGGGCGCATTTGACGTACCGGAGCGTAAAGATTTAAGCGTGAAAGCAGCTCAGTACAATCAATTCGAGAACTGAAAATATCGCAAATGAACAATGCCGATGCTACTACCCGTCGACAATCTAATCGGTGCAGATTCAATAGGATACAGCGATCTTGGTAGGGAGGAAGAATATATTCCACAGACCGTGTAGACGGTAGACAACGAAGTGCATACAAAACAAACTGCTTCTGAACACTTTCTATTCTATCCGAGTGACAGTGGTAAGATGGTGACCACACCGGCGATGCATATTCTAAAATAGAACGAACAAAAGAACCGTACAGTGATGTTAGAGTAATCGGGTCGATGAAGTCCTTACAGTTCCGCTTAATAAAACCCAACATAATGTATGCCTTATTAATAATGGTGTTAATATGTCTAGTAAAGGTGGCATCAGCTGAAAAAATTATACCCAGATCAGATATAAACTCCACTCTGACTACATCCTCACCATACAGACGATAACGATGGGACAGAGGTGACCGGGTACGATAAAATGAAAGACTCTTACACTTACTCACGTTGAGTCCCAATCTATTGCGAATAGACCAACTGCAAAATTTGTCCAAATGTAACATTACATGTAACAATTTATTTAAACGTTACTGTTTTCCGTAATTTTGGATAAAGGACGTCCTTCATAGTTTGTTTACGCCTATAAATGTTGTTGTTACTTTAATAAAAAACATAAATTAATATAATTAATTAACATTGTACTTTACAATGTTTTTGTTATTAAACATGTACATGTCAACACCGGATAATTACAAACCTGCATTATCGACAGAATAATGACATTCGAGCTCAAGCTGTATCGATCTATTTATCTAACTATTTTAAAAAAACTTTTTTACTTTTGACTTGCATGTTTGTATGAATTTCCATTGTTGTGGAAATGTTCGTTATGTTGGAAATTCATTCAAACCTGCATGTCAAAATAAAAAAGATTTCATAAGAATTTAAATTGTTTCGGTCATAGAGCATTCACAATATTCAACATTTCTCTTTTGAAAATTTGTACAGTTTGTTCAGATCATTACATTATGTGAGCAATGTAAGAAATGGGTGATATAATTGTTTAATCAGTGCTTCAGTCTGGACGAAGCATTGTTATAGACCATTCGAGCAAAAAAATAAATAAATTACAAAGGATACACAATCATAATTAATTACCCGTACGTTATCTTCTAGTCACAACATATTATATTTTCTGTATCTCCTACCGCTTCTCTCTTCAACCACCCTCCGTGATATTATTTAAGGGCGGCTCATATTAATTTACCATTAAGATGTAAATATGTATGTATATACGACCATTAATATCACTCATAAATAATACCTTTAAAGGCGATTTGATTAAATCAGTTCAAAAAATTGTATCGATCAACACGTCCTTGAAATTTCAATCAATGAAATGCATAAAATGTCGATAAAACGTTATAGTAAGAGTTTATCAAAAAGATTAAAGACTCAAGTCTGATTTACATTCAAAGATTTTTGCAGATGCAGATGTCAAATCAAAAATTCGTTTTTTTTACACATTAAAAAACAAATTTAAACAAAAAATATCATAAACCAATACAAATGATTGGTTTTCTTGTTTATGTAACCTTATTTTAGTTATTTATTCACGCATTGGCGATTTTACAGAAAAAAGATGAAACTCGACATCTGCAAAAAAAAGCAGACGACGACTTTTGGGTTTGTTTCTCGGGTTTCAATTGACTTTTTTAAGCAGATGATTATTTTTTCTCTTTTTGTCTTTGCTGTTTTTCATATGTTGTGTTTCAACTTTTTTGCGGACGTCGAAAGTCGTTGAATGTAAATCAGCTATAAGGAAACGTCAAGCATGGAAACTTCTGAATTTAGAATTTTATTCAATGGATTGGAATGAAGTGGGTTGCTAAAAATAAAACAATTAAAGTTTCAAAGATACTTTTGTTTTAGTTGAAAATATCCTTCCCGATGCTCAAAAGCATCGTTTTCACTGCTCTCGAATTTTTGCAACCGCACAGACAACATTCCCTAGGATTTGTAAATGAGGTATATTCGCCCACAAGTTTAGAAGCAGTAGAAGTAATAGAAGCTGAAGAAAAAGAGTGTATACCAGAAGAAGGAGCTATTGTAACTTTAGAATATAAAACCAACGCTGTTCGAATTAGAAAATGACGACTTGCGTTGAATACCGTCCAACAAAAATTTCGCAAAGTTTCATCTATGCAGCAGATTTGTTCATAGATTTGTTCTCGAGTTGCGTCATTAATGCGTTCTGGAAAAAAGCTTTGGTGTGTTCTTATTCTTTTTTTATTGCGCAGAATAATATCCGCTGATGTCAGATTTTTTCTTATTATTGTTTTTTAAAAACAAAACGTTTTTTCCACGCTTTCTCGGTTTTTTCTAACTACTACATAATTTATATTTAAATTTGTACTCCACTATCCTTATAGTGCATTTCTGAATTTAGATAATTATGACTGATTAATTTAGCTAATGATTCTGATTTTTATTTGTTCCCGAAAGTTTGAATTACTAGGTGACACCACAATTCTCCCCTCCCAGAGAGATCGAAGATCTATCGAACCTCAATCCGCGAAATGGCTGGGCTGTCTGGACACACGACCCAATCTCGTAGTTTTGGTTGCCGCGGTTCTGGTGAAAGGTCGAAGCGAACTTGTTTGCGCTTTTTCGGCTCCACAGTGGGTAATTTCTGTACTTCAGTCGGAATAGAAAGTTCTGTTTCGTGAGTCGGTAATGATGGTCCAGTTTGTGTAGTCTGTGTATCGTGATTGTCTGTGTAACAAGGTTTAAGTCGGTCGATGCAAATTTTGACGTGTCTTCCGTTTATTTCTAACGTGTAAAATTTTGGTGTACGTTCGATAACCAAAAACGGTCCTGTATATGGTGGTTGCAGTGATCTGCGTGCTGCGTCAGTCCGTAAAAAAAACGTGCGAGCAAGTATGCAGATCTTTGCTAATGAAAATTTTGTCCGTACAGGTTTAATTTCTTCAAAGTGTCGTTTGATGTCCGTTACAAAGTCTGACTGTGGAATTTGTTCGTTCGTTGTATCCAAAAAGGCTCCTGGAACTCGCGTCGTTGTCCGTAAACAAGTTCAGCAGGCGTGGCTTTCAGTTCGTCGCTGTACGTTGTCCGTAGTCCTAGTAAGATTGAAGGAAGAACACTAGTCCAATCTGTTCGATCGTAGCACATAATGGCAGACTTAATGACGCGGTGCCATCGCTCGATCATGCCATTACATTTTGGATTGTAACTAGTTGTTCTCCTTCGCTCGAACCCCAGTAAGTTAGCCAGTTCGTGAAAAAGTTGTGATTCGAATTGCATGCCTTGGTCCGTGACAATGGACTCTGGCACACCAAAGCGAGCTATCCAATGTGAGTAGACTGCGAAAGCGACGGTAGCAGCAGTTATATCGGAAACTGAAATCGCCTCGGGCCAGCGTGTGTATCTATCAATCAATGTGACGCAATACCGCTGATTATCAGAAACCGGTAACGGACCAATGATATCAAGGTGAATAATCCAAAAGCGTTGAGAAGTTAATTTGTATGTACTAAGCGGAGTTTTGGTGTGTCGAGAGACTTTAGCCTTTTGGCAAGCTACACAGTTTTGTGCCATCTTCTGGACGTCCTTGTTAATAGATGGCCAAATGACATTCTGCGTCAAAAGTTTAATGGATGCTTTGACGCCAGGATGAGATAGATTATGAAACGCTTCGAAAACTCGTTTTCGAAATTTAAGCGGAATGAATGGCCTAGGTGTAGCAGTTGAAATATCGCACTGAATTAAAATTGTTGAATTGAAAGCAACTGGGAACTTCTCAAATTTGAGAACAATATTACTCCTTAGGATTTCTTGAAGTTCTTCGTCGTTGGCCTGAGCATCTGCGATGATCGCATAATCAATACTTCTGGGAATAGTAATTTGATTAATACGCGAGAGGGTATCTGCCACGACATTACTGATGCCGGAGATATGCTGGATATCGGTTGTGAATAGCCCAATGAAATCTAAGTGTCTAAACTGACGAGGAGATGCTTTTTTCGGATTCTGATTAAAAGCGTAGATCAGTGGTTTATGATCGGTGTACAACGTGAAAGTACGACCTTCGAGGAGATGTCGAAAGTGTTTCACCCCCGAATAAGCCGCGAGGAGTTCACGATCATAAGCACTGTATCTTCTTTGCGTATCATTAAGACGTACCGAAAAGAACCCGAGTGGTTGCCAAGTATCTGAAATGAACTGCTGAACTACTGCTCCGATCGCCGTGTCGGAAGCGTCAACCATGATGGCCAGAGGAGCTGATGATGAAGGATGAATCAGTAATGTAGCGTCCGTCAATTTGGTTTTACAGTTATCGAACGCTTCGATAGCTGCTGTCGACCACTGCACTGGAACGCGACTGTTCTTGGTATAACCTTTTAAGTAGTCGTTCAGTAATTCCTGGTCGGCAGCAGCACCTGAAATGAAGCGACGATAAAAGTTAACCATCCCTAAAAAGCGTTTCAGTTGTTTAATAGTCCGTGGTCGTTCGAAATATTTGATGACTTGAACCCGTTCATGCGATGGTAATATACTTTGTCCAGTTACCTTGTGGCCTAAAAAGAGAATTTCGTTTTTTGCAAAGTTGCATTTGTCCGCGTTGACTACGAGTCCGTGTTCTTCTAATTTCGAGAAGGTAATCTTGATGTGTTCCAGATGTTCTTCATAATTTTTTGAGGCAATGAGCACGTCGTCCAAATACACAAAACAGAAGTCAAGTCCTCGTAAGACTGAGTGCATAAGACGTTGGAACGACTGTGCTGTATTGCGAAGGCCGAAAGTCATTCTACAAAATTCAAAGAGTCCAAAAGGTGTCGAAATTGCTGTTTTTGGAATGTCCGTCGGTTCAATGGGAATTTGGTGGTAAGCCTGGACAAGGTCTATCGTTGAGAATATAGAGCAGCCCTCGAGTTGTTGTGTGAAATCCTGGAGATGTGGAATTGGGTACCGGTCTGGGATCGTGATCCGATTAAGTGCTCGGAAATCTCCACACGGTCTCCACTCTCCATTCTTTTTTAATACCAAATGTAAAGGGCTGGACCAAGGGCTGCTGCTAGGTCTGCAAATCCCGAGTTTCATCATGTTTTCGAATTCTGTCTTCGCGATGATGAATTTGTCCGGTGCCAGTCGTCGGGGTTTGCATGCAATCGGTGGTCCGTTCGTCTCTAGTTTATGCGTTACGTTATGTTTTGTAGCGTTGAGGTTGATGTTGCCGTAAATAACTGTCGGAAATTTTGAAATTACGTTGAAGACTCCTGGGTCCGTCACTGACTTGTCGATCCTAGAAACATTGGAACCCGCGTTTGAGGTAAGCGCACCGTGGGCATACAAGGAGGTTACGGGTCTATGAGCCTTTGTCTTTGTATGTCCACCAGCAACCCGGTGTTCCTTAGAAAATCTGCGCCGATGATAGGCGTCGACACGTCAGCAACGATAAACTCCCAGGAGAATTCGCGACGCAGTTCGATGTCAAGTTTTAAAATTTTGGTTCCGAAAGCATTTACTGTGAAGCCATTCGCCGCGAACAACCTGAACGATGGATCAACCCTTGGATTCCGAACAAAACGCGCTGGCAAGACCGAGACATCCGCGCCTGTATCTATTAAAAAATGTGCTTGTAAAAAGATTTCGAAAATCAAAAGGCGGCTGGATTTAGAAAAATCATTGCACTCCGCCAGTTGCGAATGACTTAATGGTTTTTTGACACACTACTATCGGGAGAGTTAGCTCTAGACAAAAATTGGCAACCGGGTTTGCATTTTTTTGCCTTGTGTCCGAAACGTTGATGATAGTAGCATGTAAAGTCGTTTTCAGCGGACGGATCTCTATAATTTTGGTACTGTGATCTTCGAAAGTGTGGTGAGTTTTGCCTGGAGTTATAATTCCGACTAGAATTTGATTTCGAGCGGGACCGAGAATTGTGTTGCACTTTTTCATATATTTCAGTTAAAAGAGACTTCCGGAATTCAGAAAATTGTTGGGTGATCGAAAGATGTGAATTTGGATTTGATATAGATGTGGACGCTTCAAGAACATTGATCTGTGAATGCGGCATCGTCTCGTGCACGTAGTCAGCCCGTTCCGCCAAGACCGGCAGGGAGACGTCGTTCTCGAAAGGTGTGAGCAATATTTGAACCTGCTGCGACAACCTCTTCATCCAAAACTGCCGCAGGGTAGCTTCGTTTAAATTGTTGCCCGCATTCAATCTCATCGTGCTCAACAACTGCGACGGCTTCCTGTGTCCAAGGGTCAAGCCATGTAGCAGGTTGTTAAGTTTCGTCTTCTCCGATTCGCCAAGCACCCGGATCACTTCTGTCTTGAAGCTGGTGTACGGATGTGTACCCTTCGCGCTGGTGATCAAATACGCGAGTGTCATGGAGTCGTGCGTCCAGAGCACCCACCGCATGTGCGTACTTCGTTGTTTCGGTGTTAATACCCGCCACTAAAAATTGTTGCTCAAGAATCTCAAACCACACGTTTGGGTTTTGAGTATGAAGCGGTGGAGGAGGTTAAAAACGCGACACGAGCAATTAATCCCCCCGAAACAGGAGGATTTGTGTTTGCTTGTGGAGACTCTTGTGATAATTCCGTAGTGCAACCGTTACCAACTGCTCTGTCGACAGCATCTTTGATAATAACCGCCAACTGTACGGGAGTTAAGGAGACGACAGCAGAAGATACGGCTTCATTGACCGATGCTGATGCCCCTTCGTCACTGCTTGCTGGGGGAAAAGTACCTGTGGTGGTAGACATAGCGAAACCAAAATAATACAACCGCAAAAGACAAAATAACAATTTTAAAAAGAAGACCGAATAAACAAAAATCAGTATCACGCCAAAATATTTGTTTTTTATTTTTTTATTGAAAACCGAAAATATATATTTTGCACTTATAAAAATAATCGAATACTTACAATTTTTAGATCAGCAGCCGGTGCAGAGACTCGTTACGAATGGAGTCACCTCGGTCTCTGTTGCTGTACAGCTGACTACACTATGCCACGGCTATTGGCTGGAACTTCTACACCCTGTTGCTGGTGACGATACTGCCGCTGTGCAACGCTGGTTTGTGACACGATCCTCCGACAGAATATGTACTCCCAACCACGTATGAGGTATGAATGATGAATTGTGTGCCGTATCCGGTGTGACGGTCCGATCACGTCGGGGTTACCACTTTTTTGGTGTGTTCTTATTCGCTAGCTTAGCGACTTTAATGGCGTGTTCTTATGCGCTAGCCTAGTTGACGTATTTGTATTTGCTAGCTTAGCTGACCTTTTCTAGTGCATAATATGCGGTTGCACTTGGTGCATCATATGGGATAGCACGTTATTAATAACCCGGATGCAATACAGTCACACGTAATACGTAATATACGTAATATAAGTATACGTAATATACGGTACACTTATAAATATACGCACTATAAGTATAAGGTAGTCCCCGACTTACGACCGAGATAGGTTCCTGGTCATCGGTCGTAAGTCGATTTAGTCGTAAGTCGAATTTCATAAAAAATAAGTAAAAAATTGCGACTTAGCTACTGTAATGTAATATTTGTACTGAAATATGTATGTATTGTAAATCGATTTTTTTTTACTTTGTTTTTGATGTGAAAACATCTTTAGCGGCAGGAGTAAGTAAAAAATTGTATAGAACTCTGGTTACGGAAACAAAAAAGCCGAACAAAAAATATTCCATGTATGTGTATATATCGACAAGAATAATAAATAAATAAAACGTAAAATCAACGCAAAATCTACGCATACATATGCAATATGCAACATCATCCGGCATTTCACAAACATCGTGAGCCGAATACAAAAAAAAATTAAAAAAATCCGCCTACTTTAATTTATTTGGTTGTAAAAATATTTTCTATATATGGCCGCAGCAGCAAGTGTTTTTGAAAATGAAAATTACAAGCAAAAGGACCACAAATTATGCTTGTGTAGTATAATGCACAAACGGCAAACCGGCATTTCAAACCGTCAAATCAAATATGTAATTCGTTATTCTAACAATTTTTATTAAAATTGATTTAATTTCATTCAAAAACTCCAATTTTACGGATTTTTGCTTGACGGCCGGCAAAACATAAAATTGGGGATTTTGAATAAAATTAAATTAATTTTAATAAAATTTTCTTAGAATAAGGTGGAACTTATAGATTAGAACTCTTTGTTAATAATTTTCATATTGCAAAGTGAAGCAACTTAGCCAAAAATTGAGTTTAACGGTTTTAAATGCCGGTTTTCCGTTTTGCATGCGGGGCAATGCCTTAAGTGACTCGAAAAAATTAAATGGAAATACCGAGCGTGAAAACTGCATATATACCTACATTGTGCATAATAAAATAATAATTTTAAAATTGTTTAATCGGTACGCTTTGTTATTAGTGTTTTGCCCTACCGCCTTTATAATTGCAATGAATTTACGGTCAACATTTCGCCCTAATAGAACCGCTTTAGTTAATTTATTTTAAATTGATCAATGACAAAGCGATGCATATTTGCCTTGTTCAGCGGGTTTGCCGTGACCATTCACTATTATGGACTCTTGAACAAGATTGTCGTGTAAGGGTATTGATATATTTTAAAGCGTAGATGGCAGGTTTAGGTGATTAATTTAGCAGAACTGTACTTTGCTCATGCTTAATTATTGTCAGTAAGGTTAGTCCTCCAAATTCAAAATAGAATTATAACTTACTGACTTTTTGAACCAAAAATGTAGCTTAGTTTAAATACTGAGCGACCAACATTCGTCTTTATGGAGGGGTTTTTGAGCCTTAACGAAATGGCTTGATATGATTCAATAGATATTTATACAAAAAGTTTTCACATAAATTTTTTGTGAGTTGAGGGTGAACTCGCTCGTTGTTTTTTTTTTTTCTTTAAATTTGTTTCATATATTTTTGGGATTCTCCGCAACTATATATTTGTCTTCTTTAAGCATTTTCTATGAAAAAAATTTAAAAACAAAATTGTCGTAAGTGCGAATAGTCACAAGTCGAACGGTCGTAAGTCGGGGACTACCTGATACATAAACTGTTTTGCCGGAGTCTCACTATTGCAGAAGTGAAACTAAGAGAAAATATTTTTATTCAGGCTTGTCAATCGACAAAATGTATAGAATGCATCTGGAATGGCTTTCAGCAAACGAGGAATGACACCAGTATCGAGTAATATTTATAGACTGATTGTTAATACGGAGTGCAATTATTCCTTCCATCTTCCAAATAAAGATGTTTGTGATAAATGTTCATTACATTTTAATGAAAAAAAGACTAATGAATATGAACTTCATAGATAAAATGTTGAGGAATGTAGATCTCAAAGAAACTTGGAACGAAATAATGATGATTCGAATGTAGCTATCATATGCTTCGATCTTCAAAATGTTTTCAGCCTGCCAAAAAGCAATATATATTTCAAACTTTTTTTTACAAACGTAAGTTTACCACATATAACCTTACAGGGTACTGTAATCAAACAAAGCCGAGATATTGTGCAATATGGTCAGACTCAACCAGTGGGCGATCTGGGAACGATATCGCAAGAGCTTTAATTAAAATCCTGCGGGATCAATCTTTAATGGTTTACCAGAAGTCACTGAAATCATTTTGTGGTCGAATGCGTGTGTTCCACACAGGAACAAAATCATGTCACTTGCACTATTGGATTTTTTAAAATACAATGCTACAGTTTCAAAAATAATACAGATGTTTTCAGAACCGGGACATTCTTGCATTCAAGAAATAGATTTTATTTTAATATTTATAATTATAATTTATTTTATTATATGAAACTGAATTATGGCCACTGAATTTTCAAAATAGTTTTAATTATTTAAAAGGATTTAGACTAATGATTTCCATTTTAAAATTTCATAGAGATACAGTACAGCGATAGACATCAATAACAGTAGTTAGCAATGAAAATTATAAGGACATTTTTTAAATGTAGTATAAGGCGAATTTTATTTGCCAAATTCAAAATTGGTATTCATTTCTGAATCGCGTCCCTGCTAAAAAATACCATTAGATTTTGAAAACCTAGTACATAGCGGGTATTCACGAATACCAAAATGGTATTGGATACAAGGCATTTTTGTTGCAAATGGTCAAATAAAATGGGCCTATAGTTAAATTTGTTTTCTGCATTTTTTTATCCATATAATTTTCATTACTATCTACTATAGTTTATGTCTAAATATTAATAAGTTTCATTTCACACCAACTGTTGAATATTGGCGAAATATTGGCCGCAAAAGAAATTAGAACAATTTTCATTCTTTTTTGTCCTCTCTTTGGATAAAATACTAAGGCTGCGGTCGAATTCTCGAGTAAATTCGCAAAATTCGGTAAATGCATTTACCTTTTTTTGCTGGAGAGTAGAGGAAATAAAAAAAGGTAAATCTTTTACGTTTAGATACTTTATTCTTTATTATTATAAGAATTAAACGAGTAAAAAATAGAAAAAAATGCGTAATTTAACAGAAAACGAACATTAAAAATCTAAATTTACCGCAGTAAATGATTTACCCGAGAATTCGACCGCAGCCTAAATATTAAAAAAAATGCAATATAAAAAAGTATAATATTTATGCTGTTGCATAAACTGTAATTTAGGTCGCCCTCTAATAAATACTGAGAAACGAGTTCGATAGCACCCAAGATTACGGTTCAAATTTTAATATTAACACTTTAAATCATCTCTTAAGTTAACAAAAAGTCTCATAATCCCTAAAACTAATTCGTAATTGTTTTTATTTTTTATTTAAAAATTCACCAAAAATCGCCTAAAAAATTAAGGTACATTTAGGGCGGATTAAATTTTTAAATGGTCTGGAGACCATACCCTAGAAATTCTTTCAAAATTAAATTTAAATTTCCGCTGTCATCCTACTTGGAATTTTAATCTTGAAAAAACGTCTTTAAATCATGCACTTACAAATTAATTAACGATTTTGATTGTAAATTAAGTAAGAACGAAATTAGGAAAAAATGAATTTATCAAAATTACTGAAAAATTAGATTACATGTTTGGAAGTTAGCTCGAGTTGACCCGAATATTTACGAGCAAAAACAATCAAACAGCAGCTCGCAAGCAAACAAAAGCAAATAAGCAAACGAAACGAATAAACGAAAACGAAAAAAAAATATGAAAACAAGCCAAACAAACGAGCGATAAATCAAATTAGATTGAAAATATAACAAAAAATTAGACTTTGTGGCGGTTCATGCATTTTATCTGGCGCCTAAAACTATGCATTCGCCATCACAAAATTAATTCTATCGCGAACAGATTTTAAAACAAAACAGAATACATACATCCAACCCAATACAAACAAACGACAACTGAACTACAAACTCTTCCATACAAAGAGACAAAAACAAAATAATAAAATAAATAATTAGTTTCATCTCAGATTTCAAAGTGACAACACGTCGCTCGTGTTATTAGCCATCACCCACACAAGTTGTGTGCCAAAAATGGTGGTGAAATAAAATAAATAAATTGAACTAAATAATACATTAAATTAAATCATACAAACCAATAATAAATAAATTAAAAAACAAAATAAATAAATTGTAATTAAACAATTAAAATATGTAATGTTGTTGCGTCATTAATTAATTAATAAATATAAAGTGCAAAACATTACAACTTGTAATGAAGGGAAAGCATTGATATTTATAGCATTGATATCTAAATTCATTTTTGTTTAAAATGTAACATAAACACAAAATAATTTAAAAACTCGAACATAACAAAAAACTCTCGAAAAATATCGAAAAAGTTCTAAAAGCCATATATTCAAATTTTCACAACTAAAGTCCACTTAGCGCAAATTTGCGTACACCATCGTATAAGAATGAGTAGTTATGAGTAGGTACAAGTACTAGCGAGTAGTTTGCTTTCACCAATGGAAGACGAGAATCGAACAAGTCGAAATAGCTCACAATTTTATTCATGAAAAAAAAAAATACAAAACCTATCGAACATCGAAAATAGTTATGGTTAGAACATGTCACCCAAACATTTAGACGATTACCAACGTTTTTATATAATTATTTATATGCGATCAAAGCTGGACATACCAAGTAGTATTATATGTATTTATAATATGTTTCAATCGAACATTTAAATTGCTTTGTACTAAAGCCACCTTCGACTTTTTCCAATTCAATTCAAGAATACGGGTTGTGGTAAATTTGCTGAAAAAGTGAAAAGTATGAAAATCTAGAATAAAGTTGTTTTCGCAATTACAATACTTACCCATTATGACTTGGTTATAGCGGGAAACTTAAACTCTCTCTATTTAAACTCAGAATTAAGAGTGTCAGATACTAAACATGTCTTAATTTGAAAGTGAACTTAAACAATTTAAGCTAATTATGCATTTACGCGCGTGTGTGATTCCATCGTTGGAAATAATTCGAGTACTGCACCTTAACTGGTACACACTTTTGATTGTCATAAATGTTATTACCAGTTATTATATAATTGAATGACAAATCAAAGGGCAGTACTCGAATTATTCCGAAGCTGATACATATTGAATTGCAAGTACCATAATACTAATTTGCAAATATTTTCTATCGTGATAGATTTTTTATTTCATCACATCAGAATTTTGGGTCAATTACATAGAATTTCTTTGGTTATATCGGAAAGAGAATGTATCGTCGACCTAACAGTGAATTAACGTATCTGAGATTTTTTCGAAACCCCATCTTAAATACTAAAATCGACGATATCGTCCTCCTAACAGTGAACCAACCCAGGTGTAAAAATTCCTCCTTTAAGGAAACCTCGAATAACGATGTGTTTTCAGAAACGTAACCCCTTCATTAAGTGAGGTTTACCCGTCATTTTTAAAGCAATATTAGTATTTGTCTCCTAAATGTTTACTACCTTTTGACACCAGCATTTTACATGCTGCCATAGAAAGGACACACACACAAGCCACTTTATTAGTAAGCACTAGAGACTAACCAAACTATGTGTTAAGTATCTATTGTTGAGATTATCAGGTACATGAATAGTGATAGGATTTTATATTTTACAAAATCCGGTTGACCTTTATTTGGCATAACATTTACATTTACCCACTACACTCATAAAACGTTCACTATATTAAAACCAAAAAACCAATTTAATCAAGATTTAATTTACGAAATGAACCTTCAACACCAAACTGTGCTCCTGGTGCATTTCGATTTCCGACACGTTTACTTTCATCGCAACCATACTGTTCCTCATTTTTAAGTAATGCCGAATGCGAAATGATTTTTTTCTCCCACTCGTCAATAATATTTTGAATTGGACCTGCATCACCACCATATTCTAAGGGGAACAATTTTTGGGGCACATGCTTGAATAAAGATTCCATATTGTCACCGTGCAATGTCATCTGAAATGAACAAGGGCATTGCTTATAGCAATTCAATATTCACTTAGGTATGTAAATATATAAACTAACCCGATTCCGTATCTTTTCGCCCAGAAATCCTTTAAATATGTTAAAAATGGTGTTAATTGCAGATGGAGTATGAATGTAGTGGTAACCTTTTTGGCGTAGTGGTGTTCTTTCTTGAAAAACAGTTGCAATTTTTTTCAAAATCGCCGGATGGCACTGTAAAATCAGTGCCATTGCTAGATTCGAACAATCCAAAACACCAATTTGTCCAGCTATCACTATTTGATCGTCTTCCATTAATAAAATTTCAGTAATCATTCCGACAACCTGTATTACATCTTCGATTCGAATTTTATTCCCATCGATTACACCCGAACGAAATAAAATAACACGTGGCCCATTTTCACCATTTGTCAACGGTAATGGTAGGTAGAATCCCAAACGTATTAAATACAAATTAGTGTCTAACTGTGGATCACGGTTCCCGTAAAATTCGGGGAACATGCTAGGTACTGTATAGAATTTGTCTAGTCTCTCTTTGGTGCGCTCCAAACTGTATTTGCATCCACGTAAAAACACGACGATGAATTGATCGTCCATGCGTGATTTTAGGTGCGGTTGAAGTTTCAGCCATGTGCGGATTGTTTCGATGTCAGCGGCAATACGTTCGGGTATTTCAAATAGTTCGTCTCGTGCTATAGCGGCGAGGGCGTTTGATATGGGACGAATGTCTGGCATTTTTGTTGTCTGGAAATAATACAAAAAGTAATAAATTCATTAAGAAACATATTTGCGACATAGATTATAAAACGGACGCAAAATTTATCGTCCTTAATTACCTAGGCGTCTCCTGAGTTCCAAAAAAAAAAAAATAACAAAAATAAAAACTACAAAAAGTAAGAAATTTGCATAATAAGTTTCTCAAAATTTCCCGTTCGTAAAAGAAAGTCACGTGTTGGTCACACCTCAATTTTTTTGTTACCGTATAATGACTAAGATATCGAGGTTCTCTTACGGCTTTTCTAGGTATACCGATATATTGGTCATGAACAATCTATCGTTAGGTGGAGAAAGTATTTAGTGGTTTCTGTGAATTTTAATGCTGGTCAACTTATTAACTAAAAGTTTATCCTTAATTTGCCCCTGTTTTCAACGTCTGCAATGATCTGTACAGATTTTCCGCTACAAAATTTTAGTAATTAGTTAGTCTAGGCGGTTTAGGCCGTTATAAACATTGAAAACGACTGGTCCCAATTTGGTGAATAGTGATGCTGAACCGTTCCGTCAGATTGCGGTTGTGGCAAATGGGATCTACCTACGTAAATCGCTTCCAGTGGTACAGACGTCACTGTTCGCGGTACCATCGTTCGATCTACGGGAACAATCTGTGGCAGTTACATTTTCCTTACATTCGCTGTTTGGTTTTTACAATACCAAAATATCCAGAAGTTTTAATATCGTTGGCGTCACACAAAATGTATTCGATAAATGTTTTTGTAAGCGGTAACTGAAGGACGACGGATGTTTGATCAACCGACCCAAATTTTCTTTTGGAGAAGATGTAATTTACTGATGTGACGTGGCAATAGCTAAAGCAAAATCATTAGAAAATTTGTATAAAGTCAGCCATGTTGTATAAAATCAGTCATGTATAACATTTTCTAATGATTTTTGGAAAATCGAATTTTATTGACAAGTCCCATCAATAAAACACATCTCCAGACATAAAACTCTACAGGCTGATTTTATTCCAATTTAAAATATTTTTTTGGGTTTCGCGAATTTTCCACAATTTTCCACGAGGAATTGGAGCCAGGTTTTGCCTTATAAGAATATTGACAAAGGTCCTCATTGCTATCCATGCATCCTTGCTAATATTTAAGTTACATAATTGATAACGACTTCATTTTTTATTTTCCTCTGGGATAACGCAATCTGCATTATCGACTTTTCAGTTTCGGCAGGCAACTTTCGACTACCATTATACCCAATATCTTTTGATGGTTGTCTGAAAGGCGGTGATTTTCTACCAAATAAGATTCGGGCCTTGATTACATTCTAGGCTTTTCACCAGACAGGTGCGTGCAAGTTGAGCAGGCATCAGCATATCCGAGTATCAGGCGGTATTGCTACATCGGGCGACTTGCTCTGCCGGCTTTTTGAAATTTAACAAACGTGTAGAAATTTCTTTCGGTATTCCTCAGAGTACGTGAGAAGTTGTTGATAATTTTTTTTTATGCCAGAAAGATTCACATCTGTATTGACGATGAATGAAGTGAGGTTTTTGATGAATAGCCGATAGTAGGATAGGTCAATAAAGCTACTCATCGGCGTCTTTCTGCCTCAGCGTGGCCAACCCCAGACAGTCGCTACTTTAGCTGGGTCAGTTCGGATTCCTTTCAATAACGATATGCCCAAAGTTAACTTCACTTTTGAATAAATGGCACTTCTTCGGTTTCTGCTTCAAATTCCCAACCGCAGGCTCCCGAACACTAACCTCTCGTTGCTAAGTTTGTTGATAATTTTCCCATAGACGATGATGTCACCTGAATATACCAGCCAGATTTCCTATGAAAATCCAGCAAACTCTATTTGTCTTAGTCTCGAGAACGTGGCCGACACATTACATAGGCCGAACGACATGACAGTGAATTGTGAAAGTAATTCGGCCACTGAAAACGCTGTCTTTGGTGTATCTTTTGTATCGAGTAGCCAGACTCCAAGTCGAGAGTAGAAAACACACTGACACCTTTCATCGTATTCAGTGTAACGTTAATCCGAGAGTTTAAAACCTCTTTTCAATAAACTTCAATTAACTTAAGTGAAAGGTACAAAATATTTCACACAAAACTACTATGTATAAAGAACCGCTTAGAACATTGTAGGTACATATATCAATTTTGGTCACATAAGCGACTTTAAATTTTTTTTAGAAATTTTTTAGTTCACTATTACCGAACGTTAAACGCCAAAAATATTCAAGGAACTTCGAATTATTTACCGTAACAGGTAGAAACATTTTAGTTATTTAGTGAGAAACACAATTTTTAGGTTAGGTGTCTGGAATTTTTTTAAAATTTGATGATGTTATGTGCGCATGCGATGCTTATTTGATCCAATGAAATACTCGTGCGACTCTCTACCTCAGGGACTAAGTTAGTGGTTTCACAAATTTATTCTGCACCGAAAGAATTTCGTTGTCAATTTTGAAGTGACAACGTCTTGGAATAACAAACTTAATAAATCTACGTATTTTTTAATTCATTTATAGCAACTGTTACAAATTTTTGAATAGAATTTAATTCAAATGTTATTCAACAAATTTTAATTGTTTGGAAATGCACCTTAATAAACTTTGACTATTTTAATTTATTAAAATAATTACTTTCAATATTATAAAGTCCAGTTTTTTCTATTCAACTAGCTGGTTTGTTACTACATAGTAAGCGTGTTCGATTGGACTGAATTAACTGAAGTAGTAGCTGTATCTGAAGTAACAGAAGTGAAGAGACTGTTCGATTGACAACTCTTCACTTCAGTTAAAAATTGAGCAACTGAATTAACTGAAGAGGCAGTTTGCTCGTGTAGTCACTTCAGATGAGTTATTTGTTTTTCTTTTTAGGATTTTTTCGTTTGTTCGCTTTTGAAAAAAAAAGTAAATAAAATAAACAGACAAATTTCAATTATAAGGCAATTTAGTTGATTTTTGGTAAAAGCAGGAAAATTATTTTTGAAACAGTTCTTCTAAATACCAGCCGCATTGAAATAAATTGTTTTATTTTATTTTGACATTAATCTGAATTGAAGAATACCAATCGAACAGTCTCTTCTCTTCAGTAACTCAATTAAGTGAAGAGTAACTCAATTAACTGAAGTGAAGAGTTGCACTCTTCAATCCAATCGAATACGCTTAGTATGTGCATATACATACGAGTATTAAAATTTTTTTAATTTTGTGATGCAAAAAAACTCGTTTTACGACTTATTCGGTTATAAAAAATCGTTTTTTATATCTGGTTAACCAAGATGCAAGGTTCAATTGAAGGTTGGATTCAAACAATAAATAAAATTGAACCAAACCGTTTTTTTCTAACACTAACGATATCAAAACCACGTTACTCAAAGCATGTAATTCAGCGCCACAAAAATATCGAATAAGCTGAAAACCCTTTATTAAGTTTTGTATTACGCAACTCAATGCCGATCACAATTCGATAAAATATAAATATTAATCAACATTTTTTTAAATAACCTCGAACATAACACTGTTTGTAACGCAAAGCCACATAAAACTTGAACACTATCGAGAATCTCAAGCAGACTACATAGCTAGAATAATTTTGATATTCTCAAAAATCACCTAATTATAAATAACGAATTTTCTCGAAAGATAATCTCGGACTAAATTTTTTTTTTAATAACAATTGTTCTGATGGCTCTTACCATAATCGAATCTGTAGTTTTCGGCATTTGTTTCAAGGATATTCAAGTGAAATCCAAATCCACTAAAACAAAATATAGGATGCTGCGAGCAATTATACAATGGATGAGAATCGGATGGGTTGGGCGAATGTACTCTTTTCAAAATCTTGATTTCAAAATGCGGCTTTCTCGTAAAATGGCCAATCCCATTTTCATCGTTTCCATTGCATAAACCGCGAATTCCACTCCATTTACTCATATTTTTCACTTTACATTTCTGGTAAATTAAATATTGCAACAAATATGTGTTGGCACTCCCGTATCCCGTTGTTCAACCCCCTTAGAATAATTTTTCATTTTCTCGAATGTTAAACTCAGTGATCAGTGAAATTTGATATCTTAAATCTCAATCAATTCTCAAATTATCGTTGAAATTGACCGACTGACGGTAATCTGAAACCCTATGAATACAATTTTTTCGAAAATATTTAACCATTTTAGAAAGCAGCATAGCAGCACGTTTTGCCTAACGATATCACCTCAAACTTCATTTTAATTTGAACAGAAGTAAGCACCGATCTTATTTCAAAATCATCTTTTTTGTGAGTGCCACTATTTTTTAAAAAAATATTTTGGCCCGTCTTTCTGGCCAAACTGCAATGAATTTCCTTTATTAAATAACTTACATCCATTTCTTTCAAAGTATCTGATCGTACTTTATTTATGACAAATTTTGCTGTGGATGAAAATGTAGCAACATTTTAGCTTTTAAATGGCCCTAATTGGACGAAGCTTCCATATTTTGTCTCGACTCGGGTTTTTATCTTTACTGATTCATTTTCTATGTGGTCACAAAATGAAATTTAATTCCATTTGTAGAAGCTTGTAAAAGTTGTAAATGCGACTTATCTGATTTATTTAGAATTTATTTTCGAATTATTCCTCCATTAATGAGGCTTCAGGATCACCACAATGCATTTTTTAACTTTCTTATTTTACATATATTTAAATAATTATTGAGCCACAATTTTATACAATTAAAAACTTTTCAATGGTTTTATGTTCTGTATCTGTACTATTAAATTACACTTCTTTAAAAAATAACAATAGTGCAGAGCTCAAGACTATTAAAATTTTTTAATTATACCTCCTAGTATAAAATGTTTGCGGTCAAGTAATTTGGTGTAATAACGATGAATATTATTTGTCAGTTTGTATGATAAAATAAATAATTTTGCTATATATTACGTATAGTTGATACGCACCTAATATAACCTCTGATTGTTTTATTTAAAAGTAATTATTTTACTTATCCAATCCGGTTTTAAATATTTATTTAATTCGCGGTTACGAGATCACACAAAGTTATCACACAAACTTTAAATTCTTACGTTCGCACAAAACAAAAAACTACGGCTTTGAATTTTTACCTTCATTTTTCACTTTAACTAACAAACAAACGAAGACCATGATTTTGACCGATTTAGTAGTTGCTCTAACTACATACATATTTATATTATTTTCACTAATGTTCCGTTAATTCATCAATTACCATTCACTGTTTAATACAAAACTGAGCGCAAAGAAGTCACAATTGTTTTAATTTTTTATTTTTTTTTATTTACCTTGATTTTGATCTTTTTTCCAGTCTACCTAGCTATATGTATATAATGTATGTATTATTAATGTTTACGATTCAAGATTTCATCACTAAGTAATGAATGTTAGACTGCAAGTATAGTATAAATACATATCTGCGGTTTTTTTGCGAAACTACAGTACTCTAAAAAATTAAAGGAACACAATTTTTTAGTGTTTTTTGAAGAGCTGTATCTTTGTAATATACACACAAATATGTACAGAGATGAAAAGAAAAGCATTTTAAAGCTTAAAATCTCTAGTTTTGAGACTTTGGAGCGGAAATTTTGTGTGAGATACCGTTATCACGCAATCATAAGAAAAAGCGCGAACAAAAAAAATTCGATTTTTTTGTTTTGTTTTGTAAGGATCCATGGGCTCGGGAAATTTTTTTTAAGTTAAACCAATGCATAGGTCGATTAGCCTGTTAATTAGGCGTACATTTAATTTCTGGGCTCTCTATGTCAATCTTTTGCTGAGATATCTGACTTTGAATCAAAAAAGCAGCAACCAATGATTGCACAGTAAATTTTAGGGCAGTCTTATAAACTTGAGTAAATTTCCTACAAGAGCCTTTAATGATTAGTTGAGAACAAAATTTTTTTCACCCTCAATACCGATTTGAAAATAGTACAAAAAAACGACTTTTTAGGTTGTCTTTACCGTTACTTTACAAAATGAAAAGGCTAATGTTGACAGGTCAGTTTAAAGTTTAATGTACCCCTAATAGCCCTGTATTATTTTCAAATTGATCCATCCAGCCGTTTTTCCGGACAGATTGATCAAAGTTTTACAAAACAATAAAAAGCAACAAGTGATCATCAAAATATGATAAAAAAATGACTTTTTCTTTTTCCACATTTTGCGTAAGTTATTTTGTAACCCTTAACGATCGTGCAATTTTTTTTATAGTACTCATAAGAGACGACAGAAAATTAAATAAAATTCTGCAATATAACCAATTATTATGGAACTTGGCTGTTTCTTATCCGATTTTAGTGAAATTCAGCATGTGCGATAGAAATGTTCTGGAATATGGCCAACTAGTATTGAACTTGGCTATTCCTGAACCGATTTTTATGAAATTTAGTATGCGCGAAGAAAATGGGATTCTAAAATGATTTTTAATCAAACTATATTCAGCCAATTTTTTAAAAAGATTGTTTATTTCATTATAATTGTCTAATAAAATAATTTTTATCCAATTATTACGATGAGTGTTTTTAATCAATACTTAGCGTAGGGTGTTAGCTACAATATAACTGTGTATATTTACAAATCCTGAGACTCAAGTTTGATTCCAGCATTAACAAAGATTTGTTTCTCTTAATGTTCATTGTGTTTTGTAACCAACGCAAAAGTGGTGGGCAGATGAGTTTCGGGCTAGTTGGCTGCGGCAAATGTGCCCTTATATTCCGATTATTATTATTGTTTTAAAGAGTGATCATAATGTGTTTAAAAAAAAAATTACATCTCTGTGATGTATTATGATTTGATATATTTTCAGAACGAACGACAAAGGTTGTGCTGATTTATGGAAATAGTCCTTTTTATATTGTGTTCCCTTATATTCAATATGATCTGCTAGAACAATATTACTGAGATCCAAATGCATTGCTTTGAGTAGTGCTTCATATATTGGATTGTCGAGGTTAGTCGAAAAATTGCTGCGTTTAATAACGGATACATTACTTTCTGTACCTGTAATCATCATGTTCTAAGTAAATCGAATAGCACATTTTTTAGCGACAGATAGGGTAAATTTCTTCTGGAGGTAATAGCATTTGTATAATATTTTAGTTCTCTGTGTTTTGACTCAAAACGCATACACCGCATTGTCTTAAGAGGTCCAGATTTTAATACCACAGTAGGATAGTGCAATAGCATATGATGCTTTGGTTTCAGATTCTCTTTAAATAGACTAATACATAATTGGTTATAGAAAGAGAAGTTTAGTTGTCTGTATTAAATCAATAAGATTCTTTCGGCTTTTTATAGACACAATATATTAATAATAATGGCATTCACAATTATAGGAATTTATTCATAATTCGCTAAGTCAACTACGTTCTTTCCTCATACTTAATGTATGGAGTTGGAATTGTATTTTTGTAGTTTGGTCGTAGCTACCTGATGAGTAGATCGAACTTTTTGTTTTGAGATTATCAGTACGAAACCAAACTACCCACAGAAAAACGCAAGGAAAGGGTTTCTTTTTGAGAGTCAAAATACATTTTGTATTAACTCTGGGGTTAAAGTACGGGGGGGATTTTGATATTTCTACTTTTTTTGGTAGATATATTATAAATGACTGGCCTCTTCATTTTTCTGATTGACAAGTCGAAAATGTTGTGAATGCCATTATTATTAATATATTGTGTCTATAAAAAGCCGAAAGAATCTTATTGATGATTGGTTATGTTTTTTTAATTTTTATCTTAAAGCAATGTATGTCGTAATTAGAAAAACATTCTTTAAACACAAATTCAACCAATTCTTCCAATGTGTGGACATAATCTAATAATGGTTCCGATAAAGGAATTAAATCACCAACGAAAAATAAAAAATACTCCAATAAACAAAGCGCTTCCCTGGCTGTCATTCGAAGCTTTTTTTGTTGAATACGTTCCAATTTGATGGATCCCGGTTTATTAGAGATTTGTATTAATCCATACTCGAAATGCTTTATTCGGTCATTCAAAGTTTCTATTGTAAACAAACGTTTTTCCAATATGAACGAATATAGGCAATTGGATATTCCAAATTTTAGCACGCCCTTCATCATATCATGCATAATATCATCGCAAAAATTCTCTGTTACATGGAAAGTACGTAACTCATTTACAAATGAATTTCCCTTAATTCCAGTTTGCTTAAAAGTATCGTATTGTATTTTGAAATTTGCTCATTGTATGTTTTCATTTCACGAATAATTTCTATATCCTCCTCTAAACTGGTGTAAGTATCTTCCTTTTTCATTAAGCAGAGTCTACAGAAATAGTTATATGAAAAGGATTGAGAAAATCCAAGTATTGAATTTAACCCTAGATTATCACCGACCACCAAACTAAGTACAAAATACACCTTTGTAATGGTTTCGTCAATGCTAAATTCGATTCCTTCAGTTTCCAGCCGTCGTAATTCATCAACCAGAGGAGCAAGTGCTAAATTATAATCAAACGTTTTAATTATTTTTGATTTTACAAGCATCGCGATAAAAATGTTACATAATTGCGAGTATCCATCCCTCTGGAATTGTTGGAAAACTATAATAAAAAGCTGTAATGGCTTGATTTCCCGACCTACTTCCTAATGGATTGTTCGTTTCAAAGTCATCGTAGAATAGAAATATCGGAATTACATTATCTTTTACTTTCTTTTACGTAAGTAAAAAAATGGAGGTGTGGCCAACACACGACTTTCTTTTACGAACAGCGAATTTTGAGAAACTTTTATAATTCAAATTACCCGCAAACTTAATTAAGATTGTTTTTATTATTTCATGTTTTCTGTAAATTGTATATTTTTGAAATGTTTGCAAAATAAATTTTCTGTTTCACGGAATCTGGGAGCTGGGAGCTGGGACCCCAAAATTTATGTAAAAAGTTTAAACATGAAGTTGCAGTTTGATTGCTTAAACCATTTGGACTACAAATTGACAGACATATATACCAACAGAGACCACTTCAAAACTCAATTTTTTGAACTCATTAGTACACACGTTAAAGAAATAAAAGGTGATATTTATGAATTTAAATTTTTTCTTTTAATTTTTTGGAATTTGTATTAGTGATTTTTTGTAAATCTTATACTTTTTAAAATATGTGCAAAACACATTTTCGGGCACAAGAGAGTGGCCACTTCCGGTTGACCGATTTGGCAATTTAACATACATTTAACATACTAAATATTTTTATAACATACAGTACGTCACTGAAGTGTGCAAATTAATTATAATTAGCATAATTGGGCTAATACACACAATAATTAAAATGACAAATGCGAGAACTGCTGTAACTCCCGGTAAAAAAATGTGCGGGGGTAGGGGAGGCAGGAGTTGCGAAATATTTTTGCAATTATAAAACGATATATATACTTAAGTATTACAAACCCTAATAAGTCGGTTAAAAAGTTAAGAAACATGAAAAAATGATCCACATTCAATTATGTAATATTTGCATTAAAAACCGGAAGTATGTCACTGTAGTGTGCAAATTAATTATAATTAGCATAATTAGGCTATATATACACATATATTTATGTGTTGGCAAAACAATATTTAATTTTTTTTGTATAAAATTTTTAAATTTTTTTTAATTTTTTTTTTTAATTTTTAATTTTAATTTTTTTAATTTTTAATTTGTTTATTTTTATTTTTTTTTGATTTTTGGAAACATTTTGTATTAGTAATTTTTTGTAAACCTTATACTTTTTAAGATATTTGCAAAACAAATTTTCTGGCCCAAGGGAGTGGCCACTTCTAGTGAACCGATTTGAAGTAAAATTCACTGGGACCTCCCAATTTATCCAAAAAGCTTAAATCTGAAGTTTCAGTTCGATTGGTTAAGCCATCTGGGCTGTAGAGAGGACACAGACTGACAGACAGACGGACAGACAGACGGACTGACAGACAGACATCATTTCGAAACCCACTTTTTCGGACTCAGGGGACCTCAAAACAGATAAATCTTCAATAATCTCAAGGTCGAAAATTTTCATGATTACTATTCTTTATTACTTTCTTTTACGTAAGTAAAATAAAGTATAGTAATCATGAAAATTTTCGACCTTGAGATTATTGAAGATTTATCTGTTTTGAGGTCCCTTGAGTCCGAAAAAGTGGGTTTCGAAATGATGTCTGTCTGTCAGTCCGTCTGTCTGTCTGTCCGTCTGTCTGTCAGTCTGTGTCCTCTCTACAGCCCAGATGGCTTAACCAATCGAACTGAAACTTCAGATTTAAGCTTTTTGGATAAATTGGGAGGTCCCAGTGAATTTTACTTCAAATCGGTCCACCGGAAGTGGCCACTCCCTTGGGCCAGAAAATTTGTTTTGCAAATATCTTAAAAAGTATAAGGTTTACAAAAAATTACTAACAAAATGTTTCCCAAAATCAAAAAAAAAAATAAAAATAAACAAATTAAAAATTAAAAAAAATTAAAATTTAAAAATTAAAAAAAAAATTTAAAAAAAATTTAAAAATTTTATAAAAAGAAAATATATTGTTTTGCCAACACATAAATATAAGTGTATATATAGCCTAATTATGCTAATTATAATTAATTTGCACACTACAGTGACATACTTCCGGTTTTTAATGCAAATAATACATAATTGAATGTGGATCATTTTTTCATGTTTCTTAACTTTTTTAACGACTTATTAGGGTTTGTAATACTTAAGTATATATATATCGGTTTATAATTGCAAAAATATTTCGCAACTCCTGCCTCCCCCCCCCCACACTTTTTACAGTAAGTTACAGCAGTTCTTGCATTTGTCATTTTAATTATTATGTGTATTAGCCCAATTATGCTAATTATAATTAATTTGCACACTTCAGTGACGTACTGTATGTTATAAAAATATTTAGTATGTTAAATGTATGTTAAATTGCCAAATCGGTCAACCGGAAGTGGCCACTCTCTTGGGCCCGAAAATGTGTTTTGCACATATTTTAAAAAATATAAGATTTACAAAAAATCACTAAGAATCACAAATTCCAAAAAATTAAAAGAAAAAATTTAAATTCATAAATATCACCTTTTATTTCTTTAACGTGTGTACTAATGAGTTCAAAAAATTGAGTTTTGAAGTGGTGTCTGTTGGTATATACATATGACTGTCAATTTGTAGTCCAAATGGTTTAAGCAATCAAACTGCAACTTCATGTTTAAACTTTTTACATAAATTTTGGGGTCCCAGTTCCCAGCTCCCAGATTCCGTAAAACAGATAATTTATTTTGCAAATATTTCAAAAATATACAATTTACAGAAAACATGAAATAATAAAAACAATCTTAATTAAGTTTGCGGGAAATTTGAATTATAAAAGTTTTTCAAAATTCGCTGTTCGTAAAAGAAAGTCGTGTGTTGGCCACACCTCCATTTTTTTAATTTGTTGTAGTTTATGTCGCCACGGTTCACCTTGAACGAAATTACTTACGCTGGTGTTGGTTGCCATTAGATTTTTTCCATTTTTCAGTGTACTTTTCAATAATTGTTTCTTTTCAAAATTTTTTTTAATTTGATAAGAAATAGGCATTAATACGCCTTCACTTTTAATCTCTTTGAAAATTAACTTTCCCTTATCAACTTTCTCACCAACATGATTATTGATAATAAATTTTTTTGGTCCTGAGTAAAGTTGTTTTTCTGATAATTCTTTGAGGAGCAAATATTCTGAACGTATTTTGACAAACGGCTTTTCACACGAGTGCAGAAAGGTATCGAAAGTCTTTGAGTTGTCATCTTCATAAATTCTCTTGTAGTTTCTGATGCTGGTAACCAAGACACTCACAAGTTCTTGAACGTCGTCCAAAATATTGAGGCATGTTGAGGTTGGTAGATCCTGTAAACTGTATAACTTCGTCACAAATTTTAAGGCAGATGTATCTATTCCATATTTTAAGTTATTTATTTCTTGTTCTTTTGATTGTAAAGTAATTTCATGTAGAATTGGTTCACATACTGCTGCGCGAAAAGTTTTATTGTGGATAACAGTTTTACCTATTAGAATTGTAAACATATAAAATTAAAAACCACCATAACATTTATTGAAGGATATTCACCATGATTCGTAAGTTGATCATCACTAGGCATCATACCATTTAAGCTCTTGGAACAAGCTGATGCAATCCGAACTGCGTTATTCTTATGAACATTTGCCAAATGCCTTTTGTATCTGTTCAATAATGTAAACTTCTGAAAACAATGAGTTTGACCACAAATTAATATTTCACCAGGCATTCAAGCGTGCAAATATTCCAGGTGTTAGCAAAGAAGTTCAATTGATTGCAACGAATCCGAACATTTAAAACAAATATACATTTCGCGGGTTTCCTCATAAATAAATATTCATAAATTCTCGTAAATCCACACTAGACACTATATGAATATTTGTACACCAAATAAATAATTTGACAGCTCTTATCTTAAAAATCATTAAAAACTGCTTAGAGCCAAAACAAAACTTCTTGTCCCAAAACAAATTCTAAATACATTTTTTACAATCATGAAAATGTTTAATATTAATCAAACAATAGTATATTGTATAATAAGTGAAGAAAACTAGTCATTGCAATACGAAAGTGAAATTTGCAGCCTGAGCGATAGCGAGGGCTGCAATCACTTGAGTATTGCAATGACTCATTTTCACACGAGTTATACACGCTATTTTTTCTACGATACAATAGCCCTGTAACATTTATAAATAAGTAGAAACATAAAAAATTACAAACTTGTACGGATCAACACAAATTTATTAAACCATTAAAACATTTGGGTTTTCACAAATCGTGTAGCAATATTAAGAAATCGTTGTGTAATGAGAATATTTCCACACGATTTTAGTATACGACGCAAAGGCTCCTTTTCTTATATAGTAATATAAATTCAAAAATCATCATCGAAAGTATAGGTTACTGCACTATCGTAGAAAAATAATCTTGTATTCAACAAGATTTACGTTTAATATGAACATAAAAATATTGTTTTACATTAAAATAATTTCATTTGGTAGAAATCAGAGAATCTCAATTCAAACAAATTTTGTTTGTAACAAAAACTACAAACTATCATACAATAACTTTTAAAGCTGACAAGTTTTGTGACAAAATATTACTGGTGTTTGCTTTTATACAATTATTGTTTAGAATAAACAGTATTGATTAATATCAAACAGTTTTATGATATTTTGACCGAAAATTTATAGCGTTTTGATAGTAAATCATTATTTTTTTCTGTGTATAGAGCATTTTACTTTTTTTTTAAAGCTTGGAGTGTCTATTACCATGAATTTAGCACAAGTAGCTACGTGACTGCTTCTGTAGAGCATTAATAGAGCTGATCGCCACTGAGAGCTCTAACGAATGTTACTTGGGGCCTGTTATAAGTTCAGTTAAATTACAAACATTTAGGCGATAACCAACGTTTTTGTCGTGGTAAATTTGCTGAAAAGTATGAAAATCTAGAATAAAGTTGTTTTCGTTATTACAATACTTACCCATTATGACTTGGTCATACCGGGAAAAGTATAAAGTTGAATTGGCAAAGTATAAAATCAAAGATTAGTAATCTGTATAAAAGTATTCTCGTTTTCTTATTTTGTTAATTGTTGTCTTCAATAACGATTGTTTATACACAACAATTTTTCCTTGTGTCAACTCTTGTGGCAGAACTGCAACACATTCCGTTTACACGGTGGTGTATCAACTGTTGATTTTTTTTTTATGTATGAGTTAAATTTTATTGAATCAACGAAATTTTAGATAATTAGTCATGATTGAACAACACATTGATTATAGGTAAAGCGGTTCGAGCAACTGATTTGCTGCAGTATTTATGTACATATTTTGTCCGCATTTTCTTTTATTATAATACGGAATATGTATGAATTTTAATTTTATGTACATAATTGTGCTTCTTGTTTTAAGTTTATAAAATGTCATGTAAAACGTGTATGTATTACAAAAATAAATCGCGACGGTGTAAAAATTACTTGTAATAATAATTGTAAAGCCGTAACCAGGTGAATTCGAAACAAACAATGTCATAATTTTAGTAAGAAAAGAATGTCCGCCTAATATCAGCATGTTCAAAGCTGGTACACAGTGTTACTATAAACTTCAACAATTTTTATTTCTCTGCTCTGGTATATGTATGTGAAGTTCACCCAAAGTTTAGCCCAAAAAACGCTGTCATGTGTATCACGACAGTTATGTATTGTATTCTCGCAGCCCAAAATTAAGAGTGTCAGATACTAAACATGTTTTTGTTTAAAAGTGAACTTAAACGATTTAAGCTAATTATGCAAACATACGTTCTCGCATTGTATACTGCTGTTTGGAAATAATTCGAGTACTGCCTCTTAACTGGTAATAACTTTTAATTGCCATAAATGCGGTTACCAGTTAATATAGTTGAATGACAAATCAAAGCGCAATTTTTTATTTCATGTTAATTAATTTGACATCGTTAAAAATTTTAACTTTTTGGGATAGAATTTTGGGCTAACTTCATAGAAGTTTCTGTGGTCATATCGGAATTAGAATATATCGTCAACCTGACAGTGAATTACCGTATCTGAAATTTTTTCGAAACCCCATCTTAAATATTAAAATCGACGATGTCATCTTGGTAACGGTGAACCAACGAAGGTGTAAAAATTCAAACAGAGGTTCTAACAACGAACCATTTGGTATAAAACAGAACCTTTGATTTACTCCTATCATGATTGTTCTATATTCGATCTACGATCGACAATCGACACGACTCTCTGTTGCCTTTTCGTTTTTCGATCGACTCGAAAATCATAATAGAAGTGAATAACAATGAAATAAAGTATTTTGAATTTAATAATCTAAATGAGAAGAAGTAATAAACTTTATGAGAACTTGAGAAGGTAGGGAGAAAATAATTACGTTTAATCATCAATAAAGTATAGGTTCGGTGTAACGAAGACTCAGTTTCTATACAGAACCTCACATATTCCTTTATATAATTTTTTTCAGAATGTTTCTTTAATCCAAACAATATGGTACCTTCTCACACCTCCCCCCTCCCCCTCCCCCCTCCCCTCCCTCTCTCCGTAACGAAACCTCGAATCAAGATGTGTGTTCAGGAACGTAAAAGTAGTTTTTTCCCAAATTCCTAAATGTTACTACCTTTTGACACCCGCATTTTACATGCTGCCTTAGAAAGAACAAACACACAAGCCACTTTATTAGTAGAGACTTACCAAACAATATGTTTAAAGATCTATTGTTGAGATTATCAGGTACATGAATGGTGATAGGATTTTATAGTTTATAAAATTCGGTTGACCTTTATTTGGCATAACATTTACATTTACCCACTACACTTATAAAGCGTTCACTATATTAAAACCATAAAACCAATTTAATCAAGATTTAATTTACGAAATGAACCTTCAACACCAAACTGTGCTCCTGGTGAATTTCGATTTCCGACACGTTTACTTTCATCGCAACCATACTGTTCCTCATTTTTAAGTAATGCCGAATGCGAAATGATTTTTTTCTCCCACTCGTCAATAATATTTTGAATTGGTCCTGAATCACCACCATATTCTAAGGGGAACAACTTTTGGGGCACATGCTTGAATAGAGATTCCATATTGTCACCGTGCAATGTTATCTGAAATGAACAAGGGCATTGCTCATAGCAATTCAATATTCACTTAGGTATTTAAATATATAAACTAACCCGATTCCGTATCTTTTCGCCCACAAATCCTTTAAATAAGTTATATAGGGTGTTAATTGCAGATGGAGTATGAATGCAATGGTAACCTTTTAGGCGTAGTGGTGTTCTTTCTTGAAAAACAGTTGCCATTTTTTTCACCATCGCCGGATGGCACTGTAAAATCAGTGCCATTGCTAGGTTCGAACAATCCAAAACACCAATTTGTCCAGCTATCACTATTTGATCGTCTTCCATTAATAAAATTTCATTAATCATTCCGGCAACCTGTATCGCATCTTCGATTCGAATTTTATTCCCGTCGATTACACCCGGACGCTGCAAAATAACACGTGGCCCATTTTCACCATTTGTCAACGGTAATGGTAGGTAGAATCCCAAACGTATTAAATACAAATTAGTGTCTAACTGTGGATCACGGTTCCCGTAAAATTCGGGGAACATGCCAGGTACTGTATAGAATTTGTCTAGCCTCTCTTTGGTGCGCTCCAAACTGTATTTGCATCCACGTAAAAACACGACGATGAATTGATCGTCCATGCGTGATTTTAGGTGTGGTTGAAGTTTCAACCATGTGCGGATTGTTTCGATATCAGCGGTAATACGTTCGGGTACTTCAAATAGTTTGTCTCGTGCTATAGCAGCGAGAGTGTTTGATGTGGGACGAATGTCTGGCATTTTTGTTGTCTGGAAATAATACAAAAAGTAACAAATTCATTAAGAAACATATTTGCGAAATAGATTATAAAACGGACTCAAAATTTATCGTCCTTAATTACCTAGGCGTCTCCTTAGTTCCAAAAAAAAGAATAACAAAAATAAAAGATACAGAAAGTAAGAAATTTGCATAATAAGTTTCTCAAAATTTCCTGTTCGTAAAAGAAAGTCATGTGTTGGTCACACCTCAATTTTTTTGTTGCCGTATAATGACTAAGATATCAAGGTTCCCTTACGGCTTTTCTAGGTATACCTATATATTGGTCATGAACAATCTATCGTTAGGTGGAGAAAGTATTTAGTGGTTTCTGTGAATTTTAATGCTGGTCAACTTATTAACTAAAAGTTTATCCTTAATTTGCCCCTGTTTTCAACGTCTGCAATGATCTGGACAGATTTTCCGCGACAAAATTTTTCTCGTGTTTAGTAATTAGTTAGTTTAGGCTGTCATAAACATTGGAAGCGACTGGTTCCGATTTGGTAAATAGTGATGCTGTACCGTTCCGTTAGATTGCGGTTGTAACGCAGGCATCTACCTACGTGGATCGCTTTCAGTGGTACAAACGTCACATTTTCGCAGCACCTCCGTTCGAACCACAGTGGCAGTCTCATTTCCCTTCACATTCGCTGTTTGGTTTTTACAATACCAAAATAACCAGAAGTTTTAATATCGTGGGCGTCACATAAAATGTATTCGATAAATGTTTTTGTAAGCGGTAACCGAAGGACGATGGATGTTTTATCAACCGACCCAAGTTTTCTTTTGTAGGAGGTCATCTCGTAGACCCTGTTAGAGAGATGTAATTTACTGATGTGACGTGGCAATAGCTAAAGTAGTAAATAATTCAGTTCAAGTTTCTCGTGGGAAATCTCTGAAAATTCGATTTTCTAAAAAGCATTAGAAAATTTGTTTAAAGTCAGCCATGTTGCATAAAATCAACCATGTATAACATTTTCTAATGATTTTTGGAAAATCGAATTTTATTGACAAGTCCCATCAATAAAACACATCTCCAGAGATAAAACTCTAAAGGCTGATTTCATACATTCATTTCTTACTTTCGGCTGAAAACTTTTTCAAATTTTCCGAGATTTCCCACGGGAAAATTGAACTGAATTTTTTTTCCTGCGATAGTTAATGACATATCACACCAAAGCAATTCATCTCCAGACGTAATACTCTAGAGGCTGATTGCTGATTTTATTTCAATTTAAAATATTTTTTTGGGTTTCGCGAATTTTCCACAATTTTCCACGAGGAATTGGAGCCAGGTTTTGCCATATTAGAATATTGACGAAGCCTCCTCATTGCTATCCATGCGTCCTTGCTAATATTTAAGTTAAACAATTGATAACGACTTCATTTTTCATTTTCCTCTGGGATAACACAATCTGCATTATCGACTTTTCAGTTTCGGCTGCCAACTATCGACTACCATTGTACCCAATATCTTTTGATGGTTGTCAGAAAGGCGGTGATTTTCTGCCAAACAAGATTCGGGCCTTGATTACATTCTAGGCTCTTCACCAGACAGGTGCACGTTGAGCAGGCATCAACATATCCGAGTATAAGGCGCCGGCGGTATTGCTACACCGAGCGACTTGCTCTGCCGGCTTTTTGAAATTTAACAAATGTGTTAGTGGCGCATGTTCTATGTGCACCGTTGGCCGTTGAATAGGTTTTGGCCGTGTAGAAATTTCTTTCGGTATTAGGCCGAACGACATGACAGTGAATTGTCAAAGTAATTCGGCCACTGAAAACGCTGTCTTAAACCCTTTGTCAATAAATTTCAATTATCTTAAGTTAAAGGTACAAAATATTTCACACAAAACTACTATGAAGAACCGCTTAAATGAGCATTGTAAGTATATCAATTTTCGTCACATAAGCGACTTTAAATTTTTTTTAGAAATTTTTGAGTTGACTATTACCGAACGTTAAACGCCAAAAATATTCAAGGAACTTCGTAGTATTTACCGTAAACACTCAGATAGAAACACTTTAGTTATTTAGTGAGAAACACAATTTTTAGGTTAGGTGTCTGGAAATTTTTTAGAATTTGATGATGTTATATGCGCATGCGATGCTTATTTGATCCAATGAAATACTCGTGGAACTCTCTGCCTCAGGGACTATGTTAGTGGTTTTACAAATTTATTCTGCACCGAAAGAATTTCGTTGTCAATTTTGAAGTGACAACTATTGGAATAACAAACTTAATAAATCTACATTATTTTTTAATTCATTTATAGCAACTGTTACAAATTTTTGAATAGAATTTAATTCAAATGTTATTCAACAAATTTTAATTGTTTGGAAATGCACCTTAATAAACTTTGACTATTTTAATTTATTAAAATAATTACTTCCAATATAAAGTCCAGTTTTTTATATTCAACTAGCTGGTTTGTTACTATATACCTAGTATGTACCTTGTACATATACGAGTATTACATTTTTTTTAATTTGGTGATACACAAAAACTCTTTTTACGACTTATTCGGCTATAAAAAATCGTTTTTTATATCTGGTTAACCTTACATCTTTCAAACAATAAATAAAATTGAACCAAACCGTTTTTTTATAGCACTAACGATATCAAAACCACGTAACTCAAAGCATGTAATTCAGCGCCACAAAAATATCGAATAAGCTCAAAACCCTTTATTAAGTTTTGTATTACGCAACTCAATGCTGATCACAATTCGATAAAATATAAATATTAATCAAAATTTTTTAAATAACCTCGAACATAACACTGTTTGCAACGCAAAGCCACGTAAAACTTGATCACTATCGAGAATCTCAAGCAGACTACATAGCTAGAATAATTTTGATATTCTCAAAAATCACCTAATTATAAATAACGAATTTTCTCGAAAGATAATCTCGGACTAAATTTGTTTTTAATAACAATTGTTCTGATGGCTCTTACCATAATCGAATCTGTAGTTTTCGGCATTTGTTTCAAGGATATTCAAGTGAAATCCAAATCCACTAAAACAAAATATCATAGGATGATGCGAGTAATTATACAATGGATGAGAATCGGATCGGTTGGGCGAATGTACTCTTTTCAAAATCTTGATTTCAAAATGCGGTATTTCTGACAAAATTCCACTGCATTTACTCATATTTTTCACTTAACATTTCTGATAAATTAAATATTGCAACAAATATTTGTTGACGCTCCCGTATCCCGTTGTTCAACCCCCTTAGAATTAATTAATCTTAAATCTCAATCAATTCTCAAATTATTATAAAAATTGGCCGACTGACGGTAATCTGAAACCATATACAGAGAATTTTTCCGTAAATGTTTAAACATTTTTAAAAGCAGCATGGCAATATCTTGACTCTAAAGTTTTGCCTAACGATATCAACTCAAACTTCATTTTAATTTGAACAAAAGTACCGATCTTATTTTAAAATCATCTTTTTTGTGAGTGCCACTTTTTTTTTTTAAATATTTTGGTCCGTCTTTCTGGCCAAACTGCAATGAATTTCCTTTATTAAATTGCTTACATCCATTTCTGCCAAAGTAACTGATCGTACTTTGGACAAATTTTGCTGTGGTTGAAAATAAAGCAACATTTTAGCTTTTAAACGGCCCGTAATTGGACGAAGCTTCCATATTTTGTCTCGACTCATACTGATGACTCATACTCTTACTGATTCTCTTTCTATGTGGTCACAAAATGAAATTTATTTCCATTTGTATATGCTTGTAAAAGTTGTAAATGCGACTTATCTGATTTATTTAGAATTTATTTTCGTATCATTCCTCCATTATGATGAGGCTTCAGGACCACCACAATGCATTTTTAACTTTCTTAAAACTTGAGGTTTTGGACTGACTTGAAGACCATTTTCAAAAGGGATTTTGGGTGATTTAAAGTGAGTCCGAAAGCTCAAGTAATTTAAAAAATAAAAATAGTACAGAGCTCAAGACTATTAAACATTTTTTAATTATACCGCCTAGTATTCAATTTTTGCTATTTATTACGTAGGTATAGTTGAAACGCACCTAATATAACCTTTGATTGTTTTATTTAAAAGTCGGGATTGTTATGAGATATTGCAATGATTTCACATTCAAAATGCATATTTTAAAATTTTGTTTACAATTATCACACAAATTTTAAATTTCCACGTTAACTTTTCGTACAAAACAAAAAAACTATTGCTTTGAATTTTTACCTTCATTTTTCACTTTATTAAACGATTTATTAACAAACACACGAAAACAATGATTTTGACCGATTTAGAAATTTTGCAATCGTTTTTGCTCTAACTACATAATAGATTATTTAAACTAATGTTCCGTCAATTCATTAATTACCATTCACTGTTTAATATAAAACTGAGCGCAAAGAAGCCACCCACAATTGTGTTAATTTTTTTTTAATTTTTTTATTTACCTTGACTTTGATGTTTACGATTCAAGATTTAATCACTAAGTAATGAATGTAAGACTTAAAGTTAAATCATTATAATACAATTTTTTATTTAGGTCTATCCGACTCCTCGGACAACACTTTTCATTGTCATTTTGAATAGAGGATGTGCTTAAATGATGTCCATAGTTTGCTTACGCCTATAAATATTGTTGTTAATTAAAAAAAAAAAACATAAATTTAATATAATTAATTAAGATGCAATAAACAGAGGTGGTACACGACTAGATAAGTTGCAATTCGTATATATAATGAATTTAAATAGTTTCAAGAAAACTAAATAAATGTATGGTTCGGACTTCGAGCAATTGAAGGAAATTGCCTCAACTTAATATAGGACCTGTTGGGATAGATAATACATTCAATGCTGATGAGAGTGGTTTTAATTTTGAGCTACATTCCGGCCGCACTTTAGCTGTGCGGGGAACAAAAACTGTTACAGCAGTTCTGCAGTCTATATCAATGGATCGAAAATTAGTTAAGAAATAGCCATCATCATCATTAGTCATATTTGTTCAAATCCATTAAGAAATAGCAAAATTCCTTCCTACTTGACCTATGCAGATCTAAAAATAATTTTAGAATCCCGTTGCCGATGCACATCTCAAATTTCACTAAAACGCTATGAACACGCACTGTGCTAACCAATTACTTGAACACGCACTGTGCTAACCAATTTCCCGCCGATTTCAGTAAAACTTAACAAATTTTCTTTTTCAAATTTTAATTTATTTTAATTTATGTATTTCTTCCAAATTGCTGATTATTTGTGACACGACACACGATTCATTATTTGACGTCTCTTTATATATAAAATAAGTGCGCTCTATGCGGAGAACGCATGAGTAAGTTTTATACAAAATGCTTAATACTAATTCTATATAGATGGCAGAAACGTAATTGAAGATACAAATTAACAAGTTCAATTACTATTACATAGATGGCATTAAGCCAAGACAACTTTAGGTAATTTCAAATATTAAAAACTAGATGACATTCTTAAATAAATACAAAATTGTACATTATAACGCTCAATTGTGTATTTCAGATGATCACCATTACGGTGGCCGTAACATCCTGGCCGGCTAAAGGAACAAGATGACCCCATAGTGGTTCCCGTTACAAATTTTCATAATCAACATCCAGCATTTGCTCTAGGATACTGGGAAAACCTTATGGAAAACTTCCATTAAAAAACCCTAAGGAAAACCAGCATCAGATGTGATTGCTTCTTTCTCCATCGGTAGTAAACATAATTGATTGATCGGTCGTACTAATATGCCTTTCTCCATTGTCTGCAGCACGTCACCCACTGATATAACATAATATGCTGCGTAATAAAACTCTACATCGAAAATTCCAATACTTATTTCTGAAATATTGCGTACAAAGTTGCACTCCCCCATGACATAAATCTCTATGAGCCTTTTCGACTATTCTTCTAACTAAAGTACCTTTGTGATCTAAAATAATTGGCTTCCGCTGTGCCAACGGTAACTGTCCCTTGTCCAATCTTCCAGTAATCCTCAGTAATCCCTGCTTGTCCATCCATGGAGTTAACATCCACAATCGGCTAGTCTTTCATATTCCAGCCTTACCAAGTAGCGCTTTATATTCGGCGTCAGTCGTGGCACAGAACCTACTACATTGCTTCTTGTAACACCTTCAATTTGGCTGCTTCCCAGAGCTGGCAGTTCCTGATTTAATAGATTATTTGCCTTCACTATGTTATTGTTAAGCCTGCGATTACGAACGATTCATATGATGACCTTTTCTCCATTAATTCAATTTTTTGATCACCATGTTCGACCATCGTCAGCCAGACACTGTCTATTCTCACTGGTAGTTCTTTACATTCCTTCTTAATCTGGATATTAATCTCTCTGTTGCTTAGTTTGGGAGTCCAATATGGACACTCCTCATTACTCTCTTTCAGCATAGCTGTTCCTCTCCACCATAAATCGTTTCTTAACAGATTTTCCACTTTTACGAGATATTAGATCGGCAGGGTTTTATTCCGATTTGACCTAACGAAATTGCTCTAATGCTGATTCCTTGAGTATCCTATCAACTCGATTTGAACACTATTTCTGAATCAGTCCAAATATAAACTGGCGCTCCCCCAAACATTGTTATCTCCTTTACCTTCCGAATTAATTTACAACTTAGCTCAACCGCACATAGCTCCGATCTCGGTATTGTCACTAATTTTATAGGGGCTACCCTGCTTCTTGAACACAATAACCTGGAACTCCACTGCTTGTTAATACACACTCGTACATAGATCACTACTCCATACACCTTATTTGACGCATCAGAAAATACATGAATTTGAGTTTTCTGGGTGCTTGATGTATCTAACCGTCGTGGAATCCGTACTTCATTAATTAGTCTTAATTTATGATAAAAATCCTTCCATTCCTATTGTATGGATAACGACAATGGTTCATCCCAATTACTGCCCAGTCGCCACAACCCCTGAATAAACAACTTCGCTCTTATTGTAGTTGGAGATACCCATCCTTGTGGATCAAATATCCTCGCCACTTCTCCGGTGATAAACCTTTTATTGATGACATCAGGTTGATTACGATCCTGCACCTTAAATTGAAATTCATCCTTGAGAAAATCCCACATAATAGCAAGGATACTAGTATTATTTTGCAACTCTACAACCTTCGCTGTCAATTCACTTCCCATAATTTCTAAACAGTTTGACCTCCATTTATACAACTCGAACCCACCTTGCCTAAGTAGTTTAATAACTTCCGCCTTTAACTTGATTTCTTGGGATTCTTACTCAACTGACGTTAACATATCGTCCATATAAAAGTCGCTTTGGTTTACTTGAGATGCAGTGGGCACTGCATCTCAAGTGGGCATCTCAGCGGCACCGTCGATAGCACATTGATTTAACGCTTTAACTGCCAGGTATGGGGAAGATGCCAACCCATAAGTTACCACTGTTAACCAATAGTCACGAATTGGCTCATATGAGTTTGCTCTCCACAAAATTCTTTGCAGATCCCAATGAATTGGTTGAATTTCTACTTGGCGGAACATTTTACAAATATCCGCCGTTAACGCTATTTTTCCGGTGCGAAATTTCATAACTATATCCAGTAAGTCCCTCTGAAGGCGTGGCCCAGTGTATTGTGCATCGTTTAATGATTTCCCATTGGTAGTTTTTGCTGAACCGTCAAAAACAACCCTGAATTTGCGCTCCACCGAAACAGCGTGGTGTGGGATGTAATTATGTAAATCTCCTAGATTTAATGCTGTCGCCCGTTGCATATGACCTAAGTTCTCATATTCCGTCGTGAATTCTTATTCTCCTGACAGTAGAGTCGACATAATGCCACAGCTCTCGATTCTCCTAATTCCACATCAGGCATCATTGGTATAGTAACACTATATTGGTTGCCCGTTTTAACAATTGTGCTTTTGAAATTGTCCTCACAGAATTGGTCTTCAGCTGATAACAATTTTTCATGCATCTCGTCTATTTCCCACAATTTTTGAACCTGGAATCGAAGTTTGTCCTTAATCGTTATCCCTATTGTACACAAATGTTCTCCAATATCTTGTAATAAACCTTCCCCCCGAAACAATCCATCCAAACGATATATTTTGGGCCAATAACCCAGCTGCATTTCGGCTTATACCTTCGTTGATATGGCTTTCCAATAACCCCACACCAATTATTGCATCTATCCGTCCCTGCTTATAATACTGTGGATCCGCCAAATCCTTTGCCTCAATCTTACAAAATTGCTCAGGTTGAAATGATCTTTGGGGATGTTCTGGAATCGAGTCCAACAATACCGCAAACGTTTCTCTTATGCCCAACCGATCGTGACAGTTGTGCCATAATTCCAGCTGTACCTCACCTTTTGTCCTAGCTAACTTACGATCAATCCCCCTAATGCTGGTTGTGGCTGCTGATCTACATAATTTAAATTCTTTTAGGACCTCATTATCGACTACGTTGGTTTGAGCTCCCGAATCACAGATTACTCTCAACTTCCGTGAAAATTGATTATCAATTTTCAACCGAAAACAAGCTATCGCTAAAATTGCTCTTGGCGATAAATCGGCAACTTGGTATACTGATCGAATCGGTTGTTCCAGGGCCCTCCATCTCTTTAATTGCTTTGGTAATTTTTTTTTGAGATACTGACCCAGGTACATCGACAGCTTTGCCTTTATGTTTGGCCTTAAAGCATAGTTGAAAGTGATGTTTCCTTAGGCTCTTGGGGCAATTTGTACAACCATCTCTTCGGCATTCTGTTGCGGTATGACCGGATCTCAAACAACATAAGCATAACTTACGTTGATACACAAATGCCTTTCGGTCTTGTAGATTTAAGTTTCTAAACATATCGTATTTCTCAATCTCGTGTCTTGAAGTACAACTTTGCATAATACAACGTGAGGATTCAACAACCCCTGTTGGCCCACCCTTCTCCTGAGCTGATCCGGGATTATTTCTGTAGTTTTCTCGGTTATAATGCAGCTGGTTGTATTGAGATGACCGATTGAGTCGATTATATGGTTTGTAACGATTGTCCTGATTACCTCTTTGCTCCTCCCTAGGCTTATTATAGCGTCGACCATCTGACCCAATCTACTCATTCGCTTCAAACTCACGGCGATCCTTAGCCTTGATCTCCAAAAACTGCTTAATTATGCTGATAATGCGAGAAAAATAAAAAATTTTAAATAAAAAACTGCTTAAATTCTTGAAGAGTGGGTAAATTTGCTATTCCATCACGACTACGACGTTGCTCCCACGAATCTAATGTATATTTATTAAGACGCTGCTTGGCATAATGAATTCAAAATTGTTCCCACAATTGAGCCTGAGACGCTATATTATCCAATTGGCGTGTTCCACTATTTAAAGCATCCAATACTGACCGTAAGGAATCATGACTCTCTCGTTGTTGCCTTTTAATTGCATACATCCTACCCAGGATACAACGAATTAAGTGGTAGTCGTCGTCGTACGTCTTCATTGCCGCCTTATAATTACCACCAGTGGGTTGCCACGGGCCCAACGTTATTTTATTGTGAACTTCTTTATAATAGTTGGTTGACGATTTTCACCATCAACTAATGTTGATGCTCTACAACTTGTCCCATTCCCACACTGCACATTTAATTTGTCCTGTATCTTAACCATTGAGGACCTAAACCGATTCTCCATATCATCGTATACCTAACTCGTGGCCAACATGTTACACTGACGATATACTGTAACGTCATCCTCAAATAATTCGAAATGTCGTCGCAACCTCTCTTGACGCATACGCAAGTCTGATTCAGTTAGTGTCCCAAAATAATCCTCATCCACTGATTCATTATAAAATCGGTTTAATGAGTCAATCCGTTGCTCACAAAGGATTTTTCTCCTTCCATTTGATTCGGACTTGGTCTGTCATCTGATACCTCATCTTCACCAAGCATCACAACCTCTTCGCTTTCAAACTCTAACTGATTATCTTCTTCCATTTCGCAATCTCCTAAAATTAAAATTCCGACAATTCTGTTAGGGCTTTTATCTTCACCTTCTTGTGACCCCCCGATTTATTGGATCATTTTGGCCACCTAATTCCTTCTTTAACTCATCCTTTCTGACCAGCTCCCTTCAAACAAAAACTAAATTATTTAATCCCTAGAAAAAAAATAGCTTTATTTCATTATAAAAATCATATTAAAACAATAACTCCTTCCTCTTCTCCAATTTCAACCTTTTCCTTCATCACCATTCCCCAATACAACGTGGCTCCTTTTTTCCTCTCCTTCCAACTCTCCGAATCTCATTTCCAGCTTTTCGAATGCCTATGCCTCCGCCCATAGCAATTTATACGTTCGAATTCCTTCTCTCCCTTAGTCCTGGCCTTGCACTTTTTCTACCCACGGTCGTATCTCACTATCAGTTATGTTTATTTCTTCATCTATCGCCCTAATCTCATCCCTAGAGTTTGCTCGTTCGTAGTTATCTATGATGATTTCGTTTAACTCCTGTATCTTTGCCTCCACCAATTCCTCCATGTTACCATCGGCCATTCCGCCTCTACTGCTAAAATAATAAAAATTTACTATACAAAGTTGGTGATACAATTTTCACTAATCCTTCATTCCATCATATACAATTTTTAGCCAGAACTTAATTCTGTAAACTCAGCCCAACCATCAGTACGGCCATCCCGTTGCTGATACTATACATCTCTGTATTTATGCAAATTCTACCCTCAGTGCAGTTATCCTGACACTGGTACCATTTGTATAATAATTTTACAACACGGCCATCCCGCTATTGTTACCAAAAATATTATCAATTTTGTTCAAGTCTCAGAGCGGTTATCCCGACACTGATACCAACCATATAACCTTGAGTGTACCAATCTACAGAACGGCCATCCCGTTACTGCTATTAATAAATACAATTTATCTTTATTCTATTCTCAGTGCGGTTATTCCGACACTAATACCAATAGTATAATCTTGAGTAAAATAATCTACAGCACGGCCATCCCGTTACTGCTACCAATAATACAATTTATTTTATTCTTTAACTTTCCCATCAAAATTAAAATCAATGTAGTAGAATGATCCGACACATGTCTTGATATCAAAAGATTCATTCTTTATCAACCAATGACACAATGCAGCGCTATAAGTAATCAAGGATTCACGTTCAATCCCTGATCACGTTGATGCACAATCACTCAACTATCATGATCCTCACTTGTGATGGCCACCATCTTACCAACTTAACTATCCACTATATCATTTAATCAATTTTTGGTACTAAAAACACTATTTCCACGTCGATTCCCACAACTTTGCTTTATGACACACAAATTTCACATTATTTAAAATCCATCATTACGTTTTTTCATTTACACGTATTTTCTTGTTCAATCATGTTATGTCAAAAAATCTTTGACAAAAAACTATGTATACCGTATTTAACGCTACACAATTTTCCTGATCAAATGTGACACCACACGCCCATAATTATCCCGTAATTCCATTTTACCCACCATTAGATTCTTGTTTTACCATGTCATGATCATAAAAAAAACCCGTTTCACTACTTTGCACCACACCCATTTTGCTTACACACAAAAATTCTCACTACCGTTGTTTGTCTTACACGACAATATACATATAACCTGATTGCTATCTGCTTTTATCAAAAAGAGTTTCGGTATACTACTTTGCCTGGTTTTCCGTAGAGCTACACCAAATTTCCTCCGATTCTTTTAAATTTGTGTTACCTTTTCCCTCAATAATTTATTTGTACAACGTTGCTTTTTAATAGACTGAATTTCCTTTGGTACCCCAATTATCCCGCGTTTTTGGCACCCTGAACACGCACTGTGCTAACCAATTACTTGAACACGAACTGTGCTAACCAATTTCCCGCCGATTTCAGTAAAACTTAACAAATTTTCTTTTTCAAATTTTAATTTATTTTAATTTATGCATTTCTTCCAAATTGCTGATTATTTGTGACACGATTCATTATTTGACGTCTCTTTATATACAAAATAAGTGCGCTCTATGCGGAGAACGCATGAGTAAGTTTTATACAACATGCTTAATACTAATTTAATATAGATGGCAGTAACGTAATTGAAGATACAAATTAACAAGTTCAATTACTATTACATAGATGGCATTAAGCCAAGACAACTTTAGGTAATTTCAAATATTAAAAACTAGATGACATTCTTAAATAAATACAAAATTGTACATTACAACGCTCAATTGTGTGTTTCAGATGATCACCAGTACGGTGGCTGTAACACCCTAAGTTCTATCCTTATTTGGCCATATTTCAGAACTTTATCTTTAAATCATTTTAGAATCCCATCTCCATGGCGCATTTTAAATTTCGCTAAAATCGGTTAAGAAATAACCAAGTTCCTTCCTAATTGGCCATACCCCAGAACTTCTTTCAAAATTAAATTTTGATTTCCGTTTTCATCCTACTTGGAATTTTATTCTTGAAAAAAGGTCTTTAAATCATCTTACAAATTAATTTACAATTTTTATTTGTCTTTTGTAGTTATAGTTCGAAGGAACACGAATGAAAAATAACGTCATTTTCAAGGAATATGATTGATTAAAAAAAAATTCAGAACGAACGAACGATGCAACTCAAAACCCGCCTTAATTAGCACGGTGCAGTGTAGTCCTTACTGTTTTCCTTGTCTACTCTGATTTATTTTCTAGTGTTGAAATAAAGAAAAATTGTACACTGCACCGTACCGTGCGAATTATCAAACAGACCCAAAAATTACAGTAAAGGCGATAAATAAAATTTTGATTATAAATTTGTCAAACAATTGGACATATCATGAAGGAAATCCTTTGATAAATGCTTATGATAGCCGAAAACAGGAGTATTTTAAAACCAGAAATAAACGACATTTCTGGAATAATATATTAACAGATTTTGAGTCGCTATATATTCTGGTAATTTAATTTAATACGCGGTAAAATAATTATTTTTTTTCAAGATGTCTCCAACAACAGTTGAGAACGTGGAAACTAAATGGCGCAGCCTTTACCGAGCGTACAAAAACGCAAAGGAGAGGGGGACGGAAACCACAGCTATGAAATTCATGTACAGGATGAAATGGATGCAATTTTCCACGACAATCCGGTAATGAGTTCTCTTGACATTCTGTTTCCGTTGGAATGGAAACACTTCCGGAACCAGCGCCTATGCAAGCGCAAAAAACACTAATGGCACTAAATGACTTAGAATAAAATGCAGGTGGTTCTGGAAAAGCTAATAGGAAAACAGATAAAGAGTCGCCAAAACAAAGCTTTAACGAGTTTAAAAGGACTTATTAAGTATGAGGGAAAATTAGAAGAGAAGAGAAAGAAGCGGTTATGGAGGGTGGTTATGGTACGGTGAGTCACAAAGAGAAGAAAGATACCAATTAATTTTTAGTTTGTTGAACAAATAGAAATATTTATTTGTTCAGGTGTTTTATGAAGGCTGTTATTTTTGTCAACAATCCATCCACATGATCGTTCAAAAACTGAATCTCACAGAAATCATTTTCTGAGATAAAAATATTGTGCAAAACACATGTGGCTGCAATGCAATTAGTTACAAAACAAATATTTGGACTCTCAAAAAATGTTAGTCTTCGAAAGCGGCATTTAGTAAACCAAAAGCGTTTTCAACAACTGTAAATAGTTAAACTTGAGCTGTTTTGCGATTTGGTTTTCGAAATCCTTTAACGGGGGAACCACGTATTTGCTTTCGGCATATGCTGAGTCGCCAACCAAGAAGACAGATTTTCTAAAAAGGCGAGCACCATGTATAGATCCTGGCTCGCCACAATGCACGTTTATACATTTTTTTCCTGTATTAACGATTCCTTGTAACAATATGCTGTAGTACTGTTTGCGATTGTAGTACGCCTGTCTGTTGTTTTTGGGAGAATTTATTTTAATGTGGCGGTCATCTATTGATTCAATAACGCCAGGTAAGCCCTTCCACATTGCGAACTGAATTTGATTATTTCTCATTTCAAGTTCCGTTGGCCACTTTCTGTAATTGCAGCTTACTTTCACCATCCACTTTACAACTCGGTATATGATTCGATGCACGGAACTTTGCGTCACGTTAAATTTATCCGAAATCTGTCTGTAGGTTTCGGTATTTGCAAGAAACCACAAAACAATAAAAATTTCTCCATCCGGACCAATTTTTATGCGACCACCATGCTCTCCACGTTGCGAAAAAGTCCTAATTTATCTGCAAGATGCAGAAATATTAAGTTATACATTTTTATGAAAGTTTAATTCAACAAACACCTACTACTCTATTTGCGACAATCCGAGATAAACTAAAGTGCTTTAAACTGTGAATCCGTATATTTGGGTATAACCTCTAAAAAATCCTTTGTCCTAGTTTTCTTATTCGGGGCCCCTTCATCAACACATAAATTGCGACCATACTAGATATAAGAGATATAGGATTGGTTCATTTTTGGGATTTTTTCACTTTTAAGATTGGTCTTGATTGGGAATGTTGAAGCTGCTCATGTTGTGATAAGTCATGCCATTGATGACTCGGAAGCAGTAAGTACCTCGACCTGGTGGCCTTGCGATGTTGGCTCCCAGTTACACGAAAGACAATCCGTTATTTGACAATGCATTTCTTAGCCACATCGGATATGCACGAATCGGATATGGCAAGCGAAGACGTCCCTTGCGGTAACAGCTGGTGAATTGTCCATCGCGTGGTCGCTCAGCCACGAATTGTAAAGCACCGCAATGTTTACAAATGACGTTTAAATCATCAGTTGTGTGTTCTTGCACCAAAGCCTCGTTGAATTTTGGTGGCTCGACAAAGTTGATCTTGGCGTTCGGTGCGGTGACATTTGCATAATGTTGTTGCAAATTCTCAGCATTGTTGATGGCATGCTGCTGTCGGTTTTGTAGCATTTTTTCGGCATTTTCCTGTCTGATCTCAAAAGCACGTTCAGATGGTTGTTGCGAACGTTGAATATGATGTTGTTCGCCATCTTGCAGTCTGATCTCAGCAGCACGTTCAGGTGGTTGTTGTGAACGTTTTTGTCGTATTTGTTCGGCATGCTGCAGTCTGATCCTTTCTGCTTGCATTGCTGTTTGTCGTGCACGGTACTTTCTCATTCGCCTCTGCTGGAGTCATCGCCTTTGCTTTTGGAATCGTCAGTTGTTCAGTATTTTGCTGTCTGAGCTGATCTGCCTCTCTTGCTTTCATAAATCGCCAGAAATCGTGACTTTCTGCAGACGTTAAAGATGTTGTTGGTAACGGCAGTGGTGGTGAGTTGCCCATTCTTAATGCTCCTGCTGATTGAGGTGGACGTGAGTAGCAAATATTTTATCAACCTCGCGTTCCTCTTGATGTTGTTGGATACTCTTGTGCGATGAGACGTGCTGGTGGTGGTGGGACATTTTCCGGTGAGCTGTCGGAAATCACCATTCGGCTGCTTGTCGGTGCAGCTGCTCGTTTTGATGGTCTGCCACGTACTCGACTTGAAGGTCGTTCATGTCCTCGTCCTCGTTGTGTAGTTGTTGTTGGTGTTGTGTCATTGGAACTGCTGCTGATGCGACGTCGCCTGTAAAGTAACGATACCTGTAAAGAGTGGAAGAGATGGAATGTTTTTGTCGTAGAACTGACGGGATAGGGATGAGTTAGTGGGGTCGAATGAACGACCGTCTTGCATAGCCTTCTGCTCATGTTTCTCGCTTACTTCGCATGTAAAAGTTACTTGCTTCAGTATTAAATCGCTGTTTTTGCAATATTTATTTTCGTATCCATTTCATCTAAAATAGTTTGTTTTATATAGCCTTTAGAAGTGTAAAGAAGTGGCTCCCAATAAATAAAATCTACAAAAATATAAACATTGTGCAATAATTAGTCATGATTGTACAACAATGATTATAGGTAAAGCCGTTCGAGGAACTAATTTCCTGCAGTATTTATGTACATATTTTGTCCGGATTTTATTATAATACAGAATATGTTATGAATTTTAATTTTATGTACATAATTAGCACAATGTTGTTTAAAATTTATAAAATGTCACGTGTATGTATGTTTTACAAAAATTACTTGTAATTATAATTGTAAAGCCGCAACCAGGTAAATTTGAAACAAACAATGTCATAATTTTAGTAACAAAAGAATGTCCGCCGAATAACAGCATGTCCAAAGCTGGTGCACAGTGTTACTATAAACTTCAACAATTTTTATTTCTGTATGTTGTAAATGCTTTAAACTCTAATTATATGCCCTGCTCTGGTATATGTATGTGAAGTTGACCCAAAGTTTAGCCCAAAAAATTCTGTCATGTGTATCACGACAGTTATGTATTGTATTCTCGCAGCCCAAAATTAAGAGTGTCAGATACTAAACATGTTTTTGTTTAAAAGTGAACTTAAACGATTTAAGCTAATTATGCAAATATACGTACACGCATTGTATACTGCGACACTAAATCGAATTGAAAATTAGATGCTTGTTTGAAATATTTATTTAGTCAATACAGATGAACGTTGCCATTCAGCGGATCTTCCAATTCAATTTGTTTCAGTTTGGAAATAATTCGAGTACTGCCTCTTAACTGGTAAACAATTTTGAATGACAAATCAAAGCGCAATTTTTTAATCAAAAATTTTAACTTTTTGGGATAGAATTTTGGGCCAACTTCATAGAAGTTTCTGTGGTCATATCGGAATTAGAATATATCGTCAACCTGACAGTGAATTACCGTATCTGAAATTTTTTCGAAACCCCATCTTAAATACTAAAATCGACGATGTCATCCTGGTAACGGTGAACCAACGAAGGTGTAAAAATTCAAACAGAGGTTCTAACAACGAACCATTTGGTATAAAACAAAACCTGTGATTTACTCCTATCATGATTGTCCTATATTCGATCGACAATCGACACGACTCTCTGTTGCCTTTTCGTTTTTCGATCGACTCGAAAATCATAATAGGACTAGGAGTGAATAAAAATGAAATAGGGTATTTTGAATTTAATAATCTAAATGAGAAGAAGTAATAAACTTTATGAGAACTTGAGCAGGTAGGGAGAAAATAATTACGTTTAATCATCAATAAAGTATAGGTTCGGTGTAACGAAGACTCAGTTTCTATACAGAACCTCACATATTCCTTTATATAATTTTTTTCAGAATGTTTCTTTAATCCAAACAATATGGTACCTTCTCATCCCCCCCCCCCTCTCTCCGTAACGAAACCTCGAATCAAGATGTGTTTTCAGGAACGCAAAAGTAGTTTTTTCCTAAATGTTACTAACTTTTGACCCCCGCATTTTACATGCTGCCATAGAAAGAACACACACACAAGCCACTTTATTAGTAAGCACTAGAGACTAACCAAACAATATATTTAAAGATCTATTCTTCAGATTATCAGGTATATATGAATAGTGATGGGATTTTATATTTTACAAAATCCGGTTGACCTTTATTTGGCATAACATTTACATTTACTCACTACACTTAGATATAAAACGTTCACTATATTAAAACCAAAAAAAACAATTTAATCAAGATTTAATTTACGAAATGAACCTTCAACACCAAACTGTGCTCCCGGTGCATTTCGACTTCCGACACGTTTACTTTCATCGCAACCATACTGTTCCTCATTTTTAAGTAATGCCGAATGTGAAATGATTTTCTTCTCCCACTCGTCAATAATATTTTGAATTGGACCTGCATCACCACCATATTCCAAGGGGAACAATTTTTGGGGCACATGCTTGAATAGAGATTCCATATTGTCACCGTGCAATGTTAACTGAAATGAACAAGTGCGGTCATAGCAATTTAATATTCACTTAGGTGTAAATATATATAAACTAACCCGAAAATAAAAATTAATGTGTAGGTAATTAATTTTAATTTAAAAAAAATTAACCACCCCTGTTTCTTTAAGCAAAAATTAACTTCAGAAGTCCTCGGATCGGATGAGCCATTCTCTCATTACAGTTGTTGAAGGAATTAAATCGCGCGAAATCATTCGATATTATTATGTGTGAGGCATAAAGCCTAAGGACCAATCTAAGAAATCATACATTAAAATTAAAGGTAATGTTTACAGTTGATTAGTAATTGCCCACAACCAAGGGAAATATTTCTTGTCAATTTTCTGAACATGCGGTGTAAGATGTTATCACGTCAAAAAAATATAAATTGAAAAACAAAACTAAAATGCCTTGGCCACAATCGAACCCTGGACTTTAGCCGCTCTAGTCCATGTCCAATCAATACATTTCTACTAAGCCATAACAACCTAAGGAAATTTATTTAATTTTAATTCTTATATTGTTTCGAACATAGCATGCTTTGAAGTTTATGACAGAAAAAATTTTTTTTACCGAAAAATTCTCATGGCTTACTACAACTCATAATATAAAAGTTTTTAAATAATTTGTTGTAGTGTTTAATCACGATATAAGAAATTATTAAGATATGCTCACGCGCATGGTGTCGTCATCGAGTGATAAAAACATAATCATTCTCAGAATCAAAAAAAAAGTACAGTAGGCCATGTTCAAATAAAAACGCCGTACTAAAATGTATTAAGTTGTCACGGGATGACGAAATACGCAAAATAAAACCAGTTTTGAAAAGCAATTGAGCATATCTTTATATTGCTAATTTGCTATATCGTGGTGTTTAATCATAAACGCGGAACACGTATTTTCTTGTATAATTAGTAATTACTGTAATAACTAAAAAGCGGAATGTTTAATTTAAAGTCAAATATTTGGTCATTACATGAATACTAAAAAAAAATATTAATAAAAAAAAAATAATAAAATTGACTGAGAATCGAACCAAAGACCTTTGTCGCTCTAGTCCAGTGCGTTACCACTACGCCACAAACAATATATTAACTCCCATTTTATTTGCATTGTTAAATTGTTCTATTATTGCAAAGCGTTCTACAGTGTCCTTAGCTAAATATTATATCTTACTGACTGGCCTCTTCATTTTTCTGATTAACAAGTTGAAAATGTTGTGAATGCCATTATTATTAATATATTGTGTCTATAAATACCCGAGAGAATCTTATTGATTTACCATAATCTCAAACTAAATTTTTTTTTTTAACAATTCGTCTGATGGCCCTTACGATAGACGAATGTGAGAACCAGTTCTAGTTTTCGGCATTTGTTGTAAGGATTTTCAAGTGAAACCCAAATCCACCAAAACCAAATGTCATAGGATGCTACATTTTTATCATTTCCATTGCATAAACCGAATTCCACTCCATTTACTCATATTTTTCACTCATGGTAAATTAAATTTTGGAACAAATATGTGTTGGCACTCTTGTTGTTCAACCCTCTTAGAATCAATTTCGTTTTCTCGAATGTTGAACCCAGTGAAATTTGATATCTTAAATCTCAATCAATTCTCAAATTATTGTCGAAAATGACCGACTGACGGTAATCTGAAATCGTATACAGAGAATTTTTCCGAAAATGTTTAAACATTTTAAAAAGCAGCATGATGATATCATGACTCTAGAGTTTTGGCTAACGATATCAACTCAAACTTCATTTTAATTTGAACAAAAGCACCGATTTTAATTCAAAATCATCTTTTTTGTGAGTTGTTAAAGGCAATTTATAGTTTTGCAAAATCAAAAAAAAGAAAAGTTGCGCTTTATAAAATAAAGAAGACAGAGAAAAGCTTGCAATCATTTCCTATTTAAACTAATATTTTGTCATTTTGTTCACAATTATCCACAAATAATAAGTTCTCACGTTCACTTTTCCCCAAAAAAAAAAACACTACGATCTTTGAATTTTTTGTTTACTATTTTCCACTTTAATTAAACGTTTTATCAATAGCTACGACCAAAGATCATAGTATATTAGAGATGAGTGATTCAGTACAAAAAATATAACAGAATAGAAAACCCCCCCATTTCTTTATATGGGGTACCTTTGCATATCATGTAGTAGATTAAATATCTACAAGTCATTTGTATGTAAAATATTTACGTATGTATCAAATGAACTCTATATATTGCATCAGGGGACCCTATTTTTGCCTCATATTTTAGTACCGAATGAATTATCTTTAATATGTGATTATCTTTGTTACGACTCACCGACATATTCACAGTTTTATAAAGAAGTGTAGTGTTTCAATTTACCTTAATTTTGATTTTTAATTAATGTTTACGGAACAATAGTAGGTGTGGGGGCACCTGAGTCCAAGGTCGTTTGAAGGGTAAATAAGGTCAACGAACGAGAAAAAAAAGCGCGCATAAAGCAAGAAAGGGTCAACGTACGAAAAAAAAAAAATATGAGCGCACAAGGTGAAGAAACGTACATATGAAAGAAAAATGAGTAGTGTTTACTATCGTACGAGCAAAGAAAACTTGAGTCCAAAATTGTTTGAGTGAGGTCAGTTATGTATGTTTTATGATATTGACATACTTCATGAAAAAAAATATTCGCATTCCTCTATTGAAGGTTAATATATACTTTAAACATCCGCAAAAAAATGTAAACAAAAAATATGTATCATATATTTTACGTTTGTTGTAAATCGAAACTTTGTTGATTGTACGTACAATTGAAGTTTCTAAAGGGCCAAATACAAGCAAACACGTCATCGCATTTTTACCTAAGACACATATATTAAATATTTTTACTAACGATAGATGGAGTTATATACACTAAATTATAAAAAAATATGCAAAACTTTTTTCTCTTTTACGGCTAGTTATTTTATTATATACATAAAAAATAAAAACGAAAACCCAAACAAAGTTGTAAATGCTTCGTGTTTTTGTCGAATCCACATTTGCTTATTTGAGCCGTTAATTTTGAAAGTGGTGCAAGTCCATTTTTCAAAAAATTTAAGTTAATGATAAAAATAGACATATAAAAGTATAAACTTTCTAACGGTGAACAATTTATAGTCAAAATAAAAAAAAAATAATCCCTAATACTAGTAAAAAAAATAAGAAAATTCAAAATCCCGTATATTTTTGCATTTATGGTTTCTCTATTTCTTCATTTTCTCGTTTCAACAAAATGTGGACTTGCCCCACTTTCAAAATAAACGGCTCATTTCTTTTGACTTTCATTAATATAAGAGAAGAAAATATGAATGAAACATTCAACCGCAATACAAATTTTACCAAACATATTATGCAATTATGCATGTATTAGGTTGTTCAGAAATTAATGCAGGTTTTATGATTTTATTTGTTTCAACAATGTTTCAATAATAAATATAAATAATAATTACGCAAAGGGTTTAACATTATAAGTCATTTTAAAGCTTATTTTATGCTCTTTCTTAGCACATAATCAATTTGTAATCTAAATTGTAGTTTTGTCTATTTATAGACTTTTGAAGTTAAGATGTCAAAACAAGAATTTCGCCAAATTTACTTGTATGAATTTAAACTCGGCCGCAGTGCAGCACAAACGGCTCGAAACATCAATGAAGTTTGGGGCCAAGGAAGTGTTAACGAATGCACAATACAACGTTGGTTTCAAAAATTTCGTCGTGGTGAACTCAGTCTTGAAGATGAGAAAGGTCGCGCACGTCCCTCTGCTATTGACGACGATGAATTGAAGGCTTTGGTGGAAGCAAACCCACGCACGACTGTTCGAGAGCTTGCAGGGGACCTAGGCGAAAGTATTGGATTAATTTCGGAACATTTGTGCCGAATTGGAAAGTCGAAGAAGCTCGACAAATGGGTGCCACACGAATTGAACGAAAACCAAAAAAATCGCCGTTATGAAGTTTGCTCTTCACTTATTTTGCGCAACAAAAACGAACCATTTCTCAATCGCATTGTGACGTGCGATGAAAAGTGGATTCTATACGACAACCGACGACGTTCAGCGCAGTGGTTGGACCGTGGCAAAGCCCCTAAACACTTCTCCAAACCTGAGCTGCATCAAAAAAAGACTATGGTGACTGTTTGGTGGTCGTCAGCCGGAATTATCCACTACAGCTTCTTGAATCCTGGCGAAAATATCACAGCAGAGAAATATTGTCAACAAATTGACAAAATGCACAAAGGACTAAAACGTCTGCGTCCAGCCACTTCTATTCCAATTAACATTTTGTCTCAGATAGTTTATACTTACTTAGATAGGGATGTTGTAGATGGGAGCCTACGCAACGAACTGAAGCTGATATTTGAAACTTGTATTAAACCAAATTATTTTGCTTTGATAATAAGTATTTCAGATTCACTGATGGTCTACCTATGGGCTCCCCTCTGTCACTTTTGTTAGCAGAAATTTTTATGAATTTCTTCGAACAAACGATTATATCAAGCAACAATCCTTATTTCCGTCATGTTCTTTTGGTACAGATATGTTGATGACATACTATGTCTATGGAATGGAACTGATATAACCTGAATTAACCTCTTTTCTCACTTGGTTAAATTCTCAACATCCCACCATTAATTTTACGGTAGAAAAAGAAGAAAACAAATCTATTAACTTTCTAGATATAACAATAGCCAGAATTAATTCTTCATTAGAGTTCAACATTTATCGAAAACCCACGTATACAGACTCCATTATACCTAACTCTTCAAACCATCCCCATAATATTAAAATGTCAGCTTTCCACTCATTCTTAGATAGATTAATAAACAATCCTTTGACCAAATCCAATTATGACAAAGAGCTTAATATAATTTTAGAAATAGCAGCGAATAACGGTTATGCAGCTAAGACTATATTAAAGCTCTTAAACAGAAAACGGAAACATAAAGCTTTGGCTAACATTTATCCACCTGATAGCCCAATGCTGAAAAATTGACGCCGCTTAGAGTATATAGGAAAAACTAGAAAACGGATTAGTAACGTCGTGACACAATATATAGATATTAGCTTTGCTTTTTATAACAATAATACAATTAAGAAAATTATTTTTAGCCTTTCCAAGTCTGGCGTTTATAAGATCAATTCTAATGATTGTAGTTCCTCTTATATCGGACAGACTGGGCGCAATTTTGAAGTTAGAGTTAAAGAACATTGATCTGGTAGCCATGAATCATCCCTTTATAATCATTTAACTTTAGAAAATCACACATCCAGTTTAAACAATTTAGAAATATTACATGTACAACCAAAAAGCAGACGTTTAGATAACTTAGAATCTTACGAAATCCGAGAAGCTGTATTTCTTAACCAAAATATCCTCAACGAACAGTGAGAAATCCGTTTCTCACCAATTACCGACCCCGCACTGTTTTATTCCCATACTCATACCATCCCATAAAATGACTAATATGTCGGGTTATAATAAAATAAAGAAAAAAAAACAACATCTGGAATTTTGTTATTCGGCCGTTGACTAATCAATAATCATATACCTGTGTTTAACTCACCCTCTGTTAATTTTTAATGTTTATTGCTCTCACCATTTATATTGTTTACAACTTCCACATTTTTTATTTGTATATTTTTGTTTCATTTTCTGCTTTTTCCAACTATATAAATAACTACATTTTTATTTTTACAGTTTAGTAGATACTCTTGATGATGGCCTAACAAGCCGAAATCGATCGAGTGAAATATTTAACAAGTGTTTTTAAAAAATTTAAAAATGTGTGTAGTAAAAGTATTTTTTTCCTACATTCCTAAATGTTACTACCTTTTGACCCCCGCATTTTACATGCTGCCATAGAAAGAACACACACGCAAGCCACTTTATTAGTAGAGACTTACCAAACTATATGCTTAAAGATCTATTGTTGAGATTATCAGGTACATGAATAGTGATGGGATTTTATATTTTACAAAATCCGGTTGACCTTTATTTGGCATAATAGTTACATTTACCCACTACACTTATAAAACGTTCACGATATTAAAACCAAAAAACCAATTTAATCAAGATTTAATTTACGAAATGAACCTTCAACACCAAACTGTGCTCCTGGTGCATATCGACTTCCGACACGTTTACGTTCATCGCAACCATACTGTTCCTCATTTTTAAGTAATGCCGAATGCGAAATGATTTTTTTCTCCCACTCGTCAATAATTTTTTGAATTGGACCTGCATCACCACCATATTCCAAGAGAAACAATTTTTGGGGCACATGCTTGAATAGAGATTCCATATTGTCACCGTGCAATGTTATCTGAAATGAACAAGGGCACCGCTCATAGCAATTCAATATTCACTTAGGTATGTAAATTTATAAACTAACCCGATTTCGTATATTTTCGCCCACAAATCCTTTAAATATGTCAAAAATGGTGTTAATTGCAGATGGAGTATGAATGCAATGGTAACCTTTTGGGCGTAGTGGTGTTCTTTCTTGAAAAACAGTTGCCATTTTTTTCACCATCGCCGGATGGCACTGTAAAATCAGTGCCATTGCCAGATTCGAAAAATCCAAAACACCAATTTGTCCAGCTATCACCATTTGATCGTCTTCCATTAATAAAATTTCATTAATCATTGCGACAACCTGTACCACATCTTCGATTCGAATTTTATTCCCATCAATTATACCCAGACGCAGCAAAATAACACGTGGCCCATTTTCACCATTTGTCAACGGTAATGGCAGGCAGAATCCCAAACGTATTAAATACAAATTAGTGTCTAACTGTGGATCACGGTTTCCGAAAAATTCGGGGAACATGCCATGTACTGTATAGAATTTATCTAGTCTCTCTTTGGTGCGCTCCAAACTGTATTTGCATCCACGTAAAAACACGACGATGAATTGATCGTCCATGCGTGATTTTAGGTATGGTTGAAGTTTCAGCCATGTGCGAATTGTTTCGATGTCAGCGGCAATACGTTCGGATACTTCAAATAGTTCGTCTCGTGCTATAGCGGCAAGGGCGTTTGATATGGGACGAATGTCTGGCATTTTTGTTGGCTGGAAATAATACAAAAAGTAACAAATTCATTCAAAAAGAATTATTGAATTGAAATATTGACAAAAGATATTATAAAACGCACGCAAAATTATTCGTCCTAAAGAAATTTGCATAATAAGTTTACTATTAAGAACCGCTTAAATGAACCTTGTAGAGGAGGTATATCAATTTTTGTCACATAAACGATTTTAAATTTTTTTTAGAAATTTTTGAGTTGATTATTATCGAACGTTAAACGTCAAAAATATTCAACGAACTTCGAAGTATTTACCTTAAACACTCAAATAGAAACACTTTAGTTATTTAGTGAGATACACAATTTTTAGGTTAGGTGTCTGGAAATTTTTTAGAATTTGATGATGTTATATGCGCCTGCGATGCTTATTTGATCCAATGAAATACTCGTACGACTCTCTGCCTCAGGGACTATGTTAATGGTTCAATTTTGAAATGACAACGTCTTGGAATAACAAACTTAATTAATCTACATTATTTTTTAATTCATTTATAGCAATTGTTACAAATTTTTCAATGGAATTTAATACAAATGTTATTCAACAAATTTTAATTGATTGGAAACGCACCTTAATAAACTTTGATTATTTTAATTTATTAAAATAATTACTTTCAATATAAAGTCCGGTTTTTTATATTGAACTGGCTGGTTTGTTACTATGTATATAGTATGTACATATATGAGCATTAACATTTTTTTAATTACTTAGCGGTGATACACAAAGAACCTTCTTACGACTTATTCGGCTATAAAAAATTCTTTTCTAAATCTGATTCACCTGACATCTTTCAAACAATAAATAAAATTGAACCAAACCGTTTTTTTATAACACTAACGATTTCAAAACCACGTAACTCAAAGCTTGTGCCCTTTATTAAGTTTTGCATTACGCAACTCATAAAGATTAATCAACATTTTTTAAATAATCTCGAACATAATACTATTTGCAACGCAAAGCCGCACGTATAACTTAAACTCTATCGAGAATCTCAAGTAGACTAGCTAGAATAATTTTAATATTCTCAAAAATCACCTACCTTTATAAATAACGAATTTTCTCGAAAGAACTAGCATAATTTTAAAAGAAAGAGAAGTTTGTTGTCTGTATTAAATCAATAAGATTCTTTCGGCTTAGCCGAAAGAATCTTATTGATTTAATACAGACAATAAACTTCTCTTTCTATTATTCGTATGGGCATTAAACACACAGAAATGAAAAGTTTTCCTTGAGAATTTTTGATTTAGTGAATTTATAATTTGCTAAGTCACTACGTTCTTGCCTCATACTTAATGTATGAAGTTGGAATTGTATTTTTGTAGTTTGGTCATAGCTACCTGATGAGTAGATCGAACTTTTTGTTTCGAGATTATCACTATCAGTACGAAACCAAACTACCACACAGAAAACTCATGGAAAGGTTTTCATTTTTAGAGTCAATACATTTTGTATTGATATTTCTACTTTTTTGGTAGATATATTATAAATGACTGGTCTCTTCATTTTTCTGATTAACAAGTCGAAAATGTTGTGAATGCCATTATTATTAATATATTGTGTCTATAAATAGCCGAAAGAATCTTATTGATTTAGCATAATCTCAAACTAAATGTTTTTTTTAACAATTCGTCTGATGGCCCTTACGATAGACGAATCTGAGAACCAGTTCTAGTTTTCGGCATTTGTTTCAAGGATTTTCAAGTGAAATCCAAATCCACCAAAACAAAATATCATAGGATGCTGCAAGTAATGTTACAACGGATGAGAATCCGGGATGCGGGTTGGGTGAATCTACTTTAATCCCATTTTCATCATTTCCACTGCATAAACCGAATTCCACTCCATTCACTTATATTTTTCACTTAACATTTCATGGTAAATTAAATTTTGCAACAAATTTGTGTTGGCACTCCCGTTGTTCAACCCCCTTGGAATCAATTTCGTTTTCTCGAATGTTGAAATCAGTGATCAGTGAAATTTGATATCATAAATCTATTAATCTGAAATCGTATACAGAGAATTTTTCCGAAAATGTTTAAACATTTTAAAAAGCAGCATGACGATATCATGACTCTAAAGTTTTGCCTAATGATATCAACTCATACTTCATTTTAATTTGAACAAAAGTACCGATCTTATTTCAAAATCATCTTTTTTGTGAGTTATTAAAGGCAATCATTTTTTATTTAAACTATTATTTTGTCATTTTGTTCACAATTATCCACAAATAATAAATTCTCACGTTAACTTTTCACCAAAAATTAAAAACTACGAACTTTAAATTTTTTGTTTACTATTTTTCACTTTAATTACACGTTTTATAAATAGGTACGACTCACCGACATATTCATAGTTTTATAAAGAAGTGAATTGTTTTAATTTACCTTAATCTCTTACCGAATTTAATTGTAATGTTGTTATTAATGTTTACGGAACAATAATAATTCACTAAATAATACTAGCCAACACCGCATAGGTAGACTGAAAGTGAAATGAGTATGAACCTACAATTATAAAATGAAAGTGGTACAGACTACAAAGATAAAGGAGCAAATTACATATTCTCGATTTCTTGTTTTGTTACATTGTTGTTAAATTGTCGTCGATTAACATACTTGCTAATGATTTCTAATACTTGTATGTAGTATGTTGCAATTAATAAAATTTACATAATACAATTAGATGCATTGTAGTAAAGTAGAATGTAAAAGATTGAGGTCTCAAGAAGATTTTTACTTCAAACAAACTTTAAAATATTGACCTGGCCAGTAGAGTTTTATTAACCCTCAATCCATGAACCAGGGTCTTTATTTATTTTTATTTAATTATACAAGATAAACGCCTGCAAATTCGACTTGAATTTATAACAATACAATGTGAACAGGGTAGAATACAAATTAAAAAATTAGAAAAGAATATTGACACACAATTATTTTCATGTTGGGGCATAATATTGCTTCAATCTACGTTTAAAGCTGTCTTTGCTTAAGTAAAAATCGAACAGATGGTCGATTTTATTAAAACTCTTCGATATCGTGTTTACCGATTCATTGTTCTGTGTTTATTCAGATGAAGGAACTCATGATCTCTTAAATTTCTACTCGGTTCAATAAACCAACACTTTAAAAGCTCTCGTCTATTTGCCAAGGTTGTCATTTGATAGGTTTTGCATCCAGTAGCATATGATGGTAATCTCTTCAGGTTAACGTGATTCGGTAAGTCATGGTCGTAATCCCATCCGTCTTTTCACGTTATATACTTACCGTATAAACTTTTTTTGGACACTCGATTTTTCGGATAGGTTCGTCGTAAAAAGGACACCAGACGTTGACAGCGTATTCAAGTTGAGATCTGACGTATAGTCATAATACAGGATCTTCAGCAGGTCCAATGCTTAATAAAATCAAGCATGAAATTTGCTCTAGCAACGCATTGCTCGATGTGCTTAATAAAGCACATGTTTTCAACGAAAGTAACCCCTAGGTCTTTAATCTCGAATACTTTTTGTAAAAGTATGCCATTTATTTGATATTGTTGTATAACAGGGTTAACTTTCCGATGGAACGATAAACTCTTACACTTGTTGATGTTGAGATTTAGTAGCTTGGACTCACACCATTTCGGTAGATTGTCGATGTCTATTTTCTACTGTTTTAAAGATTTTGAAATCATCTGCAAACATTAATACCTTAGAATGTTGTATTACTTCAGTAACGTCATTGATGAAAATTATGAAGATCCAAGGACCAACAAGAGATCACTGTGGTACCCCTGAAGTAGCTTAAATTAATTCTGATCTTCTGTTACTAAGCTGGTACTAATGCGATTACTCGGTGAAGAGGTGAAGGATCACATCTATAAATCCAAAACTCAGGGCCCCTTTGTTAAATGATGTTTCACAGACGATATAAACCGGGAAGAGCGTTTTTAAAACAAAATTGCGAAATTGAGCTGCTTTCAAAGACATTTTATTTACATTTTTGAAATAAAATGACTGATTCGTAATGCTTGGTGGTTTGGCTATTGTTGTACTCCTCTGATCGTTTTCATCGTGGCCAAAACTACTTTTGTAATTTTTTTCCGAAGGTTGCTCGATATGCAATTAAAAAAAATATATATATATATATTAGGAAAAAAAACTATTGTTTCTTGAATAAGGATGCCTTAAGATAATCCATGACATATTTAAGATTGTTTTATAAATAACACTGGCACACAAAAAAAAAATGTCAAGACCCAGGGGGTAGACCCCCTACCTCTCCGTTTTTGTGGTCGCTGATATGACCATAAAACAAATTTAACTAGCCATTTCCTCGTTATCACCCCCATACACCCTCTTCTGTGAGTCGAGTAGGGTGAGTTTTTCTATGTTTTCTGGACCACTAAAAGCGAAGAAGACTATCAACAATGAATAAGACCCCTCGTTACTCCTACCGTCCCTTTCCATTCCCATACACCGCTTCTGAGAGTGAACCGAACCCAAAAGGTGTTAACTCCCAGAAGGGGAGTGCTGCATATACATGACTAGATTCAATGGTATGTTTATAGCCCAAAATGTCGTGTATGTAGATGCTTTGTCATTTACACCTGCCATTTTCCAGGATGATCATGATGATTCGGTAACTTTAAAACTATAGTGGAAAACTTCTTAGGCTTCTTATTGCCTTTAAGTCCTAATTACAAAAAAGATATAGACACGTAAACTATTGTATTTTCCAGAGAACCTGGGAGACTATAGTGAGGAGCAACGTGAGAGGTTCCACCAAGATCTCAAGGTAATGGAATGCCGCTATCAAGGTAAGTGGGACGTCAGTATGTTGGCGGAATAATGTTGGAATCTGAAGAGAGATGCATCAGAAGAGAAGAGAACCAGTAAGAGAAAGCCCCTCAGAGGGTCCTTCAAGGGCAAAAGAGTCCGATACCATAGGGCTCAATAATTGGGGAAACGGGGCCGGTGAGATAATTTTCAACTTTCCAAGGGTTGTTTGTGTGAAAACCTAACAGTTCGTGAGAAATAAGAGAAGTCACTCGTTGAACAATCGAGAAGGATGATGGAACTTACGGTTCAAAAAGCATCCTGATTCGTGAGAGGAGAAGGGATTTACAGTTGAAAAATATTCCGATTTCGGAAAGGCGAGGGGACTTAAGGTTGAAAAAGTATCTTGAACTACGAGAGACGAGGGGACTCGTTTCAAAAGTTACCCCGAATTACACTCCACTTGACTTTGTTTGAAAATTGCCATTCCAATCCTCATAAGGGCGTTGTATGTGGGTGGCAAAGGGTGCTGAGTGTTGGCGAGCGGGTTGGATTCGTTTTCGGTAGTCTTCTTTGTTTTCAGCAGCCCAGAAAACGTAGGCATACATACCCCACTCGACTTTGTATGAAAATTGACACATCAACCCCATAAATGGGTGTATGGGGTGGTAAAATGACGCTTGGAGGTAACGAGGGGGTTTTATTTATTTTTGGTAGTCTTATTCGTTCTTAGTGGCCCAAAAAACATAGGAATACTCACCCTACTCGACTTTGTATGAAAATTGACATTTTAACTCCCAGAAGAGGGTGTGATTAGAATTTAGAATTTTAGGAATTTTAGAATTTCGGATTCCTTTTACGTGTAGTACACCAAATGACTGCGTGAAAGCTTAGAAGATCACTTTCCTAGGAATTCATTAGTTTTGCGGATAGTGGTGTACGTTGCAATTCAGTTTAGTTTGGTAATTGGGTTATTCTCTAATAACTTTGAAAATGAACTGGAACTGCCCGTTAGTCCGAGATCCAATTGGTTTAGCAAATGTATTCTCTGCAGAATGCATTTTGCTTAGGTGTTAGGAAGCAGTAGCGTCCCCAGCAATTCATTAAGGATCCAACCAAATTGGTATTTCGGTTCAACCAAATTTATGTTGCCTACAAAATCCAGTTTGGTTGGTATGTTGGGTACAGACGATCCAATTTGTTTGGTGCGATTTTGACGTTTGTTTGAAAAACAAAACACTACGTCAACAAATAACAACATTTGTTATTTTTTTCGGCCTCACAATAAGTTTTAATTTTTTTTTTTTGGTTTGCTACCTAAAATATTTCTTTTTCATCACTTTCGAAATTTACGTGAGAGTTGATATTTTGCAAGCAAATTTTTCGGAAAACATTTACAAGCAAGCTGTTCGGTTTTTCGATTAGACTTTGTTTCGCTTGTTCCATTCTCTGGCTAGATGATGAAAGCCTCCGCGATAGAAACTTGGTGGTTTCGAAGTAAAATAGTCATCGAGCCATTTTCGCACGTTTTCAAATTTCGTGAACCGCTATTCTTTTAAATTTGATGACATCGTTCTAAATAAGTAGTACTCAGTAGTACTTCCTGGGTTGATTCAGCTGTATGTGGACAAGCGTTGTCATGCAGCAATATCACCTCCGCCTTCCTTCGCCCGTAAATGTTTTTTTTTCCTCCAGAGCATCACTTAATTTGATCAATTGGGCCTGATATTCAGCTGTAGCAGTTTACAATTAAGCGAAATTAAGCAAATTCATGCAGATGACAACTCTTCGGTTTTTGTTTTCTTCGGTCAGTTTATGAGGAACCCATATATTTTCCTTCCTTTTATCAAAAGACATTCCCCATTGCATGCAATCGAAATGATACTGCTTGGTGAGTAACTCCTAACTAATCTGCAAGTGTTTTTCAGTTTGACACGGGTTTTCATCCAGTAAAACTTTAAGTTCTTCGTCTTCAAATTTTTTTACTGCATCTGGATGTGGAATGACGGCTTGTAAATTACAAAAACTTGACTAAATGGAGGACGATTTCGATGCGCACAAGTATGTTTTATTGCAACCAACTTGAGAGCCGAGTTTCTACTTGCACACGATAGTTGTAATTTCAAGAAAGTAGCTCCAGTCAGCGTGTTAAGATGACATTGTGAAATCTGACAAAATATTATAGCATCACTTGCAAATGACAAGCCGGTACTCAATTAGACCGAATCCAAACTAACCATACACCAACTACACACAATGTTAAAGATGCATATTTAGATTTATTGATGAAATTTATATAACAAGGTTCACAAGAATATTATTGTAAGAATTAATTACATGCAGAAAGTTTTTTACACTTATTGTTGTTATAATTTAATCAATATCTAGCTTACGGAAGGAACCATCAACACCAAACTGTGTTCCTGATACATTTCTACCTCCAATACGTTTCCGTTCATCACAACCGTACTGTTCTTTGTTTATAAGTAACTCAGAATGGGAAATAATTTTCTTCTCCCAATCGTCAATAAGTTTTTGAATTGGACCTGCATCACCACCATATTCCAACGGCAACAATTTTTTAGGCACATGCTTGTATAGAGATTCCATATTACTACCATGTAGCCATAACTGAAAATAAAAGAGGCTTATAGTAAATCAATTAACAATATGTAAATTTATAATCTAACCCGATTCCGTAGCTTCTCGCCCAATAAACCTTTAAACATGTGAAAAATTGCGTCAAATGCAGATGGGGTATGAATATAATGGTATCCTTTTGGCCGCAGTGGTGTGCCATCTTGAAACATAATTGCAATTTTTTTCAATAGTGCCGGATGGCATTGTAAAAACAGAGCCATTGTAACATTCGAAAAATCGAAAATACCCATTTGTCCAGCTATCACCATTTGATCATCTTCCATTAATAAAATTTCAAGGAAAATTCCACACACCACCCCTACATCTTCAAGGCGAATTTTGTTGCCATCTATTACACCAGGACGAAATAAAATAATACGTGGCCCATCGTCACTATTTGTCATTGGCAATGGCAGACAAAATCCCGAACGTATTAAATGCAACTTAGGATCTAGCTGTGGATCACGGTTACCGTAGAACTCGGGGAACATGATACGCACTGTATAGTACATATCTAGTTTCTCTTTGACACGCTCCAAACTGTATTTGCATCCACGCAAAAACATAACGATGAATTGATCGTCCATACGTGATTTTAGGTGTGGTTGAATTTCAAGCCATGTGCGAATTGTTTCGATATCGGTGGCAATACGTTCGGGTACTTCAAATAGTTCGTCACGTGCTACAGCGGCGAGGGCATTTGATATGGGGCGAATATCTAACATTTTTGTTGTCTGAAAATAAAATAAAAAAAATTTTTTGTATCATTAAAAAAAATTATTGAATTGGAATGTTAACGAATAGCAAAACTGCTGGTAAATATTAATATTTTCCGTAGTTATTGATACATATAAGCCATGAAATAGTATTGCTTTAGAATTTTTTTTAAACTAAGGCCCTTTTCCAATTACCGACTTATTTGTTTCCACCGACTTATTCAAATAAGTCTGCTGATGAGGTGACTTATTTTATATTTCATTCTTTCATAAAAAACTTATTTGGTTTCATATAAACTATACAGTTCTGTTACATGTAAACATTAAAATTCTGTCATTCATAATATTTTGTCTTGTCTTTCATACGTAAATTTTAAAATGAAAAGAAAGCAGTATAATACGCGATGTAATGGAGCAATATTTCAACCCCTGATATAAGTAGATAAAAGTAATATTTTAAATTAAAGACATCAACACAGACACAAATTTGTGTCATCATCAGCTGTCAAAATAAGTCAGCAAAATGAATTGGAATGACTTTACAGACTTATTCAAGATGGCGTCAAATAAGTCAATAAGTTTGAAATAAGTCGGTAATTGGAAAAGGGCCTAAGAGTCGAATTGGAATAAGAAAATATTCAAAGAATTTTGTTCTTAATAAGTCTATTGACACATGTGATGAGAGTACTGCCGTCTCGTCTACAAATATTGCCTACAATTACTTGATTGCTTGTAACTATAGTCAAACACATGTTTTTGGGCATGTGTTGTCCCCTATCTTGCGGTTATGTTGTTTAAGCGGGGGAAATCTGCGAGTTTACAGCAACCTCTGTATAGTTGACTGGATCACTACCATTACAGAGCACGCATTTCACCTCGCTTTACGATTTGTACCACTGAATGCATCGGTCTACTTATTGAATTTTTTCCATTATTTGTTTCACTCATCCGAAGCTCAACTAATTGGTCATAACTGGTTGGTCATTTAAATTTCAAGTTCATATACAATAAACTTAGCACTCCAAACAGTAACGACAATAAAAAATTTAGGTGTGGCCAATAAATGCCTATCTTTTACGAATGGGAAGTTTTGAGAAACTTAAAGCCAATTTCTTATTGAATATTTTTTATTTTGATTTTTGATTTTTTGAAACATTTTGTATTCAACCGTTTGTCTCTAAATCTTATAATTGTTGAGATATTTACAAAATAAATTTTCTGGTGCACGGAAGTTGCCACTTCCGGTTGGGCGATTGTCGCTAAAATTCACTGGGCCACCCCAATTTTCAGTTCGATTGGTTAAAACAACTGAACTGCAGGGAAGTACAGACAGGCCGACAGACACCACATCGAAAGCTAATTTTCCGGACTCAGGGGCCTCAAAACGGATAGATCCCCAAAAATCTCAAGGTCGAAAATTTTAATTATTTAAGTTTAGTATGCAACGAAAATCATTTTGCCACGCGAGTCGATTTAAGGATTTGCTTGCCTCTCAGGATACAGATGACCAACATTGCAGGTGAAGTTTTATTTTCTTTCCACCTTTATTCAATGTTGTATTCCAACTTTTTTACAGATGCTAAACGGATGAGGTTTAACCATTTTTTGTTTGTTGAGAAAAGTATTTTACTGTTATTATTGTATGCATTGGATTTGAACTAAAGTTTGTTGGCCTTGGTTCATGATCCTTCCAGGCCTTACACCTATCGCAGTAATAGAGGGATTGTAGTATACGAAGTAATTTTTCCCATATGCTCCCATAAGCGTTTTACTTGGCCGTGTGATTGTTGTCCTCTTACTTGGTGTTGTCGTCTTCAAGTAAACGCGAATCACTATCCCTAGCTTTGGCATTTTTCCTTAATCGACAACTTGTACTATTTTACAATTGGCACACGTCAAGCGCGAATTGCGAATGCGAGTAATCATTTTTTTATGAAATTATGACTTAAAAATACTTATACAAAACTGTTGTCTCTTACAAATAGCCAACAATATTGTATATGATATTGTATATCATAATTACATAAAAATTGTTTAGTCGCATTCGTAATTCGTATGAGCATGGCATCAGTATAGTGCACTTCCTAAAATTGGCTGAAGTTAGTGAATTCAGGAGATCAATATCCTCAAGTGGTGATTGTTAGTATATTTCATTCAATTTGCTTTTAATTTGTCTTGTAAGTAGCTTTCCCATCCGATTCCATTCTAGTTTTCTAAGCTTCTACCGAGACAGCTGGATATAACAAGGTGATCAACAGGGTGTATAAAGAATGTTATTTAGAGAATAGTGTAGGTGTCCTTGATAAAGTTAAATATCAGGCGGAAATAAGAATACGGAAGAATAAAATAGTAACTACAAGCCCAAAACGTTTTAGTTATTATGAAAGTGTAGACTTAAAGAGACTTACAGATGAGTTACTAGAGTCTGAGATTATCAGGCCCAGTGAATCACAGTATACGCGAGTCGAGCAGTTATAGTTAGGGAAAAAGATAATAGTTATCATCTGTGCATCAATTATAAACCGTTAAATAGGATTGAAGAAAGAATTTATTATCCTATGCCGCTAATAGAAGATGTTATCCAAAAACTTAGTGGAAAGAGATATTTTTCTATGTTAGATTTGCGGAATGCGTTTTACCATGTACATAGATTTAAAAGAAGACTCTAAAAAATACACCGCACGGAAAAAAATAAGCGGGTCCTCAGCTAAGAAAACGGACTTTTAATTCAAGAAAATGTACTTTTCTTGATTTAAAAGCTAATTTTCTTATTTCTATCGAGTTTTTCTTCATGTAAGAATTGTGTTTCTTATAATGAAGAAAAACTCGAAAGAAATGAGAAAATTAGGTTTTAAATCAAGAAAAAGTACATTTTCTTGAATTAAAAGTCCGTTTTCTTAGCTGAGGACCCGATTATTTTTTTCCGTGCGCCTTTGTGACGGATCAGGGGCAGTTTGAATTCAATAAATTACCATTTCGCTATAGGTACTCACCGGCCCATTTTGTAAATATTTACAGCTTGTTCAAAAACCTTTAATAAATGATAGTATCATAGTTTTTACTTTTTATAGATGATATTCTCGTCGCGACTGTTCGGAATGTAATTTGCGATAGTCACGGATTGTAACGCTCTAAGGCTGACGTTAAACAAGCGAGACATGAATAGTAAAATAGAACGGTGGGCGTTATTTTTAGAGGAGTTTAATTTTGAGGTGATACATAGAGCAGGTGATATAAGATGAAACATGTATAGACGCATTAAGTAGAACACTAGTTTATTATATGGAATCAGAAGAGAAAGATTTATTTTTAGAAAAAGTATATATGTTAGACAGCTTGAGGACGAAAGTATTCAGAATACAAACACGAACGGTTAACGCGACATATTAACGACTGTATAGTGTCTATATATCCTACAACCCAAACCCTGTAACTAAGGAAGCGTCATTACAATCTGTAGATAAAGGAAATTGCTCATTTGAAACATATCCTATTGATCATTTAGGCTCTCTAGAAAAGACAAAAAAGAAAAATATATACGTGCTACTGGCAGTGGACGCGTCCACTAAATACATTAAACTTTTTACAACCAGAACAACGAACACGGCGGAAGTATGTAAACATTTGTTCACTTACTTTGGTTATCACAGCATACCAAAGCGTATAGCATCTGATAGAATAACGGTATTTACTTCGAAGGAATTTGAAAACTTTGTGAAAGAAAAAGGAATAGATCATGTGAAGATTGCTACGACATCACCTAATTCGAATGGTTAGGTTGAACGTTACAATAGAGTATTAGTTCCGTTATTAGCAAAGTTGACTTATGATAGCGAAGGCCAGTGGGCCCAATTTCTAGGGCAAGCGGAATACATCTTGAATAATATAATAATAATACCTTGAACAAATCAATCAGTGATGTACCGTCTAGAGTATTGTTTGGTATAGTACAACGAAATTCGGGTATGAAGGAAATAGAGGGTAGGTGGTTAGTGGATGAAAGTCGGAATATTACGAAAATTAGGGACAGTGCAAGGAATTCTATGGATCGACAGGTATTATGACGTGAAGGTTCGCAAATCAGCGAAATACGAGAAATGAAGTTTAGTGATGCTGCGAGAAAATTCAAGAGTAGGAGTAAACTACAAACTAAGAACGAAGTTTAAAGGACCTTATAGGGTTTGTAAAATTTTGGACAGGGACCGATATTTGATCAAAGATATCGAAGGGTATCAAGTTTCAGGACGACCGTTTGAAGGTATATTTGATTCGAAGAATATGCGGTTATACACCGGGATCAGTGACCAGTAAAATAAATTAACGAAAAACGAAATAGGCAAGGAATGGTTGGAAGCCGATCTAACAGAATATGATGATGTAGAGTATTTAGACTTAGAATATGAGACAGATTATCTTGTTTAACATACTAAAAATAATTCGTATCCAATGTTTTGTTAAGGTACTACATAGAATTAAGAAATTGAATTATACAAAGAAAACAAAATGTATGAAAAATGTTATTATGTAAGGAATAGGTAGCAAGGTCGCTGAATTAGTCAGGATGGCCGAGCTGTTAGGTTATTGTAAACGTTAAAAATATATTATGGATACATGCATATGAGGCATGTAAATAGAGTGATTGAGAAGAAGAAAAAACAGAGGAAGTTGACAATTAAAAGAAAATCAGTAATCAACAACGGAAACATATTATTAATAAAAGCTCTCACAATACGATCAATTGCTTTACGATAAATTACTCGACTCCCATTAAAATGAATTTGGCATATAGTAGATGTTCTTTGTAATTATTATTATCATATCTTCATGTGTTACGTAATGTGTATAAATTTAATTAAATTGAATACCCGTAAGTGAACATTTTCTGTGTGTTGCCCTGTTATTAAATCAATAATAATAAAATAAAATATTTTGGACTATCGATCGAGTGGTGAGATCATGCGGACAAGACGGTTTTTTTTTTCAACACTAGCTGTGACTGATGGCGATATAGATAAATGAAGCAAAACCACTGGTATTTAAAGTATATAATAAATGTTTTCGTCATTATTTGTTAAGTTATCACTGAGATTTAACATTGGTTTGTTACTAAATCTGGTTTTTAATGAACCACCAAAAACGTTTTATCCACATTAGACGCATATTTTATAATTTTGTATACAATTATCACTTGTTTAGATACACTTTGTTGAAACGTTCTCACAACAATGCAAACAGTAAGAAAAACGATTTTGACAGATTTGGTTTTTGAATCATTACAAACTTTTATTCTAACTATTTCATCAACTATGAACATTCACTGTTTAATAAATTATGAAGCACACTTAGCACCACAATATTATGTTAATTTTTTAATTTACCTGGTTTAATACAAATGAATATTTTTTGATCTTATTAATCCAATTTAATTTTAATATTTAGGATAAATGAAGGGTAGGCCACAATATTTTTTCACTAAGCCTATATTATGTCGACTCATAAACTGAAAGTGAACTGAATATTTAAAAAATAAATTGGCAGACCATAAAGATGATAGTGCAAAATGCGGTAGGCTCATTTTATTGTTTTGTTACTTTTTTTATATTGGTTTACCAAATTTTTAAATAAAAACGTCAAGTCGTATAACGTAACAAACCACATTAACAACCTTGACAAAGATATATTGTCTCAATTTTTGTGTATTCATTGTTAGATGAAGATTTGAAATAATACGGAAAGACCTTGTTTTGATTTTACACAGATTTTTATTTTTAGGAATTACCTGTATGTCTTTGCTTACAATTAAGAATAAAGTAAAATTTTTAAAAGAGAATTAAGAATAAAGTAAATAAATCAAACAAAAGAAAAAAAAAACGATCTCGCCAGAAGATCATCGATCGATGATATTTTCATTATTTAATTAGCAAAGTGCTGTTTGAATTAAATGGAAAGGTTAATTAAAATGTAAAGTGTGGATCAATAAAATATTTTAATTGTGGAAATTTAAAATTAATTAATAAAATTTTTGGCTTGTATCACTTTACTCAATACGAACTTAAATTATATTTATTGTGACGACAAAATATGCGCCGACATTGCACGGTGTAGACGGTTTTATAGTAAACTACATATACACACAAAAAAATAAATGGTTACCAGAACACCGAATCGGTGTTATATAGTGTCCCACCTTTACGAATCCGGTGCTTTAATTCGTTCCATAGATGTTGTTTCGGATTTATTTCCGATGATTGGGGTGGTCATCGGATCTCGATTTATCAATGAAATACCTTTATCATTTTCATTGATAAACCGAAAATAATTTTTGTATTGAATGAACAAAATTTTTGCGTGAAAAAATTAAAATCTCTTGGGATAAAGGTGGTAGTAAGTAACTTCTAACGATTATATATCAGCCAATGTTTGACAAAAATACTTTTACCATTCACCATTTTGACGGGAATTACGTCAGCTTTCTATTTTATAAACCAATGCCTATACCGAGTCCCACTCAGAAAAAAGTGCTACACCAAAACTTAAAAAAAAAACAAAAAATTGAAATTTTTCGGTTTTTTGTCTTATTTTGTTTAAAACAAAAGTTTTTTGACTTTTTAAAGTACCATTTCGGTAGGAAATTTGATTTTCTACAAAATATCGTATGACGTGTACCTACTAAAAATGCATAGTTTTTGAGTTATGGTTAAAAAACTATAAGGTGTCCAAATTTACTCAAATTTACTCAGTCCTCAAAAGTCCAAGCCTAAATTTAATAGCACTTTGTGGATTTATAATTGTTCGGGTACCATCCAACATATGAAACAATAAAATAGCTTTAAAGAATTAGTTCCTTTTACCCGTGTTTTTTTCGACATTGACAATAGCCTAGTAATTACAAAAGAAAATACGTGGTACGCGTTTATAATGCGCCTAAATGTATGCGAACACTACTATAAATTATTTAAAAACTTTTATAATATTATGATTTGTAGTAAGCCATGAGAATTTTTCTGTAAAATTTTTTTTTCCTCTCATAAATTCATAGCATGCTATGTTTGAAACAATATAACAATAAAATTAAATACATTTTCTCGATCTGATCGTACCTTAGTAATAAAATATTGGACTAGAGCGGCTGATGTCTGGGGTTCGATAGTGCTCGCGCTAGAAGGTACCGCTGTAGTCAAGTTATTAACAAATCCTATTATTATGGACCGAAATGACTCATATTCACAATATATGTTGATTTACTGCCGAAAAAGAATATCACAAAATATGGACCCGATAGGTGGCGCTATAATCGAGTTATTAAAGAATTTAGTTTTTATAATCCGAAATGATCCATATTTACACAACATGTTCGCGTGGTCTAAAAAAGTGTTTTTGCTGCCGTCAAATAGATACTATAGGCACTATTTTTTGGTTGTATTCAATTTTGACATATGAACATCATTTCTCTTTCAATTTCGACATACAAGCATCATTTGACTGTGATATTGCGTTTATCAACTCAATATTTTGATTTTATTGCTAAAAAAGAAATTTTAAGTAGAAATAATTTATTGCTAACTTAACAGCTTCAATTTGGCCAATTTTATACCTTGTCCCTTATCGATTAAATCAATTAACGCGAAAGCTCGAGATAATTCGAGCATATGATGCTTGCAGAAATGTGCACTCGAGATCCTATTTTAAAAATTCAAAAAAAAAATTATTTATCAGGAGTACAAATTGAAAATGCGGGATTTTTTTCTATTTTTGAACGTTTATTCTGAAAAAATGGTAACAAATGAATTATTCAAAGTATTGTCCATCGCTAGCCACAACTTTTTCCCATCTTTCTGGCAATTTACGGATACCGTCGCGAAAAAATTCGGCCGGCTTGGCTGCTATCCAGTCATCGACCCATTTTTGGGCTTCTTCGTAAGAATGGAAGCGCTGGTCAGCTAGGCCATGTGTCATCGATCGGAAAAGGTGGTAATCGGAAGGAGCAATGTCTGGGCTATACGGCGGGTGGGGTAAGACTTCCCATTTCAGCGTTTGTAGGTATGTTTTGACCGGCGCTGCAACATGTGGCCGAGCGTTGTCATGTTGCAAAATTACTTTGTCGTGTCTTTGCTCGTATTGTGGCCGTTTTTCTTTGAGTGCGCGGCTCAAACGCATCAATTGAGTTCGGTATAGTGCTCCTGTGATGGTTTCGTTCGATTTCAATAGCTCATAATACTCCACACCCAGCTGGTCCCACCAAATACAGAGCATGAGCTTGGCGCCGTGAATATTTGGTTTGGCCGTCGATGATGATGCATGGCCGGGGTAACCATATGATTTTTTGCGCTTCGGGTTATCGTAACGGATCCACTTTTCATCACCAGTGACAATGCGATGCAAAAAACCCTTCCGTTTTTGCCGTTCGAGCAGCAGTTCGCATGCAAAAAAACGGCGCTCGACGTCTCTCGGCTTCAGCTCATACGGCACCCAATGTCCTTGCTTTTGGATCATTCCGAGGGCTTTTATACGATGGGAAATGGCTTGTTGTGTCACTCCCAATGAATCTGCGAGCTCTTGTTGAGTTTGACACGAGTCTTCATTGAGTATTGCCTCCAATTCAGCATTCTCAAACTTTTTCACTTGGCCCGGCCGCTCTTTGTCCTCAACGTCAAAATCACCACTTCTAAACCGCACAAACCATCTCTCGCACGTTGAAACCGATGGAACATGACTCGGATAAGTCTCGGAGACCAATCGATGTGCTTCAGCAGCACTTTTCTTCAAATTAAAGAAGTAAATTAAAACTTCCCGCAAATGCTGTTTTGTTGGCACGAAACTCGACATATTGAGAGCTCAAAAAAACTATGAATTTGACACTGCGACAAATTGACACATACTGAAAATTAAAGCTATAAGACGTAGCTTTGACATGAACATAGTCACAGTACTGCCTGATGCGTATAGCGTTAGTAACGCCATCTGTTATCAATCCCGCATTTTCAATTTATACCCCTGATAATTTAGAGCTTTTTTGGCCCGATTCTGCCTTTTAAAATTTTACGTTTTGTTAGTTTTGGTTTTTCAATACAAAAAAAATTATTTTGCCTTGACGTTTTTTTTTTCAAAAAATTATTCGTTAAGGGGTTAATATAAGATAAGTTAATTTTTTGTGGGCAATCTAATTTTTTCAAAACTGCGGGCTCTACTTGTTACTGTAAACTTATTTTTGAGTTTTTAATAAAAATTCCTATAGCCATGGTGGTGAAAATGCCCTTTGGTAATCTAACCAGTTACCCAATATAATATTTTTACTCAATTTTGACCTTTTTTTAACTTAACTAAATTTCCTTATTATCTATTTCTGAGTTTATTATTCTTGTCGCAATATTGAGCAGGCATCTGGTTTTTTTCAAAATCGGCACAAAACATTCTAAAGTAGAGGTTTAAACGGAAATATTGGTGCGATTTTTTAGCAATAAATAATCAAAATATTGAGTTGATGAAAATGCAATAACACAGATAAATGATGCTTGTATGTCGAAATCCAAAAAGAAATGATGTTCATATGTCAAAATTGAGGTCTACCAAAAAATAGTGCCATCTATTGGATGGCAGCATCTACTAAAACACTTTTGTAGACCACGAAAATTGTGTAAATATGGATAATTTCGGTTTATAAACATAAAATTCTTTAATAACTCGACCACAGCGCAACCTATCAGGCCCAAATTTAGTAATTTTCTTTTTTGGCACTAAACCAACATATATTGTGAATATAATAATATAATTTTTTAATAACTTGGATACAGCGTCATCTATTGGATAATAGCATAGCTAGGAACCATCGCCTCGACAAAACAAATATATGGTGTGAATATGACCTCAATCGGTTAAGTCGTTCAGAAGTTACACGATTACTAAGAGACGAATCAACGATTATATAGATTATAGCCACCATATTGAGCCGCCATCTTGTATTTTTTTTTTTTTTCAAAAACGGAACTCGGCATTCGAAAGTATGTAGACGTTTCAACGAAAATATTAGTGCCCTTAAAAAATGTTTGGTTTCTTTAAATTTTGATCACGTTCTTTTACTGCAGTTATCTCATATGGACCAAGGAACTTTGGATATACATATTTTGTTTCCACTGAATTGTATTCTTTTAATTACTACCCAATCCCCGTTATGGTATAAGGGTGCCCTGCACCTTCTGTGGGGTCTTCGGGACACCTCATTTTCACACCCGTTAATAATTGAAAATGACTTGCTCCGATACTTCTTTGGTAAGAATTATTTAAGTACCTCTGGAACTTATCGATATACCTGTACCACTCTTCTGGATTCGATATTGCCAATTTGGTTAGCGCTGGTATAATGATCCGGTTAATGCGCACGACTCGACCATTCCCTTACGGCATTCCCGCCGTTATCGAAAAGTGCTTGATCGTCAATTATACAGAAGATGTATTTATATTGCTTCTTCGTGGCAACCAAGCTACCCAGATGATCCACGTGATATGTATTTAAGGGAACATCACCTTTGGGGATTGGATTCAGCAGTTCATCTTGTTTGCCCATTTTCCTTTCTGCTAGAATGCACGGGATACAATTTTTAATACACACTTGGATCATCGCTCGCAATTTGGTGATAAAAAAATTGCCTCTTGACTAGCTCCTCCGTTTTCTTAATAGAAAAATGTCCTTGCTCATGATACGTTTGGATAATCTCTGCTCGCATTTTCCTTGGGACAACATCAATGAACAAAAATTGATTTAAATAAAATACCATTAATCGTTATATAATCGTTATATGGGCCAGATTTTAACAGCTTCAGTATCGCTTTTATATGTTCATCATCTTTCTATGCCGTCTTTATTCGTGCTGTACTGCTGTAACTGTTTCTTCAATTGTTAAGACCATGGGGTTTCTGCTTAATGCATCAACATGTTGCATGCGATTTGACGGACGGTGTTCTAATTTATAATCAAACTCCTACAACTGCAGGGCACAACCTGCAATTCGAGAAGTCAACTCTTTCTTCTCCGTCGTGTATTTAAATGAAGCGCATTCTGTGACGATAATAACTTTCAAGCCCAAGAGATACACTCGAAATTTTTTTAGTGTCCTTACAATCGCCAGAACCTCCAATTCGTAGCTGTTATACCGCTCTTTAAAGTGTTTGGCTCTGGGAACTTCAATATTGCCTGTTTCTTATTCCTCGACGGGTGAATGCATCCACTTTCAATCTCATAGCCGAGATATTCAATGCGCTTTGATAAGAATTGACACTTCGACCAATTTAACCAAATTCAACACCGTTTAAAGTCGAGTGATTGCTTCTTCCTCATTTTTAGCTGGCATCACTTAGTCATCCATGAACCGCTGAAAGATAACTGGAGAATTAGACAAACCAAATGGTACACAAACAAACTCGTAGTGACCCATTGGCGTGATGAATGCTGTGTACTTTATGGAGCCCTTTTCCACTCACACATGGAAAAACCCATTTTGGAGATCTAAACTTGAAAATATTTTAGTATCTTGGAGCTGATCAATTTGATCTTCCATTAAATTCATCGGAAATCGGTCTTTAATAATTTTTCCATTGATCCTCCTGTAATCAATACAGAGCCGCTTAGAACCGTCCTTTTTATTTGCCAATACTATTTGACTCGCGAACTCTGAAGTACTGTGCCTTATTATGCCTTCATCTAACCATTCCCGTACTTCTTTGTCAATATCTTGCACCAATGGTGAAAGGCGTCGATGCTTTTGGAAAATTAGTTTCTCGTCAGTCAAAACGATTTTCATTTTGATATCATCCTCCAACTGCAATCATTGTGGAGTCTAGTTAACAATTATATCTTTAATCTGCTCAGCGTGACTCTTGTTTTGAATGTGATTCAAATTGAGGTACAAACTGCTATGCTCAACCACCATATAAAACTGTTCCGGTACAAATCGTTTCATAGTAATGCTATTTGGGATTAAGATTGTTACCGTTTGATTCAAAAGCTTCTTATCAATGATAACCTCGCATGGAAAAACCTCATCTGAAACGACATGGAAGACAGTATTATATATTTCTCCGTCAATTATGATATCCGTATGGAATAATCCGAGTGTCGAAATATGTTTAGAACCCGCTCCTTTAAACTTAGTTATTTGTTGTATAAGATCTGATTCCCCAATATACAGATATTTTCTCATTATCATTAAGTTAAGATCACTACCCGTATCCACCAAACCGTGAACATCTACACCTCGCACACTAAATTTTTTAACATCCTTTCCATGGGTGGTTTGTTCCTCCTGAATCAACATCACCTTTCTAACCGCAGTCTCTGTCTTTTTGGGGCATTTGAGAGATATGCCCGAATTCATTGAAATTGTAGCATTGAGGGCCTTTTTCCTTATTTGGACTCTTAACTTTTTCTGGCTATTTCACTGTGTGAAATTGGATATTAATTTCTCCTGAAATTGTGCCATCGTCTTTGCACCGTATAGTACCCCCCCCCCCCCCCCACCCCAGAAAAACCCTTTTACCGATATATTTTATTTTTTTATTTAAAAAAAACTGGTAAAGCGCTTAAGCAACCATATTTATCGTATCTTATTTTTCTGGTGCTGGTGAAGTCGTTAGTGCATGACACACTCACTTATTTTAGCAAAAATCCAAAACAAACTAAATCCCGAGTCAAACGGTTGTTCACCTTTTATTAACTTCTTATTTTCGTCGGGTTTGGTTGTCTATAACGACGTCTCCCTCTATCCCCTCGTTGCATCTCCAAGCATCACTTTTCATCTGGTGTTTCCAGATGTGATAATTTATTGATTATTAAAAAACCTCACAACAGCAGGTAATGCAACATGTATGGAATCAGGAAATTGAATGTTTTAGGGCTGGAAACTCGGGTGTCTATGGGAAACTTTGTTTTGTGATAGTTTATACATTTGTAACAAGCCTGCCACGAAACATCAGGTTACAAGATTTACGTGGATCAGCTCTGATTTGTGTTAGAACTCGCTGTCCTTCGCCTTCATTGAGTTGATGTGGTCTTCCCGATCGTTATTTTGATGCTACAGACAAACTTATTTCGTAATTTCTAATGATTGCTTGTACCATACACTCACTATTCTTAATAATTTTAGATATTTCATTTAAGGATTTTCCTTCCATCTTCAAGGTGATCTTCAACAAACTCAAATCCTTACACACTTCCTTTCGTTTATCTAACATTTCCAAAAATTACTTCATGCACATGGAAATAAAGGACGATCAACTGCCAAAATAATAGTAAATGTGTTATTTTGCAAAATATTCGGTAAACGACAGGTAGAATCTGAATTAATGTACACTAAACCAAATAAAAAGAAGAGTATGTAGATTTTTGCAACACCAAAATAATCACTAATCACAATTTTTCGTGCTTCCCGTCAAAACGCATTATCCATAACTAGTGAAAGTTTCCATCTTTATTAGTAAATGTTGTTTTGGAGTTCAATCTGTTCCAGGAAATTGTTTTAAAAATGCTGATGGGAGTTCTGTAAGAAGAGTTTCTAGCTTGTTTACTAACTTGTCATTGTAAACATAGGGGAAACAACTATTTTGGTTATTTGGATAAGTAATAAATCTGACACTGAATTTTGCCAAAATATCAGAAAATGCATTATCAATCAATACTTCTTATACTTTCTGCCGTAGGCACTTGGCGAAACACACTTAATACACACATTTTTAAAATTTTTTAAAAACACTTGTTAAATATTTCGCAAAATTACAAAAGGTTTAAAAAATCACTCGATCGATTTCGGCTTATTAGGCCATCATCAGGAGTATCTACTAAACTGTTTTACAGTTTAGTAGATACTCCTGATGATGGCCTAATAAGCCGAAATCGATCGAGTGATTTTTTAAACCTTTTGTAATTTTGCGAAATATTTAACAAGTGTTTTTAAAAAATTTTAAAAATGTGTGTATTATCAATCAAGTTACAAATTAAAAATGGCAAATATCTTAGCAAACATCACATCTGCTAAGCTGCTTGTCTTAAATTTTTTGTTTTAGTCTCTAAGTTAATAAGAGATAGAATATTTGATCTTGTTTATATTATTATTTAGATCATGTATATTTCTCTATATTATGCATACAAAATGCATTTTGTAAAGGCGGCAAAAGTAGTTGGATCTAAATGATTCACTTAGCAGGGTTAGCAGAGAGACTGTTACGACTGAGAGAAAAAATTTATCCTTTAATGTTATATAAAGTATCATTACGAATAATGTCAATACCATCGGATTCCAGAATTTTAATATCTGCAAACTTTGGTGCTAAAAATGGCTGATAACCTAAATAGCTCATTAACATGTGTGTAGTTGCATATAGAGACTAAGTGAATATTCTGTAGTTGTGTAGTGATAAGATCTCCTAAATTTAAAATGGTTGCCTGTTTTTGATTTACAACCTCAAACTGATCAAAATATAGTGCCAAATGGAAACATGAAAGTTCTGATGAAAACAACCTATTTGAATATAAATGATGTGACAAATTTTAACTTTCTAATATTTTATTAACAAAATTTGAATTTTGTGATAAATAAGGTAAGGTGTCAACTGTCAAAAATAGCTATATCGTAACTGATCCCTATCAAGTATAATATAATATTAGAACCAATGAATGTACTGTAACGCTTGTTGTTATTTAATCGATATCTAGTTTACGGAATGAACCATCAACCCCAAACTGTTTTCCGTGGGCACGTTGACCTCCAATGCGTTTTCGTTCATCACAACCGTACTGCTCCTCGTTCCTAAGTAACTCCGAATAAGAAATAATTTTCTTCTCCCACACATCAATAAGTTTTTGAATTGGGCCAGCATCACCACCATATTCCAAAGGCAACAATTTTTTAGGCACATGCTTGTATAGAGATTCCATATTGTGACCGTGTAAACATATCTGAAATTAAACGAGTACTTATAGTAAATAGGAATTCACTTAGATGTACATTTTATAATCTAACCCGATTCCTTATCTTCTCGTTAAGGAATACTTTCGCAATGTTAAAAATGGCGTCAAAAGCAGATGGGGTATGAATATAATGGTAACCTTTTGGCCGCACTGGTCCAAATTCTTGAAACGACATTACAATTTTTTTAAGCATAGCTGGATGGCATTGTGAAAATAGAGCCATTGAAATATTCGAAAAATCCACAACACCAATTTGTCCAGCTATCACCATTTGATCATCTTCCATCAATAAAATTTCAGTAAATATTGCAGAAACCATTATAATATCTTCAACTCGTACTTCGTTGCCATCAATTATACCCGGACGCAACAAAATAATACGTGGCCCATTGTCGCCATTTGTCATTGGCAATGGCAGACAAAATCCCGAACGTATTAAATGCAAATTAGTCTCTAACTGTGGATTACGGTTTCCGAAGAATTCAGGGTATATGTTACGCATTGTATAGAACATATCTAGTTTCTCTTTGACGCGCTCCAAACTGTATTTACATCCACGCAAAAACATGACGATAAATTGATCGTCCATGCGTGATTTTAGGTGCGGTTGAATTTCGAGCCATGTGCGAATTGTTTCGATGTCAGTGGCAATACGTTCGGGTACTTCAAATAGTTCGTCACTCGCTACAACGGCAAGGGCATTTGATATGGGGCGAATAGCTGGCATTTTTTGTATCTGGAAATAAAATAGAAAGATTGATACAGTAAAATAATTGTTAGATATTAATAAGCCATATAAAATCTCAGAGGTTATCAGAGGTTAAGGTCTGCCGCAAATTAGTTTATAATAATAGTTCGTTTTTTCTTGGTAAAATGTAAAAATATGAGAAATTACATACACGTGTTATATTCATGTTGCCATTTAGCTATCATATGTTGGTATTTGGGATTGCAATATATGGGAAATCATCAGGTCTGCCCTTCAAGCTGCTATAGAATTCCAAGTATAAAATGATCAACCAATTTGAAATAGCATCTTTGTTAGTTTGATAAGTAGTTTGGAAAAATCTGACTATGTTCTGCAAAAACTAGAAATTATGTTGTATACAAATTAAATTTATCGAAATAATATTTTGGACTATTCATGGTGAGATCATGCGAACAAACCGGTTGTCTTTTTCTTCTAGAATTGCAACAACCACGAATATTTAAGATAGTAAACGTTTTAGTTATTATCACTGGTGTTTAATATTTAATTGTCTGGTTTATTACCAAAAATGTTTTTTTATTAGAAATTGCATTCACATTTAATCTGATATTTTATAATTTTGTTCACAATTATATAATTAACATTCAATGTTTAAAAAAAGTCAGCACTGTGTTAATTTTTTCAAAATTTACCTGGATTGTTCGAATGGTTTAGTACAATATAATAGTTTTCGATGTCTTTTCCAATTTAATTTGAATATATAATACGGTTATGACACAATATCTATTCACTAAACATCGACTCGTAGACTGAAAGTGAAGTGAATATTAAAAATTAAATTGGCTGACCACAAAGATGTTGAAGAGATACTCGATATATCTTTTGTTACTTTATCTAAATTTTTTTTTTACGTTTACCCAAAATTTTTAAATATTGACGTCAAGGTGCGTATGCGTAATGCCATCTTACTTGGTAAACCAGATTTATCGCCTCGACAATGATAAATTGTTTCCTATTTTGTTTATTCATTGTTAGATGGAAATTTTAAAAATACGCGACCTTGTTTTTATTTTATAATGTACAGATTTTTTTTTTGGCGTACCTGTATTTGCAAATATAACTATATAAGAGTATTGTAAAATGTTTAAAAGATAATTTTGAAGAAGTAAATAAATCAAACAAAACCATAAAGATCTTGCCGGAAATTTATCGAGTCACGATGTACAGTCGCCCCGGTGGCGCAGTGGTTAGCGTGCTTGCTTTAAGCTCCGGAGGTGCCGGGTTCGATTCCCGGTGGGTGATGAAAAAATCACGGCTGATTAATGTAATCACTCATTATCCGTTAAAAAGTAATTACGAAACTTCATTATGAAGCGGCCAAATCCCTCTATGAGATGTAGCACAAGTGGAAAAAAAAATTATACAACAGCCATTCTCTTACAATTTCAGCCATGTGCTTGGAATCATTATCTTGATAGAAATGAAAAGTGTCTATAATACACAGTTTATCAGGACTCTGTTTTAAATCTTCTTTTAATATATTTAAATATTGGTATTTGTCCATGTTTCCGGCAATAACATGAAATTTCCGAACTCCAGCCACCGAACACGCACCCCAAACCATCACATGTCCGCCATCATATTTAACTGTGGGACACAAACAGTGTGGATTTACGTGATGGGTGAGCGATTGACGTTCGAAGAGGATAGACGTGTTTTTGTTGTCCTCTTCGAATATTTAATTAATTTATTTGTTTATTTAATTGATAAAATGTTTTTTTTTGGCTAAAAATGTATTAAATTTAATTTAATTTTAGTTTTATTTGGTTTATTAGTGTTGTGTAATTAGTGAAGTGAAATTAAATATGGAAAAATACAATCCATCGGGATGCATGTATCAGGCAATATTTTAAATTTATAGTGAAAGAAATCAAATTTTTTGATTCCGCATTAATGAATTTTGTATTTGTGTAATTGTGCATAAAATTTTAATACAAAATATCCGATACATATTTAGATTGAATTAAAATTAAAATTGACGCATTTTAATATATGCAGTTAATTTTCATTTCTTATTTTATTTTTACGCATAATTGCACACATTTTTGTATTTTATTTTGTGTATAATCGACACAAATATATTCCTGAATATTGATACATAGAACTGGAATATTTGCATGATTTTTTTGTACATACATTGTATTAATCTATACACAAATATTTGGATGTTGTTACCTATATGTGTATTGTGTTTATGTATTATAAAGAAAACGCGTATACATCGATAAGTCACTGGCTACGAACATGGAAGATTTTATGAGAACATCTATTTTCTTTATGTGCGTTGGTATGGCTTTAGTATTATAATACGATTTTATTATTGTTATTTGGCGTTGTTTTCACTCTCTGTATTCTGTGTATTCATGTGACAACTATGGTGCTCTTTGTTTACCATGTACTACACAACGCAAAATTTTCATGTATTCGATTCAAATGAGATTCTTATACTTTGTATAATTGAGTTAGTTTGAGTCGATTCGGAAACTAACATATGTATGCATTACATATAAATTTATTAAGTTTACTACGGGATATTATAATTAAAAGATTATGATTTTAGAAATGAAATACTAGTATAGAAATTTAATTTTGGGGTTGAATTGAGTTTGGTTTTGTAACACTTTATAACGTATTCCTTTATTTATGCAGGCCAAGTTTTGAGCAAAGTAATGTAAATAACAGTAAATTAGGTTGCAGTTATCACATACAAACATCATTATTTCTTATATGGTACAACGTTAAATTTTTAATTTCCTTGATGATGATGATTATGATGTCGAATTTATTTATGTATGTACTGTATACTCTTAGCAGTTTTAACTGTTGAGTAGTACTTCACTGAGTTTTGCAAGTTTTTTCGTTTGCATCTTTAAGGGATATGTTTGAGAGTTCAAATGGAAATGAATGGTAGTTTGAGCTTAAATGTAGTTTTGAGATGTGTAAATGACAAATATGGCGATATATTTTAGAATAGTAGGTGATATACATTTTATTTAATTGTTAGGTTATCTCCGAGGTACAGGAGGGTTCAAGAGCTTAAATAATTCGTGCACTTAATTTTTAATGCATAAGTTAGAGAAGTATCATAAATAATTCATTTAGAATAGGATTTTCAGAAATAGCCGCATTTCTTGACGTTTGATCTGACCCGGATCAGATCATGTCTCATGAAACGACACCAAAATGCGTAAAACAAACAAACATCAAATTTCTATTTTCTGTCTCGTTTTGTTTTGAATCTTCCTCTTCATACTCGTACTGTATATGTATTTATATTATTCTTTGTCGCTTTACTAAATACTGCTCAACTACATTTTAATAGCTGAACTAATTTTTAGATCTCCATTTGTGATCCAAAATGAATGTTGGATCTTGTGTTGTTGTTGCTTCACATATAAATTTTGATCTGATCCGGATCACTATGCGTCAAGAAATGCAGCTAATATTAGAGAATCTCCACCATATTTCGAAGTTTCGTTGCGCTCAGTGTTGGGTTATTCCTAGATTTGTTCACCATCCAACGTTCATCACGATCAGAAAACAACTTTTTGGAGCTTATTTTTGTCTTATTAAAAATTCTTTTTGCTAACAATTCTCGCGATTAGCTTTGCTAACAATTCTCGCGATTTCTCTCTGACTTTTTCCATTTTTATAATGCGCAATAACTAATTTTCGCACTCAATTGACGTGTGAGGTCCCATTTTGCACAACTAAACTTGTAAATTAAAATTTGTCTCTTTTTGTTCATTTCTTAATTGTAGTTGCTATTGCTATTAAATTCACAATAATAGAAAATTTTTCATTTGGATCTTCAATAGATTTGAGAGTCATCATCGATCAAATCAATTATTTTTCTATTCATATCCAATGTTTATGCATTTGACAATGATTCTATTTGAAAGTTCTTGCATTGACATTTACTGCAAATCGCCAAAATTTGTCTCAATCTAGTTTTCAGTTGACATCATTTCTGTGGATATTTCAACAATATGCTGCTGATCCTATTTTGCGAAGCCAATCATTGTGCTCATTTTGACTCTCACTCCGCATGTTTGTTGAAAGAGTTAGCTATTTAATATCATTCCAAAGTGGACTTGATTTAATGCAGCATTATATGATGTCTGTACTTGTGCCCCTGGGAACGATTGGAAGCGTGTGACGAAAATCACAACGTATAATAACGTAATCCGTTGTTTGGCAACATTGTGATTTTATCAATTAAAATTAGAGAAACATTTCGTAAATTATCTGCCCCAGGTGAATTAAGTCGCATTTAGAGTGAAGTATCAAGCAGTGGAACTGGAAGTTTAAAACCGCTGTGGACTGTCCTTCCACCCTTGAGTAATGTTGATGCAATTTCTCCACCACCTCAAATGCATGCTAAAAGTGTTTCGTAGAGATAAGTTTTTTCAGAGCCACCTAAAAGTGCAAAAAACACTGTATTTTGACGTATTTGAGGTTATCTAGCACCGCGAATTTTTTTTTTCTTCAAAAATTCATGTGTGGGATCTTATAGTACAAGTCTTCTTCTTTCAAATGCCTTTAAGTTTGCTCAAATATGTCTTTTTCCGCCGAGATATCGCATTTTCATAATTGCATGTTCGTGAATTTGTCGGTATACTGTATAATACACTACCTATTATACCTACGGTATATATGCACTTTTAGGTTAGAATATCTCAAAATCCTGACGTGATAGAGCAATTCTGAGCCCGGATTCGGATCCAGCGTGAAAAATTACTTCGGAAACAACTATTCATTGGCCAGGGGCAAAATTTTGCAGGGTAGTGTAATCGAAATATTCACCATTACTATCTATGGTCTTTTGCCATTTATAGGATACATGATGAAAGCCTTCAGCTGCGGCAGTTTGTCCAGGTTCCAGAAACTCGTAGTAACACTTTCTTGGCGTTGATTACTGGTCTGGACCAACACATTATTTTCTGCATTTAGGATTATCCTACAAAATCCGTCATCACTCGTAATGATTTTATACAATTTTTTTTTCTTTTGTACTGAAATTAAGCAAATTCATGCAGATGTCAACTCTTCGGTTTTTGTCTTCTTCGGTCAGTCTATGAGAAACCATTTTCCTTCCATCTATCAAAAGACATTCTACATTGCATGCAATCGAAGTGATATTGCTTGGTGAGTAACTGCAAGTTCTTTTTGAGTTTGACACGGGTTTTCGTCCAGTAAAACTTTAAGTTCAACGTCTTCAAATTTTGTTACGAAATCTTGTAAACCACTTTTTCACTGTTGAATGACTCACAGAATGTTCCCCTAAAATCAAATTAATCAGTTCCATAACTTGAGCAGCATTTTTTTTTCATTTGGAAACAGAAGAGAATGCAATGGCTTGCAATGTTGCATGACAACATCCATATCTCTTAAAATTGATGCACGCTTACTAAATGGAGGGCGATTTCGATGCGCACAAGTATGTTCTATTGCAACCAACTTCAGAGCCGAATTTTTACTTGCACACAATAGTTGTAATTTCAAGAAAGTAGCTCCAATCAGCATGTTAATATGGCATTGTGAAATCTGACAAAAAATATTATAGCATCGCTTGTAAATGACAAGGCGGTACTCAATTAGACCGAATCAAAACTAAATAAACACCCAAAAGTTTAAAGATACATATTTAGATTTATTGATGAAATTTATATAACAACGTTCACAAGAATATTACTGTATAAATTAATTACATGCAGAAAGTTTTTTTACACTTATTGCTGTTATAATTTAATCAATATCTAACTTACGGAAGGAACCATCAACACCAAACTGTGTTCCTGATACATTTCTACCTCCAATACGTTTCCGTTCATCACAACCGTACTGTTCCTTGTTTATAAGTAACTCAGAATGAGAAATAATTTTCTTCTCCCAATCGTCAATAAGTTTTTGAATTGGACCTGCATCACCACCATATTCCAAGGGCAACAATTTTTTAGGCACATGCTTGTATAGAGATTCCATATTACTACCATGTAGCCATAACTGAAAATTAAAGGGGCTTTTAGTAAATCAATTAACAATATGTAAATTTATCATCTAACCCGATTTCGTAGCTTCTCGCCCAATAAACCATTAAACATGTGAAAAATGGCGTCAAATGCAGATGGGGTATTAATAGTATGGTAACCTTTTGGCCGTAGTGGTGCGCCATATTGAAATGAAAATGCAATTTTTTTTAATAGTGCCGGATGACACTGTAAAAGCAGAGCCATTGAAACATTCGAAAAATCGATAATACCAATTTGTCCAGCTATCACCATTTGATCATCTTCCATTAATAAAATTTCAAGGATCATTGCACATACCACCCCTATATCTTCAAGGCGAATTTTGTTGCCATCTATTACACTCGAACGAAATAAAATAATACGTGGCCCATCCTCACCATTTGTCATCGGTAATGGCAGACAAAATCCTGAACGTATTAAATGCAACTTTGGATCTAGCTGTGGATCACGGTTTCCGAAGAATTCGGGGAACATGATACGCACTGTATAGAACATATCTAGTTTCTCTTTGACGCGCTCCAAACTGTATTTGCATCCACGCAAAAACGTGACGATGAATTGATCGTCCATGCGTGATTTTAGGTGTGGCTGAATTTCAAGCCATGTGCGAATTGTTTCGATATCGGCGGCAATACGTTCGGGTACTTCAAATAGTTCGTCACGTGCTACAGCGGCGAGGGCATTTGATATGGGGCGAATCTCTAACATTTTTGTTGTCTGAAAATAAAACAAAAAAATTTTGTAGCATTAAAAAAAATTGTTGATTGATATAAGCCGTGAAATGGTATTGCCTTAGAAATTTCTTTAAATTAAGAATCGAATAGGAACAAGGAAATTTTCTTAATCAAGGATACATGTGACGAGAACTTCCTTTTCGTCTACAAATGTTGCGATAATTACTTGATTGCTTGTAGCTAGTCAAGCACGCTGAGATACACCGGATTTAATAGCGTGGATATTTCAAGATTACTATAGAAATCATATGGCAAACATCAAGTACTATAGGCTGGCATGAAGCAATGTAATGTGCAGGTGGTTTAAACAAAAGCGGGTATATAGCCGTACGTTCTCGAGTTGGCTGGCAACGGCGTAAGGTAGTAAGTTAAAACGGAACTGTGAAACGGATGGGAGTGCCTTGAGCCCCAGAAAAAGATTGCAGAGATATAGAAACAAAAAACAAAACAAAAAAAAACATTTTAGAATTACATTTGCATCGTGCATGCTGAATTTTATCATAATCGGTTAAGATACATAGAAATGAAGTTTTGCTCGACATGTTGCCCCTTCACACTTAAGGCTTGTTTCTTATTTGCCCTTTCGTGTAACCGTTTCCCCTTAAGTGTAACAGCATAACCCTTGATAAACTCTGAAATTAAGGTAGTAACTACTTATTGTAGAAGAAATGCTCATAAGATAGATACAATTACACACATTTTTTAAATTTTTTTAAAAATTACTCGATCGATTTCGGCTTGTTAGGCCATCATCAGGAGTACCTACTAAACTGTAAAAATAAAAATGTAGTTATATAGTTGGAAAAACCAAAAAGTGAAACGAAAAGGTAAAAAAAAAAAATGTGGGAGTGGTAAACAATAAAAATGGTGAGAGCAATAAACATTAAAAATTAAAAGAGGGTGAGTTAAACATTGGTATATGATTATTGATTATTGGTTAGTCAACGGCCGAATAACAAAATTCCAGATGTTGTTGTTGTTTTTTTTTATTTTTTTATTTTTTTTATTATAACCCGACGTATTAGTCATTTTATGGGATGGTATGAGTATGGGAATAAAACAGTGCGGGGTCGGTAATTGGTGAGAAACGAATTTCTCTGTGTTCGTTGAGGATATTTTGGTTAAGAAATATAGCTTTTCGGATTTCGTAAGATTCTAAGTTGTCTAAACGTCTGCTTTTTGGTTGTACATGCAATATTTCTAAATTGTTTAAACTGGATGTGTGATTTTCTAACGTTAAATGATTATAAAGGGATGATTCATGGCTACCAGATAAATGTTCTTTAACTCTAACTTCAAAATTGCGCCCATTCTGTCCGATATAAGAGGAACTACAATCATTGCAATTGATCTTATAAACGCCAGACTTGGAAAGGCGATCGGGTTTGTTGTTAAATATCATTTTCTTAATTATATTATTGTTATAATAAGCAAAGCTAATATCTGTATATTTTGTTACGATGTTACTAATCCGTCAATTCTTTATGGTTTACCTAAAATCCATAAAGAAGGCATGTGTATTAAGTGGGTTTCGCCAAGTGCCTACGGCAGAAAGTGTAAAAAGTATAGACACAATTATTGAAGTGGATTCTGATAACTTGGTTAAATATATATTTTAACAGATGTCACGTAGTGGAGACAATACGGATATCAAAATATTATAATAATAATGGTTATGGCCATCATAATAATAAATGTACCGATAAACTTTGTTGCCCAAAGTGTAGTGGTGGTCATCTATTAAAGGAGTGTAAAAGTCAGGAGACTTTAATATTGATCTTAAACACAACGATTTCTACAGTTTAAAATTAAATCAGCTAATTCAGGATTACAGATTGATACAAATAGCCCAGGAATATACCAGAGTCACGCACACCAGCAAAAGTTTGTTAGATCTATTAATAACCAATTCAACTACCGTTCAGTGGTAAGTTATAAAATAACAACAAATAAGCGGTCATTATATGATAATTGCAAATTTAAGCAGTAAACAATCGAAGTCATTATAGATTAATGCAGAATGAAAGAAATTAAATCATGGAAAAATTACTCTGAGGATAAGTCAGTTCAGGAATATCAAACAGATAACGTCGCTAAAGAATATTCATCATTTAAGACTAGAAAGTTACTTTGCTAAATCATTGAACCAAGGAAAATTAAAACTGAACTAATAAAAATTAACTATATATGTTACGGACCATTTGACTTACGATAAATTGCTATATAAAAGAAGTACGGTTTCCGGCGTACATGTCGAATTTCATCATAATTCCTACTAGGCCATTACACATACAGAACTTCTTCCTAATATCATTTTAGATCATATCATCATAATCGGTTAAGAAATAGCCGATTTCCTTCCTAATTGGCCATATTTCAGAACTTCTATTACCACTTATTATTTTAGAATCCAATTTTCATCAATATTTCGGCATTCTGTGTGTACATACAGTACGGCAATTGATCATACCGAAATTATTTTTATTAATTCAGGTGCCCGAATCTTTAAAAATAATTTCGATACGATCAATTTACGATAAATTACTTTACGATAAATTGACCAACTCCCATTAAAATCAATTTGGCAAATTTATAGTAGATGTTCGCTTTGTCATTATTATTATCATTTCTTCATGTATTGTATTACGTAATGTGTATAAATTTAACTAAATTGAATCACACGTAAGTAGACATTTTCTGTGTGTTGCCTGCCCCTGTTATGAAATCAATAACAATAAAATAAAATACTTTGGACTATCGGCCGAGTGGTGAGATCATGCGTACAAGACGGTTTTCTTCAACACTATAGCTGTGACTGAAGGCGATACAGATAAATGGAGCAAAACCACTAGTATTCAAAGTATATAATAAATGTTTTAGTCACTATTTGTTATCACTGAGGTTTAACATTTAATTGGCTGGTTTGTGACTAAATCTGTTTTTTAATGAAACGCCAAAATCGTTTTTTCCATATTAGACTCATAATTATGTTTACAATTATCACACAAATTTTAAAATCTCACATTCTCATGACAATGCAAACAGTAAGAAAATTGATTTTGACAGATTTGGTTTTTGAATCATTACAAACTTTTATTCTAACTATTTCATCAACTATGAACATTCACTGTTTAATAAATTATGAAGCACACTTAGCACCACAATATTATGTTAATTTGTTAATTTACCTGGTTTAATACAAATGAATATTTTTTGATCTTATTAATCCAATTTAATTTTAATATTTAGGATAAATGAAGGGTAGGCCACAATATTTTTTCACTAAGCCTATATGTCGACTCATAAACTGAAAGTGAACTGAATATTTAAAAAATAAATTGGCAGACCATAAAGATGATAGTGCAAAATGCGGTAGGCTCATTTTATTGTTTTTTTACTTTTTTTATATTGGTTTACCACGTCAAGTCACAAAACGTAATAAACCAGATTAACAACCTCGACAAAGATATATTGTCTCAATTTTGGTGTATTCATTGTTAGATGAAGATTTGAAATAATACGCAAAGACCTTGTTTTGATTTTACACAGATTTTTATTTTTAGGAATTATCTCTATTTGCATACAATTAAGAATAAAGTAAATAAATCAAACAAAAGAAAAAAGTAACGATCTCGCCAGAAGATCATCGATCGATGATATATCCATTATTTAATTAGCAAAGTGCTGTTTGCATTAAATGTAAAGGTTAATTAAAATGTTTTCTTTTCAAATTCAAACTGTGGATCAATAAAATATTTTAATTCTGGAAAATTTAAAATTAATTAATAAAATTTGTGGCTTGTGATTGATTGATTTAGTGTGTACGACCAAGCCTAAGGCAAGTTTCCCGGAATAAGCCGGGTCCACCGTACACCCTTTTACGAACAACAAAATCGAAGGAATGGAATGGTATGTTAGTAATAGAGAATCAACCCGGTTCCAGACACCATGGCGGTTGATAGTTAGTAAATAAGACAACACAAGACAACACAATTTCTAAGCTACATGATTGTTAACTGCTTGTTGTTCCTGGAGAATTGATTATTTTTATAACTTTATTCTGAAAACAGGATTAAATTTAATCCTTATAAAAATGATTAGTACTGCAACTATGTTATGTTCTGAAAATTAAGTTATTTATCAGTAAATTATGTAAGAAACCCTTTTAAATACTCTTAGCAATTGATCGATATTAACGTACGACCAAGCCCAAGCCACACTCCTGGCCACGCCGGATTCACCAATAAGAAAGGAAAGTCCACCAGACTCGACCCGGTCCCAGCCACCCATGCAGTCGACAGTCAGTAATCCCGATAGTAATAAATATAATAAAGAAAATAAGTCAGCATTAGACAAAACAACTTCTAGACTAAATGACTCTAAAATTCTTGTTGTTCTTAGAGAGCATGATTAATTCTTCTCTACTAGATTCTGAAACAAATTAATTTGTTATTTTTCAGCGTACTAAAATAAAACCGCTTCAAATACTGTGAACAATTATATTAATAAATAGATAATGATGAACAAAATAATAAACCGCTGCGCCTGTTTCTACATACTGGAAATCTCAATGCATCTAGTCCGTTCCTGCTTTTCAATTGAATTATTGAACTATCACTTAAATTAATTTATAGTTCGAAAACAACACCTCTAAGCATACTCTTAATTAATTAAGATTTAAATTAATATAATTTACTTTAAACATCCAGAACATATCCATAAATAAACCTACTCATTAAGAACAAATTTTTAAGTACTATATAACTTAATGTTAATAATCTGTTTCTCTTGGCTACTACAGAATTCAGAACCTATTTCCGGATATCTGTTTTTGCAATATGACTGAAATCAACTCAGTCCCAAAACCTTCCTACAGCCAGAAGTCAGTAGAACGATTCATTCCCAGCACATCACAACTCTTTATAGGATTCCCAACTAAAGGAAAGAACAACAATCAAAAAGCCACGAAGTATGGTACCAAACAACACCGCCCGGACACATATGTTGAGATATACTCAACATATAAGCAAATCTCAACATATCCAACCATACAAACACTACCAACATGTTCACCTGCAGCCCCAGCCACTTCCCCTCTCTCAGCTGAAAACCCTAACTCCTTAGCACCCATGTTTTCACTGATATAAACATTTAAAATTATAACAGCCCAGTTATAGGCAAGGCTGGGCAAACCACATTGCACTGAATAACCAAAATACTTCCACGAGTCGCGGCAAACTCAATAATTAAATACAAGTCACAATCACTATTAAATAAATAAATAAATCAATTTCAAGCGGAATAACCAAAACAAAAACATAAGTTACAATGGCTCAGAACTGCAATTTATAACCAAAATACAAATTACAACCACTTTACACTTGCAAACTGACAAATTTAGCATGACAAAAATCGATCAGTGGAAAAACCATTAAACAGCGATAATCAGGTATTATACTGATGGCTTCAGAACCAGACCTTAATATACCTTGCAACAACTTAAACAAGTCATTACAAAAATCGAAGTAAGTAATTAAACAAATTAAAATTACCTAGAATTCAAGTAACCAAAATACAAATTACTTTTGCTTGGAAAATAGTAACTAAAATACAAGCCAAGACCGCAACCTGCATTTCCATTACGTAATTCAAATACATGCAATTCGTCAATGAACAGCCCTGATTATAGGTAACCCAAAAATAAGTCAAACAACTAGATAGAAATGAATTCCAGGAGACACCTCTGAACCTTAAACAATTAATTAACTAGATCCTTGCCAAGCCGGATCTAATGTGGAACGCATCCAATAGCAGCCAAATAAGGTTCCAGGGTACCTCCCTGAATCCAACCAGTCGATAAACACCCAATTGCACACCATTTGCTCCGCACTCATCCCAGCCGTAATGCATGGGCCATACATTTTAGCTTTTTAGCTCACTCCACCAATTAACAATTTAAATCAAAAATTATTCAATAATCTAAACAATACTTTCGTGTCGCTTGGACACAAAACAAAATACGGAATACTATCATCCGCTGAATACAGTAAATGCATTTAATTTCTTAAATGGAGGGTAAACGAAATAAAAGAAAATAAACAACCCACGCTTAGACATTTTATTCCTTATTGCTACAAGGGGCTCTTTCAGAGCACCAAACAGCTGACAACACGCTGAATAAAATCACGGCCAACGCTATGAAATTTAAGAACTTTATTAGTAATTCAAATCAATTAGCAATGATTTCACTAATCATGATGCCAACAGCTTGCGGATCTGAAAGCGCCCAAGGATAGATCGAGAACAAAACAGAAGAAATGCATAATTTAACAAAAAAAGAACACTACGAATCAACGTCCACCGTGGTAAATGGTCTACCTAAGAAACCGACCACAGCCTAGGCAAAACAAAATACATGCAATTCACATGTTTAAATCAAAACTCATATATCACCCAACACAGACCAATATACAAAATTACATATACATCCACTCAAAACAGACCACGGAGTTGAGTGACAACCACCGACACATGCTACACACCACCGAAACCGCACACTCACCAATCAATAGAAAATTCAATCCAATGTACATATACAAATCAACCAAAAATTCCCTTACCAAGAATAATTCACCCTATCTCCTTCCAACCACTCAAAGCCCCAAAAATCCAAAAACACAATCCCATCTGAATAAAAATCGAAGCACCCAATCGTACAATCGCCATATTGTTTGAAATATAATGAAAGGTTTGCAAAATTAACTAGACTACACGGCAACGCCTCCGATTCTGGAACGAGTATCAACAAAAACAGAAAAAGTGCTTTTCTTTTTTTCAGACATCCCACCCTGTTCAACTCCAGAGACCCGCCCAGCATAGCTCACGACACACAAAGAGCACTACATTATCTTAGGAATACCCAGAAAGAATAAAATATGAAACAATATCTAAAACAACCGTACTAGAGCATTCAACCACTCACACACATTATCGAAATCAGGCAACCTCGTACAATCCACCAAGTGCGGAGAACAAACGTACCAACAACAACGATTTAAACGCACTCCTCACTCTGCACACATACAACACACCCGCAGGAGACAAACAAAACAAATCACAGTTCAGCCAAATTCCATTCCTCCACACTAGCATCCCATTCAAACAATTTATCCACCCTATAATCCTCCAATTCAACCCAAACTAACCCAATTTAAGCTATATAACACAAAGCTCCCAGCAAATTTACAAATTAAACAACAATTGAATAACTTAATATAATAAAAATATAAATTACATAATATAATATATAATATAATACAAACATAAATGAAATATATAACTCATAATTATGTATGTGCATAAATGTATGCAAGCCATATGTTACATAATATATTCCTATTCTATCTATAAATGATATTAAATACAAATACAAAATATAATGGTGTTGGTAAGGAGAGTAAAACACCTGTGAGAACCGCAACCTAAACTCTGTTGAATTAATTAAGTTAATTACATTAAATAAAAATTAATATTTTCAAAGTTCATCATTTATTTATATAATCTTATATAATTTCAACGTTGTATACACACGTTGCATTAAAAAATTGAGCATGTACTAATAATTTGTATAATGGAATATTTTCAAATAAGACTCGAACATATTCGATTATATGTAGCACAAGAATCTCATTTGAATACAATGCATATGTATTATACATTATATACGAGTAGGTATTATATTGTTTCGAGAATACAAAGAAAGCAACAAAAATAAATACATAGGACTGCCGTACTATAATAATAAACCACTCATATTGGAAAGTAAATACTTTCACACAATCATCTATGAGCACCATAGAGATATTCTAATTTTAATGATTGTATGTATTTCCAATATTTAAGATACACATTACATTTGTGGTAAACACAACAATTTTAGTTTAGCCAAAACCAACATAAATGTCGTACAATACCACACATTCATATATTCCCTGCCTTGTATACAAATGATACACTTGTGCCATATTATAATCTACCGTTATCTATATAAATAATATATAATATAATATACTTGTGCTGTTTACACGTAAAATACAGACAAAAGTGTATTTTAAGAGAGTAGAAAAACGCAATAAAATGAAACAATATTTTCTAACAATGTCCATGAATGAAACAGAAAACTATTAACTGCATATCTACAAATTACAACGCGCCATTAACTAGATTCATTTATGTAATCTACTTGTTATAATTATACAAACAGCACAAACACTAACTACATATCATGCATTATTAAAAATATAATTTAATATATAAATCAAATATACAAAGGAGAAAGGAGAGAAAAACACAACACGTTCATTCATGATTGAAAAGAAACCAAAATTTAACTGCGTATATCCATTATCTTGAATTTAATTAGATCTAATTGTAAAAATAATATATTTTGTATTTGAACTTTATACACCAATCACACAAAATATTAGTTACAAGCATTATTAAGCCAGAAATCAAGGAATTTGATTTCATTCGCTACAAATTTAAACATTGCCTGAATGCATCCCGATGGATTGCATGTTATCCATATTTAAATTTTCACTTATTTCACTTTTATATTACTTTCACTAAATTAACAGAAAATTAATTATATTATATTAAATTAATTAAATATAATTTATTCAAAACACCACCACAAACAAAACAAAAATCAACAAAATAAAATTAAATTAAATTTACGCAGAGGACGACAAAAAGACATCCATCCTCTACGAGCGTCAACGACCTACCCTCCAATTAATAAAATTTGTGGCCTGTATCACTTTATTCAATACAAACTTAACTTATGTTTATTGTGACGAGAAAATATGCGCCGACATTACACGGTGTAGGCGGTTTTATAGTGAACTAAACTAATAGCATATCTATGATATTCGTTTCTGTATTTACACATATCTCCTCAGCTATTTTACTTGCAGATTGTAACGCGCAAACTTATAATCCAAAACCGATAATCTGAAAACAATAATGAGGATCGGAAAGTCACTAAATAAAATAAACGACCCACTAGATTATCGGCTTGTAACTAGGCACATGAAAATGTGTTTATCGTTTTTTTTTCTTTTACTAGACGACGAAAATGTACCGTTTGTCTGCTCTTTGCTCTATGTCTTTCTAACCGTTGACCCACGACTTTAAGCCGCCACGTTTCGACAGGCAATATAAAATTTTAACAAAAATGTTGTGCGCCACCCTGGACTTTTAGGAAGCCTGTTTGCGCGCTCACGGATGCCCGTGCTTGCTTATTCGAGCATTCCATTCTGGCACAGGTGTAAGAGGAGAAGTGTGCCGAACTGTGATGTTGTAACTACAAAAATATTATTTTTATGTTGATCTACCCTATCTTACACAATGTGTTATGAATGAGCTTTAGCTCAAAATAGATTGTGGAAGTATGGGTTTGGACGAAGCCAAAATTATTGTAAATACATAAGTAAATAAACTAAATAAATAAATAATTTCTATAGGTAAAACAAAAAAAAAAAACCCCTCACACGTCATATTCCCCTAATGAGCGCTTCAGCATTTTGATACTCTAGACCTAGTAACCAAAATTTACTAGCTCTTAAAAATTCTTTATAGTTGTTTGATAACGAAGTGCAAAATAAGTGTACGATCCTCGAAAATGTTCTTTAAGTGGTTTTGGGACGGGAAGACACATTTTTCGAAGCTTTTAACTCAGTATAGTTTGAAATTTAAATTCCACAACGCCGGAAAAAAAAATGCTTAGTATATCTTATAGATAAAAATATACCGTACTGATAAAATATTCGAGATCCGGAAAAGAGGAAGTGATTGAGTCAATCGTGACTTACGATGAAATAATCGAACTGCATGCGTTTTTGGTAAATATAAAGTGATCTGAGATTTTCAAGGTACATTCCGCCCCATGATACAATGCCATATTTAATTTTAGACTCGACCAATGCAAAATAATAAATTTTAAGTACATACATCGAATAGAACAAAAGGTCTTAGTAAGTACATTTTCCGAACGGAAATAATCATGGTTTCCATTTGAAATGTGCGTAAAGAACAATTCTCAGGTATTTGAATTCGGTTATTTTTTAAATTGTTTGAGGTTCGACGTTACTATTCCGTGAACCTGGATAATTGATATTTAATTCTGGTGTCTGCAATGTACCTACTGTAAATATCATATATTTCGTTTTGGAACTCATTGGAATTTATTAGCTTGTGTAAACCGAACCAGTTTCTAAGCAGTCTAATGTCATCGTTCATTTTAATAGATAGCTCGACGTATCGCAGCAATAAACTACTGTCATATCGTCGCCAAAAGCTAGAGAGATGGATCATGTTTGCCTCCTTTTTCAAACAAAGGAACAACAGACGCTACCTTTAGAGCTTGGGGGAAGTTACCGGTACATATAGATTCCAATTAAATTTTTTTTGTTAAAACTGGAGCTATCACAACAATAACTTTCTCAATCGTTATTATGTTAATATTATCTATTCCGGCATATGTTTTATTTTTTAAAGTAAGTATGATAGCCACTAGTACTTCTTTTGTGATTGGAAAAAAGAAAAAATGCTGATCAAGCCACCTCCACCGCGTAAGTCGTTAAACAAAACATTGTGTTCTGGGATGGTTTGTGTTAATTTTTTGTTTTTCACAACATTTACAAAATATTCATTTAAGGAATTAGCCTGTTGCGAATGATCTGTCAATAAAGTTCCTGAATTTCCATCCTCAATATTAACAATAGGCTTTTCTGATTTCTTAATTTTCTGCCCAAACATGAAGGTTAATTGCTGGTACGATTTATCTCCTAAAAACATGATCGATATAATGTAAGGCTGTGTTCAGTGACACGAGTTGGTGATTTTATTAAGGACTCCAACCCATGTGATGCCATTAAAAGCAAATACTCGTATGTGTATATATCGAATCTTCCAATATGTCTAAATTAATGTCCCCAACACAAAAAGGTTAGCATCATGTATGGTGTGTGTACAATAATTCATTAATCTCAACGACATAGGTTCTAATGTTAGCATTGTGAAATCCATAAATGCACAGAAATTTAAACTTCATATTATGAAAATCAATTGAAACCAACATGCAGTCAGCTGTATTTAGATAATAGGGACTCACAGCGAAGTTTGTGATGTCATCACTTATTAGAACATCTACACCACCTGGCATGTAACCATCGTTGCAGTTAGCATGAAAAGAATATGTTAACATACCATAGTTATCAATTTTGTATCTGTATATCCAAATTTCTGTTAGAAATATTAAATGTAGCTTAACGGGTCTATTTGCTATATTCGCGATTTCCAACAAAGTAGCTGACATCTGGTGAAAACAATATGAACAAAATTTAACCATAGAACCAGGGGGATCAGAACTGTCAAACAGCTGAATTTGACAATACTCGTCCCCTTTACTTACATAGAAACTAACGCCAACTACATTTGATGGAAATCGCCAATATGAAACAAGAGTATCAAAATTCTGCCGAATACTCCTAATATTTTGTAAAGCCTAGTATGCTGTTCAAGTGAAATGAAATTTTCACTGGTCTCCAAAAATAGGAAGACAAATATGACGTGAAAATTTAGTTTGATGAGTTTCGTAAATATTTTAGTGTGTATAATTTCATGTTGTCTCTGACAATATATTTTATACAATAAAACTCACTTCGATAGTTGATTATCTTCAAACCGCAAAAACAAATAATATTGTCAAAATGTATCGTCCGGGAAGACAAAAATGAAATGAAAAATGTGTAGAGATAAAATCGTGACATCTGTATTCTAATATGACTCCCACTTCGCTAGCTAAACTGCGTACCGCAAAATGAAATTCAGCGGTAAAATTTTCATTTTCGTTTTGCGCTTTTGTCAATTTTATATGAAAAATTTCATTTCACTTCAGTAGCGTATCGGCCTTAAAAAGGGTTGATTGATTTAAATGTTTGTATTGTGAGAACGGCCTATTTCATTTTAGATTCTTGTGCTATTGTAAAGTAATTTGACATTTACACTACTGTGCAAAGTAAACAAGAAATAAAACTGAATATAAACTATAACATTTGTCTTATTTGTTATGGCTTGATTATGGAATCTAAAATATAATATATAAATATACATACATTCTACCCGAGTAACCACGTGTCACAAAAAAGCGACAAAAACTTCACATAAAATGGTGATTGGTGGAAAAAATTGTGACAAAAAGTTGTCACAATATGGATGAAAAATGGTTGATGGGGTTGACGCCGATTGTCACGCGTAAACGAACATTTTGCAAATCAAATTTGTCGGTTTTGGTGGAATATTTTTGAAATATTTGTGGAAAATTTAGTCACAAATTCGACAGTTTTTTTATGGTAATAAAGTCAAATATTTCTCGATATTTTCTGAATAATTGGTGGTTTAACTGTGGAACTAATTATGAACTATTTGTTGAAATTATAACCACAAATTCGAATTTCGATTCGTTTTTTTATAATATCACTTAATTATCAACAATTTTGTGGATATTTGTTGGGTTATTGATGCAATTATGCGTAAGAAAATTTTTAATGACCCTACTTAAATAATTTTGTAAAAAATACTCCAATGTATGGTTTATTTGATATTTTTATTATTATTTATTTTAAAAAAAATATCTACCTAAAATGTAGAAATATCAAAATCCCCCCCCGTAATTTAACCCGAGCCGAGAGTTAATACAAAATGTCTCGACTCTAAAAAATGAAAACTTTCCTTGGGTTTTCTATGTGGTAGTTTGATTTCGTGCAGAGAAACTCGCACAAACAAAAAGTTCGGTGTACTCATCAGGTACTCAGCTAGTTACGAATTACGACTTACGATACGACCAAACACAAACTACAAAAATAAAATTCCAACTTCATACATTTAGTATGAGGCAAGAACGTAGTGACTTAGCGAATTACATATAAATTCACCAAATCAAAAATGATCAAAATCTTTTTTTTTTTGGGGGGAGTAAAATGAACATATATTTTGTCACAAAATACCCGCATAAATATGTTCCAAATTGTCAAATTTTTTTGTGGCAAAGAGGAACTTACATTTTGTGACAAATTGATCTAAAATTTTGTGATCATCATTTTTGGTTACTCGGGTAGTTACAATGGAATGAAAGTTATGAACTCGGCTATTTAGGTGAATCTTTCCTCGATCTCGTTTCGTATATTTTTATAGTTTCTGTGAGAGGATTATTTATGATCGAGGAAAAGGTTGATGGAAACTTTTGCCGGTACTTTGATGCTGGGAATAGTTTTCCTTCCTCACCACAGTTGTACAATCCAATTGATTCGCGTTGTTATTTACAGATTTTGTTATCATACTGTTACCGCGTTCGATGATGGGTAAACAAGATAAATAAAAACTACGATGTTTTTAATATTCACCGAATATAATAATTCTATTTATTTTATAAATGGAAACAGAAAAAAACGAGTGTACCATCTGTTTGACAGCTCTCAGATAGATTAGTTTTGGACCCTGCCGCAAGGCATGGCTATTCACAATGTGCTATAAGTATATTATAGTACAACTTCGATTCACTGTCCAACATCTTCCCCCCTTATTCGCAAACGTATTCTGCTAAACGAGCAGGTGGGTGTCGTTGTCGTTGTGGTCGAGTATCCGCAGTATTGTTCCGTGGTGACCTATTTTGTAAAGAATCCTGAATATTTTGTAAAGAATCCTGAAGTTCCGTGATATTGTTGCGTATATCGACTGATGAATTGTGCTATAATTATATTATAGTACAACTTCGATTCACTGTCCAACACATACTGCTTAATTTTTGTTCTCGTCGTAATTGTTTGGCTTTACGGAAAATAAAGGCATTGTGTGCAGTAAGGCTGTCATTGATATACACGAAATTTGGAGAATTATAACCCAAAACTTTAATTCAACAACATTTGTTTGAGTTGTAATTTCAACTTCATTTCCATTCAAAGGTTTTTGTTAGTAGATTTCGATAAAAAAATATATTTTGTGATTAAATATTTTCAACCAAATGTTTAATTATACCAAACCAATTGGGTTATTAGAAATGCAACAAAAGATAAACCAAAAAAAATGCGTTGAATGGACGACAACACAATTCGGCACAATCTTCTAACGGAATTCGGTACACTTTGTCCACGGTTATTTGCGACTGCAAGTTCAACCATGCCATAATTACCCAACAGGACCAAAGATAGAAAGATAGGATGAAAAAAAAAAACGTCGTGTAAGTCACCTGCTGGTAATAAGGGTTGACTGCAGATCAGATCACGCTTCAGGCAGTTAATTATGAAATCAGTAATGGGCGCCTGCATACTCGAGGGGTCGGCATACTCAGCGAGCTGTCCACTCTGCGTGTGGATTCTTGAGTTGATCCGATCTCTGCCAACTTGTTCGATTAGGGGTGTGAGGAACAATAAGAAACTGATGACCAAAATGATGAGCAGTGCGACCTTAACGGGTCACTTTCACTTCTGCTTTAATTTGTTTCTTACACTTCACTGTTTTTATTTTGTTCTTTACTCTTCTACATGAAACTTCAGAGCTTGCGGTTTACTGGCCACTTTTGAGGTGTTCTACTCCCCCACACACAGCACAATTTATTAGAGAAACGAGTCTCTCAGTTACGCAGTGGCCCTATCAAATTGTCCACTCTGTTAATAAATTCTGTTCGCCTTCTCTCACAGAAAACAAGAAACACAAATTTTTACACTTTGACCGAATACTATTCGGTATTGCGGTCACCATGTACCATCGATCACGGTATGGCCACCTTCCTTCCTCACCCATCGCGTGGAAGGTCCACCAAAAAACACAAAATTTAATCCAACAAAAAAAAAACTAAAAAGCGTCATATTGTATCTACCGCTCAACTGTGCGGTGCACACTATTTTTTCCGTTTATTTTTATTTTTTTCATTTTAGCTGCTCGCTTATCAGCTTATCTTTTACGTCTGTCCCGTTTTCCTGCGCGATTATGTTTTTTTTTCTTTATTGTTTTTGTTATAATTTTAATTATTTGAGATATGTACCACAGGGTCTTAAATTCGCCTTTCGACATCCCAGCGACATCTATCTATCATCGCTGCATTCACAGTTTTTGGTTGCATGTCCATTTTTCTATCGCACATGGTTGCATACCTAATTTTTAAACTATGTGTCACTATTCTTGCGCAATGGCTGCTCAGTGGCAAGTGACACTCAGGAAAACAGAGGATTGTTGACTGGAAAATCTAGCAAATTGTCACTTTTCCTTATCGTGCTTAATCCACTTGCCGCCACTAACTGGCTACACGAAATACATTCCTAAGTTAAGTAACAAGAAAAGTTTTATTTCATATTGACAAACACCTTCTAATAAATCATGTACATATAACGTCAACACTATGTGATTCAAGTAAAACTACTTAGTTGGATCTAAGTGATTCACTTAAACCGTACAATGAGTTAGCAGAGAGATTGTCATGACGGAGAGAAAAAATTGATCCTTTTTTTTTTTGATATAAAGTAACATTATGAATAATGTCAATACCATAGGATTCAAGAATTTTAGTATCTGTAACTATTGGTGCTAAAAATGGCTGATAACCTAGCTCTTTAACATCGTGTAGTTGCGTATAGAGAGGTTAAGTGAATATTCTGTAGTTATGCATTGATATGATCTCCTAAATTTTAAAATGGTTAAATAAAATGCTAACGGATTTACAACCTCAAACTATTGGCAAATGGAAACATGGAAGTTCTGATGAAAACAATCTATTTGATTTAAAATATTTTCATTGTATATAATGAAAATGAAATGTTGACTGTCTAATATTTTATTAACAAAAGATAAGGTGTCAAGAATAGATCCATAACCGATCGCAACCGACCCCTACCAAGTATAATATAATATTAGAACCAATGAATCTACTGTAACGCTTGTTGTTATTTAATCGATATCTAGTTTACGGAATGAACCATCAACCCCAAACTGTTTTCCATGGGCACGTTGACCTCCAATACGTTTTCGTTCATCACAACCGTACTGCTCCTCGTTTATAAGTAACTCCGAATAAGAAATAATTTTCTTCTCCCACACATCAATAAGTTTTTGAATTGGGCCTGCATCACCACCATATTCCAAGGGCAACAATTTTTTAGGCACATGCTTGTATAGAGATTCCATATTGTGTCCGTGCAAACATATCTGAAATTAAACGAGTACTGATAGTAAATAGAAATTCACTTAGATGTACATTTTATAATCTAACCCGATTCCTTATCTTCTCGTTAAGGAATGCTTTCGCAATGTTAAAAATGGCGTCAAAAGCAGATGGGGTATGAATGTAATGGTAACCTTTTGGCCGCAGTGGTCCAAATTCTTGAAACGATATCACAATTTTTTTAAGCATAGCTGGATGGCATTGTGAAATCAGAGCCATTGAAAGATTCGAAAAATCCACAACACCAATTTGTCCAGCTATCACCATTTGATCATCTTCCATCAATAAAATTTCAGTAAATATTGTAGAAACCATTATAATATCTTCAACTCGTACTTTGTTGCCATCAATTATACCCGGACGCAACAAAATAATACGTGGCCCACCGTCGCCATTTGTCATTGGCAGTGGCAAGTAAAATCCCAATCGTATTAAATGCAAATTAGTCTCTAACTGTGGATTACGGTTTCCGAAGAATTCAGGGTATATGTTACGCATTGTATAGAACATATCTAGCTTCTCTTTGACGCGCTCCAAACTATATTTACATCCACGCAAAAACATGACGATAAATTGATCGTCCATGCGTGATTTTAGGTGTGGTTGAATTTCGAGCCATGTGCGAATTGTTTCGATGTCAGCGGCAATACGTTCGGGTACTTCAAATAGTTTGTCACTTGCTACAGCGGCAAGGGTATTTGATATGGGGCGAATATCTGGCATTTTGCGATGTCTGGAAATAAAATAGAAAGATTGATACAGTAAAATCATTGCTAGACAGCCATATCTAATCTCAGAGGTTATCAGAGGTTAAGGTCTACCGCAAATTGGGTTATAATAATAGTTCGCTTTTTCTTGGTAAAATGTAAAAATATGAGAAATTGTTTGCATCACTTTATAGGCATTTTGTTTACTCGATACATACAGATGTTATATTCATGTTGCCATTTAGCTATCATATGTTGGTATTTGGGATTGCAATTCCAAGCATAAAATGTTCAACCAATTTGAAGTAACATTTTTTTTTAGTTTGAAAAGTACATAGTTTGGAAAAATCTAACTTTGTTCTGCAAAAACTAGAAATTATGTAGTATACAAATTAAATTTATCGAAATAATATTTTGGACTATTAATGGTGAGATCATGCGAACAAACTGGTTGTCTTTTTGTTCTAGAATTGCAACAACCACGAATATTTAAGCTAGTAAACGTTTTAGTTATTATCACTGGTGTTTAATATTTAATTGGCTGGTTTATTACCAAAAATGTTTTTTTATTAGAAATTACATTCACATTTAATCTGATATTATATAATTAACATTCAATGTTTAAAAAAAGTCAGCACTGTGTTAATTTTTTCAAAATTTACCTGGATTGTTCGGATGGTTTAGTACAAAATAATAGTTTTCGATGTCTTTTCCAATTTAATTTGAATATATAATACGGTTATGACACAATATCTATTCACTAAACATCGACTCGTAGACTGAAAGTGAAGTGAATATTAAAAATTAAATTGGCTGACCACAAAGATGTTAAAGATACACTCGATATATCTTTTATTACTTTATCTAAATTTTTTTTTTACGTTTACCCAAAATTTTTAAATATTGACGTCAAGGTGCGTATGCGGAAGGCCATCTTACGTGGTAAACCAGATTTATCGCCTCGACAATGATAAATTGTTTCCTATTTTGTTTATTCATTGTTAGATGAAAATTTCATAAATACGCGATCTTGTTTTTATTTTATAATCTATGGATGTTTTTGGCGTACCTGTATTTGCAAGTATAACTTTGAGTATTGTAAAATGTTTAAAAGAGAATTTTGAAGAAGTAAATAAATCAAACAAAACCATAAAGATCTTACCGGAAATTTATCGATGTATGTAATGAGCATAGAACTGTCTGCATTAAATATACCCGTTAATTTGTCGATGTACCCAAATCTGCCAGTTCTTTTAAAATTCAAAGAGTGGATTAATAAAATTTTTTAATTCCGTTAAATGAATTAATATGATTTTCAACTTGTGCGACCGTACTCAATCACAAAGTTAAATTATCTTTATCGTGACGACGAAATGTGCAGAAATTTAATGAACTGGGGTTATAGAGTAAACTAGCAGAGGCATCCGGTATTTCCCGGGGCAATCAATTCGTTATTATTGTAGTTAAAAAATTATGAAACAAAATTCTAAAATTTAAAATAACCACATTCTAGTTGCTCTATAATCACCCCAATTCAAATGTCAGTCATATTAGTGGTTACAAAACATAATTCTGCAACTCCATATTTAATTGGGGTGCGGGTGTCGAACTTTTCGCTAAAGGCCAAGGATTAAAGGCCATTTCACCGAACCCAAAAATCCCGTTGCATTTATCCATATTGATATAATATAAATTGAATATAAAGATATAGGGAAGAGAAGGAAAGCCTTTTTTCATCTTGCTGTAGTTAATTTAAATTTCTGTGTCATGCGTCCACTATTAGGTGTGCAAGTAGAAACTCGGTTTTTTTGGTCAAATTCAAAATTATTGAAAGGATACTTGTTACAATGATTAATTAGCGAAATATTCGCCATTACCAAGTAACAAATTAGGTATTGCATAACCTATTGCCGTCACAATCACTAATAGACTAAAGAATATGATCATGAGGTGATCGCGATAAACGATGTACACAATAGTTTTTGTGTACGGTAAACACAACTTGAATATGACGTTTCAATTTATACAGGGTGTACATACATTAAGAACGAGTACATTACATCCCTCCGCCTTTGATTAAGAAACATATGTAGAGGGAGTTGTTTTCAGTCTGGCTGATCTTCGGAGGGAAGCTTCATCGGTTTCAGATGGTTTCTTTTTTGCTCGTTTCTTTGTCTCTGTAATTTCTTGTGGTACAGTTGATGGACCAATGGTTGATTGTAGCGTGCCTGATGTTGATGGTTGGTTATCATTCGGTGTTCGAACAACGTCGACTGGTGAAGTTGGAATGACTACTAATGGTGCCGAAGAAGCGTCATTCGGAAGAATCGATTGAGGTTCATCTATCATTTGAGATTCAAGAAACAGGGCCTGTTGTCCTTGTAACAGAAGCAGGTATCCATTTTGAACCCGCCAAGTAGTTTCGCGTCCAAACTGTGGAACCCTCAGACAGTTTTCGCGGCTGGTCGACAACTGGTTTGGTCTTGTGAATGCGAATATTGTCAGGGTGAAGATGATCGAAGAAAGTTCGAATACGACGATTAAATAAGAGTTCTGCTGGTGATCTGCCGGTTGCAGTTGATGGAGTTGCATGATGGTGGTGCATTAACTTTGCCAGACGATGTTGAATGTCGCCAGAATTCTCTTTCTTAAGGAAATCTTTCGTCGTTTTGACCATTATCTCCATGGTATGGAGCCACATACACCGATTGAATACCATTCGTATCGCAGAATTGTCGGAATTCCGCGGAGTCGAACGCTGTACCGTTGTCACTCACAATGGTCTCTGGAATTCCATGAGAGGCAAATATCTTGCGAAGAGCCTGTTGGCAGTGACAGGCAGCTGATGTTGTGGCCACTTGAACTACCTCTAATCACTTGGAATAAGCATAATCGATATGGATTCTCGACCATGGTTTTATCGTCTCCTCCCATGGGTGCACAGGAGCCTGTGCCACATCAGGACGGCTTGATTGACATTTTTTATAAATACGCACAACCTTCTCTATGTCCGCATCTAGATTGGGCCACCACACGTAGTTCCTCGCTAGTGCCTTCATTTTCTCACAATACCCGGATGAGCAGTGTGTAGAGCGGACCAAATTTGTACACAGTGACATGGTGGATTTATTACTCTACAGCCCCAGAGGAGGCATCCTTTGCGTGCACTCACTTTGGCACGACGAACCCAAAATGGTTGAAACTGTTCATCGGATTTACACTCTGGCCATCCTTGCAGTGCCCATTCAAGGATTTGGAAGAGAACCGGATCTTTGGTTGTAGAAGCGGCAATGTCATTGGCATGGACGGTCGGCTTGTGTACCGTATCTATAAGCAGCACGTCTTCTTCTTCTGTGACGATCGTAGTGCCCGGAACAGGAAACCTACTAAGACCATCAGCATTTCCCACATCCTCCCGGCACGGCGGACGAGATTGAATGTGTAGGCATTGAGGAAAGTACTCCAACGAATCATTCTCGGCGATATGATCTGTGGAGTTGGAACATTTGTGGTAAAACGACTAAGAAGCGGCTTATGGTCCGTCACAATAACGAACTCTCGACCGTAGAGAAAATCATGATCGAGTGGTAAGCTATGGGACGCTGTTTCGTTCCCACTCGATGTGACAGTATAACGCCAATTCCATAGTTGGAAGCGTCACATACCAGCAACAACGGATATTTTTCCCTAAATGGCATTAGGACGTTGCTGTACATCAAGACATCTTTAAACGCATCAAAAATGCGCTGCTCGGTAGGTCCCCACCTCTAGAGGATATTTTTGTGAAGCAGCTGGTGTAAAGGTTCCGCAAGGGTCGCCTTATCTTGAATAAAAGAATGATACAAATTATTTAAGCCTAGGAAAGCTTGTAGCTGCTCTTTATCCGATGGTGGTGGGGTGCTTCTAATGGTGTCGATCTTCTGTTACATTGGGTGAAGACCTTCGGAATCGATTCTGTAACCGAGAAAATCGTTCGATGAACAACCAATTTGACATTTGTCTTGTTTTATCCGGATACCAGCCTGATCAAATCATTGGAAGCTGTCGATTAACTTCTGGCGTAAATCTGTATTGGACGAAGCGATGACGATGATATCGTCGAAATATGGTAAGACTCCTGGAATCCCTCGAAGTAAATTCTCCATGAAATTTTGGAAAATTTCTGCCGCTGTACTAATACCGAATTGGAGTCGGTTCACCTTGAATGCACCCTTGTGTGTTGTAATTGTTTGTACTAGCGCGGATGCATCGTCTACGATGAGCTGTTAGTATGCTTGGGCGAGATCGAGTTTTCCAAACACGGAACCGTTTGGTATCGTCGATAATAGGTGATTTGCTCATGGAACCGGAAAACAATGCGGTGTGAGAGCTTTATTCACCGTTGATTTACTTATAATCGCCGCAAATTCTCACGCTGCCATCGGCCTTCGGAACAGGTACTATAGGCGTAGCCCACTCGCTGTATTCGACCGGCTCCAGAATTTCTTGTTGAACTAATTTATCCAATTCTACTACAGGAAGTTTTTTTCTATTAACCAATCCAATCAGTATGACACAACATTAGAATCAATGTAACGCTTAATGTTGCTATAATTTAATCGATATCTAGTTTACGAAATGAACCATCAACACCAAATTGTGTTCCTGATGCATTTCGTCCTCCGACGCGTTTACGTTCATCACAACCGTACTGTTCATCATTTATAAGTAGTTCCGAATGAGAAATAATTTTCTTCTCCCATTCGTCAATAAGTTGTTGAATTGGACCTGCTTCACCACCATACTCCAAGGGCAACAATCTTTTAGGTACGTGTTTGTATAGAGATTCCATATTGTCACCATGAAGCCATGGTAAGCCGACTTACAATTAGATGTGCAATTTATAAACTCACCCGATTCCGTAGCTTCTCGCCCAAGAATCCTTTAAATATGTTAAAAATGGCATGAAATGCCACTGGGGTATGAATATTATGGTAACCTTTCGGGCGTAGTGGTGCACCTTCTTGTACCATAATTGCAGCTTTTTTCAATAGGGCCGGATGACATTGTAGGAAGAGAGCCATTGTAACATTCGAAAAATCCAAAATAGCAATTTGTCCAGCTATCACCATTTGATCATCTTCCATTAATAAAATGTCAAGGATCATTCCGCACACCACCCCTACATCTTCAAGGCGAATTTTGTTCCCATCTATTACACCCGGACGAAATAAAATAATACGTGGCCCATCGTCACCATTTGTCATCGGTAATGGCAGACAGAATCCCAATCGTATTAAATACAAATTAGTGTCTAACTGTGGATCACGGTTCCCGTAAAATTCGGGGAACATGCTAGGTACTGTATAGAATTTGTCTAGTCTCTCTTTGGTGCGCTCCAAACTGTATTTGCATCCACGTAAAAACACGACGATGAATTGATCGTCCATGCGTGATTTTAGGTGCGGTTGAAGTTTCAGCCATGTGCGAATTGTTTCGATGTCGGCGGCAATACGTTCGGGTACTTCAAATAGTTCGTCTCGTGCTATAGCGGCAAGGGCGTCTGATATGGGACGAATGTCTGGCATTTTTTGGTGTCTGGAAATAAAACAAAAAGATGTTAAATTCAAGCCAAGAATCGAATAGGAACAAGAAATAATCCTGTCACTTTTGGTTAATATTTGTTAGCACTATATGGGGTACTAATATTTAATAGGCAACGTCAAGCAACATTTTATGGTTAATACAAATTAGGGTAACCGCGTGGGAACATGATGATGATGGGATGAAATCTCCTTGCCCCTCCCCAACCCCCGATGGTAAAAATAGTGCAGCCGAAAAAATAAAAAAACTTACTAAATATTGACTATGTACTTAGGTGTCTGAAACCGGATCAATTTCTATAATTTTGAGCCCTTAAAAGAGACATGTGAAGTAGGGCATTGAGATTAACCGGTTTCCGAACAAACCGTAGATTTGACATGCGCCTTGGAAAAGGGATCCCTGAAATGATTTTTAGCTGGCTTTTTGGAATATGGCCAATTATGATAAACTTTTAATATTCTACAATCATTTTTATATGAGGTTCTGGAATATAGCCAACTAGGATGAAACATGAAACTTGTCTATTTCTTAACTGAGTTCAGTGAATTTTGACGTGCGCAATGGAAGTTCTGATAAATAGCCGATTAGGATAGAACTAGGCTACTTCTTAACTGATTATGATGAAATTTGACATGCATTTCAAATTCCAAAACTTTGTCCAAAATTCATTGTAGAATCCCATTACCATCGCGCATGCCAAATTTCACTAAAATCGGGTAAGGAATAGCCAAGATCTATCCTAGTTGGCCATATTCCAAAACTGCATATAATCTAGTCTTTCGGTTCTTTCAATCATCGAGGAGTCGAGCTATAGGCTTAGTCGTACATTCTGATCAATCAATCAAACTGGGGTACTAATATTTAATTGGCTGGTTTGTTACAAAAAATGTTTTTTTTAATGTAACAGCAAATGTCACCAAAAATATTTTTCCACAAGCGCTACTCTTGAATTCGACATACATTTGCCCCATGTCATTTTCCCACATCGTCAAAATTCAGAAAACCATTCGAAATCGCTAATCACGTATTCTTGAATTCCAACACTAAAGGAAATGTTTCCCTACTAAGGGAATAATGTACATGTGGAAACAAATCCCAATACTATTCCCAATATACAAGGGGATTTATTTTTTATGGGAAATTGCGGTCACAATTGAAACTCATATTTTATAATTTTATTCACCATATCGCACAAATTTTAAATTCTCACGTTAACTTTCGCAAAAAGAAAAAAACTGCGGAGTATGAATTTTTTGTTTACCGTGAATGACGGTTTGATGAAACACTTTTTCAATACAAATTTAGCTGTTGCTGTCTCTATCTTATTTCTATTAAAATGAAGCACGCTCAACACAGAAGACTCAACACTTTGTTGATTTTTATTTTATCTATGGATGGTTTAATATACTAAAACAAGATTAACTGATGTATTTCTCCCAATTTAATTTGGAGGTTTAACAACAATTAAGTTTATGACCCTGTATTTATTTACTTAAGTAATAATTGTGGCCAACACCGAACCGATTCGTACGTAGACTGAAAGTGGAAACAAAATATTAAAGAGAACAAAGATGATGGAGCAAAGTAAATATTCTCGTTTTCTTGCTTTACTACTTTTAACGTTTTTTTTTTGTAATACATACATACTAGAACAACCAAGTCAACGCGTCACAATGACGGATTGTTCATTATTGTATTCAATTTTTATTATTGTGTTAAAACGATATCGTTTTTAAATATTGTATCAACGTGCACCTTGCCAACTTACATGATAAACCAGATTAACAACGCTTAAACCTTGTTTTGATTTAATGAAAGTACTCTGATACAGTAGTTAGTAATTAATTACATTTTATAACACATTATAAGACTCTCATAGATCTTTTTTGAGCGACATGTATTTGCGTAAATGTAACATAAATGTTGAAAAGACAATTCTCAAGAAATGCACTTACACTGATTAAATTAGTGATAATATTTATGGTTGTGGATACAGTGTGGAGTAAATAAAGAATCGACGTTAAGTTCACGTTAAGAAACGTCGTTTGATTGACTGTTGCATACTGCTGAACCGCATTCTTTTACTCGTCTGTCTAGAATACTCTGTAAATATCAGATAATAATTTAGCTACACGAAAATTGGATCCATTATCAAATAAAATTTCATTTTACCCATAAATGTTGATGTCGTCATATCATCGGCTACCTCAACATGAAGAGCTTTTGTGTAAAGTCATACAAAAATAACAATATAAGCATTGATTAGTTTAGAGCCACTCCCACGTTTAGACGCTAACATAATGGGCGATGCGTAACCAGCTCCAGTTTTGGAAAATGGTCGTGTCCCATTAATTGCGAAGACGTGTTACTTGAAGGACGGATACAGGTAACGCATTTTCGGTATACACTTTGTGCTGCTTGACGTAGCCCCAGAACCAAGTATTTTAATCGGGATAAGCATAGAAGTAGCGAAGGTCCTGGGTATAGATATACTTTACATGTAGATAATTAAGAATCATGATAGATATCTTATGACGTTTTCTAAGAGGTCCCAACTCTTAACAGGCCTTTTAGATCGATGAATGGAGACAATGTTAATAATGCTGATTTTCACTTCACCTGCTTATTTCGGGCTTATTTTGCTCAATTTGTTGTGCTCTTCTTATTATTGCGGTTTCGGTTTCGTTCAGTTCTTCTATAGTTAATCTTCCGATTTTCTTTGCTTTGAGATTTCGAAGGTTAAACTTATATCTTAGGATGATAGAAAATCCTCTGTTGCTAGCCTCGTTCATTTCGATATCTTTTCTACCATTTCAACGATTATGCTAAAATTTTTGTGTGGCATCAACTGTAACCCGATCACATTGAGACGTCGTTCTTCATTTGTCTCCTTACCATCCATCAAATTAGATCAGGATATATCGCCCGTAAATAACCATTTTGGTCCCTTCCACCAAAGCTTGTTTGACAGTAGCTTACTTGGCTTAACATCTCGTGTAGCTAAATTTAAAGGGTTGTCTTCACTGCTCAAATGCCTCCAGACTGCATTCAGTATTAATTTGTGTATTTCCGCTTTACGGTTTGTAACGTAGACCTTCCATTTTTTGGAGGACGCGACCTTAGTCATGACAAATTCTCTGTTAAGTCAGTCCATATAGGTATATAGGGATTTTTGTGAACTCGAATGAGTGATAAACGTTGATTACAAGCTTTGCTAACAAATGTTCTCCACAAAGCTCCAATCGAGGAAGACTTAGGAATTGGATTGGTGCAACTTTACTTTTACTGGTTACCAAATTTGTCGTAATCTTGTTGTTGGATGAGCTCGCTTGCGTCTCTAAATCTATGTATTTTAGTACAGTTTGAATTTGAATCAATCCATCTTGCAATTTGGATTTGCTTGTGTGGTGGTTTGTCATTTTCATTTTCTTAACGGGAATCCCTATTTTCTTGCGGCTTCGTTTTTTTCGTTAGCGCACCAGCAAAAAGGTTGTCAATGTAAACATTTTGTTTAATTGTCTTGGCAATCTTAGGAAATTCTACTTCATTTTCTTTAGCCACTATAATAGCAATTTTCTCGTAGATAAAAACGATGCTGCTGACATGCCGTACCCCGTACGTAACGTATAGGAGAACTGTACACAATAGGGTTTGCAGACCGGGTTTACCATTGTGCTGCTAAATAGGTATCGCCTAGCATAGTGGAACATTATGGCTTGCAATAGAAGTTGCACGATGAACCTAAACATCTGTGTGACATCTAAGTTTGGTCCTTCCGTTACGGTTAAATGAACACTACGCAAATTTTCGGCGTCATCATCTTGGCGTTGTGATTGGCCACAGATAACCCACCAAAAAATAGTCTCTTGCGCTATTAGTAAGTCTGACGAGATAGTTAATTGACCTTGTCTCATAATATTAAAGAACTGGTCAGTACCGATGAGAATGTCGCTTGTTCTGTTATTAAAATATGTAGGATCATCCAGCTGTAGTTGGACAAGTTTTTCATCGTTTTGTATTTGAAGTGGGCCTTATTGGGATGTAGTTGTTATCGCAGCTCAAATGAATTATTATATTTAGATATGATTTCAATTGTCGGTTTACCTTGGACTCTTATATTACAAGTTGCAAGTCCGCTAACAATAAGTCTAGTTCTATGACGCGTTAGCTGTAACCTTTTCATGCACTAATCAATAATACATTACATTCATGTAAACGTCCAAATCGATCAAGCTTATTGACTACGTCCGTGGGTAACATAACATAATCCGTACAGCTTAATTAGAAATGGGGCTACTTAACTTTAATACAAATTTTAAGGTTTAAGTGCTGTTGTATGCAAACGTAGCCTAACCAAGCCTAAACTTGACACCAGCACAAATACATCGCAACAGTAACCTAATGAAGTGCGTTTACCACAGCTAAACATCCCAACCTTTGTTGGTGATTATATGCAGTGGCAATCATTTTTTGATGTGCATGGCTCAACAATCTATGAAAAAGGAAATTTAAGCGCAGCACAAATGTGTCAGTACCTTTACTAAAAGGAGACTCCGGAGGTTCACTAAAAGGAGACCCCGCATCACTTATTCGTCATCTCGCGATAACTGATGCGAATTTCAATGAAGCATTGCAAAAGATGGTGCAAAGGTATGACCGGAAGCGATATACAGTTAAGGCTTTCATTAGGGGTTTCATGGATCAATCAAATATGTATATCGCAACCAAATGTTATCAACATCGGGAAATTAACTGATGTGTTTGATGAAACGATTAGAGAGCTTAGCTCAATGGGTTAAGCGCAGACGCAGAGATAAGAGACCCTTGGCTGATATATATATATATCGCTCTCAGTCAACTGGATAATGAAACAACATCTGATGAGTATCTAACCTTTCTTGCCAAACGTATTGATGTCATGGAGTCATTAAAGGGATATGCAAGGGAAATTACTTCAAGTCACACGTCGGTTTCACCAATATTCACAGTAGCTGCATCTCCAGCAACGATTTGCAAGTGTTCAATATGCAAATTAGGCAAACACCGGATATTTGTATGCCAGACCTATAAAATCATGTCATGAGTTCAAGATTGGAGATCCAAAGCCAGATGTCAGTACTGCCAGCAGAGTCCAAAAGTCTAAATAGGTACAGCTTCCAACAACAACAGAAGAAGGTGAATCCAGTGACGTTCATGAAACCAAAAACTATATTACAATCCCTACAGCTTCTAACACCGTACTACCAACAGCAATGGCCAAAGTCAGAGAGAATGCTGGTAAATTTTATATCTACCGGGCGCTATTCGATTCAGCATCTCAAGAATCGTTCATATCGGACACAAGGATTCTAATGAAGGTATTGGGAGAGTCTGGAATGGAGAAGACGAAAGGTAGTACGAAGCTGGCAATAGCAGCAATTGAACAACACACAAGTATCAGTCACAGTGAATCACTGTCGTTTGTGCGAAAAAGATATTCAAATGTCTGATAGGTTGGAGTTAGCTGACCTAAAATTTAATAACCGAGGTTCTAGATCTACCATTTGCTGAGTTTGGTTATGCGGGGCATATATAGGAAACAAAAACTATAATAGTGGTAAACAGATTCGAATGCCATTTTCTAGAGACATGCTACAGTCTTTCAAAATAGCGCCTTTGTCTAATAGAACCGCCCTATTTTATTTAATACAAATCAATCAAATAAGCGATACCATTTTGCTTTGTTCACCTGATTTGCCGTAACCATTCACAAAAGTCTTAATATGGAATCTTCTCTAATTTCTTTAACATCTTGAATTCACACATAAAGTTTTGAGTCTTTCAAGGTTTCATTTAATTGTATTTATAAAAAGAAACCGAAGCCGTAGATGAACTCCTATCTCCTAAATAAAATAAATCAGTTAAAGATATTCTCCAGGAAATTAAGGAGTACACCTTCCAATGTTAAGTTAGGAAAATTTCTTAAAAAGTTATCGAGAAATTTTAATAGAGCTGTCAAGGAGGTCAAAATGTGCTACATATTACAAAAATAAATTTGTTAGTATGTATAGGTAATAACGCCAAGCTTATGTGGACAAAAATTGATGATATTCTTAATAGAAAGGGTTTCAGAAATCAAATATCTCACGTTTATATTCATCAACAGATTTCTGATGAATTCAGTACATTTTTTATTGATGTTCCGTCAAAATTATTTCCCAAACGGAGTATAAATGTAACCTGTCTCTAACTGTGAAAAGCACAGCCGTTTTATGCTTGGTACCATAAACTATTGTAACTCGTCTTTTTTGAACAAGTAAATTCTTTGGAAATTATTTCGGAAATCAATAAATTAAATAACAAATTATCTGATGGTTTTGATGGAGTAAATAATTCGATTGTCAAAAACTGTTGTACTGGTACTTGGTGGATGTTTTGAAGTTTCTTTTATATAATTCCAAAACTATTCCTTTGTTTTCGTTAAAATCTTCTAGTTCTTAATCAAATGTACCATACAACACTATTTTCAATTTAAAAAATTTGGAAAACAACTTTAATTGGCTGAGAAAATGAAAATTAAATTTTAGACTCAATATATCAAAATAAATTATTCCGGGAACTTTAGGTACCAATTGAGTTTTTAACTGAAACTGATAAATGGACTCTGGCACTCCTTGCCAGAGATTCGAATTCAGTTTCCGAAAGTACACATAGTAGCTGACCTACCTCGTCGTTCATCGATCCCACAAAATTTAACCTAACATTAATTAATCTGAGAACTTTTGGTGCCAATTGAGATATTGACTGAAACTGTTAACTGGGACTTAGCTCTCCTTGACAGAGACTTGAATTCAGTTTCGGATAATACACGTTGTAGCTGACCTAATTCATCGTACATCGAGTCCAAAAACCTAACCTCTATCCAAGTGAACAAATTAGTCTGGGAACTTTTGGTACTAATTGAGATTTTGACTGAAACTGCTAAATGGGACTTAGCACTCCTTACCAGAAAATTTAACTCAGGTTTAAATTAGTTTGGGAACTATCTGTACCATGAAATTTCGACTAAAACTGTTTCAATGCCCGTTAACAGCTACTACTAGATATTTGAACTCAGGTTCCGATAGTGCATGGAGTAGAATTAAATTAAATTTCTTGTTCACTAAATCGATCAATTATCCCCTAAACCCAGGAATAAATGAAACTGGAAATATTTTCTGGGTGTTTTGAAAAAAAATTGTTAAATGTTATTTACGCCATTTCCCGAAGATTTGGAGTTATTTTCTTATGGTCCGTATATTATTTTAACTATTCACTGTCATTGCTGATGAATGAGTGATGAATAGTTCCATTTTCCCACGAAATAACGTATATTCGAAAGAGTTTGCAAACAAATTAAATTTTTAGTACTAAATATTTCATTGTGAATTGTAATTTTTCCAATTGGAATTTATTTTAGCAAGTGAAATTCTTCCCAAATAACCAAAAAATATGTATGTATGTGTGTCTACAAATTGCATTCATTCAGGCGATATAATTGTTGCTTATAAATCCCAAAAAAGTTTAACTTGAATATATTGAATATCACGCTACAAGCTGTGTACATCTAGTAACTAGTACGCTAAATGTCACAAGGTCGATCACATGGTCAATCCTACGGATCATCAATATGAATAATAGGCAAATTTCAACGACGAAATCTGTTCAACAAAAATCAGAAGATTGCCATTCGCCTATGGTTCTTGGATCTCTTTTTTATAGGCCTTACATTTAAAATAGAACAATCGGATTGTCAGGACCGCATGGTACATGCATCATACAATGGAGGGCAATCTTATGCACTCTTGGCTTGTTGTAAATATCTGGAACTTCGGCACGGACGCTAGGTGGGCATATTATAGAAATTTTCACTTTTAGAATTCATTCGAGTATGCATATAGCACTCCGTGCTTCGTCAAGTTTCCCATTTAAATACTCGAACAACTAAATCTGGGCAATCTTATGTGGTTTCTTCCTTTGAAGGTTCTTAACAATTGCAGGTCATTTGGGATTTGCCGTAACGGTAACGAAAAGTACAATCAAGCCGAATTTTCCAAAAGGGTTAACATTGTATCACCTTTCTGTCATGTTCTTGTTGAACCTTCGCATGACGATAGCAGAAGAATCACTGAAATGCCGGCCTGAACTTATAAATTTGTACTTAGGAATGAAATTCAAATTATTTGCCACAATTTGCAAATATAAATCTATTATCAATTGCTGAATACAACGACCGACATTAATGATTGGATTAAACGAATTTCTAAATGCCAATTGAAAAGCCTTATACTGCAGCATGCTAATATTTTGCCGGATCCGTTGTATATCGTCATATAGCTACCCCCTCCGCCCCCCCCATCCTCCCCCAATTTTCTGACTCTCCGTATGGATATAAAAATTGCATATGTATATGGATCCATATTAAAATGTTAATACGAATGAATTGCTGGGTGAATTTTCATCTTTATTATCAGAATATATTGTAATGACTCCATCATTGTGAGTTGAGTGTTATAGTGTCTTTAATCTGAGCGACGAGTTATCCATCATTTCTCCTGCAGGATGAAAATTGTACGTGAGATAATAAATCTGTGCATCAACGTGACACAGATAAGGGCTAGAACTTGGAGAAACTAATTTGATAAATTTTGACAATAATTGTATTTACATTTTGCAGGTAATAATCGCAAATCAATGAAATCTCTTGATTATTCATTTTAATTATATCCAAAGCTATCTCTTATACAAAAAATTTCGTGGTCAAATGCCCGTATTTATATACCCAAATAATGAGTTATGAAACGCCTAAATGTTGAGCATTTTTATACCAATTATGTTTAGCCAAGACACTTTTTTAGTACAAATTGCTCGTATTCTAGTAAATGTTTGAATGAAAGTTTTACACATATCAGCGTGATGTACGTTTTAATAAAATTAAAAACGAAATTTTGGGTTGGGCCTTAATCTCTAAATATCAAATGCTTTAGAGACTATTCATACCAAGCGCGAATTGCGAATGCGAGTAAACAATTTTTATAAATTTATGATAAAATAAACATTTATATCCGAAATGTTTGTCTATTTATAAGATAAGTACGATGTTTCCAATCAAATTAAATTTAATTAGGCCCGAAAATTATTTCAAAATTATACAAAAATGAAATTCGTTTAAAAGTTGTCATTTTTCACGCGCAATTTCGTTTTTCTCTAAATAATTGTGAAATAATTTTCGGGCCTAATTAAATTTAATTTGATTGGAAACATCGTACTTAAATAATTAATAAATTTTAATTTTTCTAAATTATAACTTTTCTAACGTCAACTAAATGACACCGCATAATCAGGTATATTGCATGAAATTTCGCTTATTCGTTATTTTTTTTTCTTTTTAGAAAGCCATAATTAGTTTTTAGGCATTATTGCACTTTGAAAGTGTAAAAAGTCCATAATAAATTGTATCACCTTATTGCATATTCATTTTTCATTATATCTAACGAAATAAACACTCTTCGCGCAAATTAACTTTTTCTAGAATAATGCATAATCCAAGAAATAATTCAAATAACAAGTAAATTGTAAAGTAACGTGCCAGAAAACTTTTCTTAAACTGCCTGGTGATGAATAGTGCAACCTACATAACTTGAAATGAAAAGAAAAAAATTTAGTGAAATATTCGACCACTAGTAAATATTGAAAATTCGGAATGTGGCTCCTAGTCCAATTACGCACATATATTTTATATTTCACGAAAAGTTACATTTACCCATATAATAATGTTCATAAAAATATGTAATACCTCATTAGAACCAATGAATATATGCTGTAATGTTTGTTGTTGTTATATTTTAATCGATATCTAGTTTTCGGAATGAACCATCAACACCAAACTGTGTTCCTGATGCATCTCGACATCCAACACGTTTACGTTCATCACAACCGTACTGTCCTTCGTTTGTAAGTAATGCCGAATGAGAAATGATTTTTTTCTCCCACTCGTCAATAAGTTTTTGAATTGGACCTGCATCACCACCATATTCCAAGGGAAACAATTTTTTAGGCACACGCTTAAACAAAGATTCCATATTGTGGCCGTGCAGCCATAACTGTAAATTAACAAAAATGCTCATAGTAAATTAATATACACTAAGAAGTAAATTTATAATCTAACCCGATTCCGTAGCTTCTCGCCCAAGAAACCTTTAAAAATTTTAAAAATGGCATCAAATGCAGACGGAGTATGAATATAATGGTAGTCTTTTGTGCGCAGTGGTGCGCCATCTTGAAACATAATTGCAATTTTTTTCAACAGCGCCGGATGACATTGTAGGAAGAGAGCCATTGTAACATTCGAAAAATCCAAAATACCAATTTGTCCAGCTATCACCATTTGATCATCTTCCATCAGTAAAATTTCAGTTATCATTGTAATAACCTGCGCGACATCTTCAACACGAACTTTGTTACCATCAATGACACCCAAACGCAATAAAACAATACGTGGGCCATTGTCGCCATTTGTCATCGGTAGTGGCAGACAGAATCCCAATCGTATTAAATGCAAATTAGTCTCGAACTGTGGGTCACGGTTTCTATAAAATTCGGGGAATAGCTTAGGCACTGTATAGTACATATCCAGTTTCTCTTTGGCGCGCTCCAAACTGTATTTGCATCCACGCAAAAACATAATGATGAATTGATCGTCCATGCGTGATTTTAAGTGTGGTTGAATTTCAAGCCAAGTGCGAATTGTTTCGATGTCGGCGTCAATACGGTCGGGTACTTCAAATAGTTCGTCGCGTGCTATAGCGGCAAGGGCGTTTGATATCGGGCGAATGTTTGGCATTTTTCGTGTCTGGAAATAAAACAAAAAAATGTTATGTTGCAAGCTTGACAGTGTTTGAATGTTATTATTAGCAAAAATTGTGCCTGCCGGCTTAACAGTTTAGCAAGGGAACACCTCGATTCTGTTGGTAATCTTACTACCTAATAAATATTGTAAGAAGCTATTGTATAAAATGCAAGAGATGTTCTGCTTGAAAAATTGCAATCATCAATCTTTTTTTATGTATCGATTTGCTTCTAATTTGGTATACAGCCATTGGATATGGAAACAACAAATATAACTTCTTAGTGGTTTCACGTAATGTTTAACTCTCTACTCAGAGTTCTTTTCACACATTGAGTAAAAGGGTATATGATGGCAAAAAATCACCGTAGTTTGAATTCTTTAGTTACCAACACTTCTTTACATACACTATGATGAAACGTTTATTGATAATGTAAAGTATAAAAAAACTTTTGTTCTAACAAATTTAATCAGCTACGAAACACGAAAGATTCACTGTTTAATAAATCACTCAAATCAACACTGTGTTAAATTTTGTTTTTTAATTTACCTGGACTGATAGATAACGTTTTAATACCAAATAAGATGTTTTGACCTCTTTTCTAATTTAATTTTAATATCTAACAAATGACACAATATTTATATACTAAGTAATAATTTTACCCAATATCGATTCGTAGACTGAAAGTGAAATGAACCGAAGAAAAAAAAAATTAACGTCTATAAGATGATAGAACAAACTTTAGGTTTTTTTTTTATATTTTATTAAACCACAAATAAAATACGCGAAGGTCTTGTTTTGATTTTATTCAGATATTTTTTTGTTTTTGTTTTGACACTAATGAACTAACAGTAAAGTAAAATATTTAAAAGAGAATTCGGAAGAAGTAAATAAAACAAAAAACTGAAATCCAAGATCAAAATAAAATATTTAAATTCTATAGAATTAAACAATTTAAATTAATTAACATAATTTGTAGCTTTGTATTACCGTGCTCACCTTGATCACGTGTCTGTAACGATTTTGTAGTAAACGCAAATTTAGATATTTTTGCTAACGAACACCAAAAATTCTAAAATCCACTTTATTGTTTTATAATAGCATTCACCTTAGAAATAAAATTTTGAACGAACGACCAATTTTTGTTTTACAATTTAGTTTTGATAATTATTTTTGGGAATTGCTAAACTCGTTAAAAAATTTAATTATTTAAAATCATTTTACAGCACTCAAAATCTGAGCCCGCTGTGCGCAAGGATTCCAAGGTTATTCCAAGCCTGTTTTGCATTATTTCTTTATCTCTTAGCAGTTAAAATCTTAATCTATGGGTAATGTCTAATTATTCTTTATCTCTTAGCAGTTAAAATCTTAATCTATGGGTAATAAATACAATCGACGAGAGTTTTTCAGTTTCACTCAAAATTCGATCAAATTTTAGTTCTATCATCTATTATGACTTAAATTTAAATAATTTTGAGGGGTTTTTGCAAATTAGTTTGAGTGATATTTTCTACTCAAACTTTTAATGGCTGTTGTAATTAGTTTTATATTCACCATGTACTATTTTCAATCAAAATTGAATATTAATTATTTTGAGTAGAATCTACATAATAACAAACTAAAAATCACTAAACAAAAAATAACTTTGAATAAGTGGAATGAAATGGTATTTGAGCATAGTTTGAGTACAATTTGATCATTTTGCTTACAAGAAAATTTGAGTGAAATTAATAAATTTCGAACTTTATTTTTAGATTATCTTTGACGTTCAAACTCTTTAATTTTAAATAAAATTTGAGTGAAATTTTTAAAAGACTAAGTAATTTTTTATTTTCTCCTCAAAAAGTGGTAATATGAGTTTAAGTTAAACATGAATAGAAACTAATTAATGTCTAGACGTGTATAAACAAACGAAGATTATTACCATTACAAAATTGTAATCGCGGTAACAGCTTTACCAGTTAATTTGGTTCAAATTGAATAAATTATGCGCACAAATAACTATTTTTATAGTGAAAATATTAAATTCCGCTATTGACCAAAAACCACAGAAAAACACTAAACCGACCTTTAAAAAATTAAAAATGACAAACTTACGTTAATGTTTCACGTGATATGACAGTTAATTGAACTAACATAAAAGTTAAAATTGCAAATATATTGTGGTGAGCAATAATGTTCGCCGTTCGGTAGGTGAGAAAATACTTTGTATTCACCAATACCATTTCTTATGTAATCTTAATTGCAGCTCACGCGTTTTTTTTTTACTACGATTAAAAATTGCAGCCAGCAGCCTTAAAAGTGGAAAAATGTTCCCATCGTGGTTTTCAGTATAAATTTCACTGCGACAGGAAAGCAACTAAAACTTCGCTTTTTTGTGGAGTTTAACAAACGAAAGGATTAACTATTACTGAATTTACGGTAATTTACTTGGAAAGCTCGGTAACGGCACAGTGTATTACGTTTGGACAAGACCAAATTTTCAATAATGAAATACGTTTATTCCAATTTTTAATATATTTGGGGCAAAGTTTACTCTTTTGACATATTTATTGAGTAAGTAATCAAGAATTAGGGAAAAACCGGGCTTCTAAGGGAATATTGGCCAGAAGCTTTTTTTTTCTTTAATCGTTCTATTTTTCACATAGATTTAGAATTCGATAAGTCTATGAGTCAAGTTGGTGAAAATTTGAAAAAAAAAATGACAATCAATTCGACCATTTATGGTCACCTGAAGTCAATCACGCTACACATGAATTACCAACCTTCGTTTGTTATGCGGAGTTTGTAGGTAATATAATGGTTTGAACTTTCATTTGACGAAACATAATTAAAAATTGTAATTAAAGTTCGTCTGAAACCAGATAACTATTTTTTACGAAGATCGAAATTATTAAGAATTAAAAGTTCAGTTTCGATCTTAATTGGAAATACGAAAAATTTAATTATTTTCCAGTCAATCTCATCAGGCTATAGCGAGTGAAGAATTATTCTATATACTATAAAAAGTAATCGATAGTACATAATTAACAATTCAGTCGCTATAACCTGACGAGATTGACTGGAAAATAATTAAATTTTTCGTATTTCTCATTCAGATCGAAACTGAACTTGTAATTCTTAATAATGTCGCTCTTCGTAATAAATACAAATTACCAAACACCATTTAAAGAAAAATGAAATCGATTGCAAAATTGCTTACAGTAATTCAATTGCTTATGAATTTTACGTGAAATTTTTTTCACTCCACGTTCTACAGCCGATATCAATTTGATTAAATTTAGTACATGCTCTAAAATTTCTACAACTGTTGCCAATATTTAATATTTGGCCTCGGCACCCATGAGATACTTTTATTCTGAGACAAATCCGCTTATGTATAAGTACCAAAAATGAGATTTGTCTAATTTAGTAATTTACATCTAAAATATTTATATATTTAGAAAAAATGAAAGTCACACTAATTTGTGAAATATACAGAAATTAGCGTGACTTAATTGGGATTGGTTCGATATTGAACACATAATTGGTGACCATAGAAAACGCACAAAGAAAACAGCGTAAATGAAATTTACGTACAGAGAAAACCTTACCGACATTTAGATATCCATACAAAAACAAAAGTGCACAAGAAAAAATGCAGAATCTAAAATAATTGATTTCGTGTTTTTAAGGAAAGGAAAGGAAGATTACATCACTTTGATCTCTGTTTGCAAAATTAAGCAAGCTGCTTGGAGTAGACAATTTTGGTGGAATCTTTAAAATTTTAAGAAAATATGAGGAAAGTTTATTATTTTAGATACACACGATGGAGCAGAAAGATCCAATGCAAAAGCGGCTTTGAGAATTTCTCGGTTTTTGGTATGAAAATACATAAGTATGTAAAACCGTGTGAAATAATCTTAAAGCTCGGTTTAAGAAGATTTCACAGAAAAAGGTGGTTTTTAGAATTTAATCCTCATGTTTTGGCACAGATTTCTCAGGTTTAGAGCGGTATTCACACAAAGCCCCGATGGCACAAATAGTAGATTATGCAACTAGTGCTAATAATGGGTAATAATGTGAGAGGCTGGTAAATGTCCGAGGGCGCTAGCCCGTGAATCGGTCATGTTGGTATACCTCAACAACCTTAAAAGTAAGTGTATATCATTACGAGAATAATTTGGCATTTAATACATTTACAGCAAAATATAAAGCAAGTTCAATGTGGGTAGAATACTCGATGCTGAAAACCATGATAAGAAATCACAATATCAATATAAAATATGATAAGCTCTCTGCATTTTTGAAAAAGAATTCTGTTGGATTTTGCCCAAAAAAATCCAATATTTTCCAACCGGAAGACATACGGAAATGTTTATCTGCTGCAGACGATACTAACTTCTTAGCTATGAAGGTAACAGATCACTTACAAACAAATGTACAAATTTTCCAGCATTATTTTCGTAGGTGATAATGATTTTTGGTGTATATAGTGCAACTCGAGCGGACGAATTGACCAAACTTCATGTTAATAATGTGCGTGAAAAAGGAATGTTTACATTATACAAGTTCCAGAAACAAAAACAAATGTGGTGCACACATTTACTGTGGAGGAGTATTCAGCATATATCAGAAAGTATATCAAACTTCGTCCATCAGTTGTTGATCATACTCATAATCGATTCTTCGTCAATTACCAAAAGGCACATCTCAACCAATTGGAAGAAATACATTTTTAAGTATGCACCTAAACAAATTGCTAATTTTTTGAAACTTACAAGATGTCGACAATTACATGAGCCATAGTTTTCGGCGCACATCTGCAACATTATTGGCACACAGTGGTGCCGATTTAGTAACCCTTACGGTGGGTGGCGATCAGCCAGTGTAGTGGAAGGCTATATTGATGAATCGATATCAAACAAAAGCAAAATTTGTAATCTGATTACAGATCAAATTTCTTATAAAAAACCCAATGTTTCAAAAGCATCAATTAAATGCAGTACATCCACATCAGGCATTTCAATACCATTACAATCAAATTCTGCTACAGTAACATCAACTTGCTTAACGTTGTCTCAATCAAATAAAACCAACACAATATATTTGGAAGCAGATAATGTAAATAATGCCGAAAAAATTGTTCGTGGGATGCAATTTAATAATTACAGTGTAACGATGAACTTCAACTTGCGTTATTATATGCAATTGTTTGATTTATATAAAATGTTCAATTCACAATTGCCTCGACAATTAAATTCTTAATGGTAGCGTTACCAAAAAACGGCTTTATTGGTATAGCTTTCTCTTCCATAAAATTGCCGTGCCTATTACAGTTGAGAATGATGAGTTCAAATATTTCCAATTCTGTATTTTTTCTTGGGCGCATTTTTCTATGTGGAGGCTTTTCTCCGTGTTCGTAGTTCTCCATGTTAGCATTTTGCTATGTGGGAATTTATGTCGGTGAAGTTTTTTTTGGGCTAAAATTTCATGTGCACTTGTTCAATGTTTCTTTCATAGAATGAATCAACACAAGTATGAAATCATTTCTTGGGTTTCGACATTTGAAGACTTTGGAATTTTGTATGGCAATGTTTTGCGCTTAGCTTTGAGATCCACGATATTATTTGCGGCCTTATCCGTAATTCAAATTTTCAATGTTTTTCGATGTTTCATTATTTTAGTGATTTTTTTAGGGTTAGAAGGTTTTCGAGTTTATTCGATGTTTGCTATACGTAATATAAAGATTGTGATTAATTCTGTAGTAATTTATAAAATTAATAAGCTTGAACCAAGACACAGAGGATAGTAAATCTATCTTAATACGATTCTAGTTAAAAGCTTGAGATCTACTATACTAAAAGCCGGACAACTAGACACAAAATCCCAAGGTCCCAAAAAGTAGTCTAAGCCAGCAGCCTCCATATGTCGTATGTGAAGTTTAAAATGGCCTTAACCGAAAGGGAAGCAAAAACAAAACTCTTTTAAATAAAGGAACTCACCAAACAACTGCTCCGAGTAGCAAACATATCTGGCTCAACTCATACAGAGCGAAATTATTTGAACACAGAAGACAGATGACATGTTTACAATCTTTATTTTTATATTATTTTTATACTTTATTTTTTAATTCGTAATTTAAAGTCTCAAAATACAGACAAAGGGGCAGATGTGAGACGTGTCTATATGAGGTGTGGAAACGGAAAAAAGGTTAAAACTTCAAATTTTAATTTAATTTGAAAAGCCCAAAAAACTATGTGTGTGCTCATAAGGTTACCAATTGCTGGGATAATATCCTTCACTCGAAAATTTAAATATAAAATTGGTTTACTACATCTCGATATAACTGTTAATTAAAGCTCGTGTACTTGGTCTAGAGGCTCTAATAGTTCTTGTATTATTTAATTTTGACAATCGCCAATTTCTTTATTTCTTTAATTTTTATAATTGGCAAAAATTCAGTTCTCACAAATGAGCAACAATTGTTCAATTGATTGGTTTCTATTACAAATATTTGTAATTTATTTTTGGTTGGAGTTTCTAACTAAAACTCCTACACAAATTATATTATGTATTGTTAAAGTCTAAAAATTCCATTATTCAGCAAATTTCTAATACCAACAAATTTTAAATTTGAACGTTGAAATAAACCTTCAGATAGTAAAAACGGCGCTAAAAATTCTAAAGTTTCCAAAAATACATTTTAAAACATTTGGAAAATGCTGGACTTTAAAAACGCGATAGTTCCTTATTTCTTAAAATTTCAGCTTCCAAAACCGTTAAAATTTTGAAATAAAAAAATTGTTCCCCGAAATAACCCAAGAGTTGTTGGAATCTTCGAAGATACAATGAACCTAAACTTCTTAAAATTTCGACCTACATTTAGACGATTTACATAAAAATGTTTCACCATCTGATCAAATTTAACCCGGACTGGTAAAAAGAACAACATTTTTATGTATTTTAAATTTTAATACAAATCTTTACTATCGCCTTCCAAATAGGCTCCTTTTGAGCCAATACAAGCATGCCAATAGTTAATCCATTTTTCCATATACATCTCATAGGCCTCGGCCGGGATGGCCTTTAGTTCCTTCAGCGAATTTTTTTTTATGGCTTCAATCGACTAATGACGCGTTCCCGGAGCGGATATTTGAATTTCGGAAACAGGGGAGTGTCACAGGGAGCCAAACCTAGCGAGTACATTGACTCAATGATGACTTTTGTTTCGTGTTTGGCCAAAAATTCAGTCACAATCAGACTGGAATGTGACGGCGCGTTATCGTGGTAAAAAAATCCATGAATTGTTTGCTCACAAATCCGGCTTTTTACAACGTTTGCTTTACGTAGACACCTCAAAACGGCCAAGTAGTATGCTTTATTGACCGTTTGACCGCCTGGAATGAATTCATGGTGAATCATACCACGATAATCGAAGAAAGCGATAAGCATTACCTTGATTTTCCATCGACTTTAACATGGTCTTTTCGAGTTTGGCTCATTTTTGGCGCGCCATTTGCTAGATTGTTTAGCAGTTTCGACGTCATATTCATAAACCCATGTCTCGTCACCAGTAATAATTCGTTTGATGAATGTAGGGTCATCAGCTACATTGACAAGTATCTCTTTTGCGACCTTTACTGAATGTTCTTTTTGCAAAAAATTCAGATGTTTCGGCACTACTCGAGCGGCAACGTATTTCATACCTAAAACATCAACCAAAATGTGGTGAGTCGATCCATAAGAGATGCTAAGAGCCTCTGATATCACTCTAATGCAAACACTTTGATCAGATGGTATTTTTATATTTTGAAATGCTTTAAGCTCTTTTAAATTCAAATAAGTAAAATGAGGGAAATATGCGTGCAATTGTACTAAAAAATTTAGATTCCAAGATTAGACTTAGATTTCAGACTTTTGAAGGTACAAAGTAGGAAAATAATCATTCTATCTCAAGAATAATTTGAATCAATAAAAAAACACTCAAATCAAGACTGTTATTTAGAAATTTACATTACATTTGAGTAAAGGCTCAATCAATATTTAAAATTTAAACCGCTTTTACACTTTACTGAGATTTTATTAGGAATTAAGGTTTTATAAAATATTTACTGAAGAAAATTCTATACATTTGACTGAATTTTTAGTGGAATTGAAAAGTTTCTTCACCGCACGAAAAATAGAATCAAAGCCCATTTTCTATCTTCTTCATAGAATCAGGGCCAATTAGACCAACTTTAATGTTACAAAAAAAAATTCTTGCTGGTTTCTTAGGGCACAATTAATATTAACAATCTACCTTATAACGACGAGCATAATAATTCACATTAAGATATAATCTTGTGTAAAACGTTTCCAGAGCAAAACATAAAAAAAACATTCTCACATAAAACAGATTTTTATCATTTCGTTCGAAACGATCTAAAAAAAAAAACGAATCCACATAATTAAAGCCATTATATACTCATTTAATATCTTTGTGTAAATCCAACCCAATGATAATAAAAAAAGAAGAAAACTCTCATAATAACTCCATAATACAACCAAACTTTTCTTCTCTGGTACGTATTGTTATAGCTTTAAGTTCTTCCAAAGTAATATAGAAAATCGACAAAATTTTATTTTTTTTTTAATTTCCCAGCACAAATTTCAACTCAATAGACAGAATATAGACTATATATGTGTATGTACTCCTTAAAAATTATAATAAGTTCACCTGTATAAGACAAAAAAAAAAAAAAAAGTTTTACAATAAAAAATTACAAATTTCTTTCAAGAACAGTCATAAAAATAAAGTAATAAAGTTTTCTTGTCTTGTTGTACTCGTAATACTCTCTCGTAAAAATCGTGTATGTATACGGCACAACCCCTAACCATCGGAACCATCCTCTATATACTATACACATAAATATGCTGCTATGATGGGCGACGAGGAAGAAAAAATTAAAGAAAATTTTCTAATTTGAAACTCATTTGTTGTTTTTGTGTTTGCTTGCGCCGTTCCACATCCTCGATGTAAGTGGAAGAGACACAAGAGCATGAATGGAATTAAGACAATTTAATTAGTTGTATATGCTAAGAATATTAAATGTGAAATATGTTAATGTTAACACTTTTTAGTCGTCTATAATGTCGCATGGAATTTATTTTATAATGAGTTCTCGTATTTCGCCAATTTAGAATTTCATGTTTCTATGGATGTGTAAGCGAATAGATAATTGAAGAACTTTATTGTATTTGAGTGAATACTATGAAATGAGTAAGGCAGATGAATTCAGATCGATTCGACAGTTTAATTTCAATCAATTTAGAATTTACATACAAATTTTCCATTTTCGACATTTTATTTTATTGTTTCTGCGTGTCAAAATTATTTGGGTTTCCAAATTGTATTTGTCTGTCGAATTGTCTATTACCATAATTTCTACTTGATCGACATGAAAACTCAGTTTGAGCGTTTATACGTGTAAAGAACGCAATAATTCCACAATTATGATTACTACAGGTAACCCTTGTATAACGCGGAAGTTAGGCTTCAGAAAAAAAACAAAATAAAATAAATTAATAATTTTATCACGAAGAATTATTTCTATATTACTAGAGTTGGGGTCTAAAATAATCGTTGCGTTTTATTAGTAGGTCGAAGGAGTTGATCGCTTGAGCCTTGAACATTTTCCATTCCTGTAAGAGTTTCAACCAGTTTTAGGAAACGTGTACAGGCTTATATTACGTGTAAAGGGTTATATTACTGAGAATTTTGTTCCCAATGCGTTTCTATAGCTTACAATATATGGCATTAAAACTGCTTCGAATTGTCTCTGAAATGTTCCAGAGCGATCTATGGAGGAATCATCATCCCTAAATAAAACAACGTCAGGCCATAATTTTAGGCCAAAATTAGTCGAAAGGTTCGACGAATATAATAAGATTTAAATGTGGCAATTATGATTTGGTCCAACGGTTGACTGAGGGCTGTGGTATTAGGCAGTGAAAAAATTATTTTGATATTCGGACATATACAATTTTTTAAGGTGGCCAAGTGCATTATCTATAATTAATAAGATTTTGAATTGGATGTTTTCTTTATGTGCGTATCTTTTGGCCTTGGAAATTAAACATTTAAAAACCCATCTCTAAACAGGTTACCCGTAATCCACCCGTTCTTATTCGCGCAGAAATAAGCAGGTAGGCTCGTGGATTAAGAGATCGGTTAATCAACAAGAGTTTTATCTTACAATCGCCTGATGCTTAGGCATTTTTTTTTTTTCAATTTAAATCTGATTCGTGAAAAAGAGATAGGGAAAACTTGACAACGGGATTCTATTAAGTGTACCAAAATCAACCGAAAGCCATATCGTAAGCATGAAAAAATTAACAGAAATTTTTGGTATTAACAATGCAGATTCTTAAATTTCTAACTTTTTTGTAGTTGTAGATTTTGGTTCGCTAAATAAGATCCCGTAGTCAGATTTGCTCTATCTCTTTTTGGTATTGAGTTATTTCAAGTGATAGGGTAATTCTGTGGCCAGATTCGGATTCAGCGCAAAAAATTACTTCGGATACGAAAATTCATCATGGAAAAAGAATAACCCATGCAGGTCTGCGTAACCAATGGCACACCGTGAAGCTATACGTGATACTGATAACGTTTAACGGAATAGATTATTGCAAGAGTCTCAATCTCATAGGAATGATATCTTGATTCGATGTAAATGATTGTCGGCTTGTGTTTGAAATAGAATAGCACCAAATTGTACCTGGCTCGCATCCGTATGCAACTCGGTGTAGGACTTTGGATTATAAATACAAAGAGTAGAGCTGTTAGCCAATTTTCTCTAAAGATATTCGAATGCTGTAAAATCTTTAACGTCGATTTTAAATTGTGTACCTTTCTTCACGAGATCTGTCAATGGTTTTGCTGTAGTTGAGAAGTTCGGAATAAATCGTCTAAAAAAACTCGTAAGGCCAATAAAGCATCGTAGATCGTGAATGTGCTGAGGTATTGGATAATCTGTTATTGCTTTTAGCGACTTTTGCTGGACTCGAATTTATTTTTCAAAAATTTACATTTTGAGGGTTGAAATTCCAAACAGTTATTATGGATTAAATCTAGTAATTCTCCTAAAGTTTTAAAGTGTCGTTCAGTGCTATCCGTGGCTATCAATATATCGTATATATAGACTGTGTGAATGCCATTATTATTAATATATTGTGTCTATAAAAAGCCGAAAGAATCTTATTGATTTAATACAGACAACTAAACTTCTCTTTCTATTATTCGTGTTGGCATAAAACACACAGAAATGAAAAGTTTTCCTTGTGTTTTTTGATTTAGTGAATTTATTTATAATTCGCTAAGTCAACTACGTTCTTGCCTCATACTTAATGTATGGAGTTGGAATTGTATTTTTGTAGTTTGGTCGTAGCTACCTGATGAGTAGATCGAACTTTTTGTTTTGAGATTATCAGTACGAAACCAAACTACCCACAGAAAACGCAAGGAAAGGTTTTCATTTTTAGAGTAAAAATACATTTTGTATTAACTCTCGGGTTAAAGTACGGGGGGGGGGGGGGGGGGGGGATTTTGATATTTCTACTTTTTTGGTAGATATATTATAAATGCCATTTTTATTAATATATTGTGTCTATAAAAAGCCGAAAGAATCTTATTGAGAAAAATTTAATTCGAATTATTTTTTCTCATGAAAACAAGTCGCGATTTATTTTTTCGAATTGAAATAAAACAACAAAGAGAAAGGGCCATTTCGCATCTCGTTTCAAAAGATGGTATAAATAAAATTAGGAATGAATTAAATAATTCAAATTTTTGGTTGGAATTACTTAAACCTCTGCGGTCGCACTGGGACGATTTTGTCCCAAGCGAAATTTCACTTGAGAATTTCTGAAAAATGAAAAAGGGGCAGGCCCTGGCTCCCCTATGTAAAAAATATATAGTAAAGGTATATTCCTGCAATCGTTGTTTGCCCGTTCTCCGCCAGTTAGTTCTTGTTCAACAGCGATACAAAGTGGTCGACCGGGCGAAAACGTCTCAGTGCGACCGGCGTGTAAATTTAAGTTCAAATTCAAGAGTGGGGTGATTTTTTGTTAAAACCTGCTAAAATTCCCTCTAGAAAGTCTGCTTATTTTGCTGATTCGCAGATAATACCAACTTTTAGGTGTATTAGTCACTATGAAAAACCATATAAAAAAAATTCAACTTAGTCATTTATCTCTCGCACCACTCAGTGTGTATATTATTTATTATTACTTATTTATTTAATGTAACAGAACAGTCTGTGGATCATACAAATCCAGTGTCGATTGTATATCTGTGGGTGCTCAAAAGGCAAAACATCTTAAGTCGACTTAAGACTCTTAAGAGATTATTTTAAATATTCAACGATTAAAATCTATCCTCTAGTTTCACTAAATTTGACTTAAGTGGTAATGCCTTGTGGCCAAAGACTATGGTCGCAAGCCGTAGTAGCTTTGGTCGGCATAAGTAAAAAATGAATTTAATATTCAACTTTTCCTACCTCTCTAAAAAAATTATAAAATTTGATTTAGGCTGTTTTGCTTTTATACCACAGATATTACAATATAATAACTTAACAATTAACTATAATACAATATTGGAAATAAAAGTAAAAATGACATTATATAAACATTAAAATATTATTTAAAATTTTAGTAGTCTTAGATTAAAGCTCTACACTTGGAAGTGCCACAAATCATTTATACTGGAGCAATATAAAAGTTGAGATTTTAAACGCAAAGTGAATATATTCAATTTTGTACATGTTTTTAAATCATTTGGAAGACTATTATATATTTTTGGACCCAAACTTTAAAATGAATTTTGAAAGCTGGTAGTCGTAAATTTTTGTAGGTGGATGTGTTCCTTCTTTCTCAGTTTATAATTTGTACTGTTAACAACGGTATTATTACTAGTATTTAAATAAAATTGTTTCAATGTGTTAAACCCGAATAAATGTTTTAGTGGAAAAATAACACTGAAATAGTGGCCAAGAGTCAGTTAATTTTGGCTTACCCTTCATAATTCTCAATACATATATGCTTCTGTACAGTAACCAGTGGCTGGATCCTAACATAATACGTACCTCCCCAACAAACTATACCATAAGATAATTTTGAGTTTACAGTGCAAAATCCACATTTTTCAAAACATCAATTGGACAAACTAGTCTTAAAATATACGTTTTACGTATCACCGCTACCAGATAATTATGGAGATTTTCAGTCTGACATTTCCAATTTAAAGAGTTACAAGAATAGACAAACAACCCCCAAATGCTTTCTCCCCTAAATGATTACTAGAAAATCTCACCTAAATGTTGAAATATACTATGCTACCATCTACCGGCGAATAGCGAAACAATTCCCCAAATGTTGATGTTTACCCCTAAATGTTGATCTGGCATTCGATAAATCTAAAATCGACCATCATGTACCAAATTACTCCATACCACGGAGAAACCTGAAGAAAAGAATAATAGTTGACACTGGGGAAAATCATCACTAAAATGACGTCATCCTTACGGTGAACTCAGAATTATCACTCCACAATTCAATTTGTTACTCAAATAGCCCAAAACAAATTCTTGTTATTTGAGGTTTTTCACGTTAATAGGCGCCATTCTATATCGCATGTCTTTAATTTTCTAAAGCTGACATCTTATTCAACAGCTGCATCAAAAAGCTTTGACAACGCCCTTAGCAACTTGGGATATTTAAATTTAAGTATGAAAATTGGAAAGAATCTTATAGAAGAAAAAAATGTTTTTTACGTTGATAATTAACTACAATTTTTGACGCAGAACTACTACGTCTATCCGCAGCTTAAATATTTCATCACAAAATGTGCCACCCCGCTAGAAAATGAATATAAACGATTCTATAGTGACGTTCGCCTCATTGAGGCTAATAAGTGAAACTTAAGGTGATTTTTACAAACCATTTATGTTTGTTGGAATTGCCATGAATCAAGGCTCCAACGATTTTTGCTTTAAGAATCGGGCATCACCCTATTGTCGGTGATTTAATAAAATCATTTCTGGAAAATATAAAATCAATAAGATTCTTTCGGCTTTTTATAGACAAAATATATTAATAATAATGACATTCGCAAAATTTTTCGATTGGTTAGAAATATCAAAATTTCCCCTTTACACTGAAGAGTCATACAAAGTGAATCGACACCTGAACAAAAAGAGCTCCTTGCGTCTCTATGTGGTAGGTTGATTTCGTACTGGAAAGTTCGTACGAACAATAGTTCGTTCTACTCTTCAGGTAGCTACGACCAAACTACAAAAACACAATTCACACTTCATACATAAAGTATGTATTATTGATTTTAATAAACAGACAAACGTCTCTTTCTCTTAATTATTTGTGTGGGCATAAAACACACAGAAATGAGGGTTTTCCATGAGTTTTGATTTAGTGAATATAATTCGCTAGGTCAGTACGTTCTTACCTCATACTTTATGTAGGAAGTGGGAATTGCATTTTTATAGTTAGTAGATTGGCCTCTTCATTTTCTCTGATTAACCAATCGAAAAATGTTGTGAATGTCAATATTGTTAATATATATTGTCTATTTCTCTTTATAAAAACATTATTTTCAAACAATGTCCAAAAAATTCTTGAGCGAAAAATGTTTTGATAAAATAAAAATTACGAAAATATTTTTTAAAAATTTTAATAAAACAAATTTTATTCAAACTATATTCAAACAGTACTGAAACTCTTCTAATATTTTTATTTATTTCCATTATTTTCATAAACAGGTCCTGCTTTACCCCGAAGAAGGATGGGCACGTAGCGCTGCATCAAGCTATTGGACAATAACACCATGCCGATGGCGACGAAATACCTGTATTGTAGAAGAAGTTGCTGGTTCTAGAAAGTAAGTAAAAAAAAAATGTTTTTTAGCCCCAAAAATTTATTTTGTTAAACATTTAAATACAAATTTTGCAACAACGCCGAAAGGAAAATTCATAATGAATTTAAACAAATTTTTCATGATGAAAAATCGAAAAATAATTTTCATAAAGTTGTAAATAATATTGTTGTGGAAAATTACAAAGAAATATTGTAATGCTATTTGGTGTGCTGGAGGGAGAAGGAAGAGATTGCACCAAAATAAGAGTTCGGAAGGGAAATCATTTTATATTCGTTATTATGATGTGATCTAGAGCTCTAAAATGGTCCAAAGTGTTTCGTTTCTATTTTTTATATAATTTTTTTGTTCTTTTAAATTTATCTTAATTTTATGTTTTATTTATTGTATTGTTTGTGTTGTTTTAACAGCGTATACGAAGAAAATGTAGCACAAGAAATATAAAAATAAACTTGGGAAAACGGGAAAACTTTTTATTTTTTTTATGTTAGCTGGATGCTATTTTCCTTGTTTTCTTATTTATTTATGATATATTTTTATTTGAATATTTAATTTTGTTTGTTTGTGTAGTACTCGTTTACGGGTTTACGGTATACTATATAGCACACAGAATATTTTTATAATATTTTCCTTTTTTGTTTCTTAACTTTTCTCGAAAATTAAGATGAAAATTGTTGTACGAGCGGAAAAATTCATAAGATTTCTTTATTTTTTTACTCCACTTGTTTATACTTGGTGAACATTTTTTATACTGCTGCTTCCTTGTTGATGATGGTAATGTTTTTTGTACACACAGTAAGTACTTTTTGGCTGTTAATTGCGCACTCTTTTATGTTGACTGAAATATCATTAATAGACAAAATGCCATAAATCCTATTCTCTATAAGGAGTTGCGTAAACAAATCTGTCTTCTTCGTACACATCAACTGAAGTTCCTAATTAGATTATTAAATATAACACGAAAATCTAACGATTTTTATAACTACTCATCAAGTTCTTCGCATATACTAAATTACTTTTAATTAATGAAAGCCACGTGGGGCCAAAGCAATCAAATGTTGGCAATTATTAATTGTAATTCGATTAGAAATTGAACAAATAAAGATTTGTTTTCTCGTTCATTAGGGAAATTATAAGTAACATCAACACAACCACCACATATACAAAAAAAAAAAAAATTGATTTTCATTTTCTTCTCGATTTAACATGCAGACTCAATATTTATTGGGAAAAACTAATAAAAATAAAAATGAAAACGAATCGAAAGAAAATTAGTAAATATGTATACTATATACTACAAATGTATACGGTTGAAATATAGAAAATACTCGAGGAGGAAAAACAATTTTCATAATCGAAATGGAATTTGTGATTTTATACGTGAGCAATCCAGTGTTTAAATTTAAATTTCGTTCCCTTGTTTTATCTCTTTTTGCGAGAGGAAACATATTTATATTTTTTTTTGTTTCTTTCTTCGGGAACGAAATCAAAAAAATTAAAATATCTCTTCTCGGCAGTGCTTAAATTCAATTTTCGTTTCCTACTTTAATCTCTCTTTGTGGAAGGTAGAATATTTATATTTTTTTTGTTTCTTTCCCAGGAACGAAATACAAAAAAATTAAATATCTCTCTTCGGATTTTTTTTTTTTTTTAGTTTTCCGCGTACCCATTGCCAATATGGACTTGATTGTTTCTCGTTCAAAATTGTAATTTGTATTTCGCTTTCGCTAAGATCATCGCATTAATCTTATAGTGAAACGGTGTTCTGTACTGTTCACAGTATGACTGATTAGATTTTTAGCAAAATTCAAATAGGATTATGTTAATAAAATCAGACAGTTATAGTACAGACAGTACAATTCTACATAACGTTATGTACAAATAACCTTATAATGTTCAAATGAGGAGGTAATTTCGGTGACCTCAAATTATAGGATTTTAACTACACATACATTATGACAAAATAAAACGAAATAAAAAATGCAAGATTTCACAAAATTACATCTACCTACTTTATCACATTATTTTTTATGTATTTACGTTTTCTTAACAAATTAGAAAACCTGAAAAGTTAAAACCATTTAATTTTAATTTAGAGTATTTGCCAAGGAATTCAATTTTGGTCAAATAAAATAGCAAACCAATTTTCGTTTGGAATTCGATTGGCTTTTAAAGGTTGGTAGCATTTTGAATTTTTTATTGTAAAATCAAATTTTGTTTCTCGAATAAAATATTGAGATGTGGTTTTGTTTATTTTAACAATCTCAAATCCATCAATTTATAAATTACTAAATTTTGTACATATTCATTTTACATGTTATTTTAAAATAGCGTTGAAATTTTAGATATTAGCAAGTTAGCAGAAACAGATAAAAAAAATCATCTTTAATATTTCAGGAGAATGGAATAAATCATACCATCATTACTCGTTGTAGTTAACTAAAACCAACACAAATGTCCATACAAGCCGCGCTGTCCCGTTACATTTGAAATAAAAATGTTCATTGGAATACAGTGATATGTCGCCGTATACAAACGCGATATAAAATAAAATATTTCATATATAAAACTTACTAACAACACTGACACAAGTCAATGTACATTTGTTTTATGATATCTGTCATATGAAAGAAAAGCAAGGCCTGTATAAGTATGTATATGTGTTGGTTTTGTGAGTTAACATATTAAATTGCACATCACACAATCAAAATATACAACCGTCATCCTTATAAAGTTAAAAAAATTCTCATATAACCACATCGCCAATAAAACCAAAATCGAAAAATAATATAAATGAATAGTTTTTAATTTATACATGTTTCGTCGGCTACATTCCTAATGTTTTTAATTTTTTAGTTTATTTTGAATTTTTTTTGTTTCTTTCTGAATTATTGCGTACGCCTTATACAAACATAATAGAGTGCGGTCACCAACACTATTTTAATACATTCGCTCAACCGTTCTCTACTGAACTTCTCTCGTATTCGTGAATGAAATCGATTTAATGTATTACATATTTTTATTTAGTTTTACACTATCGTTTGAACGACGACAACGCAATTTAAAATTTATAAATTCATATAGTAACCGTTCAGTCACGAATATTTTAGAATTTGTGGATTAAACTTAGTGTTTTACAATGGGTAGGAAGCAGATCGACTTAATTCGGAAATATTATAGCTTTAATTCCGAAACCAAAGAACAAACGTGTAGAGTCAATAACTGTGGGGCGACAATTTCTAATAATAATGCAGCTAATATGCGCCGTCATTTAAAATCTAAACATAAAGATAAATTCACCGAATATCAATTACTGACTTTAGATGATACCAATAAAAATACTAAAATTGAGAAGACCAGTATTAAAATAAAATATAACAAACAGGAATTAAAACAAGCTTGCATGGGGATGATTGCTAACGGATGCACATTTAATTTATTTAATTCAAGAGATTTTCGTCAAATTATTGGACCTATAACATCAGCATTAGATTTGACGATCAACGCCGAGACCATGAAACAGGATATATCATTAACATCATTCAAAATAAAATCTTCTCTTAAAAATGATTTAAAAAGCACAATGTTTTCGTTAAAAATAGACGAAGCTACTCGATTAAATCGATCGTTACTAGGGATCAACGTGCAGTATATAAAAAATAACTTTATAATAATCAAAACAATAGCCATGGTTGAGTTAACCCAACGTCACACATCTGAATATATTAAGCAAATCATAATCAGTACATTAGCATCATATGATTTAAAATTAGAACAAATTTATTCCATAACCTGCGATAACGGCAGGAACTTGATTAAAGCTTCCCGCCTGATCAATGAAGAATTGCATTATTTTCCCGAAATTGATGACGAGGTTGCATATGATGGCCAAATAAATATTGAAAATTTGAACGAGGCAGTGGAAACAATAGTTAACCAAAATCAAACCAAATCTGATTTTTTAGCAAATACAATTAAATGTGCCGCACACACCCTTCAACTGGCAGTAAACGATTTTTTAAAGGAACAAACCACCGTTGGAGAAAAAATTGAAACATTGAAAAAGTTGTCAATATACTTAAGAACTCCGACCCACCGAAATATCCTAATTCAAAATAATTTACGGCAGCCTATAGTGAATAACATTACTAGATGGAATTCAACCTTTAATATGGTAAAAAGACTTCTTGATTTTAAAGATTACTGCAAAACACACGAGCATATTCATAAGGACTTGCACGTTGAGGATAATATTTGGAGGTTTGCGGCTCAATTCATCGAGGTGTTTGATCCAATTAATAATATAACATTAAAATTGCAAAAAGAGCAACTTTGCTTGGGTGAATTTTTTAAATGCTGGCTTGAACTGAAAATATTCATAGAACATATAGCAAATCCAATGGGAGTAGTTCTTCTGGAAAAAATTAAACGACGTGAGAGCAATTTACTGGCAAATAATGTAATGGCATCAGCTTTATTTCTGGACCCAAGATTCCATTGTACTTTGTCAGAGGCAAATAAAGTAAATAGCAGAGTTCATCTAAAACAATTATTTGAACATCAAAATTCTTTTCACGAAACACAGGAACCATCAGTTAATACAATCTCAACAACTGTTCCTTCACAAAACTCTCATACATCACCTTCTTCAACCGTTATGGACATAAATAATTTGATGAATGCATATATCGCAGAACACAATCAAACCCAAAGTGTCAGTGTGAATTGCAGCATCAGTGCAACAGAAAAAGCGTTTAAAGAAATCGACAACTACAATCCGCCACCAATCGATGTCAATATAAATGTTTTGGATTACTGGACGATTAAGCAACAAGAATTCCCATATTTAAGTACCTTAGCTAAAATTGTCCATGCCGTTCCAGCTACACAAAGTAGCGTTGAGCGGTGTTTTTCGTCACTAAAATTCTTACTGTCTGATCAGCGTAACAAACTATCAGCAGATACCATAAACGAAATTCTTTTAGTCAAATGCAATTCACATTTTGAATATGCAGATAATTTTTAATTTATGTTTGAAAACGAATACATTTTTGTTAATTATTTTTTATTTAATTTTGTACTGAATTTTCTGAATAAATTTTTGAAATGTTGGAATCATTAATAAAAAAATCGAATTGTTTAAAAAAAATCATCAAAACATGGTTTTATATTTCAGTAGTTACCACACAGTGCCGATTATAGGATCAGGTCATTTAGTGTACCACTAATATACTGTTTGGCAAGAAAATGTCAAATTAATAATGGTATACTACAATATTTAGATACTATTTCAACTCTAACAACCAAAATCGTTAGTGCAATGATGGATAGTGAAGTTGGATTGTCTAATTGACATGAAACGTGCAAATGAAAATTAAACTTAAATTATATAATAGTATGTATATTGTATAACAAGTGAAGAAAACGAGTCATTGCAATACGATAGTGAAATTTGCAGCCTGAGCGATAGTGAGGGCTGCAATCACTTGAGTATTGCAATTGCTCATTTTCACTTGAGTTATACACGCAATTTTTTCTACGATACAATAGCCCTGTAACATTTATAAATAAGTAGAAACATAAAAAATTACAAACTTGTACGGATCAACACAAATTTATTAAACCATTAAAACATTTGGGTTTTCACAAATCGTGTAGCAATATTAAGAAATCGTTGTGTAATGAGAATATTTCCACACGATTTTAGTATACGACGCAAAGGCTCCTTTTCTTATATAATTTAAATTCAAAAATCATCATCGAAAGTATAGGTTACTGCACTATCGTAGAAAAACAATTTTTTTTATTTTAGTGGTGTAATATACGGGAACTTGTGACGCCTAATTTTGTGTAGCAAGTGTACTATTTGGAGATTAAACTAATGCGAAAAATCATAAGACATTTTTTTAATGTATCCTTGGTACACTAGTCCGCACTGTATGGTATACATTTTTCAGGCTGGCAATAAACCGGCACCAACATAATTTAATTTGAGATACAAAAACTTAAATCAGCGCAATTTAATGAACATCAAACAAAAATTTCTTGATATTATAAAAAATAAGTTTTTTGGAACAAAATGTAATAAATTGGTGACATTTCTAATTTGTTGGAACTATTAGAAGGTAACAGAATAAATTATTTTTGGGAATCGAAATAAACATTTTGAGAGGTAACCACTAAAACCAAAAATAATAAATTGGCGATAAATTTAATATTTGGGGCCAATTACTACCTGCTAGTTAAAATTAAATCAAAATTACAAAATTAAAGTTATATTTCCTGAAAATGGAGGTTTAAATTAAAATTGCTTCGTCAACCTAGCAGACACTGACAACAGATCAAATATTAAATAATTTGTATCGTTATTATCGCTTTTTAAATGTTAAAATATTTTCGTTAAAATATAACAATTCTTTCAAAGTAATTTTCAGTCGTTTTATGACTTAGTAAAGACTGACGGTTGTATTTTTTGGTTGTGTGATGTGAAATTTAATATGTTAACTCACAAAACCAACACATATACATACTTATACAGGCCTTGGTTTTCTTTCATATGACAGATATCATAAAACAAATGTATATTGGCTTGTGTCAGTGTTGTTAGTAAGTTTTATATATGAAATATTTTATTTATATCGCGTTTGTATACGGCGACAATGTAAACGATAAACAATCAAGTCCATATTGGCAATGGGTAGGCGAAAAACTAAAAAAAAAATTTACAGAAGAGAGATATTTTATTTTTTTGTATTTCGTTCCTGGGGAAAGAAACAAAAAAAATATAAATAGCTATTCTACCTTCCACAAAGAGAGATTAAAGTAGGAAACGAAAAATGAATTTAAACACTGCTGAAAAGAGATATTTTAATTATTTTGATTTCGTTCTCGGAGAAAGAAATAAAAAAAATATAAATATGTTTTCTCTCACAAAGAAAGAAAAATATGATAAAAGAAGGGAACGAAAAATTGAATTTAAACACTGATAAAAACACAAAGTTTCGAATTTTTCCACATACAATTTTCATAATGGTGTGGACATTTCATATTGAGAAATGTTGTCTATAGAGAATACAAAAACAAAAAATTGTTTTATGATGAGTTGTAAATATTATCCAGAATAACAAATATTAAACCGGAAGCTGTTTGATCATGTTCCAAATTAGTTTGGTGTGTATTCCTTGTGTGGCCGGATATATAATGAGTACTGTGTAATAAATGCAATAAAATTTGAGATAATTTTGGGAACACAACATCACGTACGTACAAATAAAATATTTGTATTCCAAAATTTTTTATGTTTAACTTTCAATATTTAAATTATATTTGACTTGCATAATATATAACTTCTAAATTTGGCACCCTTAACAATATTTTTTCTCAAAATTTAATTAATTTGTACACCACTTAATATTAATTAAGTGAAAGGCGCGTGTTTTCTAAGTTTATAATGATTTAGTCCAACGTTTTATTTGCCACCTGCGATCATCGCAAATCAGCTGACATTTTTCGACTTGTTAATCAGAAATAATGAAGCTTCCAATCATTTTCAATATATACCAAAAAATTAGAAATATCAGATCCCCCCCTCCCCCCATACTTTAACCCGAGAGTCATACAAATTGTATCGATTCTCTGTGATAGCTTAGACCAAACTACAAAAATAGAATTCTAACTTCAGAAATGAGGGGTTTTCTTGAGTTTTGATTTAGTGAATATAATTCGCTAGGTCAGTATGTTCCTGCCTCATACTTAATGTATGCAGTTAGAATTGTAATTTTGTAGTATGGTCGTAGCTACTTGACAGGTAGACCGAGCTTTTTGTTCGTGCGAGCTTTTCAGTACGAAACCAAACTACCACAGAGAAAACTCAAGGAAAGTTTTCATTTTTTGGAGTCGATACATTTTGTATGACTCTCGGGTTAAGTACGGGGGGGATTTTGATTTTTCTACTTTTTTGGTAGATATACAGGGTATTTAGTGCATCGTTTGCCAAATTGAATTGGCCGAGAAGGGGTCATTTGCCATTTCTTAAGCCTCAATAACTCATTTTTGGCCCTACGGATTTCTTTTCATTAACTCTTAAAATATTTGAAATCTATAGTAAAATCTTAAAACTCAATTTAACTCGGCAAAAAAATATTTAATGGCTTTATCGGCGAACTATCAATACAAAAATTTCGACTCACCTTACCAATGAACAGAAACCTATCTCGCCAACCAGGAATTAATATATTGTTTCCTACTATTGATCACAATCAAATTCATCAACCGCTCCTGGGACCCCTCAGCAACCTTTACCTTCACAAACATTTTCCCAATAACCTCTACAGCGTTACCTGAAGCTTCGGAAAAATTACCACTGGCCCTTTCCAATTTTACATGACTAAAATACTTATTATACTTAACTAACGAAATATATGAAACATTAGCTCCAAATTCTGCTTCCATTTGTATTGTTTGATTTTCAAACAATAATTCTACGACTAAGGGTTCTTCCGACGGCGTTGGCTTTACTGATGTTTGATATAACTTCATTTCTAGGCTAATTTCTTCTTTTTGGACTGATTGACCATTGACTTCAATTTCACTTACTTCACCTGTTCCTGAGTGGTGGTGGTGACTTTCGACTTCTTGACTGATTGGAAAACTTTTAAATTCCATATTACGGATCGATAACTTATTTACATCTAACTTATTAACCGGATTTCTATTTGCCGATTCACTTGACGAGCGACTTGATTGCTGTGAATTGCACATTCTAGAAGTATGACCTCTTTCATTGCAGTTAAAACATTCCGAATGTTTTGCTGGACAATATCTTGGATCATGACGCCTTCTTGATTGACTCGACATACTTCTGTAACTTGACTGACTTGAACCTGAGTTATTGCGTCTTCGTCGTTTTGGTCTTCTTGATAATCGATTTCTTCTTCGACTAAAATGGCTGGATGACGGTCTAGGGCTTGATATTTGGTGACTTAACCGTTTTAGTGTTGAGTGGCTGTTGTTTACCGATTGAATTTTGTAAACAGAATGGTTTGATTTTTCTTGCTCTGCTAACTCCCGATTTAGAGCAATTTCGGATGCTTTTTCGAAAGTTTATTTTTTCTCTTTTAACAAATGTGATCTCAAATGATTATCACATAACCCAAATATGAGACGGTCATTCAATGCTTGCAATAGGAAATCTTCAAAATTGTTAGTCTGTGCTAAAGACTTCAATTGAACAATGTATTCCGCTACCGGCTGTCCAGATTTCTGGTTTTCCTTGTGAAATTTATACCGTTCTGGAATTTTGTTGACCTCAAGCCGTAAAATGTTTTTCTAACATAGCAACAATATCCGTATACGAGTTCTTTGATATGTTTGACCACCAATAAAGGTCAGCATGAATGAAACTTTTTTTCTTCCGTAACATCTAATCAACAAAATTGTCTCCAAGGACGAATGGTTCAATATTTCCACTTATAATTATTTTTGGTTGCGTTTCACTTTCATTCAAGAAAACTTTTTCCGTCTTCATAAATTTTTTCACAAATTGACGCTACTACTTTTGACTAACGTTTTCACTTACAACGGGATCTTTGAAAACTTGGCTTGAAAACACTTAAGACTTTACAGTTATTGTTTTTTACAGGGTGTATATACATAAAAGTTCCTTTCTTAATCAATTTAGTTTTGAACTTGGCCTGATTATATTCTTGAATAGATTATATTCTATCATAGAACATTTTCAAAAATTTTTTTAGAATCCCATTTCTATCGTTCCTTCTTAATTGGGCCATATATCCTAGAATTTCTTCCGAAATTCCATGTTGAATTTCATACAAATCGGTTAAGAAATAACCGAGTTCTTTCCTAATTGGCGTTCTAAAAATCGTTGTAGAATGACATTTCCGTCGTGCTTGCCGAATTTCATAAGAATCAGTTTAGAAATGGTGAAATTTCACCCTAATTTACTATATTCCAGAACTTTACGATACGATTTGATCTAAAAACGATTTTAGAATCCCATTTACATCTTGGAATTTGATTTAAAATTAACTAATTTGTTGTAAAAACTGATGAATTTGATTTGAAAATGCTATAAAAAATGTACCGACTGTTTCAGGAGGCACATAATCATCAGTTATTATTTCATTCTCAGATTCTTGTTCACTGGTCGTGTAAAATGTATCTTCGTTGTTCACTTCATCAGATGATGTAGAATTATCATTCTGATCTGGATTATTTGTTGCTGTCTGCAACGAATCTTCGATATCATTATTATTGAAAATCGATTCTTCCTGGAAAATGTCTAAATATGAGGAACTGACTGATTCTGACAGTGTCTGTTCTTCAAATCGTTGATTCTCATGAAAAACTACATCACGACTGATAGTAATCCTTTTTGTATGAGGGTCATACACTCTGTTGGCCTTCGATACTTCGCTATGACCAACGAAGATTTCCTTCTTCGACTTTGCGTCAAATTTTTTCTGTTTTTGTTTTGGGATATGCACCCAACATACGCAACCAAACACTCGAAAACGCGACAAGTCCGTTTTTTCTCGCAACCACGCTTCTTCTGGGGTCATTCCATTAATAACTCTACACGGCGAACGATTAATTGCATACGCCGCGGTAGACGCTGCTTCTGCCCAAAATTGTTTGTCTAAGTTCGCATCAAACATCATGCATCGCGCACGTTCTACTATGGTTTGGTTCATCCGTTCCGCAACTCCATTCTGTTCTGGCATATATGGTGCTGTTAATTGATGCTGAATGCCTGACACCCGTATTATTATTCGAAAATTGCTCATTGCAGTATTCGCTGCCATTATCGGTACGTAAAATTTTTATCGTTCTCAACAAAGTTTTTAAATTTCACAAAAGTATTTACCACTTCTGTTTTTGACTTAAGTATGTAGTCAAAAATGCGTCTTGTGAAATCGTCAACGAACACCATAAAGTATCGTACATCTCCAATCGAAGCACATTCTATTGGCTCGCATAAATCAGAATGAATTAAATCCACTTCTTGAAATGGGAGACGTGTCTGTGTTCCCCTCAAGCAAATTGAACATCTATCGTGGTCTGTTTGACAAAAATTAACACCTACTGCATGTTCTGATTTCAATTTCATCAAACTGTTGAAATTGATATGTCCCATTCGCCGGTGCCACAACATATCGACTGATTTCGATGTCCCGCAGTACTGGATATCATGGCCAAATTATCACTCGGCCGATTAAATATGAACATATTATTTTCATGTTTTACTGTGATGACTACTTTGTTGGATTCATCATAAACGTTGCAGCCACCACTTTTTACTATTTGGCTAACAGATAAAAGGTTTGCACATAAATCTGGAACAAACATCACCTTTTTAACATTGACAACACTTCCATCATCGGCCTTCAGCTGAATGTCACCAACATTTCTGACAGTCAGACGAGAGACATTCACGGTCATAACTTCGTTATTTGATGGTGGAACTGTGGTTCCTTTGAACCAATCCCCATGTGATGCCATATGTGCTGAAGCTCCTGAATCAATATATCATTCTGTAGATTTCGAAGTTGTACTCAGAAACGATGCATACAAAGTTTTTTCATCCTGGGGCTTTGTAGACCGTATCTCTGGACAATTAGACGCATAATGACCAAATTTGTTACAATTTTAACATCGAATGAATTTCTTGTCCCAACCTTTTGACTTAACCTTCTTGATAACCAATACTGCATCACCTGTCATAGATTCACTCTTGACATCTTGCAATATTTTATTTTTAACTGAATCGGCAGAAATACCGATTCCGGAAACCTCAATGCCCATAATCATCGGTCTATATTCATCCGGTAGACCCGATAATAACAAAGTTCCAGTCTCATTCATCCGTCACAGATGAACATGTAAATCTCCTCTCTCTTCTTCCAGAATGCTTTCTAAAACTGCAGGTCACATTTCAACCATGTGGTTGGTCCGATGCCTTTAATTTTCCTTTTGGTTCTTTTCAACCACATTTTTTCCTTCCAAATACGATTTTATCTAGATCTTAAGGGGAGCTACGAAATCCCACGACCAACTTACCTCTACCCGGCTTGAGTACCGGGATTAAGTCGTTAAGATACATTTTATAATTACTTAATTTAGGTCTAGCCTGAATTTGGCCAAATAATAATACACTTCTTTTAGCCCCTTAAATTTTTCTCAAATTTGAAGCAAGGATCTTGAAGGATTTCCTCAATATGCGTTCACGCCAATTCAACATTCTAACAAATCTGAAATCGAAAAGTCAATTTACATAATTAGGAACGTATAATATAAAAGAAGCTGTTTTAAAAATTTCGGGGCCAAATTTTTTTCTGCATGTCACAACTCATAACATTGATCCCAATTTATACAGTGTTATTTATATTAACATTTCACATGCCCGCACCAATTGCCAACAACAACAAAAATTACCGCCTAGAGATTAAATACTAATACACCATAATATATGGTATATTTCTGTAAATCCATTTGCTTCCTAATCAACAGTGAACATGTTCTTCACTTACCAAAGTTAATTTCTAACTAACAAAAATACATTTTGTATTAAGGACATTTATATACGAGTATAATAGATCTTAATGAGGATAACAAATACAATATATAACTTTTGGATAATTCTATTGAAAAACTAGTATAACAAAGATAAATTGATATGCGGGTCAACTATTTAACTACTACGTAACGTAGACGTAGCAAAACCTAATTTTTTGCTTATTTGGCAAAAAAATATCGGCTTTAGATTGGAAAAAACTAACCGAAAAATATTTATTTTCGATTTTTAGGGTAGGATTTTAGGATTATTGAATATACTCGTATTTGAGAGAGGGAGACTATGGAGGGTTACGAACGTAAGTAAGAAATATCGATTTTGTTGCCAATTTTCAATTTCATTTGAAACAAAGGAATATCGCAGTCAAGTGAAACATTTTTTTATTTTTTAACCCAGCCTACCAGCTCTATTTTCATGTGATTTTAATATTAACCAAAAAATAAAAAATAAAGGAATCATTCCGTCACCATGTAATTTCACAATTTCTTTGTTTTCCAAATATTTTTCATTTAAAATTTTTTGTTTTTTTTTTCATTTTGTTTTTCAAAGCAAACATTTTGTAAACAAAATTTTCAATTTGTTGCTAAGATAATTTCAATTATATTGAACACAAGTAGAAAACTTTTATATACATAGCATTTTTGTTTGTTTGTTTTATACAAAATTAAAATTTAATTAAATTTTTATTGTGTATGTTGGGTTTTTCGCAAAACAAAAAATAAATTTTCTAATTAAATTAAATTTAACAAAAAAGAAATATTTCCTTTTTTGTTCTCTCTCTTCTCTCAATACATATTGTGGAAATATATAATAAAATTAACCGAAAATTGTATATAGCAACCAGAGAAAGAGAGGAAGGATCAAGTGTAGTACCAAAGCAACCATGATTATACAGAACCATGGTCTAAAAATCGAAGCTTTCATTGACGATTGGAGCATCACGCATTCCACCTAGTGGAACATTTTTAAACTGAGCTACCTGATAATTTGACGTTCGAAATTGTTGTAAATAATTCCAATATTGATCTATAAACACAATTTTTACTTAACGGATTGCTAATAATTGTAAATAATTCCAATTTTGGACTATAAAAACAATTTTTAACTACCGCATTGCTAAATTTTCTTTCGTCGCATTTGTGGCAAATGTCATTTTATCAGGTGCATCATTTTAACTATTGTCCTCGAGAGGCGCTTTCTTTACTTTTACAATCGTCAATAAGAGAATTAGAAACGAGGAAAAAAACCAAACTTTGCCTAGTAAGTAAAACACCCAAAACATAACAAATTCGTTACAAATTCTTAATTATGAATTCGTGTGGTTATTAAGTCAATATTCATTACATAGATGGCAGTAAACATTTGGTAAAACCATACCAAAAATTACCATCTAGAGAAATCTCAAGTTCAAAAATTGTTGGAAAAGCAAAACTAATTCACAAAATATTAAAAAAGCGTGATAATTTTGTGATTAAATAACTTTTTCCGTATATTTTTCTGTAAACATCGTAGACATCTGACGTACACTAGTAAAACTAAAGATAAATTTAGCAAGTATTATTTTAATTCGTCAGAGCCAACTTTGATGTATTTTTCAAAATGAAAGTTCGATAAATATATTTTAGAAATAATTTAGTTTTATTATTTGTCCAATTAATATTTAATTAATACCAATATAACTTTTTTATATAATTATTGTTGTTACAGATATGTAGAAAACATTTATATAAACAGTTTACAATATTTACACCATTTTTACTATGGATTCCTATTGAAATCAGTGAAAAGTTATACCACTAAAAAAGCTTCTAAAAATACGACATGATGAGTATGGCTCTATATTCTAGAAGGCTCTGGTAGTACATTGTGCTAAAAACAATTGAATATTTTTATTTTATTTTTATTTTATCTAGATTTGCTTGTTTTTCTCAAACTATAAAAAAAAAAAAAATCTGAATAGCTTTTGTTTTTTTCGGTTCTCAAGTACGCAATCTTAAACTCAATTGTTTTATGAGAAAAATGTTGGATTAAGTGGGAAATGATTTTTGATTTTGTTTATTTAAGACACCCACACACATGCTTATACACATAAATTGTGGAAGAGTTTTCATTTCTGCTGAATAAACATATTCATACAAACCTATTATTAGACAAATACAACAAAATTATTTTCGTAAAATTGAGTAATCTAATCCTTTTATGAGAAGGGTTTTATTTGTTGGTAAATAATTTCCTTAACATAGATAGGCAATGGTATGAAATTTACATATCATTCGAGTAAAATTTGATTCAATCTTTTCAGTTCTAGAAATGATTTATCGGAAAAACATGTATAGTAGTATTCAAATCTCTCTAGAATTCTGACAGTTCACGCGTAGAAAAAAATGGATAGGTTCCTTACTGAGAGTTTACGTAAATATTCTGCTAACAAATTTTCAGCAGAATTGCATGCAATTTAAAAATGTTCAAGGTTGATATTACTATATGTTCCTTCTCCGTTCCATTACCGTTACATATACTTTCAGTTAAATTCTTCTCTATTCACATTTCCCGTTCTTGATCCATCTCGTTACGTCTAGTAAACGTAGTGTGTGCGTTTACAAAATGTGGTATGACGAAAACTTAATCCTAGCTCTGCTAGAGAGTCTATTATATTTCAATAAATCAATACTTATAAGTGGAAGAGATAGCACGATAGAGGGTGGGTTATGTAATTAAATGAACAATTTGTTTGTATAGATAACTCAGTCACTAAAAAAAATATACAAATTTACGATTAAAATCTTTTATTAACATCACTAGAATCCGATTTGTTTTGGTATATGAAAAAATATGTCCGGTGCTGATCACCTCTAGAATTGGTGCAAATTTCAATTCGTTTTTGAGCATTTTCATGACATGGCGGCAGTATTTCGGTCGAAATATTGGTAATTTATATCGAACGTTGACTTTTAGGTCAGCAAGAGACTGAGGACGATTGATGTACATACATGTTGCTTTTTAGATAGCCTCACAAAAAGTCTGGTGGTATTAAATCGGGCTATATAGGTGGTCATGTGATATCCCCGAATATCGATGTGACACTTCCACGAAACATTTGATGCAAAATGGTCGTTGTGTAACCGGCTGTGTGGCATGTGGCACTTGTGGTCCTGTTGAATTTAAAGGCGTTCCATACCAAGTTCGTCCACTTCTTGTGCCAAAAAGTCGCGTAGCATCACCGTTGTAGGTACTCACTCTCTAGCCATTACCATTGATAGTAACAGCCTTGCCTAAGTGATCTACAAACAGTACCGTCTAATGATTCGTTTCGAGCAAATCCGACACCTTCTTACTTTTTTTTTGAATTGGGCTTTCTCATGAATAGTTCGAAGATTTTCGGATATCCAGTAACGACTGTTCTACTTATTGACACTGCAATTGAAAAAAATGCGGTTCATCGCTCATAACAATTTTCAACCAAAAGTTTGATTCGATATGAATGTGTTTGCGAGAGGATTTGTTGCAGATCCAATGGCATCAAATTGTATATTAATTGAATTTTGATCAAAATTCGATGCAAAGGTGTGCGATTGGCATCATACATTGGTACAATTTGTTGTTTTTGTAATTTTAGGAAAGTTTAGTAAGAAATTCACATTCATTAACTTGGATAGATTATCCTCAGAAAACAATCACCTGGTCCTTGTGAAATCGTCCTTGTGGAATGTCGTCCAAATATTTGGATGATTCTAATAGTTATTCAAAATGTGAGGCTTCTGGTAGCCTTCTCGATCTAGAAAAAATGCAATAAAAAAAGTTTTCATAATATGTACCATAGTTTGTTGAGATCGAACTACAAGTCTTTGAAACAAATAGCTAAACGAATTTCAGAACAAATTCCGGCTCTAAAAAATAATAAATTGGGTCGCCTTTGTCAGTAGGTACCACTTAGAAAACATATTCCTAATATTAATAATTATAAAGAAATTATTATAAAATCCGTACATGGACAAATACGTATATGGGCAGAAATAGAAAAATGAAAATCGTCATTTCTTGAAATTTACAAAGCTGAATTGGAATTTGATCCTTCCGCTTTTTAGCTGGTTAAAAACGTTAAATGTAAAATGTACCTGTTATAATAAATGTAGATGTCTTTTGTCGTCTTCTTCATTCTAATAACTAAAATACGTTTAATTTTTAACCTTTTAGTGTCAAACTTACTTATATTAACCAAAATTCCTGAAGAGCCAAAATATTTGAGCGTATGGTGGAGACTAATTGACGGCAAAAATAATGTATGGCGGCTCCTAAATATTGGGTGGTAAATTATCAATTGAACTATCTATAATTTTTATAATTTTCAAAGCCGAGAAGAGGCGATCGCCCGGAGATTTTCACTATATTTCCATTTCATAGTAACATTTATTAATTCTCTTTATTTTTGAAGACTCACTGAAAAATGCTTTAGAGAAAGAGGAAGTAATTTTATTAAAAATTCCTTTTCAACCAAAAAATGTTTTCTCACTGAAAGTTATGGAATGGAAACTAAAATGAAATCTTGGTTTTAAAATCGAAATGAGTCGTATTAATGCCCGTAAGGGATATTTAACGATTATATATCACTAATTAATCTTTATAAACGACAGTGTTTGAAAACAATTCGATGTGTATTAACAATATCTTAGCATCGAGATTGCTGCCTATTTAGTTAATTTTAGAACAAAAAAATTAGGGTCTGTGCGCCTCCTACAAGAACGCTTTTGCCATAAATATAGATCACCAAACCAATCATTTACATTTTACAAAGATTTTCCGTTATTTTGAGCATTTTCCTTAAAAGATGTTACGGATTTTTTTAAAATTGGAGGCTGCTATCCCAATATCCAAATTGGTCAAAACAATATAAATATTCTACTCTCAATCCGTCAAATCACAGACTCATAATTAATGTTAGATTATTTAGAACTGAAACGTGTTGTGTTTGCCATTTTTCATCTTCGACCTTTAACAATTAGATCCAGTTATACATCTCTACTACTTTAGTATACTGTTGAAAATCATTGAGAATTCTCCGTTCAGAGAGCATGTTCAAAATTTGTTTTCTCAAAAGTTGTACCGTTTGTTCAGATCACAACATTATGTGAGCAACGTGAGAATTGGCTGATATAATTCTTTACTCAGCGTTTCAGCCTGGACGAAGCCTCGCTGTGGACCATTCGAAACTGCAAAAAAAAATTAAACACAAAATCTTAATTAACATCGGAAAACACTTCAACCAGCTTTTTTTAAATATTTTTTGTTTAAATGGCACCCACACAATGCTTTAATCAACGTCAAATTTTGTGAACAGGTAAATGATGGATTGCCAAATTTATCTTCAACTTAACAAAAAAATCGTCGATCCCGTTACTACAATCCCTCTATTCTACACTCGAACGGACCTAAAAATTAACACAACCTGCTTATTACTAAAATATGTCTTTGTATAAAATTTAGACCAAAACTATCAATATTTGTGAGAATGGGAGGCAAAACAAAAATAACAAAAATGTATGACTAGAATGACGAAACCTGATTCGTTTCGTTAGAATGGGAAAGTTAAAATTAACAACTGTTGCAGTCAAAATTTTGACATTTCATATTCTATAGCTTTGCAATGTCATAATTTATATTTTTATTTTATACTAGCCGAAGTTACCCTTACTTCGCTCGGACAAAGCCAACCAGATCCTGTTAAATGTGAATTAAACAAAATTGGGTCTGTCCGACTCCTCAGACGATACTTTACCTACAAAGCGTCCGTTAAAGACCACTAAACCAATCATTTATATTTTACAAACATTTTCCGTTATTTGGGGTAGGCAATGTCCTTAAGAGATGTCATGGCTTTCCTTAATTTTGAATACCTCTTCACCAATATCAGAATTGGTCTCGAAAATATAAATCTTCTTCCAAATATAATTGCTCCTCAAATAAAACTTTTAATCCAAATGATAATGTGTCATGTACTATTATTTATTTATTTGCATGATTGATTTCAGTTCGGAAAATTAATCATTACGGTTTAGAATAATAAGAGGCCTACTCCTTTAAGTTAAAAGGCAGCCATATTCTTAGAAATTTTAAACGTGAACCCTAAATAATTTTTGAAAAACTCTACAGCACAGCTTATAATGAAATTTAATAATTTTCAAAAAAATTTAATAATTTTCAAAAGCTTTAGCATCTTTCGAATTTCAAACTACAGTTAAACGCAAAATCATTTTTGGAGACAAGCAACAGGTTAATTAAAAACTTGTGTGATTTACAACTTTTCTTTAATTTTCCACCAAGTTTAAGCTTCTTGTATCTGAATTTGGTTTAGTTTTCGATGTTAGTAAGGAGAATTCACATCCAGCTTATAAAATTTATTTTAATTTTTAAATGTTGGCTAAACTTTAATTAAATTTCAACTAAAATGTACAAACCATTTCAATTTTTTATTTCATTCTACTATTTTATTACTTATATGTATTACTAGGTGGCCAATATAAATAAACTTTAGTTTAAAATTTTAATTTTAGAATTTTAAGAATTTTGAAGCCATTTTTTCGGAATTTAAAAAATTTCCTAGAATTTATGGGTTTAAAGAATACCTAGGTCTTTAAAATTTTAAGATTTGCCAAAATTAAGAAATTATTTAATTTCAAGCATTTTACAAAATTTTACAAAATTTCAAACTTTTAAGAGTCTATCAAATAATTTTTTTTTAAAAATAATCAAATAAGCATTTTTTAATGTTCTTTTACTATTGTAATTGTTTCTAAGTTTAGTGTTGTATAAGCTAAGTGCTTACTACACCAATTATTGAATAAATAAATATAAATATATATCGTTTCATTACAAATTTTACAATTAATACAATACATTTGATGAAAAATACGTCAAATCACAAATTTGGTATATGGAACCGTAAGTCGTGTTTAAATTTTTTATTTTTTATGTTTTCAATTGGTAGTACTAGTTAAAAAAAACATTTTGTAGAAAATGATTTTTTGATGTACTTGTTGTTGTTTAAAATACAGGGTGTCAAATTTTGAGAAAAATGATAAACATGATGTTGTGTTTATGGCTATAAAAGGAAAAATAAATATCCAATATTTATGATATAGGGCTCGTTTTAAAGGTAAGTTAATACGGATTAATAAAAAAATATAAAAATGGTAAGTTCTTTAATATCTTCATTTACAAATTTCCCGCCAAAATTTTATTTTTGAATTTTCTCAATGATCGTCCAATTTTTTTTTTTTTTTTTAAATTTTACGTCATTTAATTCTATTGAACATACTAAAAACTTGCGCTAGTAAAATTTTTCGTTTTCGTGCAAAATACGTTTAAGTATGACAATCTACAAATTTATTATATTTAAACGTATTTTACACGAAAACGAAACGAGATGCTGTCCTGATTTTTTAGGATGTCTAATAGAACTAAATGGGGAAAAGATAATAAAAAAAAATAAAAATAAAAAAAAAGTAATTTTGAGAAAATTGAAAAAAACTGTTTCGGCGGCCATTTTGAAAAAATAACAAATGAAAGATAGTACCATTTTTATAATTATTTTATAATCCCTATTCATTTATCTTTAAAATGAGCCCAATCTTATAATTTTCGAATAATTAATTTTCTTTCTATAGCAATAAATGCAATACCAAGTGCATTGAATTTTTAAATATTTGACACCCTGTACCTTAAAAACAACAACAACAACCAAAATCGTATTCCATAAATTGTTCATTTTATTCAGTGCTTCACACACAAAACATAAAACTTATAAAATTCAAACTTGACTTCCGGTCACATATAAAGATTTTCAATTTGACGTATTTTTCTCCATAGTGAAAAATTCGTCAAATCAAATTTTTTCTGAAGTTATATTTTAATTTTTATATTTTTATGTTTCGAATGTGTAGCACTATATTAAACAAAACATTTATGGAAAATAATTTTCTTTTTGGTGTTGTTTTTTAAGATACAGGGTGTCAAATATTTAAAAATTCAATGCACTTGGTATTGTATTTATTGCTCTAGAAAGAAAACTTATTATTAGAAAATTATAAGATTGGGCTCATTTTAAAGATAAATGAATAGGGATTATAAAATAATTATAAAAATGGTACTATCTTTCATTTGTTATTTTTTCAAAATGGCCGCCGAAACAGTTTTTTTCAATTTTCTCAAAATTACTTTTTTTTTATTTTTATTTTTTTTTATTATCTTTTTCCCCATTTAGTTCTATTAGACATCCTAAAAAATCAGGACAGCATCTCGTTTCGTTTTCGTGTAAAATACGTTTAAATATAATAAATTTGTAGATTGTCATACTTAAACGTATTTTGCACGAAAACGAAAAATTTTACTAGCGCAAGTTTTTAGTATGTTCAATAGAATTAAATGACGTAAAATTAAAAAAAAAAAAAAAAAAAAAAATTGGACGATCATTGAGAAAATTCAAAAATAAAATTTTGGCGGGAAATTTGAAAATGGAAAAATTAAACAATTTACCATTTTTATCATTTTTTTATTAATCCGTATTAACTTACCTTTAAAACGAGCCCTATAACATAAATATTGGATATTTATATTTCCTTTTATAGCCATAAACACAACATCATGTTTATCATTTTTCTCAAAATTTGACACCCTGTTTTTTAAACAACAACAACAAAAAATCATTTTCTACAAAATGTTTTTTTTAACTAGTACTACCAATTGAAAACATAAAAAATAAAAAATTTAAACACGACTTCCAAAAATTTGTGATTTGACGTATTTTTCACCATTTACTAATATTTGCGTAATTGAAAATTTTACAAATTTTTCGAATTATAAAGTTTTTTAAAATTTAAGGAATACTAAAATTTATAAAAACTTCATTTAGTTTAAATATTTTTAAGAAATTTACATTGTTTGTACGAAATTGAGGATATTTAGTTTACCAGTTATTTTATAAACAAATCCAATATTTAAAAAAAATATTTCAATTTATTTCTTCAATGCAATCTAAATTAAATATAATCATTGGCTCTTGGGAACGTTTAGGAAAAATTGAGAAAAATTTGGCAAAATTTCTTAAAAAGTATCACGGTACGACCCCACGAATGTATGGTCTGTCAAAAGTACACAAAATTGGTATTCCCTTGAGACCAATTGTAAGCTATTTAGGTTCATCTTTATACATTTTATCCAAATTTTTATCTAACATTTTGAAACATTAAATTAAAAATGTGTCTGAATCAACAAATTATACATTAGTATCGTTATCTTTGGTAATAGTTTTGGTTAAAAAATTGTGGAATAGCATAAAACCATGTATAGTAACACAAATCTGGAGTCGAAACATTTTTGTAGAAGGTTTGAAATTTGTATTAGATCATGTACTAAATTTAGTTTCGGAGGAAGATGTTTCAGGCAAGTGTTTGGTTCATCGATGGGTTCGCCAGTGGGTCCATGGTGTGGTCGGGTCGGTATCTAAATTATAACTCTTGGCTTCCATCATATTACAAAAATACCACAGTTTTCTTGTTAGTTGAAAAAAATTTTAGATTATCGGTTGAGGTTTGTCATGCCGAAAATTTCAAAATTTTAATTGATGTTCTAATTTAAAATGGCCATCCGAGAAGTGTAGTTACTGGCGGTATTATAGAAAGGCTATCGACAAACATAGTAATTCGGGAAATATTTTGAAAAATACGCGCAAAAATCCAAATTTAATCGTTGAAAATAATCGCAAACTCTACATTTCGGCCCCGTTTGTTCAAATTATGACATACTATATAACTTGTTGGTAGAGCATTTCAAAGTTTGGACATGGTTTTATTCACTAAATTAAAAGACAAAATTCCTATACATTGAAACTATTTGGCACAATTATGTGTTAGATACTTCTAGAAACACAGCCGCATCGCAAATAATCGTAAAGAAAAATTACTACAAAATTATTCTTTTATTTCGTAAAATTTTGCGTCACATATTTGTGACATAGTTTTTTTTTAAACTAGCACGTTGAGTGGCAAACGTGTTAAGATTTCCGCTAATTCATTAATTTTGTAATCTGTTTGAGGATTTTTAAGACTTTACAAACTTAAGAATATCATTATTTAATTATCAGAATTTGAACAATTTCGATAATTTTAAGAATTTAAGGCTTACTAAATAAAATAAATAAAGGCTTTGAAATTTAAAATGTTAACTAATTAGTGTCTGTGAATTTAAAGAGTCATTTCTACGAATATTTAAATTTAGCCGAATGCTAGAAGAGTTTCTAACACTACTCAAAATTTGAGAACAATATCAAAACATTTTATTTATTAAATTAATCGAAATTTTAAGATTCTAAAAATGTAAAAAAAATTCCAACTGAAACATAATTCTAACGTTTTTTCGAATCAATTAAATGTAACGGTTTTTCAAGGATGTCAAGAAATATAGAGAGCGTTTGGAGATTTTTAGAAAATTAATAAATTTTCAAAACTTCAAGATTTTGAGGGATTTTAAGATATTTAGGAGTTTAAAGAATACAAAGATGTTTCAGGATATAATTAATACCAAACATAATTTCATTCCTCTGTCTTGTTAGGGAGAATTTTCCTCTGGGGCTTAATTCCATGAAAAATTAACAGACCAATTTCGGCAAAATTATTAAAAATAAAATTTTTATTTATAAAGAACAATTTGATGATAGATTTTAAGTAAAAGTAATTAGAAAATTAGGTTAAACGGGAAAAAGGGAACAGATCAATTTATCTTTGTCAATGGTCATTTTACTCATAATTGTTAGAGTTTAAATTTTCTAAAGCTAAATAGGTCCTCAATTTGTGCAATTTCCAAACAGTCTTTGAATTTCACCCAAGTTAAATTGATCTGCATTGGAATTTAAAATAAATTTGGGTTTCATTCAATACATTTGACTACTAAATTGGATCATTTTCACACCAATAACAACATCATGGAATAGGTATGATAAACTAAGCAAAATGAATGTAATTTGGTTAATGACATTTTTCTATCGTCTCAAACCCATCCATGTAAATGTTACCCAAAAAAAAAAGTTGAAATTTTTGCCCGAAAGAAAGATTTAAAATCAAAATCAAATCTTACACAATCGTACAGCTTAAAGGTGTTATCTGTTTAAGTTTTTTACTCAAACAAAAAAAAAAACGAAAATCCCACATTCATTCCTTGCTATACGTATACATTATACATAATAATATATGCATATCAACTTTAGTATAGTACATACTTCCACAGTTGGCAGGGAGTAGTATATAAGTATATAGTACATAGTTTTGTTTAGAAATTATATTTTTATTTTATTTTTTTATCGAGAATCGATTAAATTTGCATCAATATTCGATTAAACCACAAACAACAATAAGAATGCTCAAGCAAATTCTTTTTTTTGTTTTTTATCCATTTTCCAATCGAATGAAAAACTAAAGATTATATGATGATTCCTAATGGAAAATGAAATTATTTTCCTTTTGTTGCTTTGTTGCTGTTATTGTTTTTGTTCTCATCTCTCTCGATCCAATTCAAAGATATTAATTTTTTATGGATATGTACATACTATACATATCTGTTATGGAATGGAAGGTTCTGAATCTGTGTATCGATATATCGAAATAAATACCCATTTCGAATTGATATATAGTAGAATGGGCGATAATAGAAGCGGTACCGTTATACATATTCATGTATTTCAATTTATATTCGAGATGCAGATGAATCTCGAAATTGGTTATTTGGGAATTTACCAACAAAATGATAATGAGATTTTTGGAATAACTACAGTAAATTGTATACGGCTCTTGTGATAAATTAACATAGTACGGATTATTCAAATCTAACATCGAATTAACTTTTAAAAAACTCAACCAACTTGATTGAGGTAAATATAATAGAAACTTATATTCTCAAGCTTATAGAATCATATCGGTATCGAATAGTTGTCATTGTTGATATATTTGATACGAGTTAGGCTAAATTATCTAAAGAGGTAAAATATCGTTTTAGCTATACATAGTTTAATTCCAAAGTTAAAAATATAATATGAAAAATAGTAAAATGCTGCGTTTAGAGTGAAATTGTTTAGCTTAATAAACCCCGGATATGAAACGGATTTTCAATCTAAATATATTCGCTTAAAGGCTAAATGAGAAAACTCCATACAAACGAATAGGTTTCAACAAATAAAGGAATTTCCTCATGTATTAGCGGCTGTTGATGGAAGTCATATCTAAATACCCAAAACAAAGGAAAATTCCAGTGATTACTACAACCGAAAAAAAATATTAAAGTATTTTGCTTCAAGGTGTTGTTGGGCCGGATAGAAAATTTTACGATATTAATGTCGAAAAGCTAGGAAGCATGAATGTGTAGTCAAATTGTTCAAGAGATATATCCCGAGAATTACGAATCGTTAATCAATCAAAGGCGTAATATATAACTAATGTGCAATCAAAAACACACGTATATAACGTTAAAAAAAATAGAATTAATTTTGTCCTATTGAACTATTTGTTATTGTCTGAGTCATGGAATTTCGTTTTATCAATAAAAAATATTTCAGAAGCTTTTGATTTGTATCTATAGATGCTGGCTAATTATAGGTATGTCTAAATTTTAATCTCTTTAAAAGCTGAAACCTTGGATTAATAATTACCTTCTTAGCAATTTACATTTTAAGAATAAGTTGTGTAGACCGATGAAAAGATACCCTGCAAATCTTAGCGAACGAAATCTTAAATATAGAAAACTTACATAGTCAAGTCACAGAAATTTTTGATGATAAGCAAAACAGAATTACCTGTACACTTGAGATTGCCAATTATTTTAACAAGTATTTTTGTAGCAATGTATCGAAAGCCCGTTCGGAGATTCAAGATATTTTAAATTTAGTTGACGATTCTGTTAAGTTTCATAACATCCCTAATACTAGATTTTTCTTTAAACCATTCTTATCATTTGAATTATTTCTTATTAATTCGCTAGAGGATAAATATTCTGCTGATTTATTTGGAATTAGTAGCGCAATTATTAAGAGAATTAGCTTTAATATTGTTGATATCTTATGCTCTTTATTCAACCGTATAGCATAATTGAAAGAACTTTTCCTGATTGTTTAAAACTTGCTACGGTCATCCCTCTTTTTAAGAAAGGTGACCCTTTTGTAATGAGTATAACTATCGCCCGATATCTATTCTCTCAATAGTATCAACAATTTTCGTGAAAGCTGTTAAGGTTCGTATAGTTGATTTTTTAGATAGATTTAATTACTTTAGTAGTTGTCAATATGGGTTTCGATCTGGGTTGGGTACAGAGCGTTAATTGCACTGATGAATCCACTTTATAATATCATATCCACTCTATGAGGGTATTAATTCATCTCGTATGGTATCCGCTTTATTCGTAGACAGTACAAAAGCTTTCGATATGGGTAGATCATAGCAGCTTACTTGAGAAAATATGGAATATTGGGTTTCGAGGTTGTATTTTCGAATGGTTTAAATACATAATTTACCCTCTCTGGTGGAAAATTGGGAACAAAACTAAAAGCATAATCACATATAACAAAAAATAAAGGAAACATTCACAGTATGGAAAAAACAAAAATTGCTGAAAATTTCGCGTAGATTAATAAACTCAATAAATTAATTTCGCAATAATTTCAATTAATAAAAACACAATTTCTCCTTATTATTTTTAAAACTTTAAATTAAAATTAGAAAATTCCTTTAAGAACAGGTATGAACATATCAAGGCAACACATATTAAGAACTATAAGAATATCACAAATGAATGTTTTCCACAAGCATTTCGGGAAGTTGTGGAAATAGGCAACAACTCTTTTTCAAGTGATTGTGATTTAGAAGGTCAGTGGTTGACTTGTTGCATAAACTGGGCAGAGGCTGAATTCTTAACCGCAGAATCAACTCCGGTGTTGCGTCAAAAAGCTTTTTCCTCTAATAATCGTCTTTACGAAAAAGGAGAATTTTATCGCCTATATGGCCCAGCGAGGATACATTTTTATCGATTAACTCAAAATTGTGAGTCAAAATCGAATTTTCCGATCATTTTTTGTTTGATGTTAACCATCAGAAACCAACCTTCCAATAAATAATTATTATTTTTGTTTTTTTTAAATAAATTATAAAATTGACCGTAACGGTGAAATTTCCCGATAATGATTTTGTATTTGATATCACCTTATCCGTTTAGAGAAATCCAAGTATTTATGTTGAGATACGGTTTAATATTTTATACGAGATAAAAGTCGTTTTCGTCGAATCGGTTCTCTTCATTAAACTTTTGAATAATTTCTAACTCTATAAATTAGTTGGAACTCGGTAAATAAATTTGAATCAATTTTATAACGAACTTTGCGTATGTTAGCTTTTATTTTTTGAAAGCAGCTAAAAAATGGGTTTGCAGTTTGGCGAAAGGTAGGGAAGAAAAGTAACGGTAACCTTACGTACACACGATTGCTATTACTTATTTCGATCCATTTTTGGAATAATTTTCCATATGATTTGTGTTTCAATATACATAATTTATGCTGTACGATTTTCATTTTATTTATTGTTGATGGTTTTTTTATCGTACACATCTTGGCAAACGAAAAAAAAAATTATTACAACAAATATTTATTCCGATTCTTATGTACCGACGTGCCATCAGTTCAATTTTAGAATATTAATAGCTTTATATACAGAATTTCTACATATAGCATATTCAACGAATGACATAAATTTGATATATAATTCAATTTTTCAAGAACTGCGCGCGACGAATGACAGATAAAGGTCGCAACCATGAAAGCACAAAATTGTTAATTTCAATGCTCATTTAACATTCAGGTATATTTAATGAAAAATTCTGTTTAATCTCTTAAAATCACCTTTTGTGATTCGTTTAGTATTTATTCGAAACATTTAATTTAAGTTTTTTATTTTTTATTATTTAGGTCTTCTATATCCCATAGCATCCCTTATCTTAGTGACGCCGAACCATTTTATTATTATAAATCCTTGTTTTGTTTTATTTTTTTATTATCGTCTCGAAGAGATACATACATATACGGACAAAAAATATACAAAACAATAGAACATTCAATTTTCATTTAATTTAATTCCACTTTGCCGACGACATCTCATCTATACATACTTAAACGACAAAGGACTCAAAACAAGAAAATAATGGAATAATGTAAATTAATTTGTTTATACATAACAATATTGTTGTTGTGTGTTTTGTTTCGGAAAATGGAAAATTACTTATTTATATGTACCTATGTATATAGGTGGTTTGTCCAAAAAATAAAGGTGACTTTATTTTTCTCGAAAAATATTCATTTATTCATCAACATCTATTTTGTCCCTTTCAAAGTAATCCCCCTCAGACATAATACACTTGTGCCAGCGCTTTTTTCTATCTTGGAAGTACTTCTGATATGCGCTTTTTGGCATGGCCTTGAGCTCTTCCAGCGATGCGGTCTTTATCTCCTCAATCGTGGCAAAATTCCTTCCTTTCATGGGTCTTTTCAATTTTGGGAACAGGAAAAAATCGCAGGGGAGGAGGGCAAGTACGGTGGCTGAGGCATGATTACGGTGTTATTTTTGGCAAAAAATTCACCAACAAACTTCCGAAAAAATTACATGAGCCAACCGACATGAGAATTATTCTGACTTCTCTAATAGTGATTCGAAGATTCTCTATAACAATTCTCTTTTTTGCTTCAACGTTTTTCATCGATTGTTGACGTAATGGTCTGCTCACCGTATTATTTATCAAGGTCGAATTGAGATCCTCTATCAGTCTGAGGGGCATCCGAATCGCGCAACGAATGATTCGATGAAAGCTTTTATAACCATAAAAGCTGAACTGTCGATGATGGGTATAGCTTCTGGTCACCTGGTATAGCGGTCGATAATGGTTAACAAATAACGAAACCCGTGAGAAGGTGGGGGTGGCCAATCGGTTTTTAAATGAGACATATGATTGTCTTTTATCTTACTACCTACTAAAATATCATCCATATACGCAAAGGCAAACGGCAGATTATTCAATACACAATCCATGAAAAGGCATTCATCTAAACTCAAACATTCCAAAGGGGGTTGTTATAGCAGTTTTATATATATCACTGCTTGCAATTGGTATATGTGATGATATGCCCGAATTAAATCAATTTTCGAAAAATATGTACAACCTTCTAAATGCATAGTGAAATCGTGTAAGTGTGGCAAAGGATACCTATCCGGAATTGTACCAGCAGTTAATAGGATATAATCACAGCAGGGCCTCCAGTCGTTATTATCTTTCTTTTTGACTTAATGAAGGGGTAAGCAAACCGGTGAATAATGAAGGCTGACATATTCCTAAATCGATCATGTGTTGGAATTCCGCTTTGGCAATACTGAAGGAGGACGTGAATAGGGTAATTGCCCTTTTGTGTGAACGTTATGAACGGCATTGGTTTAATTTTCAAATAGAAATTTGGTGGCGACATAATTGCGAGGAAATCTTCAATCTAACAAATTCATCAGAAAACGAAAATAATCTGGGCGATATTGAATTAATCTGTATAGCGCAACCATTGACCGATAAAGTGGTATTTAAATCTAAAACTCTTTTACATTTTAAAACAACTATCAAATTAAAATGAGCCAAAAAATCGGCACCAATTATGGGATGACTTACTTCGGCAATAGTAAATACATAGCAAAAGCTACGACGCAATCCTAAATCAAGCTTGAGAATTTTCGAACCGTAGGTCCCAATATGCGAACCATTTGCAGCAACAAGGAAAAATTCATTATTTTTGTTATGATCTGGAAAATGTTTACGAGTAACAACAGAAATGTCCGCCCCAGTATCGATTAAAAAAGTTATTTTCAAGTTTTTACATCTAACAGATAGTTGGCAGTATAAATTTAAACTACTAGTAGCCGCATTCGTAGTAGTCGAAATTATTTTTTTAGGTTGTACCATCTCACAGTACACATATATAAGGTAATATATTGCGCAGGATGTCAAAAAATTATAACAACAACAATGGCGGAGATTGTGACTGAAATGTTTGTGAACTATTTAAACAATAATACATTGTTAATCATTTTGAATTAAAGTCAGTATAATTTTTCACACAATTTTAATTATATTGACTCAACACTCAAAATTATTACGCAAAACTAACAAACACGATTTGTTTGGTCACAATGTCCGCCATATTAAATTTTTTTTTCATATGGATGCGCAAGAAAGAACGAAAATGAAACATCGGAGTATATTACCTTTATTATGTGTACTGTGGTACCATCTAACTAAATTTGTGCCAGCAAATCTTTATTTACAGCAACACTATACCAGCTATGCTTTGTAGGCGGGAGGACACTGCGATGGAATGTTATCACCTACACATATGTCTACTCCATCAAGTAGAATACGGATTCTCCGATTTTCGCTCTCAATCTTTCTAGTACAATATTTTATTTTTTTAAAATTTTATATTGATCGATGGTTGGTGGATTATTAATTATGTCGGTAATTGTTAATATTACAATTGTAATGGTATTTAAAGTCATCTGATTTTACTGACAACAGATTCTTTGATCCATTTTTCGATAGCAAAAAATGGCCAAGGACACCAAAACACGTCTAACCTTTATATCTGTCAAAAACAAACTAAAAATGCAAAATGGCTGATAATGTCAACATAATTAGGGACATATGTATCAACATAACAAAAAAAAAAAATCGAGAATCGAATGTACGTAGCCCGTGAAATTTTTGTTCGATGTTGAAAGGCCGAATGTCGGAAGGCCAAATGTCAAAAGGCCGAACGCCGAAAGGCCGAATGGATTGGAAGTCCGACACACATTTGTGGTACATCTATCAGTAGCAGCGATACGATCGATACAATTCGGGGGTTGACGAAGCATTAAGTCCACTATTCGCTCCAATATACATTCGCGGTGCCCTACTAACTCAACGAATTAAGCCAACCACAAAACATCTTGAAACATTTGTGGTAGATCTATCAGTAGAAGCGATATAAGCGATACGATACATTTGGTCTGTGTCTGAAAAGTTGACGAAGCAATTTCCATTATCGTAAATACTATATTTATGCTGTGTGCCTCGCGTTGATTTTTTCGACTAAATTCCTTAATAAACTAAATAATGCTACATTATGCTATTAACCACCAGACGGCTAACGAAAAGTCTCCTCGCGAGAATGCTTTTCGTTTATTTAAGTTCTGCCACAAAGCTTATAGCGAAATGCTGATGCTATAATGATTATACGAGTATTTACGTTTTCGAAATAAAATTATTGTTGAAAACAAACTTTCTGTTTTTGTTAATAGTGATTTGATTAATATTGTGGAATTGTCAGCGCGTGATCTTGGCGGGCAAGGGCATAACGAGCAGTAAATTAACAATTATAGAGTGAAAGAACTTACCAGATTTATGGAAATCATCCCGTTGGGCTCTCTGTGATTATGCTCTGAATTAAAAAAATAACCTTTATGATGTGCAGTTAAATTAACATCTCGCCCAATTTTAGCTATTGAAACATTTGGAAATCCGTGCCCTCAACACTTTTTGTCAAAAATAATTCATGATTGATCTTCACTACCGTGAGCCCTCGTCATTTATGCAGCGATCTTAAAATATTCCGATATGTTCTCTTCGACCCGCTTTAACATTCTTATTATTAATTCCTCTATATCGAAAAGATTGTAAAGGCACTCATATAAGTAATCTGAATTGACATTTTTCCGTGTGAATAACATGATTGAGGTTAGTTTTGGTTCGAGGGATAATTTTGCTTTATAATATTAAATTAAATATTTTAAGGCAACTACTACTAAAAGGTACTACAAGAAAAAACAAGCATTTGGAAAATTGTCCATGTCCATGTTATTTTGCTGGCGGTATTTTTCCTCTATTGAATAGATGTCGGAAAGGCATCGAGTTTGGTGATACTAGCTATAAATTCGGCAGAACATGGTCTTCCTCAATTACATCGGAGAATATACAAACAATTTATTAAGAAAACCCGATTTAGAAGGCATGAGCAAATATAGAATTGAAACAGTCACAGCTACAGATTGGTCAAATTTCGTCTTAGACACCATGACTCTCTCCTCAGCGGTTTTAGGAGAATCAATACGCATTTTATTTCACAATGTATTTATTGGTTTTAAATTTTTTTAATTTGGTTTTACATATTTCTGAAAAGGTTTCATTTAATTCGAGAAGCTACACCTCAAACCAAATTAATTAGCAACCAGTAAAATTATATCGAAATAGGGTTTTTCCATATTATACCGACAAAGTCGTCGCCGGTACTTCGACAATAACGATAATATCCGTGTACGCTTTACCACTGGAACCTCTTCACCGATATCAGTGACGATAAAAAATTACAAAACTGTCGCCTGTCAGTCGCTATTGATATACCTGTTGTACTATCATGTCGTTTGTAAATAAATTATACATTTTGTACTTATTTTAAAACGGTTCTGGCTACATCCCATAATTCAACACAACAGGGGAATGATGTTCCCGATTTATCAGTGTATCAGCGGCGATATATCGTTATTGTGTCGTCTAATGGAAAAGCGCCTAAGGGTAAAACATCTCGCCTACATTTTTACGGTTTTAGATACGTTTTTCACGGTTTATTATCCATTTTTGCCTGCCTCTTTCTTGGGCTAAAAATGATTAATGTTGCTGCAACCGCGATTCCTACTTTGTTTGCTGAAACTTTTGGGCCGAACAGAAGTTTTTAATTTGTTTGCTTTAGCAAAATAATATGTTTCCGTTTTTGGGCGAACTCATCTATGTCGTTGAAAATCTTAAGATTTTCTTAAACCGATAATAAATTAATTTAATACATATTTATACGAGATTTCAAACAGTTCGCCTGATTATTTCGTCAAAGGATAATAACTTTCGGTTGACGTTCCAAAAGTTGCTGTTTAGAATAATGAAAGGCCATGCGCAGCTTGCCTTATTGACCCTTCTGCCATCTATGAAAAACAATAATTTAGAAAAGTCAATGATTTAGTTGAAAAAAACGACATGAGGCACACAACATAAGAACTTTACGGAAAAGTGTTTCGGGATTATAATTTTCTGGATTTTTGTTTTTCTGAATTTTTTTGTTTTTGGATAAGGTAGCTAACCCGAAATATTACAATCAATTTCGACACAAACGACCTTTCGACATTCGGCCTTTCGACACAATCGGTTCTTTAACATTCGGCCTTTCGATATTCGGCCTTTCGACGTTCGGCCTTTTGACACATTCGGCCTTTCTCTACACATTGGGCCTTTCGACACATTTGGTCTTTCGACACATTCAGCCTTTCGACACATTCGGCCTTTCGACATTCGGCCTTTCGGCGTTCGCCCTTTCGATATTCGGCCTTTTCGCCCTATCCCAAAATTTGAAGTCACTTTTAATAAACAAACCACCTATGCCCTCATTCTGGGCTAAAATCCAAAACAACAATTTTCCTATATTAGATACTCATATCCAGTAAAGTAATCTTCTCGAAAACTAAAATTAAGATGGAGCTCATTTTTTGTTTTGAATAACACTCAATTACACGATAATGAGGACCCATCAGGTAAACAAAACCTATGGATTAAATAAAATCTGTTTTATAACACACAAAAAAACAAAAATTTAAATAAAAAATTCGTTGTCATTGTAAATTAAATATTATCTCAGACGAAATTTGGAAGGACACAAAATTTCGTGTTACTTTAAAAGTAAAATGTCCAACCATCTGTTATTTAACATATTTAATTCCCATAAAGTTGTACGAACATAAAAACATAAAATACAAAAAAAAATAAAAAGTCAAGAAAATTGAATTTTTCATCAGCAAATTCATGATATTTCACAAAAATTTTGAAGGCTTTCGGATGGGTGGTGGATTGGTGGTTTGGTTGTGTATATATGTTGTCTGTTTTATATAATATTGTGTCGTTGTTATAAATTGTTTTTCTGTTTATTGTCTAAGTGATTTTTATCATTTTTGTTCGTTTTGTATTTTCCTGGCCACCCTCATAAAACTTTAAAATTAAATAAAAAAATAAAATATGTCTCTCTCTCTGTGTATACCGAAATGAAAATGGGGCAAAAATCCATTTTGCGAACAAATTTGATTTAGGAAAACATAAACCGACACAGGACATAAAAATAAAAAATTTAAATAAAAAAATATTGTATTCAGGGAATCTATAATAAGGAGTAAAAGCTCGACAATATTGTTAAAGACAAAATCAAGTTTAATTTTTGGGAGGATTTTTTTTTTGTTTTGCCAGCGAACGGTTTGATATTTGGGTGGTTAATTATTTGGAGAAAAAAAATACTTTCGTTACTTTTTGACAAAATGAATAAGCCAATTTGATTATTATTAAATCAGCAACTGTATAGTGAGAAATTAGGGCGAAAGTACTTAGTTTTTAATTAAATTTAAATTAATTATAATTGAAAAGATTTAACCAGACTTTTATTCAGTCGTTAGAACGGATTTACCTTCTTACAAATTTACGACTACAAAAATGAAACACTGTACTTTATTTTATTTTATAAAAGAAAAGTTTACAAATTTGACTTGAGTACATTAAAACAAGATACAATGAAGGAATGGGTGTAACTATATAAAGAAGAATTAAAATTGACATACAAATATTTTCAGGTCGGGGCATAATGTAGCTTCAAACCACGTTTAAAGCTTTCTTTGTTTAAATAAAAGTGGGGTAGTTGGTTAATTTTATTAAAACACTTCGACATCACGTTTACCAGTTTGTGGTAACAATAGTTTGTTCTGTGTTTATACAGATGAAGGGAGTTATGATCACCTGAGTTCCTCCGCGTTGTTTGATGATCTAATTAAATGAAGAGACTGTTTTTAATTTCTTTATTTTAAAATATATCAACTAGAAGAAATTCTTCTAAAAGCGTGAAGCGCGAACATATCATCATTGAACTAAAATAAAGTTAACAATACCACAAAAGTACTAATTGTAACTTTTAATCACCAGTTAGGGTTTCTCCTATCCACCACCTGGGGACGCGTCCGACGGGAGTCTGGCAACTCCGCACGAGCAAGATAAATGGAAGAGTAGTTTCCGATGGTGCCAGATTAATTCGAGGTACAACGGACCACATCTCAAACAGCAAAAAGGTAAAAAGGTTATTGAAATGCCTCTTGCGGTATGCAAACTGCTGCTTCAGGAGGAAGCTAGTAAAAAGTACCTCATGCGTAATAACTCGACAGGTCTGGCCAAAGTTGGACTTGGCTAGATCCAAACAGCTGATCTCACTTCAGCGGGGTCAGGTCAGTGTGGTTGTCGGAATGATTACGGGGCACTGTCTCATAGGTAGACATGCGAGTAGACTTAGTTTCTTCTCACATGAGTACTGTCGTAGTTGCGAGGACGAAGAGGAGGAAGAGGCAGTACTTCATCTTCTTTGCACCTGTTCTCGTCTGGCACGAAACAGACTAAAGTTTCTAGGGGCATCCCTCTTCAACGACCTGACGAAACTCAGAGGAAAATTTTTAAGTTGTGGTACGGCTACGGACCTTTTTGTATCTATGCCTGGTAATAGTGGACCGCCACCTAAACCTAATCTATCCTAGTGCAACGATGACTATTTTTGAAAAATCCGCAATGGATATTTGCTGAATGTTGCCAAAAATGCTAGTTATTTAATCTTGAGTTGTGATCATTCCACTTGGACTTTGAATGACGTTTTCTTCAAAAATTCCTGGTGTTTGAGACAAACTTTTAGATCCCACATCCAATAGCCGTTGGTTGTGCTCAGCCTGTCCTTCGCTAGAATTAATACAACACTCAATGATTTCTGTGCGCGTTCCTCTGGCAATATCTGACGAAAGTCGCCACCGACAATTTAAACTTTTCCGCCACACGGGATGTCAAATTTCATTACTTCACGAAGCAACTGATCGATGCAGTGAAGTCCATGTTTAGTCAATTAGAATCAGAGCAGTTTCTCGTAAAACCTTCTGGTGATTCATGCGTATTGAAGAGATAGATGTATCGAGCAGAGGCACGGATAATTTGATTCTGTTATGGACAGTACGTCCTCCCTTCAGTAATATGACAGCAATTCTCGTTGTTGCGAATGGCAAAACGTGTTTTCATATGCCTCTGAAGTAGGCCATCCGTGTTGAGTAAAGGAACTTTTTTCCTGACCCACCGGGACCGTTAAGAAAAAACAGCTTCTATCTATAAGTGCGTTGGTTTAGGCCTCATTGATGTGTCCTTTTGCTTGTCGAGCTTCTTCAGCTTGACCACAAACCTCTTCTTCAAGAGGATTGCCTTGCGGCACTGGCAATCCAAAAGTTGAACACGACATTCCATGTTGATTGAGAATGAATTTTATGTCATGAAGTGGCTTGTTGATTGATGTAGCTTTATCGTATGTACGCTTATAGTCAAGTGTCAAATTGTCTAAATGATCTTGCCAAAGTTTGAGAGGCTGAACAGGTTGACAAAATATGCGTATGTATGTGAACATTTCACAGTACCACCATCAGTTAAACAATGCTTCCACTGATCGTCTGATTCAAGCAGACATGTGGCAACAACTTTTCTGGCGTCTCTGTGCCGCTTATTCCATTTACCATGCAAATAAACATAATTATACGGAATATCCGTGTTGTGTAGTGATACTGTCGAGCATCTTCATCGGTTATTTATGTTCAATTCAAACCAAGACCCCAATTTAATCTTGTTCGTTTGAGCTGCGAGCAATACATTTTCTTTGTGACCTGCCTCGAAGATAATTTGTTGCTGATTTGGCAGGAGCCTCATGACGGTATGTGAGCGATCGTGCATTTTTGATTCTCTTAAACGCCAGATTGTTTACGAAGCGCTCACATAATGGCAATCAATAAAGTTAGAATTATCATTTATACATAACTCCGGCTGACCGTTTGAAGTGATGGTAATATTCGCACAATCGACTACATTTATGTGTGTGTTATACTTCAGTAATATGTAAGGGTTGTATGGAACGATGAGTCGATTGTCTATGCGTTTACCTCTGACAGAAGCCTGTGCATCAGCGAAACGCCTAGACGACAGATAATCATTGATTGATATTTAGAAGGGTAACATCATTGACGCATTTTGGAAATTGTTTTGAGCATTGATCGTCCTTCATGCCACAGGGGCTATGCATCATAAATTTTAGCATTTTTAGAAGGTTTGGCCTCGTTTCTGATGGAATTTCAACACTGATAAATTGAGCGAGCCTTGGGACTGTTGTGAATATGTCTTTAGCTCTTAAGGTCACCAGAATGTCTGCTTGACCAAGGCTTTTGTAATTCAGTGGTGTAGACGTGAGTAATGGTTATTCTAAAAATTCTATGCTTCATAATATCATCAATCAAGGAGTTGAGTTTGATTTTAAAAAGTCGCGCAAATAAATCCGGTCGATCTGAAGATATTTCGCCAGGTCTCAAATTTTCAGTAATTTCACGCCAACCTGGTTTGCAGTGAACGTTATAAAAATATCTTAACATTGAATCACCTTTCTCGCATGGTACGTGGCGATCCTTCGAAGCTTGATGGTAGAATAACCGAAACACCGGCGGCCAAGTTCTCGTTTTAACTCATGTTTGCCATGTGATCAGATTTTATATTGCTCAGCTCTCAAATGTTGCTAATTTTGGCGAGTGTAATTGAGATTGTTGGCTTCAACTTGTAGATATGAGTCAACTAACCATTGTTGTGTCAGCTTGCCTGAACTCATAAACGGATTGAACGGAAGCACGGTGATGTTGTTTCGCACTTAATTAAATAACACAGCTCCTGCATAACTTTCACATTGCCAATTCGACTGCCAGCCGGATTCACCATAAGGAAAGGCGAGTCCGTAAGTAATAGGGTCCAAATTGGGACTCGAAACGTGGATCTCTCGATGGAAAGAGTTTGTTAACAAATATCATAGCCACTTCATTTAAGGTTGAAGCATAAAATGAAGCATAGAATGTCTATCGCGTTTAAATGCCATACTCACAATCGGAATTAGTTTACCTGATCAATCAGCGTGCACAGCTTCTTGTGCCTCTACATCTCTCATTATTTAATAACTTTGAGCCAGTCGGTTATTTCAACGAAAGAAACGGTCCAGTTCGTCAATAATGTTACCTCGGCAATTATGATTCGCAGCGCATTGCTGACGTGTTTCTATCGTTTAAGTTCTATCAATCACATATAATTGTACATATTGGGGCGCCTGATAGTCACTTGGTTCTATATGCAAAGTGCGATGATAGATTGTCTTATGCATTTTGAATACATAAGAGCCTCGTCCTGGCAATTTGACAATTTTCACACCCATCGAAGCGAATGAAACAGCACTGCTATATGATCTAATTTAATCGCGAAAGTCCGTACGATAAGGATGATTCACCTCTGAGAGTAGCTTCTAAAGGAACTCTGGATAACTAACTTCGTTGCCGTCTATATCATTCGGCTTAGTACAGTATAAGCTGACCTTTTCTGCAGCAGTCTGTGAATTTCTGATGTGTTGGAAGTTCAGCGCGATAATGTTTTGCTCTATAAAATTGGCAGATGACATTAAATTTCTTTTGCAACTTTCTTTTGCATCACAACTGCTATTAATAAAATCGAGACATCTTTGTAATATTGGGAAATCTTCCCGATTTGTTTCCCGAGTCCAAGGCACCTGAATAGTTACATCAACTTTAGTTAGTAACATGTATATCATTAGTGAATCACGGCTTCCACTTTTGTGCTCAACGAACGTAGTCCTCTAATAACTGAATCGGTTTTGACCCTTAACGCTCTAAGAGCTCTCACTGATCCATTGACAGCACTTTGTTTATTTACGAAAGTAGCCAGTAAAATATGAAAAATCGTCTTCTTATTAGGGTACCTTCTAGAGTATCATAACAGTTGTCCACATTGGTACTTTGCCAGCAAGTTTCGAACATTGCAATGAAGTTAGTTCAATGGTGACAGGTTTGTGGGCCAACCACTTTATATTCCGATTTCTTTATTTCTGGAACATTTGATACCAATTTTTCATAATATTCGGGTAGTTAAATTGTCGTACATTCCCATTTTTCTTCATCTAAATTATTTGATCGAATTAGCCTCGTAAATATTTATCTAATCTTTTAGGCTATTTTAAATGTGCCATAATTTACGATAGATTACAAATCCTTGCCATAAATTTCAATTGTTGTGCGACATTAATGAATTTAAAAAGGCATTACACGAAACAACAACATCATTATACGAACTGCTACTATACAAAGCCATCACAAAACCACAATAAATCTCATCCATTATTATGATAACACAACAAAAAGTCATTATTCTGTTATCTAATTATCTGATATTCATGCCAAGAACTGGAAAGACAAATATAAAACCAAAAACATTTTTAAATCATGTCCCTTTCCATGATTTTTGATTGTATTACCATTATTTTCTACACACACCCATCACATCTCCAGCGGATTTGCAATTGTAACGAACCGTTACAACCGTTGTTTGTTCTGGTTTTGGAACAGTTGTTATTTCGCTTTTCCACGCCATTATAAAACTCAGCATAATTTTAATGATTGTGTCGTGTGTAAAATTTAAACGAAACTTGAATGATGGCACGAGGTTGAGCAATAAAAAGGTTTTTTTTTGTGTAGGAAAATTAAATTTATGTGACAACACATTTCCACATAATTTAATGGTTTTATGTGTATGGTTTAACTTAGATTAATGTGTGCGGTTAAAATTGTCTTACACAATCGGATTATTGTATCTATATACTATACGTAGAGCTAATCTTAATTTTTCAGTCTTGGTATTTATGGATATGTTATTCTTCTTCGGTGCATTGCAAATTATTTATGATTGATTAAACAATTACAGTGAAGTTTTCTAAATTTTAAATTTGAGGTATTTGCAGTACGCACAAGTGGTATTCGGTAGTATATGGTGGTTGTGGCGATTCTTCCCATCAAGCACTTTAACGAGGGGCATTTCTCGTTCTGCAGCAGCGAAGCCAAAAATCGATTTTCAGGTCTAATATCTTACCTTTTTATTATCAAGATATTGGGTTTAAAGGTGTCTGTATACTGAAGACCATTTTCAGTCAGATAACTTGCTACTTCTAAATATTATGAAACTTTTACCAAGATCTGATCAGATTCTTAGATTAATCCAATTCATTTACCTACGTTAACTAACGTACTTATAAGCTTTTTATTCCATTCAATTGAAGATTAAGACAACATTTAATTAGACGTATTATTTCGTGTATACCTAAAACAAATAAAAAATTATTTTCTTTGCTATTCAAATCCATCTGCAATATAACAAATACAAATATATACACACACACAACCTTACATCCAATTATCCTTAATTTCTTGTGTTGTAAAAAAAATAATTTCTCTCGTATACAATTCGAAATGAAAAACAAAACGAAAAAAAAATTTCTATCTCCGCTTCCTGAATCCCATTTACAATTTTAAATTTTTAATTCATTTTCATTCTATTTAGAGCACAACATGAAACAGACAAAAACTTTTTGTTTTATTTCACCGTCATGTTTAAGTTTGTAGAGTACGTACACTTGTTGTTGACTGCTAATGCTTTTGTATACACAACACACACACACACATACTTTAACAATGTCAAGCTTCATTAAAATAAATTAATTATTTAATTCAAACCGTAAACAATGAAAATGTTTTCCAATTTAATTCCATTATCTTATCGTTAATTATAATTAAATATTTTAATTGTTTGGTGTTGTTGTTGGTGTTGCATTAATTTTTCTCGTTCCGGAACATGGAAACATAAAGGTTTGCATTTCTTTACTAAACATTATTTACATTATTGTTTGATTGAACAATTTAATTACGTTTGCTTAAATTGTGTACATATTACCAAAAAGGACAGACATTAAAGAGATACATAGCCATATATGTACTACGTTTTTCCATTATTTGATATTAACTCCCTTGTGGGAGGAAGAAACTGTACTCGATCTTCCCTGCATTTGTTCCCGTCTAGCGTTAAGCAGATACAGATTTTTGGGAGCACCTCTCGTCAGTGACCTGGCGGATCTCAATGGGATGAATGTCAGGTGTATTTAACGATTTGTTGTAAGGTCTGGATGGTTCAGTGAGTAGAGCTGAGAAAAATTCTGCGTGGTGTGGTTACGGACCGTTTTTATATCTATGCCGGTATTTTAGGATAGCCACCCTAATCTAACCTAACCTAAGTAAAAAAAAAATGGTTTAAATCATTACACGCTTTAGATTGGACAGAGTAAATCATGAATTTTTTTGATTTAAATCAATTTCAAACAACATTTAATTACAACAATAAAGAAATATCAATCTCAATTGCGACAATTCAAGACCTTAAAAAAATTCGTCATTTTTAACCACTCCGAAATTTTTACGAGGAGTTCATTATATATTAATATAAATAAATTGTGTTATTTACAATAATTATTGTGACAAAATCTGTGTATTTTTGTCCATAATCAAACTAAGCAAATCTTTAGATGGGTAACATAACCTAAAAAAAAATATTCATATTAAACAATACTACGATTAGTCTGCGTGTGCGTTCGATTGGGCATCGAAAACTTGATTTTTTTGATAATCCCAATCGAACTGTACATTAGTGTAAATGTAACGTATGTGAGAGTAGTGAACTTACGTGTAAGATATATTCTCAAGGGTTGCTGGTGTAATACTTTTAAATGTGTTTATATAGGTTTTATACTCCAAATTCAACCTTTTACAAAACATAATCATTCTTTTCCAAATCAAATTCGCCTTTACCCAAATCTAATTCAATTGTAGACCGATAGAGTTTATTCAATATAAAACCAACAGAATTTATTTAATTTAATAAATTTGCTGTATTTAAATTCCAGATACAAAATAACAAGTTGGTATAATAAAATAAATAAACCTATAATAGGGGCATATAATTCACCTTAAAATTCGCCTAAGAAACTTCACATTATCATAAAATTTAACGTTGAATTCAACCCAAAGTGATCTGAATTCAATTGAAAATTCATTCCCAAAGAAGATTTCATTACCCTAGAAACCACCCTAAAATTAAGTGGAAAATCCTCTGTCAAACTAACCCTGAACTTCACTCTAAAATGCACCCTAAGTGTCAGGAATTTAGAAAGCGAAAAAAATTAGAAGCTTAAATAAGAATTTTATCAAATTTAAGAATTCTGGAGTTTGGAGTTTGGAAATTTAAATAGTGGAAAAATTAATTGAGGATTTTACAAATTTTATAAAATCGTTAAATTCAAATCCATCATTTATTTGGAATTTGGAATTATTGATCAAAAAATTAACGAATTTTGTAACGCACATAGTTTGGAAGTTTGGAAGGAAAAGAAATTAGGAAATTTAGGAAAATGGGAGTTTAAAGATCAAAAGCTTTAAACTTAGTATAAACTTAGAAATTCAAATTTAAAATGTTGCATGAAAAGAGTGGTGTGTTCCAGCGGACCGCAATTTTATATTAATTATTTTTTATTCAATTAGCACAATGCTAAAAATTTCGATTAGAAAGATACTAAAAATTTCAGAAAAAAATTAAACAGAGTGGGGATAATTTGATTTTTTAAAAAGAAGAACGGTCCCACGGACCGTACAATGCTCCTTACGGGTTAAGCAGCTTGCGCTGCAATCAAGCGAAAACCTTGTTAATATCTTTTTCTCCTATTATTGAAACCAATGGTTTGTGGTCTGTATGAATTTCCACTTCCCTTCCGTAGATAAATTCATTAAATTTAATGGTTCAAAATGGGAAAGGCAATGGCCAGCAGCTCCTTTTCAATTTGGGCGTATTTCTTTTCGCATGCATTCAAACTTCTTGACGCATAAGCAATAACCGCATCTTTCTAAAATAACGCACAGCCAAGCCCATCTTTCGACGCGTCAGTCTGCTGAATTACAAGTCTTTTCTTTTCATTGAATAATTTTAATATTAGTTTTGAAGGTAATATCGTTTTAATGGTTTAAATTCACTTTTATATTTCTCATTTCAATTCCAATTAATATTTGACTTCATTAGCTCTCGTAAATTAGAAGTAAGTTTTGTTAAATTCGGAAAAATGGCATAAGTAACGTGTCATTCCCAAAAATCTAAGTAGCTCATTTCTATTTTGTGGTGTAATCAGATTAGTAATAGCTTTAATATGTTTTTCATCCGGCTTAATACCTTTGCCAGAAATAACTTGACCCATAAATGTTACCTCATCTTGCTTAAACTGCAGTATTTCTTTATTAAATTTCACATCGTAAGTTTTAGCTTGTTGAATCACCCTTCTAAACGCTTTATCATGTTTCTCTTCGCTTAAACCTGTAGCGACTCATGCATTCATTTACATTAAATAATTATTTATTTATGTAAATCATACAATATTCGTTCGTCACTACCATACAGGGTTAACGCATTAATATCTTTTGCGTTATTGACTGCCACCTATTGTAAATGTTCTGTGGTTCTATCTCGCGTTCAATAAAATGGCGAAATTTGACATTACGATTCTTCTCGTATGTCGTATGAACAAAATTAATTCATCGTCTCGTTTTTCTTTTCAACATGTTATGGTTGGTTTTGTGGAACGGGTACACACAGGGTTACTAACTCTTGAGGTAATCAGACCCGTAGATTTTTTTTGTGAATCCCAGAAAATTTTTTGTAAACCCCAGAAAAAAAAATTGAAATTTAATTTTTTCAAATTCAAATGCCTCTTATTACAGAAAATTCATATACTCGTATATATATTGTATACATACTTCATTCTGATATGTATGATATGATACATAAATATAATTTTAGATGAGAAAATGAAACTTAAATTTAAATAATTTATTAATTACAAAATAAATAAAATTCATTAATCAGGAATTATATAAAATTATACTTTTTTTGGTTTTGTGCTGACTTTGACAATTTTTTATCTCACAGTCTATATCAGAATTTCAGAATTAATCCTAATACATAACTCGGCTTTCACCAGTTCTAACATATATACTCATTTTATTGCGATCATCCCTCCATGTTGACCACTTTAACGAAAAACCCGCTTTACAAAGCATTATTGACAAGAATGCTTAATAGTTTTGAAACTAAATTTTAATTTTTAATGTAAGTTTTTTTTGGAAAATAAATAAAAAAAAAAAAAAGTTTGGGTAATACTGTCGGTTGATTTGAAAATATTTACCCAAGTCTTTTGTATTGTATACGAATCAATATTCTCAAAATGTTGACAAAGTTTATTAATTGCTATTATTTCGTCATAGATCAGATCATCGTCAATCTTTATATTTAATAAACCATCAACATTCAAAATGGATTGAAAATTCGATCTAAATTTTTTAAATTAAGAGCTGAAAATGGGTTGTTTTCAATGTCGTAATATTTCAAAATATAATTTGGAGCCCGTGTGTATGCATCTAGCGCAGGTTCAATGAATTTGTTCTGCTCTCTATAGCTAACATTTAATAAAGCTGTTTGCACTTTGTTAAAAAAAATTGTATCGTGAATTCTGCATTCTAGTTGTTCCCTTAGAGAAGTCATTATTCCCTGCAACTCTGGCCGTAAAAGGTTCCCCTTACAGTATTGCAACCGAACGATACATGAAACTTAAAAAATATGAAATAAAATATAAATACACCTCAGGAATTGTTATTGAGGTTAAATCGTCTTCCATTTAATATTGTTAGATTGTATAAATTTCCAAATGACGTTGTGAAAGCAGCAAGGTGAGGAGAGCTTTCACAAAGTCATTTGGAAATTTATACTAAAGGTAATAGATAGAATTTTAGCATGTTGGCGCACCTTGGACAAGCTTATCCACCTGATATGTACATTTTTAACATAACTGAATATTCTAAATTAAAGAAGTTGAAACATTCTTTTAATTCCCTTACCCTGGTTGTACTGGACGGAAATTCGGAGTAAATTTTATTTACCAATATTTCGACATCACACGTACTTTAATTTCCCATTGAGAAACCCTTGGTGCACGTTGTATTATTTATATTAGTAGTATCTTATTGTGAAGGCTAAAAAAGTTGTTTGCACAAAAAATAAATGTTTTATGGGTTTTTGATTTAACCCCAGAAAATCACGACCAAACCCGTGACCCCAGAAAAGTAAATCGAACCCCAGAATCTACGGGTCAAATGTATACTGTTGGTAAGCCTGGTACACATTGTTTTCGGCGATTCCAAGTAAATGACACACGGCGTCATTTCTAAAAATTTTCGATTTCTTTTTTGACAATTTACGGTGGTGAATAATCATAATCAGAATAAAAATAATTATAACGTTTAATGGACAAGGTCAATTGTGAATTTATTACATATAAATAAATATTTAATTATTAATTAAGTGAAATTAGTTGTGCGTGTTTCAATTTATTGGAATTTTTCGTAAATCGTATCGGGGGCCATTACAACAAAATTAGTGTAACCCTTTGACGTCCAACATCAGTATTTTATATTTGCGCGTAATACATAATATATGCTCTTTGTGTAAGATACAATACACTAGAAACACAATAAACCCGACCCTATCACATCATCAAAATATATTTCTACATTTGGAATATCCCCGAAAATTTCATAATTTTTTCTTTAAAATATTTCAGTTGTTGTACATATACCAAACGGCAATACATTAAAGTTATATCGTCCAAATGGTGTGTTAAACGTACACAATTTAGAGCTGTCTTCGTCAATTGCGATTTGCCAAAATCTATTCTTCATATCTAAAACCGAAAAAACTTGTTTACCAGTAAGCCTAGACTATCTTCTGTTGTTGAAATATTCCTTTTGAATTTTTATTTATTTACCTATTTATTCATCAAACAATCTGTGGATGCATACATTACAATTTTATAAAAGTGACATTAAACATAATATTAAAAATTTTCATTGTAATAAATAAAAAGTTTAAAAAAGAAAATTATACAAAACAATAAATAAAAATTTAAAATTGCAATTACCTACACTTGAAATTGCACCAAATCACTCATACTATCCACATTCGAATAAAAATGATTCTAGACCGGACTGAAAATATTTGAAATTCCGACAAATTTTCAATTCATCCGGAAGGCTATTGAACATTTTGGAAGCCAAAATTAAAAATGAGTTTTGAAAGTTTGTTGTGTTGCATCTTTGAAGGTGAATATACTCAGGGTTCCTCAAGTTGGATCTAGTGCTGACCTTCGACTGGTTCATAATGATAACAAAAAAAGCTTTCAATATTTTAAGCACAAACAGATGTCTAAGTGGAAATATCTTCAGGGATTGAAATAGAGGCCATGAAGCAGAAGCCCTCTCAGCATTAAGAATAATCCTAACAATATGCTTCTGCGCAATACTGAGTGGTTGAATTCTGGAGTAGTAAGTGCCACCCCAACAAACTAAGCCATAAGACAATTTTGAGTCAACTAATGCAAAGTATATATTTCTTAAATCTGCAAACGTGCCTTCTCTACGTAGTAGGTAAAATTTCCTAATCATTAATATGAGATACTTACGAAGGTCATCGATATGGTGTCTACAAAGCATAATGTTATGGTGTTATGAGTTATGACACTGGCTAGTTTCTCGTATTTTTCTAGTGTTTAAAAATGAAAATAGAACAGGCCAAATAATGGGTATACAAATTATTTATAAGAGTGAGTGTATACAATATAGCGCAAAAAATTCAAATAAATTCGTGAAAACTAGATCTAAAATTTAATTTTCCATTTTGTAGCAGTTTAAAAACCGAGCAATTCTATACAAAAAAATTCAATTTTCTTTTTGATTTTTGACAGATTCATATTTATGCCATTTTCACATATCATACACCAGTTTGTGTGAAAGAAAAATCAATTTGCCGTTTTACTCTTATGTACCTTAACTAGAAAGAAGATTTTTTCATAAACCAAACATTTTTATTTTTTCAGATCATTCGTACAAGTTCATATTTTTGTATTTCAAAATGTCAAAATAAGTACATATAGTGTTGTCTACACTATAATTAGTTTATTCCTCTTTTTCGCTTCATTGTTTTTACAGCAATTTATAGCACTTGAAAACTAGTCAGTGTCATAGCACCATTATCCGCAGTTAGTCCTAAGTACTTAAAAGATTATCCACAGTTAGTCCTAAGTACTTAACAAGGAATTTGGTCGCAATTACGAGCGTGATAAAGAACACTAGGGTCTTCTAAAATAGCATCGCTATAATCTTAAAGAACATCTCTTTAGTTTTTGTACTGAACCTTGCGGAACACCATCGTTTAAGATTTTAGGCTGACTCACAATACCATTAATCTTAACAACCTGGTATCTATCGGACAAGTATGAGCAAAACCAAAGCAAAGTGACCAAACGAAACCCAGCAAAAAAAAGCTTTTTCAAAAGATCTTTGTGGTTAACCATATCTAATGCCTTCGTAAGATCAATAAAAATAGAGGCAACCGCATTTCTCTGATCAAGTCCTTCATATAAAAAGTTAGTGAATTCTAATAGAGCATTTTGAGTGCCTCTGTCTCACGATCTATGCTACATACATCGAAGCCGCCATCCCTTGCGTTTGAAACATTTTATTTAGACACGTCTCGTTCTACATCACCAGAATATTTGCTTTATGTCTTCATCCAATATATTTTCCAATGCTTTCCTAAATTTTAGAATGAAGGGCTCGAACATATGTTCGTCACCATCACCGATCGTAGTCATAAGTAAATATTTTAATTTGAACGTAGGTACGTACTCTAAACTTACTTGGACTTTCGTTTAAGTTTTTGTAAAACTATTAAACAGGCTTACCCCTAAACTATGTCTCTGCACCCGCTCCACCAGATATTCGTTCCAGTTCCTGCTACATGACAGTGAAGTTTGTTATTTTATTGATGTGTTTTCACTTCATAAAAACTTCTTATATTTTTTTTATGTATGTTTATGAATTATGTTTATGTTATATGATTATTTTTATTACTATCAAAAAACTATGTATTTATGTATACATACGTGTGTTGGTTTATGGCGCCAGCTGGTTATGTTACTAATGTATACATATTTTTCATCTCTTGAATTCCCCAAAAAAAAAAACAGTTTTTATGGAATAAATTTATTTGGCAACATACACACATAAATATCTATCTATAAGGATATACTGGCATATATAAAGGAGGGGTGCGGAAAATGATGAAATTTTAGTCTAAGCAAGGGATCAAACGAGATGTGCGTGTATATGCCTTTTTTAACAAAACGTAAATTTCTTTTTTTATATATGTGGATTTGTGTGCTCCACATCCGATGTCCTTATGTGTATATAATACCTAAGTGTATGTATATAGGGAAGAAACAAAACTTCTTCATAGGGCAAAGTGGTTGACCATAAGTTTCCTCCAAAAAAAAAAAACTTTTACTTCTTTCTTCATATTTCCACTTAATAAAAGAACACGAACTGTATAGAAAATGTTTTGTATTTTCCTAATCCAAGTTTTGCAACTTATCACAAATTTTCCAAAAAATAAAATCTACTAAAATTATGTTTTTGTATCAGATAATAAAAAATAAAAAAATGAAGAAAAACCGAGAAAATCTTGGAAAACTTTTGTTAAAATATTTACCGCACAATATTTTCGAAATAATGTCGTTTTTTGTTGTTGGTGTTGTGTGGACTATGTTGTAATGGTATATATGTATTGTTTGGAGATTTTCAATTTTATCTTGAGAACCAACCAATTTTCTTTGTTCCAACAGACAAAGACAACAACAAGAAAAAATGTATTATATACATAGATATAAATAAAGCCAACAACAACAACAATAAAAGAATAAGCATTAGATAAAAATATTTCATGTGTCTCTGGAGAGCTTTTCTCAAAATTTATTTGTTTTATCGTCTGTGTATATATCGCTTTTAACCTCACTACACTACAGCATCGTATATTCACTTGAGTTTTTCTTAACTTCGATCGATTTATCTATTCTATTTTTATTTATTCTTCGGGAAAATAGAAAAACAAATAAATTCTATTTCAAACAACGAATTTATTATTTGCACACGAAATACAAAATCACATACTATACTTCACCCTTAAATCGATGTGCACCCATCCTAACATCCCGTTCTTTAATCGGAATGGTTACAAATAGAGTTTTTATGGAAATTGCGTTTTGTTGATTTTTTGGCTTAACCCATTTACACGGCGATAGCTTCACAAAATCTGTTCTCGTTGGTGTATAATAACAAACTTTCAAGCTGTTGTAAGGAGTTTGAAATGTTCAGAATATTGAAGGATGCAGTCAATTGAAACAATTTCAGATCGAAGCATATTTTCGAAGAAATTGTCAAACCTACTAGCTCAACAGGATGGCAAGCGACGGTAAGACCCTGCTACAGTCGCAAGGTTAGTGATGGGGATAGAATAATCCCGTAAGGTATTACAATTTTTGTATACAGCAAAATAAAATACAACGACGGCCACTCAGCCAGGGAGAACATCACTAACAGTAAAAAAATGTAAAAAAGTAGAACAGCATACAAGTGATTTGTTGTTGTTGAAACTCAATCAAAACACACTTCAAGCATTGCCTAACGACACAAATGAAATGTTGAACTTGAAAGTCAATTGTTTTACAATATGCGAAGAGGGAATGACTGGATTGGAAGAATTTATGTGCTGGAAATGAACGGTGCCACATAGTAGTATGATACATCGATACTGTTGCCTAAAATAAGAATTTTTTGATTGGTATGGAGTTCAAAAATAATTACAGTGGTATTTTCCCCCAATGCCATACTCGCAGCTTAAAAGGAAATTATTTGCGTGATTTGAATGCTATTGATTATACGAAGCCTATTAATTAAACGGCGACTTTAACTTAAAATTATACATTAACTTTGACCCCAAAACGACCAAGGTTATTGAAATCCTGCCAAAAATGACCAGCAATTTTGTTTTTCTAAATCCATTTTACTCTTCGTTTTGAAGGTCCTATGTACAATATGTGTCCAAAAAAGTAAAAAAAAAATATCCGTCTATATCGCGAGAACGCTTTATCCGATTTGGAATTTTTTTCGCGAATCTGTTTCTATGGTTAATGTGAAGAATTGAAAAGCTTCTGGAACCTATACGTCAAGAGCCCTACAAATTGAACCAAAACCACGTGGCTTTTAAAACATGGTAGGTATTAAGTATTTTTCGATCCACGTTGGCCAATTTTTTATATACGCTGTTATAGGGACTGAGTTGTACGTTGAGCTTTGGATTGAGTTTGGAGTTGAATTCCGGGTTGAATTGAGGTTGACTTGGAGTTAGGTTGCAGTTGGGTTAGGGTTGATAGAGTAGTATTTAGAGATTTATTTGGAGTAGGCCATGATAGTTTGCTGTTGTTTTTAGCTTTCTTCGTTGTTTTGAGGGATTTAATGTATTCGATCTGGGCCCGTATTCTTGAAATACCCCGAAAAAAGTCGCCGGTGACTTTGGTATAAAACATTTTAAATTTTCGACTGAAATGATATCTCACTAGAAAATTATAGGCGACTTTTCGGGTGAAATTCAAGAATACGGGCCCTGGGCCGGTATTCTTGAAATTCACCCGAAGAAGTCGCCAATAATTTTCTAGTGAAATACGTCATTTCAGTCGAGAATTTAAATTGTTTTATACCAAAGGCACCGGCGACTTTTTTCGGTGAATTTCAAGAATACGGGCCCTGGTCAGTTCATCTACTGTTAAAAAACTTGGTATTTATCCAGGAACTTGATGTTTTCGATTTTTAAGGGTAGTAATAAATCTATAGCAGTACGCTATAGTTCTTTTGATTTTAAGAGCTGATGAAAATCGTGAAAACTCTATTAACTCTTAATTAACTAATTTGTTTTTAGTTTTTCATTCGCTGCTTCTTCAATTGACGGTAATTTAAGTTGTTTAACCAACTTGGTCCTTTCCACAAAAGTTTATTGTTTCGCAATTGTCGAGCGTTCATTCCACTAGAAGCTATATCTGCGGGGTTGCAACTGGATTTTACATAATGATTTTGACTTGGTTGCATAAGTGACTGCATTTTAGCTATTCGGTTTCCCACAAAAGGGTGTATTTGCTGGGATTGCTTCCAAGTGTTACATAAGTAGAAGCGTACTCCATATTCATGGCATCTTGAACCTTTTTTAATAACTTTGCCAATAGTATGGCATCACATAATTCTAATCTTGGCAATGATATTCTGCTTTTATATGAGCGAGTTTGGTTTTTGCTGCTATTAGATAAACTACTGGTGTGCCTTCGGGGTTTGTTATTTTGTAGCATACTACTGCTACAAATGCCTTCTCTGATGCATCGCTAAATCCATGGAGTTCATTTTTTCCTTGTTGTCTGTGTTCTATCCATCTACATATGGTAATATTTTCGATCTCATTCAAACCTTCTTTGAATTGAGTCCATTGGTGCTTTAGTTCAACACTTAGTGTTTCATCCCATTCAACACCAGCCATCCATAGGTTCTGGATTAATAGGTTTGCTTGGGTGACTATCGATGCAAACCATGCTAGCGGATCGAATAGTTTTCGGCAACTTCTGCCAATATGCTCCATTTTGTCGGCTCTCGCATGACGCATATTTTCGGACGATGAAATCTTGAACTCAAAAGTGTCTAAAACGGGATTTTAGCTTATTCCGAGCGTCTTTATTGTATCATCGATTTTAATGGAGCATAGTCCACCTTCGCGAGCGTATGTAGATAGACGTGTTGTTAATTTTATGTTGTTACTTGCCCATTTTCTTAAATTAAAACCTCCTGCTTTCAGCAAGTGTATGAGCTGTGACTGGGCTTCTAGTGTTTTTTCTTGTTTCAGCCGCGTGTACATTTTATGAAAAAATTCCTCACGCTCTATCTCTGGTTTTGTCAGAATGCGTGGGGGATACAATTCTTCTAATTCGAATTTTTTTTTAGTTGTTCATCTATCTCAGTTGATGAGACGTGTGAGTTATACTTTATCTCTGTCGTCTTGCTGGGTGTTGATATTTTTCCTAAAAATTCTGTGAGCTGCGCTGCTGAAAGAAGCTCTTTTGGATTTTTTAACGACATCTCATATGATTTGAGAGTTTCGTTACCTAATTTTCTTGAAAATATGGCACTAACCAAGCACCCCAGGTCGCAATGTCGATTCCTAAATTCTTTATTGCATGTAAGTTTTCCCTGACGATGTCACAGTTAGGGATTTATTTTTGGTTGTGCTGACGGAAGAGTTGGAAGTCAGCTTGATTTGTGTTTGACTAAAACCTTTCATGATTCTCTCTGTAGGAAGCCCAATCATATGTATAATGTGACTGTGAAAATATACCAACGGCTGATTATATTTACGGTTATATCAAATATAAGTGATGGCAGTGAGAATGAGAAAAATACATTTCTAGTGTGCGGTTTTTCATAATAACCAATACGCTTAACCTTAAATGTGTATCTGCTTCTGCATAGTATCAAAACAAGCAGGCTTTCTAAGGAGAGACGTCTTGCAAGGTTGGGTTCAAAGCATGGAGTTTTTCGGGCCGTGTTGATTTGAGGATTGGGTTGATAGTTGAATTTGTGGTTAAATTGAGGGTTGAATTGTGATCGAGTAGGGCGTTGAGCAGAGGTTGAGTGAGGAGTTTAGTTTATTAGGATTTATTTGGGGGTTTTGTCGAAGGTTGAGTTGGATGTTGGGTTAATTTGAATTTCCGTACGCATGCAGTTTTGGAACCTTACTGATTTAGGGATTGAGTTGAGCGTTGAATATGGGGTTGAATTGAGGTTGAGGGCTTTATCTAGGTTGAGGTTGAAGTTGTGTTTAGTGTTGGGTTAGGATTTAGTTGGATAGGCCTCCACTACTAACTCTAGTTGGTAGTTAGTTTAGCTGATTCTCAAATTTAATCGATTATTGTACCTGCCGTCGACTCGCAAATTCCATCAGGACGTATTTGTCATGCATCAGCGGTAATCGGTGATGCAATGTATAACTTTGGCGAAACAGTCGATAACAATGTTCGCAGTGGTGACATGTAGCCAATTTTCAAGTTAAATCCGGCCAAAGCGGGCAACGAGCATACACGTGAAAAAACATTGAGCATTAATAATGGGTACACCTTAGAAAGTGATATTGCAGTTTTTATTAAAACTACAGGAAAAGAATTTTGCGATTTGGGTTGTCATCCCAGCACATAAAACAGTTCTGGCTGCGAGATATACATATTTTTAAGCATTATTCCGATCATTCATACATCCTGATCGAACAGTTAATGTAGGTTTATGCTCATCTTGAAATTTATTTATTTTATTAAATTGATTACTTGAAGCTTTCGTTTCTCTTCTGAGGTATATACTTTGGCGATAAAAAACTGCCAGCGGACGACTCGCTTTCTTGATTTCAAGCTTCCTGTTTTTATGGATTCACAAACAATCGACTAACAGCATTTTGCAAGAACAATTTAGAGAAAAATATCAGTCATGAGAATGTTCTACAGATACTCGACCCAGCCGACAACATGAATGTACCTGATATAAAAAGTTATGTGTTACTAATGATTGCCCATAATTTTCAACGTGTCAAAGACAAACCGAAGTTAGTTTCACTGCGCGTGCATGATGTGCTTCTTGCCATAGGTATGATGTGCTTCTTGCCAACTAAATCATCAGCTTCAAATTCAATTAAAATTGGACATGACATCACGGTATAGAAAACTAGTCTTCAGCCAGTTCTAAGTATATTATGCCATGGTTAAGATGTAACGAACTTTAAAAAACACTCCAGAAAATTCCATTTTCCCCATTTTTGTGTTTAATTCTTTAGAATTTTTTTATTTATAATGAGCGAGCAGCTTAAAACTGTGCGATGATAACTCTTGTGACCGCAAGATTCTTGGTTTAAGAAAGAAGCTGCAAAGTGCAATTCAGTACTTTTGATTTTATTTGTATTGATTATAGAATTTTTTTTCCTGTGAAATTACATAATCTGGCATTTTTGATATTTAAATGCCAAGAACTGAGCTCATAACCTGCTAGAATTTGTAAAATACAATGATCACTAACTTTATAAGAGTTATTTTATTTTATTATAGTGATCGCACTGAAAGCTTTTTATATAATAAGCAAAAAGGAAAAATTAGAAACATGAACTGGCCGTAATGCTTACTATTGAAATTAGTTGAAATTTACAATATCTTAAAACTACTTATACATATTAGAGCTGTAATTTTGGGCAATAAATTAGTTGATCCACCATTTCATTTCTAAATTGAAGAGCAGTAATTTGATCGTTGCCACATTGATTTTCACCAACTAGAGCCTCTGAACTTTCAATGTCATCTTCAACTAAAGTATGCTCAAAATGTGCAGCAAGCGGTTACAGTTTTTACACAATTTATGATCTTTAATTCCAGTGATTTCTTAAAAATATTTCGCCATCTCACCTTTAATTGGCCGAAAGCACGTTCAACAGTGTTTCTTGCTTTGCTTTGGAGTGCTTATTATTGAACACTATCGCCCAGAATAATAAAAGGAGGAGACGGATATTATTTTGTAGTAAAAATTGGGAAGTTGTAAAGCACCCGAGTATCATGAACATGCTCAAGATAACAAATAAATACGCCCACAAATTGCAAATAAGCATCACAAATTGCTTAGCATTGAATGTAATAATCTAATTTCCTATTTATGTATTGGTCATGCAACTGACTTCATTCTTAAACACCAAAGTTTCAACTGTTCTACTGAACTGCAATCCAGCATTGTTGAGTTTATTAGTTTTTGGAAATTTAATCACTTGTGGCACCGTCAATTCTAGCAACTTGTGTATTATTTCTGTGCTTGTTGTTCTGGGTATTACCATTAAGAATCCGACCATTCTATGACTAGTGCCACTGGCTAGCCAGAACAGAAATACCATTACCTCAATTTCTGGTATTCATTCATGGGTTTTACGTGCTATTTCTCGAAAACTGTTTGAAGAAATTCTTAAATGCTTCCTAGTTTCAATTTCACCGTATGATAAAATTTGTGCGATAATAGGGTTCTGGGATCGGGGAATATAATTTAATCGCTATAATTTAAAAATCTTGTACGAAACTGGAAATGAGCCGTCTGAAATTATTACGTCTTCTAAGAAAATGCTAATAGTATAAAAACAATATAAATATTATTTGTTGATCATTTTCATCCATTTTTATTAACGTAATAAAATAAAAAAATTAAATTTAAATTTAAAAAACAATAAATGAAAGCAGTTATAAATTCAAATCAAATTTACACAGTTAATGTCAAAAATAGTATTCGTGGAGCAAAATGGGTGAACAAAGCAATTTTTCACAACAAATGTCAAAAACTACTATATGTACGATAAAACAATTACTACAGTATTCGAGCAGACCCTTCGAGTTTGGTCTTATAAAAAATAGTAGCAAAATCAGCAAGCTCTGGGCACTGCAGTGGAAATTGACACAGTTACTATAGAAACGTCCAACAAGTAATGAGCGAAAGATAACCCAAAATACCATACTAATGCCCGATTTCAGAACAAAAGAGCAATTCGTCAGTTAAATAATATTTCCTCTCTTTCTTCTTTTATGAAATTGCAATTTGTTTCATAATTCAAAATCAATGCTATCTGGATCATAATTCTTTTCTACATGAACATTTTAAAGGGAGAATTAACTTTTTATTTGAGCGATATTGAAAAGTCAAATATTTAATTCTCCCTTTAAAATCTATATTATATAAAATACAAGAATGTTCAACATTTTCTTAAGCTATAAATTTCCATTTCATATATCAATTACTAAGGATAGTTCCATAGCTCATGTGTTAGAGCGATGCGCTATGAAGGTAAAGGTCTCTGGTTCGATTCCCGATAACTTCGACTTTTTTTTTTTTTTTTTTTCAACTTAATGTAATTATTTTTTTTCTCCGATTTCTCCGATCAGAAGAGGGGCGTTCTCTCACTACAATGGCTCGCCTGAAACCACACACTACAATGGCTTGCCTGTTTGAAATTACTTGGTATTTATTTAATTTTCATTGTTATATTATTTCAAATATAGCATGCTATAAAGTTTATGACAGGAAAAAATAATTTTTCAGAAAAATTTTCATAGCTTACTACAACTCATAATATAAAAGTTTTTAAATAATTTGTTGTAGTATTCGCATACATTTAGGCGCAATATAAAAGCGTACCACGTATTTTATTGTGTAATTACTTTAATAACTATAAAGCGGAATGTTTAATTTAAAGTAAAATATTTGGTTACTAGGGGGCCCAATTTTATTATTTATGTGCAACATTTTTGCCATAATAAATACAAACAACTTCTGCAAAAGGAATACTTCACTACAGGTTGCCCCGACGAAAAAAAGACTTCGAACTCTAATAAAATAGAACGCGTTTAATTTTGTTTAGCAAAAATGTTTCACATAAATAATAAAATTGTGCAATTGCACAGGGGTCCCCTAGTTCTCATGTAAATAAGAATTATGATCCAGATAGCATTGATTTTGAATTATGAAACAAATTGCAATTTCATAAAAGAAGAAAGAGAGGAAATATTATTTAACTGACGAATTGCTGTTTTGTTCTGAAATCGGGCACAAGACAGCTAATTAATTAGCTCATTCCCTCTATAATTTCTGAATAAAATTTGAGATTTGAAATTTTAACGAAAATGGACATGTTGAATGTAAAATGACCATTTCTTGAAAATGTGAGTGAGTGGGGATGCCTGTAAATTCCCTATAGCTTAAAAACCAACCATTTCCAACTGACTATGAACAATGTCCAAAAATCCGAAATATGTAACATAATATATTAAGACATAGGTTCGAATCAACATGTTACCACAAAATAAATCTTACAGCAGTAAATAATTCAAGTCTTGTATATTATCGAACAGAGCCGCAAAGTAATCCCATACATTTCTCGATGTTAATTCTCAAAACTAATTTCCATTTCAAATTGTTTGCTTCCACAACCAATCAACCATACTCGTATAATAATATTCCAAACACATAAACACATCTATATAGACGCATATCTAAATAAAGAAATTGGAAAAGTTCATAGGCAATTTATATTTTGTATATGTATCTAGGTACACTCCTCTTGTATATAAGACATCAAAGATATTTCGAATTTGGCATGAACATCCTAAATATACAATTTCTTACCTTTTTCGTCTTAATGACAATGAATTTTTCCCAAGTATACAGCTAGACAAACAAATTCGTTTATATTATCATACAAATATATTTTATCAATATAAATGAAAGGTTTTTATATTGTGCAGACACTTGTACTAAATATTTTCTAATGGATTTCTTCTCGACACAAATTTACATATAAATTAAAATCCATTTTTGTTGTTTTTGTTTTAGAAAATTAAATTCACCCAAATGACGAATAATATTAATAATAATAAATAAATTTGTTCGATTGAAATTGTTTTGGCTCATGGAAAATGGAAAAACCATTTTTAATTATTTATGTAAAACCACTTTATATATATACAGTGACCGTACCCATCTTATAAATTATAATAAAGAACAGACATTATTACCGATTGACACTTTAACAGTTTGTTCAACCATTTTCAGTCAGCAATAATTTATTAGGCCAAAACAAAACCGAAGATTTATCGAATACAACAATAAAACAAAAGAAAAACTGTAAAAGATTTTCACAATTTGATTGTCATTTTCCATTTAAAGTTTTTTTTTTTATTGTATTTTGTACCTACCTGGCACATTTTTGTGATTGTGTGCGCGTTTGCTGGGCTCCCCCAATTTTATTCTAGAGATTTATCTATGTTTTCACACACAAAAAAAAAAAAAAAAAAAAATTCGTCTAAAGTCGAAAAAATGACAAAAAAAAATTTGAATAAATTTATTTTGTGGCTTTTGTGTATAATAGTAGTGGGGGTGGTATTTGAGAGTATGTATATCCAAATCATCCCACCCGAAAGGTTAGTCGGGATAGATTTAAAAAAAAAAAAAAAAGAAGAAAAGAAAAGACAATTTGTTTGAGTTAGGTGGTGAGGAAAATGGAAATGAAGAAATTTAAAAGTTAAATTGGCAATTTAAATTGATTGATGGTTTTGTAATCATTATACGCAAAAGGAAACATTATCAAATTTAAACATCAAACCATATAATCTAAGAAAACCTCAAAACCAACTAAATGGAAAATATTTTTTTGACATATAATACATAAAAGTCAAAAAAATAGTTTTTGTTTACCACCATGTTTGACATACATAAATAATATATTAAAAGACTTTTATGTATTACATTTTAATCAACACAAATAGTTGGAAATGTTTTTGAAAAGTAAAGAAAACTGGTACACCTAACATACATACACCAATAGATGTTCATCAAAAGAGGGTAAATATTTACATTTCTTTAGTTTTGTGCCGTTGTTGTTGTTGTCATTAAAAGTAATTAAGATTTTCTTTATCGTACATAACCCTTTTATAGTTATATAAACATAAAAAGAACATACATCATTATACAGTTATTAACTGAAGGTGGTATGTTCATTAAATTTTAAATCGAGAGATGATGATCATTTACCTTTAATTTGCATACTATACAGCACATATAATTTTGTTTGCATACCAGCAATATTATCTGCATGTTCGTTTGGTATTAGGGCAGACACCGTGCTTTGCCTGCTATATAAAATGTACTTATTTTACCGACACAATGAGGATCGTACAAATCTATTTGGGGCCATCGAAATTCACCAATCGATGTAATTTTATTTTTAAAAGAAAGTTTGAGAAATTTTTGGGGTATTAATACACGATTCAAAATTGATAAATTTTTGAATGAAGCTGCCCGCCTAAAAGTAATTTTTTTTAATTTTTCGAAAGATATTTTCGAGGGATTTATTCACGACTTCACTTTAAAATAAACCTGAACTATTAAAATCGATGTACTTACCGATATGGAACAATATGAGTATTGATAAATGCATCTTGACACGGCAAAATAGGTGTATACCTAGACTAATTTTTGCTTTCCTTTTACGTTACTAGATGTCTAACCCGAAAATGATAATTGCTTTTTACAACTAAATGCAGTGAACCATATATGTATGTATGTAGATAGGGCACGGTGTGCTGGAAATTCGTTTTAATGAAAAATTGTGTCACTAAAAAAAAATCATAGTAAACCTTGTTGTAGTGAGTGTCCTGAGCTCGGAAAAGTTAAAATTAAAATCATTGGAAGTACCATTTTTTTGCCTCAATTTTAAAATATGAAGGCTTATTTTATACGTCGTTTTTAATTTATAGAAGTATGAGATTTGTCTGTATATCAATTAATATGATTTTTTTCGGCTTTTTGTAGACAAAATATATTATTTTGAATAGCATTCCGACGACTTGTTAATGTATTATACCCTTTCAAAAAATGTGAATTTTCTTTAAGCTCCTGGTAGTGTGGTTTCGTAGTGATAGAAAGTTGGTCTACTCATCAGATATCTACAACCAAATTACAAAAATTCAATTCCCACCTTTTACGTACAGTATTAGGTAAGAACGTAATGATTTAGCGAATTATATTCACCAAATCTAAAAACTCAAGGAAAACTCTCATTATGTGTGTATTAAGCCCACAATAATATAATTTAAGGTGGGACCAGACGTTGTGGAAATCGATAAATGTCGGTCGAACAACGTTGGAGCATATGATGTGGAGAAATGAACACATTGTTCATGTGTATGTATATACATACGTTGGTTACGTAAATTTAAGCGAATGTGTACCAAACTACATATTTACAAATGTTTGGAATAGTGCAATCCAAATTTTAAAATTATGTTTCTATTCATAATTTGAGTTTAATTGTTTTTTCACGCGTTATGGGTAAGTAGGGGAACAAGAATGTATGTTTTAGTATGTTTTCCTACTGGAACGTACCTAAATGACAAAATTAAAATTAGCAGCTTTCATTTAATAAATATAAAGGAAAGTTTTCTTATCTCAACAGACATGTTAGGATGGATTATCAGCAGCTGGAAAATAGCACATTGAATTTGAACAAAACCAATTTAAATTATTTTGTATACTTAGCTTATATTACTTTTATATTTCACGCCAATTTTTATATCCATGAATTGCTTGTACCTAATTGAATTTATAGTTTATTATTATTAGGTGTTTAAAACATAAAATAATTAAAACAAAGGCGATCAACTTAACCAGCAATATTACTGTCAAAAGCGTTTGGCAGCTGATCATTGTTTTCATAATTTTGCTATAAAGGTTCTACTTACGAATCGTATTGCCATCTATGTTTAAGCATCAAAAACTTATTTCATTTGAACAGTTATACAGATTCGGTTTTCCTAAACAGTTTGTTGCATGGTTTAAATTTTTCCGTGTGGACATCTCTGTTGCATAAACTAATTCCTTTGCACGTCCCCAGACATAGAAATCGAGGGGTGTCACGTCTGGGGACCGTGCGGGTCAAGAAATAGGCCAGCATCTACCAATTCATGAGTTTGGAATATAATTGTCTAAGTACTCACGTACCATTCGATGATAATGTGCCAGGAAGCCGTCATTTTGAAAGGCGGTCGGCACACCTTCTTCTAAAGCTGATAATAAAAGTTCAGGTAAATCGTTCTGTAAGAATTCAAGATAAGTAACGCATGTAATCTTATATGGTGGTCTTGAAACGGAAAATCCGCCATATTGGATTTTGCGTCAGATCACATTATCAATTAAAATAGAATTCTTCGTTATAAAGTGCATTCAATTGTGTATGTACAATGTACATACTAAACTTTTTAAGTTTTAACTTTAACTAATTAACTTTAACTTTAACTTTTTCAATGTAACTTTAACTTTTCAAATTTTTTAACTTTAAAGGTTTAACTTTAACTTTAACTTTTTTAAATTTTTTAACTTTTAAACTTTAACTTTTTAACTTTCATTTTTAACTGTAACTTAAACTTTTTAAATTGTAACTTTAACTTTAACTTTTAACCTCTTTCAATTTTTTAACTTTAGCTTTGAAACTTTAACTTTTACTTTTTAACTATAACTTTCTAATTATAACTTTTAAACTTTAGCTTGCTAATTTAAATTTTTAACTTTACAAACGAAGTAGTCTATTAGAAGTTAAATACCTTTGACCTTGGGAGCAGGGACTTTTCACTTTAGATTTGATGACGCAGACATTTATACTGATAACGTCACGGTTAAAAAATTGAATTTCAAAAATTAGAAACAAAAACAAAAGTTAAATTCGCGCGCGCAAATCTTATAAAGCATAATGCTTGTAGATATGCAAGTATAGTGAAAATAATATCTCAGCAAAACTCATTTTTTCATCGTTGTGCGCAGCTAACAGTGAGGTAGTTAAAAAAAAAAAAAAAAATTCAGTGAAGGGTCGGCTGAGTAATATTTTTAAAAACAAAAAAAATTATAAATAAAGATATGTGAAATTTGATTCCATTACATAATGTAATTTATATTGGAAAATATTAAAAATTCTCATTATTTTATAGGTAAATTCTAAAATAACATGTGAAATTAAAAAAAAAATGAAAAATACTAACAACACCACTGGATATGTAACGTTATACCCATTTAAGGTGCGAACTAGGCATATTTAGAAAGAAATGTCATTTTTCGTGTTAAAGCAAAACAATAAAAACTCGATTTTAAATTTCAATTTGTTCGAGGCAAGCTAATGACATTAAAATTATCTTAAATGTTATCAAAAGTGCTAGTACTAGTGTATTATCTAAATTAAAATTACATTAATTATTGTAAATAAATTTGAGGAAAAACATAATTCAAAATAAACAAATTCTAACCTCAAAATGTAAACAAATTAGCCTAAATACATCGCTGTGTTTGCGCCATTTGTTTTTTTTTTTTGTAGATGCGCGAGATCTGTCAGAATTTCGCTGAGATATTAATTTCACAATACCATGATTGGAGATGTATAAGTACCATGCTTGGAGATATGTAAATGTATTACTCACGTTAACGTTCTTGTAAGCTTATGAACAAATATTTCCATTTTCGTTCGAAGAAAAACGTAAAGTAACAAAAAAGAATTTTTTTGATAGTAGACGGTTTGTTGTATTAAAATTATTACAAAACCCCAACAAACCAGCTTTTCCCCTAAATATCAGAATTTTTTGTCATTATATCAGTTATTTTTTTGTTTTTTGGGATTAAGATTATCGTAAAATCCAGTTTATGTTCGTATGTATGTGAAACTTCTTCATCGTTGTTGTATTAAAATTGTTAAAAAACAACTTTTTTTTTCTAAATATCATATTTTTGTGTGTTAATGTGCAACATAATTGTTGAAATTGTTCATGGACCTTGTTCATGAACCATCTAAAATCGGTTGCTCAATATTGAAATCATTCATGAACCATCTAAAATGGGTCGCCCGATGTTAAAATTGTTCATGGACCATGTTCATGAACCATCAAAAATCGAATGTTTGATGTTGAAATTGTTCATGAACTATGTTTATGAACCATCGAGAATCGGTCGTCCTATATATTGAAATCGTTTATGGATTATATTCATTAACCATCTAAAATCGGATCTGGGGAGAGGATGTTCGATGTTGAAATGGTTCATGGATCATGTTCATGAACAATCTACACAGTCGGCATTTTGATTAAAAAGTAGCACGTAGACGACTTTGATAATAACATCTTTTTTTATTTTGACTTTTTACATTCAGCTTTTATGGCTTTTTTGTTTTTTTTTTACCTTTTACCTTGACCTTTTGACCTTTGCCCTTAAAATACGACGTAGTCGACTACGATAATGCCATATGACGTTTGGGGGGAGGGGCGGGGGATTTGGATTATAGCAGTACCCCACAAAATAACTACTCATATTGTTAATATTCATGATTGGCAGCTTACTATGCTAAAGTTTGGTCGTTCACAATGTCCTAATATTTGTAGCGTTAAAAAAACCGGCAAGCGATTAAGTTTGTCACAGCATGTCAGTGAAAAGGACAATGAAAGTTGAATATTTTAACCGCCCACTCAGGTTGTCTACCGTTTTAGTTAGATTCTTTTAAAATCTTTCCAAGATGAAACTCAACTCACGTATCATAAAAATAATGGAGCAGACAAACAGTTTATGTTTAGTATTTGATACCATGACTGAATCACTGCCTCCTCATTTTAGTCTCATCTATGTATATTGTGAGTATTAAACCGCGTTCCCTGTCATTTGTCATTTTCTAAATGAGACATACAAAAAATGTCAAAAACAAAATTATTATGAAATTCTTAATTAATTAATCAAGACTTTCATAATTAAAAAAATGTTATTTACATAATATTTTTTCCTAAATAGCTGTAACATTTTCTAAACATTTTAAATTAATTACGACACTGTGAATATTTACCCAATTACCGTATCTCCCAATACATTCTCTCAAGGAAAACAAAAACACAAAACAATCAAAAAACACCCAGGGAAAGGTGTCTGAATATTATAATATCTAGAAATACATCTTTTGTTATGTATGATGTTGTTGCCGCGTAACATAGTTGTTATTGTCACTATATATATAGTGTTCCTCTATTCTGCTTAAATTTTACACAACAAGCACACACATAATTCCTGTTTTATTCATAAAGCACACAACACACACAAGAAGCAACAAAAAAGTTTTTCCTCCTTTAACAAATGTGACTTTATTTCCATATGATACATTCGCTCAAGATTTTCATTATATTTTCCTCCGGTCTTATGCTTTTTTTTTTTTTTTGTTAGAATGGGATGTCGAGGAGACCAAAGGGGGCTGAAATTTATAATATATACGTATAGCAAAAAAAAAATACTTGTGATGAATATTTAATGAGACTGTAATGTGTCACCTAAATTTTTTGTACTTGCTGCTGCTTGTGTGTTTTGTTTGTTTGATATGTTGAATACTTTTTTTGTGTTTTTGTATATTGTTTTAATGGGGTTGTTTGTGCGAGGTAAACAAAAACGCGACGGGTTTATAAATATGTATATATGTGTTCAGATTAATTTGTAATTATTTTATTTGTCATTGTTTTCATAAATTAGATGGCAAATTTAACTGTCACACACGAGCTATGATATTTTCTTAACGTAGAATGAGATGCGGAGACAAACGAGTATGTGGAAAAAAATTAAATTGGCTGTTACTCATATAAATTATTATTTCGTTTCTAATTCATTGCCGCACATTAAATTACATTAAGATTTTTTTTTTTTTTTTTGTTGGATATATAGTTGTTTTGTCGGTCGATTCATCTGTCCCATTATATTTTTATGAAATATGGAGGGACATATGTATGTAGAACATACAGAAAACGACCAAAGTGAGATTTTCATAACGATTTTTTGTGTGTTTTATTACGTTTCCACATAAAAGTTCGCTTCTTATTGTTCTTACGTATGTATGTTTATACTTTGTACACCCAAAACGCTATTTCGTTTCTTATTTATGCGATTCGGTTATGCTCACGTGTCAAATTTATTGTTCTAAGTTATATTAGAACTATATATGAGGCGGGAGTGCTATAAATTGTTGTTTTAAGATGTTTATTTATATCCTTTCACTTTGCGTTTTGTATATGGGAAGCGCGTTAGAAAACACAAAAAACTTAATTTGAGCTTTTTGGTGGATGTAAAAAGCTTTTAGCAAACATTTATTATTTACTTGATTAAATTTTTGTATACCAATTTATATGCAAATTTAATTAATTATCTTTCTAACTGTACACATATACTTACATAATATATACATGCGGAGTAATTAAACTGAACCCTTTTTCATCGCTTTTGTTGAACCCTTTTTACATTTTTGTGTGTAACCTGATTATTAAATTTTTTTTTATTTATAAAATTGAAATTCTTTAGAAATAAAATTTGATAAATAAAACCGACCTAAAAGGATAACTACTATGGCAAAAAAAAATTCTTTTGCTAAATTCATCTTTTATCCTCATCAATTGAGGTATCTATAAAGAAATTAATTGGAAAACAGAAAAACAACAAATAATATTTTTGGTTGCAATTCTTTAACATTTTCATTTGTAAATAGGTTTAGTTGAAATGCTTTTTATAATTATACCAGAAATATGATGATTCACATTTCTTATATTTGACTGTAAAGTAGATTAATGGACCAAATTCTTCGTATTGAACTTTTTGTAATTTATAGAAGCCTTTTTCATTGCTATGAAGCAACAAGTTTCCCGCATTAAAAAATTACAAACTCACTTGATTCATAATTAACTATTTTAATTCCGCGACAAAAGAGTTACAATTACGTAATATATTATTCAGGTTTTCTCGCTACAGGCTTACCCTATAGAAAACGCTTGGCCATTTTATTCGAAAGTGGCAAATTTTTGCGAATTTTAAAAATCTAGCGTTGCAATTGAAATTTCCAAATATAACGAAAAATTACCACCAACGCTGGGAAATACAACAGAACCAAAAGTAAACAGCTTTTGAAATTTAAAAATTGTTAAAGCAATGGCGAATAAGTGAGTTTACGTAACAGTCGAACATAGAATTGAATTGGCCTTGGCAATAATTAAATCCATGTGTTTGCTAACTGACATATTTTCAGCAAACGCTACGCATAAATCTTTTATCTCACCCATTCTGTTGATTTGGCTACTGTTGATAGTAAAGTCCATAATTATAGGTGATTTAGTTCAGGCAAAATTTTCCATTTGTTAAAATTAAAATGGGGTTGATTACCAGATATCACTCGCTAATTTTTGTCAATGTCACCTCGTAGTAAAATTACATCTTGTGGATTGTTAATGACTTTAAACATCATGCCTTTGCCTACATGTGATCCTTGAGGAATTCCCTATGATGTTTTTACTAGATTTGATTTAAGGTAAGAGTAAAACCAGACTACAAAATCAGTTGAAAAGCCAAAGTAATGCTGGCTTTCCGGAGCTTTGCAGTTGGTGATGGAATCAAAAGCTTTGCTGAAATCGGTGAAGCCTGTGTCAACCTGCTGATGTTTTTCGATGTAAGTTATAAAATTAGCTGCTTTTATTCACATCATTCATCATCAATCACTTCAGTTCAGCATTTCATTGTTGTGAGTTCCGCCAATCATCGTAGATACACCGATGGCAAAAGTCGGGTCACTAACATAACGACCGAAAATACAGTTCTATGGCTCTAGGACTATACAACATGGATCTGGAAACCATCAAAACCGGTGTAAAGGACGCCGGCCTTTAATGCAGTGAAAGCTATGACCAGACGAAACACTAAAGCCAAAGTCATAATGTATAGTATATGGTGAGGTTTTCTAGAGGGGTCACAACAACAATAAAAGAACTGCAGGAGAAGTCTGGCAAATTGTGCCGTTACGTAGTAGCAATTTTCTGCAAAGCATGCAGTAAATACCAAGAGTTCAAGGCTATCAAATTATCCCAGCAATAAACGTGCACCGACCGAAAGGCCAGCATGTGCAAGCAGTCGCAGTAAAACCCCACAAAATCTATTTGCTGAGCTACATAACCTGCAACAAGAATTATTATCTATCAATAACATTTGGGAGTTAATCGCAAAATAACGGAGGGAAATTCAAGCCACAAATATTGGCAAAATCGACTGGAACTCTTAGAATGAACTCTTAGAAATGAAGTCGAGTTCCAGTCGATCAAGAAACTCCAAGATATAAAACCAAACCACACCAAAGTCTAGAAGTTGATTAAACAACTGAAATCCCGAGGATGCCAACTACCACCCATAACAATTCATGACGAAACTGCCTACACCAATAATGAAAAAGCTAATCTCTTTACTCAGCAATTCCACCAAGCCCATAACATCTCATTATACCCTACAGACCCAAAGATTCAGTATGGAGATTGATTCCGATATTACGCAAAACGATGCTTACGAAATCATGCGTTCACCAGATCTGAGATTTATACTCAAAAGCCTCCGTAATAATAAAGTTACTATAGTTACGATAACATTCCACCCATTCTAATCAAACAACCTTCCTAAAAAAACGATCAATAGTTTGTCAGTAAACCCTAATAGACCTTGTCTGGCATGCAAGGCTTTTATATAAACTCCGTAAGCTAGGCTTTCCCTGCCATATCCAAACAAATTATAAAATCGTACCTTCATACCCGCTCATTTAATGTCAGTACCTTGGGGGAACTGTCAGAGATATTTATTATCCCATGAGGAGTACCTCAAGGTTCAATCCGTAGTCCACTCCTCTTCAACGTATTCACTAATAATCTTCAAACACCGCCTTCGTGCATCGTCGCAGCCATATACACTTCCTACACGAAAAGACGCTATCACTTATTATCCAAACGCCTAACCTCCTGTCTCTCTGATATCTTACAATTTTTTACGCTGTGGAAAATCAAAGTAAATGGGTCAGAAAGGAAAGGATCACAATACGAATGCACTTGAAAATTATTTATTAACCGATTTTGATGAAACTCGATTTGCACGATGGAAATGGGGTTCTAAAATAATTTGTACTTGAAGTTCTGAAATGAAGCCAATGAGGAGGGAACCCGGTTGTTTCTTTCACCGATTTTACATCGTATTTATCGAATTTCATATTCCATAACCAATTTCATCGCGACATTCCAGAACTTCTTCTAAAATCTAAATATCATTTTAGAGTCCCATTTTCATGGTTAGAGCATCCAATTCCAAAATTTGAAATTCCGGAATACCGACCCAAAATTTGGTTTCGATTATTCCAGAATTGAAATCATTAATTTAAGTAATCTGAACATAATTCTATGTAATTATAGTCTGTCTCGTACTAAAAAACACTATGTATTGGAAACCTTCTCTAAATTCACTTGTTTAAGGAATAAAACAACCTAATAATTTGAAAATCCAAAGTCAGGCTAAAAAGAAGAAATTTTCTTCAATTGTAACAAAAAATTATACGTAACTAGCTGAAACACCCGGCATTGCTCGGGAAAAATTAATAATTTTATGGTTACCATCGTACCATCATGGGTAAATTCCATTCTGATAGCTGGTTGATCCCATTTGCAAGCTGCATATTCAATTTCGTTATGATTGGTTTATAAATGGCTAAGTTCCATTTCTTGCTGGCCCCGTTGGCCATATTCTGGAAATAAACCCGGCCACGCTTCCGCGAAAAGACATCATTCAATTCAATACTCTGCCTTGCGTTGCTATGGAATGAAAGGAAAGGAAGAAAAAATTAGTTTTCATAGAAAATCATTTTTTATTGAAAAGCTAGTGGATTGACTACATTTTTTGTTTGTCCATTTTCTGCATACATATAAAGATCAGACGGTTTACCAACTCTGGAGCATACGACGTATAATTGCCCATCGTTTTCTAAATTCAAACCGCACACTTGCAAAGATTGCCGTTGCGCCTTATTGATTGTCATAGCGAACGCAATGCGTATTGGAAATTGAATTCGATTGAACTCGAATGCCATGTTGGTCCGAATGAGTGGTTTCGGAGTAATATAATTGGCACTCCAATTTCCAAATTAAGAATGTATGTTGTAATCCGAGAACATCGAGAGAATTAAGAAATTCCGTTGGAAAATTTACTACTTCACTTTGGTTCATCACGGAGTCAACGGATTTGTATGTCACCGTTTCACCTTCGATTTTGTTTAAAATGCTGTTGTTCATATCGTATACGTCGACATTTTTAGCCGTAGAATGGCTGTTCGTTCTGCTCAACCATGCGTGATTTCGATAATTTGTTTCGAAGCTTTGGAAAACCTTGTCTACTAATTCTACTTTTGAATTCACGATATTGCAGAAATTTTGATATTGAGTGATTTTTTCTGTTTCTGGATTTGTAAGTATGGTACCGTTACCGACCTCGAGTAATTGCCTTGAAAATATATCAGCTGTTGGATCGCTTTAAAGCTGAAGTCTCATATTTGTTGTTGTGTTCCAAAAAATTGGATATTTCAAGCAGGCATGTAATTCATCAGCTGGTATTTAGCAAGGTATAACTTGAAGCGTTTGTGTTTGTATTTCTCCCGCAATTGTACTGGTTGTGTCGGGAAACATGTAGATACAATAATTGAAAACAAAGTGCGTATTTGAAATGGATTGAAGTAGCGGATGAATCTTCAATTGAAATCCTAAAATACGCCACAAAGATTCATTCGATAAAAGTGGTAATTATGAAGCAACCCAACGATTATCGACTTCAATGTCATATCCTTTCACTTTCAAAGTAATTGATTTTCCATTGTCTTCTGTACTTCTTCGTCGATATAGTGGGTAACCATCATTACCAGTAATTTTATCTTTTAACAACTCTCGAGGATGCCGTTTAGAGCATTTTCCATCCATCATACACGGTAAATTTGCATTGGATGCTCCACATGGTCCGTGTATCATGTTGTTGGTCACAACTTCAAACAACTCATTATCAATTGTGAGATCTGATATTTCGGCAGATATTACTTTAACTATTTCATTTGGCGTTATCTTCACAGTAGGCCATATTAGGATGTTCGCATCCAACATTGTGTGCTGGTGGCATAAATTTACCTTTGAATCTTTAAAATAGAGGGCAATTTGGAATATGATGAGTACAATCTTTCAACATTATCGAAATTATGAACACGTGGTGGCGTCATTACCTATAAGGTGGGATTGTAGCCAGGTTGATTAACAACAACATCGGTTCCAAATGACGTCATGTTAAAACATTGATTGTACTGTTACGTTTTAGCGAAAAAATGTCTGGATAGCGTGTACATATCTCCATAGAGATAAGTATACAATGGCTCCGGTGGCGAAGTCAAACACCGCAATTTAACTTTGCCATCGGCACAACATAGGCCTGGCATTTCTGCTTGAAACTTCAATGCTTGGAAATGTCGTCACACGGCGGACAATGCGCCAATACTAACGCAGTGAAGATGGGCGATTGTAGGGTCAGAATTGAAAGCAGCGCGATTCAAGTCCGCACTTATCACGCACCAATCAATTTCTGGAAAAAATTTCAAAATCGTAAAAATCACACCGAACTTCATATGATTGTAATAATGGTACAGTTTATGGATGCAATGCACACAATTCGAATATCATAAAACAGTGAATTTTAATACTCAAATTTCCAATTTAACAGCAGCAAGAAAAATAACACGCTCGCACAATCGAAAATGACAATGCGAAAAGGACACCTGTCGAAATGCACAACGTACAACGCCATCTACTGGGTTGTGGCATTAATGATCACACCTAGCGCCATCTCTTATTTATCTCGTTAACTTTGTGTTTTTATCAACTCATTTCACGATTTTCTGAGATTTTTCAAGCTTTGCATCGACTTTTCATAGAAACAAAAATTCGATTTTCTTCGGGTTTTTCCGAAAGTTTCCGAGTTTTTCACTCAGATTTTCCAATTTATCTCTTCTAAAAGATCATCTGGATCGGATACGCGCGAAATCTCGTACAAAAACATCATTTTCCGATTTTCCGACTTTTCAAAGAAAGTACCAGTAAGAACCATCTCCTGGCAATTACGAACACAACAAAAAGAATTGAGCCAAATCGGTTCAGCCGTTCTCAACTGATGCGCATACATACATTTTTTACACCATTTTTGTATATTTAGATATATTTTAGAGGCTGACAAAAAGTGGTCAATTTAGGGAACCGATCAAAATAGAGAGATGGCTACTTTTGAAAGTTTTAGAGTATTTCTCTTTGGCGTTCACTATCACATGATACCTAATTAACGGATTACGAAACAATAAATGCTCGTCCCTGAAAATTACTATCCGTCTCTAAAATACACACGTGGTGTGTAGCTTCTTAGTTTTTAAACTGAAAAAAGTGCTTAGTACATAATAACTATATACAGCCCCGTATATAGCCTGGTTTCTGACTCAAACAAACAAATTCAGAAACTTTCTCGTCGTCCAATTCCAGTTAAAAATTTGATGAGAGCAATTCGAGCTCAGACAGCGATGGTATAATTGATGAATTCACTAATCTTGTCCCTTGGCCCAGAATGATCATGAATGCGCACCAGAACCTTAAGTAGGAATACTCACGGGACACTGCCATTTTGGAGAGCATGCCAGAAAGCTGGGTGGAGGCAAATCAAGGTTGTAGAAGCAAATTGGGCAAGAAGGAAGTTATTTTGGTTTAATTCCTTTGCTCATGTCCGGCATTAGCACGCACAACCTGCCTTCGAAAATAGCAGCTCTAAATGGTTCCAGTAAGGGTGAACGAGATAAATTCTGTGCCACTCTAACCAACCTAAGCTAACCTATTGAATTTTTACGCTTTATAGAATTGATAAAATTTATAGGAATTATAAAATAAATTTAAAAAATTTTAGAATTTTAGAATTTATAGGAATTAAGGAATTTTTGAAATAAGTCAAATTTGAGTTTGTCGAATTTATAGAACTTTATTTAAAAAAATTTTAATATTTATAGAATCCATAGGTTTTAAAAATATATTAGAATTTATAATATTTACAGACTTAAAATTTAGAGAGTTTATAGAATTTTAAGATTTATAGAATCTATCGAATTTACAGAATTTATAAGAATTGAAGAATTTAAGAGATTTGTAGAATGTAAAGAACTTACCGAATTTAAAATTTTATTTTTAATTTATAGAATTATTAAGGTTTATAGGATTTATCGAAATTTTTGAATTTATGAAATTTGTAGAATTTATAGAAATTATGGAATTTTTAGAATAAGTAAAATTTGGGTTTGTAGAATGTAGGTATAGAACAAATTCACCGAACCCAAAGAATCTATCAGATTTAACGAATTTATAAAATTTGTAGAAAATTCATAAAACTTATAGAATTTATAACATTTATAAACATTGAAGAATTTAGAGAATTTATAAAATTTATTGAATTTTTAAAATTTATATAATAGAATTTGTCGAATTTACAGACTTCATAAGATATAAATTATTGAATTTACAGAATTGTTTAAGTTTATAAAATTTTTCGAAATTTTTGTATTTATAAAACAAGTAAAATTTGAGTTGGTATGGTTCTAAAGAATTTAAAAGCTCTGTAGGATAAAACACAGCTTACTCTTCTTCCATAACAGTGTCGATAGAGTTATAAGTTACAGATGAGTCCGTAATTTGATCTTGAATATATAAATTTATTTAATTTACACTATTGATTTTTGGAGACACAATTGCTCGTCTGGCCACTTGTGGTTGGTAAAGTTACTTTTGATGTTTGGAAAAACTTTCTTCATCAGAAGATTTACTGAAATCACTTTGTGACAGAATTCTGATGGTAAATAAATCAGACCAGTTGAACCGATTGGGAAGTTACCATCTCCCGGTTTCAATAACTATGTATACTCAGAAAATTTAGTATTTAAATCTCCAGCCAACCGCGTCCTCATGTTTGTTGTTAAATTAATTTTCTGAACATGTATCCAAATATACGATGATTTAAGACATGCATCAAGTTCATCTGCTTGTGTGGATCGTGGTACAATGGGCAAGATTTGACGAAAGTCACCTGCTAAAATTATGACAGCTCCTTCTTTTAGCCTACTATTTCCTCTAAAATCTTTACTAATATTGCAAATAGGAGTTCCATAATGTGTAAGATTTTGTGGTAGCTTGCCTTGAAGGCTGAACGACCTGTTGTGTCTCCTTCTAATAGTGTAGGCGCTATTCCAGAAGACGCAACTGCCAGGGTGATTTCATTGTCCACCTGATGCATCAAGAAAATATTTGTCACCGCTTCCGTTGTCAATCGCTTCCATAATTGCAGCAAATGCTAAGTTTTTGTCTTCCATTAAGAGGGGCTTATTAGTGTCTATAAATATTTTTAAAAGATCAGAGTTATAGTTCTTTTCTCTAAGAACATCTCTATTTAGGACAATTGCTTGATTATAGATTTCTGTTGAGTTTTCCAAATTTCTGTTAATTTGCAGTGTTTCTCTAGGGATAGCTTCACTCAAGCTTTCTTTATGTTTATTCATATTAATGGATTTGACGACTCATATGTCGTCAATATTCAGATTTCTTAGTTAGCTTTTGCGGAATACATGTCATAGCGGCATCTGATAACGTAGAATACCAGTGTTGATCACTTACTAGTAAACCAAGCTTTTAACAAGCTTCTCTGAAAGTTTCGCATAATTCTTCATTTACGTTTTTAAGAACACTAAAAGATGTTGGTCCTCTTACTGTATACAACAACAATCTCAAGTAATAACATTCATCGTTATTTAGGTGGGCTGTTATACTCTTCCAATTGTGTCAGTTTCACATACATCAGGGAGCCTATTCCCGAACACATAATTCTCTATTGACAATTATGCCAATTTGACAAAAAATGCTACATAATTTTAAGTGAAAATTGCATTCTCGTACACAAAAGTGTAATAGTATATTGTTTAACAAGTGAAGAAAACGAGTCATTGCAATACGAAAGTGAAATTTGCAGCCTGAGCGATAGCGAGGGCTGCAATCACTTGAGTATTGCAATGACTCATTTTCACACGAGTTATACACGCTATTTTTTCTACGATACAAAACAATAGCCCTATAACATTTATAAATAAGTAGAAAGATAAAAAATTACAAACTTGTACGGACCAACAAAAATTTATTAAAACATTAAAACATTTGGGTTTTCACAAATCGTGTAGCAATAATAAGAAATCGTTGTGTAATGAGAATATTTCCACACGATTTTAGTATACGATGCAAAGGCTCCTTTTCTTATATGATTTAAATTCAAAAATCATCATCGAAAGCATAGGTTACTGCACTATCGTAGAAAAATTGTATTTCTTAACTACAAAATTGTAAAATATACAATATAGATTAAAATATATTTTATATCATACTATACCGAAAATCAATTTTAACGTGATTGATATCAGTCCGGGAAATGAATCATTACGGTACAGAAAAAAGTGTCCATAAAACGAGCTATTACCGTACAGAAAAATAAAAAGCCAAACACAAAACAAATAACTAGGGTAACTTGATAATTTGAAAATCATTTGGATTGATTTTCTGTAAATTTCAAACTCATGTTTTTACTTTAAAATTTAGTTTTAAATGAAAAAATCGAATTAATGTCCCATCGAATTAAATGATCGTTACAGTACTCGTTTAAAAATTTTCAAATTCGACAAACATCGAACTCGTACTGTAACAACTCATTTACCGCTCTTGTGATGTAAATAACTATTGTAGTAGATTCCTTTAAAACTGCCAAATTCAAAACAAAAGTTCGGTTATAAGTGGAAAACAAACGGAAAACCGATGTAAATGCATTATTGTGGTTTCGACAGTATAACTATATTGTTATTGCCTGATTTACAATATTGTGTAAAATTATACACCACTTTTGTGTTACAGGATACGAAATTCAAAATATTGTCAAATTTCACAATATTGTGACAGCATTTATGTGTTCCGGAATAGGACCCCAGAATAACCAGGAACTCTGGTGCCTTTTTTCCTCTTACAGAAAACGTTTCTAGATCAGTGATCGCAAATATGTGGCACGCGTGCCAAACGTGCCATGTTTCAAAATAAGTTCAGCACGCCAAAAATGTTTAGAGTTTTTAATAATCGACGGTTGTTGCAGTTATTCTTAGGAAAAATGAAAAAGATGCTTTTAGAGTAAGCCTAAATATCGAAATTCTGAAAAATGGGAAACCTTAATATTAATTTGGTCATACAAACACCTTTGGACTGAATATCAGATATGGTCGATAAATACGGAAAGGTCGAAAGAAAATTACTAGGTGATAAAACACATGGTTGGATAAAAAAGTCGTGGAATATTTCAATTTTGCGAGCCCAGTTGTGAATTTTTTTTTTGTTTTGTTGTGTTGGTTGACCTAGTGTATATTGACATATGTAGCTATATTGGATGCTTAGCTTATTTTATAAAGGTTACACAGTTTTGGTGTGCTCGGCAATTTGATTTTTTAAAAAGAAATTGCAGGGGCCATGTAAGGCGAATACGGAAATTCAAACATCATAACGGTGTCTTTTTGGCAAACCATTTATGAAGAAGCAGAGAATTGTGAGCAGGTGCATTATTGTGGTACACCGAACAAAAAATATGGGTAAAATACCTCATATTTGACGTACTTTCTAACCATAGTTTGTAACGGTTCATCCTCGCGGATCGCCGTTAACAGATATACCCTGGAGTCACCACCTGCAGCATTTGCTCCGGCTAGGACACAGTCTGGGGTGGGATTGTGGTGGTGTCCATCCAGGGTCGTGAAAGCTGCTTATCCGGCTATTTGGTAATCATACCATACTACAAACACACACACCTGCCCAGAATGCACCACAGTTACCCTCTGGAAATAAATAATTAACTTAACACATAATCATTTTTTTTTGCTCATATAAAGATTATCAACATGAAAACAGAATTTATTAAAAAAAAATAATGACTGGATATAAATACAAGAAGTCAAAAGAAATTATTTGATTTTGCCGTTTAACCATCTGGTATGCCAGTATATCCCGTCGATTTACCCGTCTGCTATGAAATGATGAGACCCCCGAGCTCGTAGACCTCCTCGATTTCCTAAAACATAAACAAAAAAAACACTCCCGACTTTAAAACAAAAATATACTTGCATACATCCGACCGGCCAAACCCCAAACTCAATTGTATTTCCGTGAGTATCCTTTTGACGCGTTATCACAAAAAAAATTGATTACAACAGCTAAACAATTATAACACCGAACTAAGTTAATAACACAAAAACGTGTTTCCCTGTTACCACTGATGATTCAGCAGCTGACGCATTCTTCTCCCAAACTGAACTGGGTAATCTGCAAAGCGCAGCTGGATACGAGGAAAATGATGATCCGTACAAAATGAAACCGCCGGTTTCCCGAAATATTAAGGAAATTACTCCAATTTCCTAGTTAACACACGATCTACGGTGTATTTGATCGTATTCCGCTGTAATTTAATAGCCGACGGTAACACTATTGCGACTCCAAACTAATGCGCACACTCCACACAAATCGCCGTGTTATTTGCGTATTTAAACCGTAGTCCGTCCCAGGGTGTAATTCCGGGTATATTTGCCGATCGTCCACGTAACCACCAAAATACTTGAAGCAAATAAATTTTTCTTATTTTTTTCTCTTCTTTTGTTTTTGGTCGTGTTTCGTTGGTTTTGGTTGTTGTCTACTTTATCAATTTTATAAAGTTTTTTCTTCGACACACCAAAATAACCAAAATGGCACCGCTCGCTGTGATTTGATATTTTTTTTTCTTTTCACGTGGCTTTACTACCAAAAACACAAATTTTCTTTTCTTTCTACACGATGTGCTTGCTTCGGCTGTCTTCACCGTTCTCCCTTTTTTTTTCTGTCATTTGCCTACCACCCGAATTCGCTACCACCACGCCCAATAATCAAATTTGGCCATTCCCAGTACTATATGATCTGTCAAATACCCACAAAGCAAACAAAATTCAAATGCCTCGGACATTGTTGTACCTTGAGACCAATAAACTTTACAAATAAGGAGCGCGTCAGCGTCAAAGCGCCGCGCTCGTTACATCGTGGGGACGACCCATACCCTGAGATGTCCATAGCCAGGCTTGAACAAGACACAGTCCCATCTAATTGTATACCCGATTTAGGTAAAGAAAAACAAGCAACTCGCTAACTCCGGATGTCCCTTTGATGATAAATACCAAGGTCTTTACCCTCCGGATTGATTAGTTGGTAAGCAACGTTACCCACTCGACCGTTTATAACAGCAGGGACAAACCTAGGCGCAAATTTGGCTGAATACCGTTTCGATGCGTCGCTCTGGACAAACGTCCGAACATAGACTTGTTGACCTATAGCGAGCTCGCGTGGATTCCCTCTAATGTTGTATAACTTTTCGTGCCTCTCGTGAGCTAACTTAAGGTTTTTCAAAACTTTATCGCGAACTAAACTCAGTCTAATAGACGCGGGCGTAACTGACAATTCGTTATCCAAATCCAATCTTAGTAAATTACGTAATGTGTATTCCGAACCGTGGGTGATAAAATGTTGCCCGAATACAAGGTAATGCGGAGAATAACCAGTGCTATTATGGACCACATTACGCAATGTCGCTGCGACCTCCGCCAAATGGGTATCCCAATCGATATGGTTGTCAGAAACATATGTTCGAACTGCCGCCAATATGGACCGATTGACGCGTTCGGAAGCGTTACTTTGCGGTGCGTGAAAAGGCGTACGAATATGTTCCACTCCGTATTTTGACAACAAATTTTTAAAAAGATTCGATTGGAATTGTTTCCCGTTGTCCGTAAATACCGATTGTGGCACGGAAAATAAATTAAAAACTTCGTTTTCCACATAAGAACTTAACAAGGAAGCGGATGCTTCTCGAAGTGGCTTCAACAACACGAATCTCGAGTAGTGATCTAAAATGATAAGAATGAAACAATTACCCAGCTTGGATCTTGGATACGGACCCAAAAAATCAAGGTATAGTCGTTGGAATGGACGAGTAGCTTCGATTTGATGTCCCATATTAGGCTGTAAAGAATAGTTAACGGGTTTCGACATTTTACACAGTTGGCACTTACTTACGAATTCTTTTACATCAGTTGCCATTCCCCTCCAGTAGAATTGCCGCTGAAGCCGTTCCAATGTCTTATAAACTCCGACATGGGCCGCCGACGGAGGTAAGTGTGCTTGTTTTACAAGCGTGGGCGTGAGGCTTAAGGGAACTACAAGTTTCCAAATGGAAAGATCTGTGTCCTGATAACGATAACCATAACTCGGGCAAATCAACAATTTCCCATCTTTTACCTGTAGATTGCTATGAATGTCGTCTGATTCTTCCACCTGTTTAATTTTGGCCACATACTCATCATCTAGGAACGCCGTCGAATCAAGGTCGATTTGGAGAGGCTCGGAGTTGGAGGCATTTGATGCTGGTGTGATCTCCTCGCAGAACACCCGTGACAGTGCATCCGGAACTGTATTCAAGGTACCCTTCCGATGCTCAATTTTAAAGTTAAAGCCTTGCAACTTTAAGCTCCATCTTGCCAAGCGACCAGACAGATCCGCTTGGTTCATTAGCCACCTGAGACTTACGTGATCAGTAATTATCGTGAATTCAAATCCCTCCACATAGGGACGAAATTTCTTCACACATAAAACCGCCGCATAACACTCTAACTCAGTCACGCTGTATTTTCTTTGGGCTGCGTTTAGTTTATGAGAGTAGAATGCTATGGGATGCTCTTCGCCCGCATGGTACTGGAACAAAACCCCTCCAACTCCGGTAGATGATGCATCAACTTGAATAAAAAACGGTTTATTATAAACTGGATGTACCAAAATGGGAGCGGTGGTCAACAGACGTTTCAGTTCAACAAACGCATCTTGCGCCCGGTTATTCCAAATTAATTTAGATTTGTTTTTCAACAAATCCGTTAAAGGCGATGTGACAGACGAAAATTGAGCTATGAATCGGCGATACCATCCACTCATGCCAAGGAACCGACGCAACTGTTTAATGGTTTTAGGCACGGGATACGCACTGATCGCTTCAACCTTTTCGGGATCTACCCGGATACTCCCCTCACCGATGATGTGTCCTAGATACTTCAGATGTTTCAATGCGAATCGGCTTTTTTCCACGTTGATGGTTAAGTTGGCGGATTTCAGTTTATTAGCGACTAGTTGTAACAACGATAGATGTTCCTCAAAGGTGCTCGACGTAATTAGAAGGTCATCTAAATACACGAAAATTTTGTCATGGAACTCATGTGGAATAACGCGGTGCATGAGCCGGCACAGACTTTGAGGAGCATTGCACAACCCGAAGGGCATAACAGTGAACTGATACAGAGGCCTACCCGCCACTGTAAAAGCGGTTTTAGGTTTAGCATCATCATCGAGAGGAATCTGCCAAAATGCATCTTTCAAATCTATTGAAGAGATGAAATTGGTGTTTTCCAACCGACTCAGGATACCGTCTATTAAAGGTAACGGGTAGGCATCCTTCACAGTCACATCATTAACCCTTCGGGCATCCAAGCACAACCTAACCTTCCCGTTGGATTTTTTTACTAAAGTTACTGGAGAGCACCAGGCACTCTCACTTTCCTCTATGACACCCAATTGAATCATGCGATCTAATTCGGCATATAAAATAGACTGAACCGCAGGGGAAATAGCATAATGTCTTTGCTTCACCGGAGTGGCTGCTCCAGTATCCAGTTTGTGCTTGATAAGATGCGTTCGCCCCAGACCTAAGATGGCCGATGACGGAAACATAGTGATTATGTGGTTAAGAGCTGAACGTTGAACTGAAGATAATTCATGCGCTTGCGGATCCGCTTGAAGCACCGAAGAATCCAGATTACTGCTGTTTAATTCATGAATTTGTAAACGAATATTAAATAGTTGGCAAAAATCAGTACCTAAATACAAGGGCTGAGAAAGATTTGGAGCCAAATACATACGAATTTGGTGCTGAATGCCATTAAATTTAATTTGCACCATGGTATAACCGAGAATTCTTTCTTTAGCTCCATTGGCTGTGGCTACAAACTGAGTCAAAGGCCGAATGGGCAACTTGGCCTTAACGAGAAATTCTTGGCAGCCTTTCCCCAGGACACTAATATTGGCTCCAGTATCTAAAAGACCACGGATCGGTATATCCTGAATTTGAACTTCAGTGTAAGGTCTACCATCTGTGCCTGGCATAATTAGACTACTACATATCAGACGACGCATTTTATTTTTGGTTTGGAAATATTTCCAAGAACGGGTAAATTTTGATAAATAGACAATATGTTTGAGAGGTTCAACCTGAGCGTCCCCCTGTTCTAGTTGGTCCGGCCTGCAATTCGGGATCCGTATTGGACGCCTTTTCCTCCACTGTTGCAGAGATCGGGACTGACGAACGTTGAAGGAATGAGTCCCGATTGGTTCGTTCCTTCCGCTTTAAGTTTTCCGAATACTTATTACGACAGACGGTACAATCTGGATGATAAACATTTTCTTGACCACAACCAAAACAAAATACGCGTGTTATGGGAATTCTGCAAAATTTGAAAGCATGTCCAACCTGTTTACAATTAAAACATTGATTCTTGAGTGTTGCTGGAGACGAAACGTTGTGACCACGAACATTTTTCAAACTACAGATATCAGGATCAACCTGGGTAGACGTCGAACAAGAAGTTGTAGCTGAATTAATTTCACATATATTAGCATTATCGTAACTGGTAGGCGCCAATGGAAGCCGGGGCTGACAGACTTCATGAATTTGTGGTCGTGGTCTCGGTGGAATTAAACCCTCGGGATTGTAATTCATCCGATTCCACAGGTCCTCTAAAGTATTGCATTCTTGCGCTAGTTGACGAATAGAAAGTATATTTTTATTAGCAATTGCCAATTGTAAACCGGGGCGCATGTTGTCTTTTAGACTTTCAAGGATTTCCGAATCAGGAATGGACACCTTGGCTTGTAAAGCGATCTTAACGATGGCATCATAAAAATCATTAAATGTTTCCCTCGGAAACCTTTGTTTCCGTGCTTCAATAGCTCGTTTTATATCCCGGTCTGAACGGCAGTTGTTAAATCGCTCTATCATGGCGTATTTGATTTGAGCCCAGGTTAATCCATTGCGCATATGTCTCTCCAAAAATGCCCAATACCAATCTAGCGCTTCCCCCACCAATAAACATGTAATGTCTTCAACGAGATTCTCAAGAGGTATTCTATTCCTAACCGACATATGTTCGACTCTAAATATGAATCGCTCAATAGGGAGTTCGCTACGACTCCCGGAAAATTTAATATTCCAATGCCTTATTATTTGTGCCGAAGGCTCAACGAATGAATTTCTATCATTTCCTTGGAAATGGTTACGGAAGTGCGATGGAGGTCGCTGTGGTGTGGACTCTTTCTGAGTAACCATATTCGGGTTTGCCATTCTACATCGGATATCCATTAGCAGAGATTCAATTTCACTCATCCTGGAATTTAAATTTGGTCCGTTGCTTGCGCTATGTGCCATCGATTCTTGCTCGTCAAGATTATGTCTTGGGTAAGATATATTATCAGTAATAGATGGATTCGTATCCATAAATTGTGAACTTGACACATTATTTATATCGGCATTACTTTGAGCAAAAGATACCCGTCGAACAACAGTATCATCCCTCCCCAAGTCATCGTTCCTGAAACTAAAATTTGGTACGTTGATGGCGCTAGGTGGCAACGATTTTTGCTCGTCGAAATTGTGTTGTGGAAAAGATATGTTATCAGGAATGGAGCCATGATGTCCGATAAATTGTGAACTTGACACAATATCTTTATCGGCATTACTTTGCAAAAAAGATGCCTGATGATCAAACATAACCTTTTTATCCAAATCATCGTTCCTGGAACTGTCCTGACCTAAAGTCGTGTGAGATAAACTACGATTTGCAACCACATTTTGAAGGGATTCCTGACTTTGTGAAACTGCCGAAAATGCAGTAGAGAATAACTGATCCCCGTGCCAGTCACGCAATTCGTTCTGCAGTTGCTCACATCTTTCAACCAGCGGTATAACTTGATCTGACATAACGTTCAACAAGAAGAGTCGATCTAACCGCCCTCTTACATGAATTAAAAGTGATTTTAAACTTCCAAAGTTAGTAACATCGCTTGGATTTATAGATTTTATACCTGAAGCAACTCGTGCCAATTTGAACCCACATAACTTTATTTCATGACTGGGGCTTCTCACCGCCAAGTCGTGTGGCCGCTTAGGAACCAAAACGGGGAATTGTCTTTCCGATAAGATTCTTGCTTGCAAAATTCCTAAGGATTGCGGAGAATTATCCAATTTTCGGATTTCATACTCCACTTGCAACTCATTCGGGTCTAACAATTGAACATCCATGATAATGATATAAAGATACTGAATAAAATGTAATTTAAATTGGTAATGATAAATTGGTTAGTAAACCAAACAAACAACAACAAACAAAATTGAACGCGAATATACTAGTAATAATAAATAAAAATTATAATGATATAAAGTTTTAACAAACCAACACCTAAATAAATTAACCACTTAATTTGATACCGAATACTATACGGAAATTATAAATTGAAAATAGTTGACAGCAAGTCAACGAAAAATATAAATACATATATAAATTTGCACTTCAAAAAACTACACTAATTAAATCGATGATTTAGCTAATAAATCCCAAACAAACTTAAATCAAAACTCGATTTTTTCCAAAAAAAATAAACTCACCGAAATGTACCCACGTGACCGACTCACTATCCAAATCAATTGCAATATAACTGAGTAAACAAATAATATATCCAGAGGTAAGTAACCATGTAAGTGCACTCGCAGGTGTGTGTGATCTAAAATTTAAATTTAAACAAAACAATTAGAATGCTAATTTTAAATTATGTTGCGTCAACCAAACAAGTAAATCAACACATGTGGATGTACTTGCGACCGCAACACAAAAACAAAGGACAAGTTATTGTCAGCGGTAGCCAAACATTGCAGTTCTATACCTCTCCAGGTAGAAACCAATGCGCCGCCATACAATAACTGTTAGCTAATAAAAGTTGTTATAACACCCCATCACCACGTTTTGAACAACCAAAGTCAAAACCCAAGGTCGATATGGATGTACCGTGATGATAGAAGTATTACAGCAGCTGAAAAGAAACAAGAAAATGTAACGTTAACGAAATTTGAATTGTACTTCAAAACCTAACATTTGATTCTAAAAAGGTACACGACCTTGAAACAAATGCGTATAAGCACATTGGAACAAAAACAATAATACAAATTTAACTATCTGAAAACAATGTGAAAATTAATGATACAATACCGAAATTACTGCGTTTGCCGTTTAACGTTTGGGCGCCACTGTAACGGTTCATCCTCGCGGATCGCCGTTAACAGATATACCCTGGAGTCACCACCTGCAGCATTTGCTCCGGCTAGGACACAGTCTGGGGTGGGATTGTGGTGGTGTCCATCCAGGGTCGTGAAAGCTGCTTATCCGGCTATTTGGTAGTCATACCATACTACAAACACACACACCTGCCCAGAATGCACCACAGTTACCCTCTGGAAATAAATAATTAACTTAACACATAATCATTTTTTTTTGCTCATATAAAGATTATCAACATGAAAACAGAATTTATTAAAAAAAAATAATGACTGGATATAAATACAAGAAGTCAAAAGAAATTATTTGATTTTGCCGTTTAACCATCCGGTATGCCAGTATATCCCGTCGATTTACCCGTCTGCTATGAAATGATGAGACCCCCGAGCTCGTAGACCTCCTCGATTTCCTAAAACATAAACAAAAAAAACACTCCCGACTTTAAAACAAAAATATACTTGCATACATCCGACCGGCCAAACCCCAAACTCAATTGTATTTCCGTGAGTATCCTTTTGACGCGTTATCACAAAAAAAATTGATTACAACAGCTAAACAATTATAACACCGAACTAAGTTAATAACACAAAAACGTGTTTCCCTGTTACCACTGATGATTCAGCAGCTGACGCATTCTTCTCCCAAACTGAACTGGGTAATCTGCAAAGCGCAGCTGGATACGAGGAAAATGATGATCCGTACAAAATGAAACCGCCGGTTTCCCGAAATATTAAGGAAATTACTCCAATTTCCTAGTTAACACACGATCTACGGTGTATTTGATCGTATTCCGCTGTAATTTAATAGCCGACGGTAACACTATTGCGACTCCAAACTAATGCGCACACTCCACACAAATCGCCGTGTTATTTGCGTATTTAACCCGTAGTCCGTCCCAGGGTGTAATTCCGGGTATATTTGCCGATCGTCCACGTAACCACCAAAATACTTGAAGCAAATAAATTTTTCTTATTTTTTTCTCTTCTTTTGTTTTTGGTCGTGTTTCGTTGGTTTTGGTTGTTGTCTACTTTATCAATTTTATAAAGTTTTTTCTTCGACACACCAAAATAACCAAAATGGCACCGCTCGCTGTGATTTGATATTTTTTTTTCTTTTCACGTGGCTTTACTACCAAAAACACAAATTTTCTTTTCTTTCTACACGATGTGCTTGCTTCGGCTGTCTTCACCGTTCTCCCTTTTTTTTTCTGTCATTTGCCTACCACCCGAATTCGCTACCACCACGCCCAATAATCAAATTTGGCCATTCCCAGTACTATATGATCTGTCAAATACCCACAAAGCAAACAAAATTCAAATGCCTCGGACATTGTTGTACCTTGAGACCAATAAACTTTACAAATAAGGAGCGCGTCAGCGTCAAAGCGCCGCGCTCGTTACAAGTTATAGGCGTTTTTGGAACAACAAGAAATTATTGTTAAATGTTCTAGGTATATTTTTTCAAATCATCGAGAAGGCTAAATTCCTGGTTGTATAGGAGATTAACCGATTTTAAAGAATGTAGTATAACACATTGTGTGGCATTTTTACTATACAGTATTGGTAATTCTTGGAGACATTGGAGAGGAAAGCTGTATTTATAGCAATAAATTAACAAGAATTTAAACGAAACTCCAATATTTATGGAATTATCTCAAACAATTGATAAATACAGCACAGGATTATTGATAAAAACACCAAAACTATGGCAGCAAGCCTATACTGATTTGTACCTGATACAAAACATTTAGGAATAAAATGCAATAATATTGTTGGTGAATTATAAACTGTTTTGTATAATTTCCTGGCATTTATAGACCACAATACAATCCAACTTGGGGAAAAACCATATTGGAACCGTATGTTATTGGAATCAGGCAAATATATTGTCGAGGCTTGAACGATATTGTTCGGATATAAAAGGAAAAGATGTGTACACAGCACCAAGTGTCTGAACACCAGTTTTCGAACCTAATGCATTGTTAACTTCAAAATCGTCATAGTATATACAATAAGTAATGGCAAAACAATACTATCAGACTCATATTTTGAACAAATTTTTTTCCAAAACGATGTTTGCATTACGTTGCAGACAGTAGCGGTTTCTCTTTGTAAATTAGAAACGTATTCTTCGAAAAAGATATTAGGCACCTCTTTAAAGAAATAAACTTTTGTTTAACAGAAATGTTTTCTATAGCATCATAGCGCCATTTCGAAGCAAGTATTCTAGACTATTACCAATTTTATGTGAGGTTGCAGGCGTTTATATAGAGTTCTGTTTTTAAATTTTTAATCTTTTATGTTTAGTGGAAATTTAATCATATTAAAAGGATTTTTGAAAATATCAGACAATTTCATCCCCAAATTAGAACTGTCATCTTCGGTAATTTTCTTTATAAAATCACTTTCTGTAAAGGTGTCAATTATGTATTGAATATCATTTCTACAAAAGCTAGATTTTTTATATAAGCGAGCAATCAAATTTAAATTAGCTTAACTTCTTACGATTGCATAATTGCACTGTCTTATTTGATTTTGTTCATTAGACACTTTAATCTACCTTTTTGATATGTCAGATTTAACATTCGATTCGATCAAAGAAATTTCATTTATAACAGGGTGGAGTTTATAATTGTCAAGTAGTAATATGTAAGCTATGTAAACACTTGAAATATTTCGAAAATTTGTGCAAACTCCTCAAATGATAAATATAGAATTTAGCAACGAATTTACTGTGGTAAAGTTTTATCCCAAACGGTTGATATTTTATAAATAAGCTTGACAAAATAATCTGGAAATTTTGCATTTGAAACGGTAAAGCTCTTAAAACAGCTATCAATAGCATCGAGTTGGCCTTTACATTTAAATACAATTTCATCGTTTGCCAAGTAGGTCTCGGTAATACTTGATGAATCTTTACCTACAACAATTAGAGTCGGTTGAAGCGTTTTTTTGTCTGCATGAAGGTTGTTTCTAATTTTCGATAACTCCTCGCGAACAAGAACAGTTTCCTAAAAATATTAATAAATTAAAATGTGCTTTGCGCTATTTAATCCAAGCAGCATACCGAAACTAAATTGATGAAAGAATAAGAGCTTGCCTGCTTTGAATTACGTCTTATTCCGATTAATTTCCTTTTTCGGACTGGTGAAGCGAGAAGATGAGGAATCAGGAAAAAACCAATATATGTATTAAGATTTGTTAATAAGAAAATCGTTTAATTCTTTTTACTGTTTTCTCTCAGCAAGTAAAATTATTTTTTCATTATTTTTCTGGCCACTTCTTAAATAAATTATCTGCTGATTCACTGTGAAGGTCCTCAAAAACCTAAATTAAATATTGGTAACCGTCGCGTCGGTAGAGTGTAATATTGGGAATCGATTAAAATAGTTCCCTATTCCCAATATCGCCTACGACATGCGTTTTATATCTCACTGGTTCTGTTTGCGACGTCTTCTATCTTGACGGACTTAACCAGTTTAGGGTAATTTTTCAGTCGAACCATATTATTTCTTCGATTTTAATGGTCAACGAGTGCTGGATGAGTGACATTAGATTGCTCAACAATACTGCAGCTTGTAGGTCTGAATCTGAACGTCTCAATGAGCTTCGATTTAATGGACCAATAACATTGAAGGCCCATTTGTTACTACATATATCATGGCACTGTAAGCTTCTTTGCTTGCATCAGCGAAGCCATGCAAAACTACTAAGTTCTAAATATACTTCAAAAATTTTAATTTTTGAAGAATTTTATCTGAGTGTAGGGCAGCGGCTGGATCCGTAGAAATTTCCTTTATTGATTTTGTAGAATGTGCATTTTTCCCCCGCCGTAAATTTTTCTTCTGCAGTATTTTCCAAAGTTTGCCAGAAGCTTTCTTTTTCGTTTCTTTCGAATACAGTATGTAGTATAACTGTTTGGATTCCTTGGGAAAGAGAGCCACAATTTGATACGTTAGATTCACGAAGCGCTCCGTCGTAATTTTAAATTCAATTTCATCGGCATATTTGCCATATTCAAATTCCTTAACCACTATAATATTTTTTGTTGCGGTGGTATTCATCTAAGCAGTTATTTTTGGCACAGAAGCTTACCCCCTCCCACCGACAAGTATTCGCTTACTGTCCCTTTTGGTCTATGTATCAAATAAATGTTACTATCTACTTGCACGTAAGTTGGACTGATTATTGCAGATGATTCAGTGAGTATTAAACCGTGTGGAGATGATGGTCGTGTAACAAATAAATTGCTCTGAGGAATTGTGGAATTATCTGGAATCTTTAAAAAAAAATCGTTTTAGTTTTCTGTATTCGTTTAATTCGTATTAATTACTTACTTCTTTGTAACAGCAATCAGACGTTAGCTCGTAGCCAAATATGGAACAGAATCATGGCACGCCCAAAAAGCAATAATTTAATACTTTTATTGGCACGCCAAAATCAACTACTTGCGAACACTGTTCTAGATGGATTCCAAGTGAACTATTTTGGAATTTCAGGATACAAAAAAGTCATTGCAAATTCGTCTTGTTGGGATAGAAGAAAAAAGCAGTCAGAGTTGTGCTTGGTGCTTGTTCAGCTCTTTCTTGGGCGTTATCAGACCTGAAGTACAAACCTTGCCCATTTTCTAAATGCACACTGAGGTGAACTACAGCTAGATGACGTTTGTGTATTTGAACATTAAAAATTTTCCAAACTGCTTGGTTGCTGCTTATATTACGACCCATCTGTCCATCCGCTTGCATGATTCCATCGGTTGATGAATTTTGGTTCGCCAAACCAAAAACTGTCTGATGGACTTCACTGAACTACTGAACTACAGTATTCTACGTTAATATGGGCTTATACTACCATAACATTATTTAATAATAACATCATACCATCGCACAATTATACCATCTCACCATAATCATAATACTTTCATTCCATCAAACCATTAAACCATCATTCCACCACACCATCATTCCACAATACCATCATTTCATCATACCATCACTCAATCATACCATCAAACCATTACACCATCATAACATCATATAAACATACCATCTTACCATCATAACATCATACAAGTATGTCATTGATTCATACTAATATACCATCAAACCATCATACCATCGTAATATCTTACCATCGTACCATCATACCAATATATCATCATACCACCACAATCGACTAACATAAACTCATACCATCTGCAATCATAACATCATAACTTCACACCATCTTACCATCATACCATCGTATATCATCATTATCACTATCATAATCACAATAAATTACAATCACCATCACCATCGTCATTACCATCCCTACCACCATTTTAGTTTTCATCATCATCATCAACATCTTCAACACAATACTCATCACTAACACGACCACCGTTAAAAAAACCGACACGTGTCGATTTATTTTTGATTTTGCTATAAATATACAAAAATCAGCTCAATCGGTGAATTTTTAGAAATTCCTACATGGTAAGTTTGGACCTGATTATTACCCCACAAGTTCGGTTAAAATCGGTTAACGCGTGTAGATTTGTATAACAAGCACACATACATACAAACAATCACTTTTTATATAGATAGATATGTAGATAGATAGATACTAGAATTTATAAAATTCATAGAATTTACAAAATTTATAGAATTTACTGAATTTTTTATTATTCATATAATTTATAGCGTTTAAATTTAAAGAATTATTACAAATTCTATAAATTTTATTTCCTAATCAAAAGTGCGATTTAATATCGTTCAAACTACATAGGAGCGTTAATTATAAAATAATCTAAAATTTTAAACGAAATAAAAGAAATTTGTCGTTTAAAAATCTAAAAAAAAAAAAATTTTGATTTTTAATTTTTTATCAGAGAATATTTAAAAAAATAAAGTAATACCAGAATTCTGGAATCGAGAATATTTCAAATCGAATATTCCAAAATTACTTTTTGGTGAAAAGTTGAATGCCCTATTCATGGAACAAATCAGGTTTCATCATAATCGTTTAATAAACAGCCAAATACTTTTCTAGCTGACCATATTCTAGCATTTCTTCTAGATATCATTTTAGAATCCAATTTCCAAAATGCATCATGAATTTCATCATAGTCGGTAATGAAATCACCAAGTTCCTTCCTAATTGGCCAGAAGAATTGGTCTTTCAGAACTTTATTCAAAATATATTTTAGAATCCCATTTCCATCATGCATTCTGAATTTAATCGGTAAAGAAATCACCAAGCTCGTTCCTAATTGGCCATTTTCGGAACTTTATGTAAAAATAATTTTAGAATCCCATTTTCGTCTGCATGCCGAATTTCATCATAATTGATTAAGAAACTGCTGAGTTCCTTCCTAATTGCCATGAATTTAATTTAAAAGGCTGGATAGACAAAGGGATAGACTTTTAATGCTAAAATGCAGAAAATAACATACTGCATCTTTCTATGCTGTTGTATTAGTTTGAATATGATATGTATATCACGGTCCACAATTAATTTTATTCAACCAATTATAACTGAGTTAATTGGGCCCGATTCTGAAACGTTAAAATTCATGTTATGTTATTTTATTTCCCCGCTTCCTATTTGAATTTGTATTGAAAAAACAAAAATAACATAACATAACATAAAAATATTGTAAATCCCAGAATACGGCCTAAAATATTTCTTTGCGAGTTTCCCCAAAATTTTACAAATGTGGGTTAGGCCTTTTGATAATTAATCCATCGGTCATTGCATCGAAAATTGAGCAATATGGTTGTGTGACAACAGAACTTTGCACGTCAATATATACTCAAAATGTATTGAATATTTTTGAATTTTATTATGCAATATTGACGTCACACAATTATATTTTGCAATTTAATTGTACGTGAATACCAACCTTGAAAAATCAAATCACGTGTATGCAGAGCTAGTTCTAAATATGCGAAACAAAAGAGATTTAATTCTTTAGGCGCGGTAGCGCGACAAATCAAGCAATCGTACTATATAATCTGAGCAAAATAAAGTCGCACCTGAGTTTATTTTAAATTGTTGTTTTAATTACAACGTTTTATGAAAATATAAACGATAAGTGCAATGAAATTTATAATCCCATTTATTGTTGTGCTAACAGCAACTCATCAGGTTAGTTACTCTTTTTAATTCGAGATTTATACGCTGGATATTTTAAATTCGAAATCATTTTCAGTTTGCTTTTGGCAACTCAAACGCCATAATAAATGAGGAAAACTTCTTAAACAATAAAGATTTCATGCAAAGAGCATTGAATAATAAATTGTATTTACATATTAACAATATCCCGGGGGCCAATGCTTTAACTAGAACTATGGAGAATGTGGGTAATATAAAAGAAACAGTACTATCGATATTTCAAGGGGTGACAGAGATTATTGATTCTGGATTCAGTGGCGGCGTAGGATTATTAATCGATGCTGCTTTAAAAAACACCGGTGTTACGGATAAGCTTAATACTACTTTAATTCCAATATTTCCGGTTGGTGCTAGTGATACAAGAATTGGTGATTTAATTGAACAACTATCGGTTACAATCGGTAATGGTGCGCGTGCTTTACAAAATACTATTGCCGATGTGAATCAAACTTTGGAGAATGTGGCCGAAGCGGCTGAGAATTTCGTGAACAATGGGTTAGGGAAATTAAATGTTTCACCTGATTCAAAATGTTCTAAATCAATTTTTGAAGTACAACAAAATTTTACCAATAAATTGGTATCTAATGCTAAATTTTGTGTTCAAAAAGTTATTAATACTTGTAGTGGACACATTGCAAGAATAAACGCGATTCAAGCCGAGATAAATTCCGCTATTCAAAATGCAAAAGTACGGCTTTCTTTATTTAGTGATTGCATTACAACGGCTTCATCTGTTTTGGTTGATTTCAGTTTAATTGCGATTGAGTTTCCAAATTGTGAATATGCAGCACTTATTAAATCTCTAATGAGTCTTACACCACTTTTCACCTCATCTGTTTCATGCATTTCTTCATTTGTATTTGAAAAATAAACGAATTTATGTATTTGGGGATAAAAGTTAACTGATATTTTACTTATGTGTCGCCTTGAATTTTGTTTTGATTTTTTTGTAGCTTATTAGGTAGGTTAGGGTGGCTGTCTTAAAGGACCGGCATAGACACAAAAATGGTCCGTAGCCAAACCACATACAATTTTTCTCAACTCTACTCACTGAACCATCCAGAGCTTACAATGAAGCGTTGAATATACCTGACGTCCATCCCATTGAGATCCGCCAGGTTACTGAGGAGAGGAGTTCCCAAAAATTTCTTTCTGCTTAGCCCTAGACGGGGACAAGTGCAGAGAATATGGAGCACAGTTTCTTCCTTCTCTACACCTTCGCAGCTTTTACAGTAATCATTCGAGGATACTCCTAGTCTCCGAGCATGTTCACCTATGAGACAGTATCCTGTAATATCCCCCACGACCATACTAATATGGCGACGCTGAAGTGTTAACAGCTGTCCAGTTCTTGCCTGATCTAGTTTTAGCCAAATCTGCCTAGTTATGACGCACGAGGTACCATTGGATCATCTATAGTTCGCTGCTCGATAAGCTTCTTCCTGAAGCATTTGAATGTAGCGAGCAGAATTTCAACATTTACCTTACTTGATAAACTGAGGCAATTTGTACTCTGCCGAGCGAATTCATCTGCCTTTTCATTCCCCGCAACCCAGAAATGCCTTGACACCCCGTTAGGTGGATAATGAACTGTTCTGCCATCTCGTTAAGAGGTGAGAGACATATATGGGCTACCTTCGATGTAAGGAAATCAGCTCGTAGCATCTTAATAGCGGCCGGGCTATCCGTAAATTGCAAATAACCTTTAAAGATACTACATTATATCTCAACCTGAAATATGGCTGAAGTAATTCAGCTTAAAAAACGCTGCAATAGTCGGGGAGACCAAATGAGAGGTTCAAATTTAGTTTCTCACAAAAAACCCCACAAGCAACCCTTTCATTCATTTTTGAACCATCCGTGAAGAAGTTTGAAACTTCAGGGTTCAACATCTCAGTCAGTCCTCTCTTTAGGGTATATCGGTACGAAACCTTTCCTCAAAAAATTGTAATGGAAACAGGTAATCGGTGGTACCAGGGATGTAAGGAATGGTGGGCATAAAACACACAGAAATGAGGGTTTTCCTTTAGTTTTTGATTTAGTGAATATAATTCGCTAGGTCAGTACGTTCTCACCGCATAAGTTCGAATTGTATTTTGTAGTTTGGACGTAGCTATCTGAAGAGTAGATCGAACTTTTTGTTCCTGCGAACTTTTCAGTACGAAGCTACTACCACATAAAGAACTTAAGGAGGGTTCTCATACTTTTTGGTAAAATGTCATAAATGATTGATTGTTCGACAAGTCGAAAAATGTTGTGAATGCCATTATTGTTAGTATATTTTGTCTATAAAAAGCCGAAAGAATCTTATTGATTTTAATACACAGACAAACTTTTCTTTCTGTAAAATACTTTATAAATATTCTCACGTGTTTTACGTAACTGTCCTTAATTCTATTAGTTACATGATAAATAACACGTATTCATACGTTACGTAAGCGCATTTACTGTGAATTATGGAACAATCTAATTATACAGTTTTTAATAAAGTTTTAATTTGATTCAAATGATAAACATTTGGTAAATCAAACGGCATGCTAAATGAGAAAAACCTCAACAAACTTATTGTGAATAAGTTAACTGTTAAAAAAAATCCGGCAGTCAACATTTTAATTAGAGTATATTGTGGTGGAAAGCGTGTTTAATATAAAAAAATCAGCAATACCATCGTTTCTCAAAGTTCATGATGTGAAAAAAAAATCCTAAACGCATGAATTAACAAAATCAGGTGTGGCTAATATGCATAAAAAACATAACCAATATTTGCGCTTTGTGTTCACAGTGTTACACAAAGTGCTTGAATAATTCTGGCTTAACCATACATGAATAATTCTGGCTAAACCATACATGACTTAACCATATAACATCCGGATGAACCAGTTGAATTGAGTCGCCTCAAAATATCTCGAAAATTACATTTTGTAGAGCAAAATGTTTCAGCCAAAATTTTGGGTTCACATATCAAAGTCAAAAACCTTTTCAGTAAATAAACCTAAAAGAGCACTTTCTAGATCAGATTGAAAAACGACAGTAGACATTTTTTGGGAGAAACCTCTCCCGCCATGAAATTACGTCAAAATGCTGCTATATAGTTACAATACAACCCTAAAATTGGTTTCATTCTGGATCACATTGCAGTGATCAATTTATGGGAGCTTCAATGATATTTTCAAAGTGGCTGCATAAAATGTCTTAAAACACTTTTGATTCATTGGATGGCTTACCTTTTTCTCAATTAAATTTGAATGTAAGATATCAAGCATGCAATTATTAATCAATTGGTTTCTTTATCAAATTTAACTTATTTACAATTTCATTTGGAACGCTCTCATACAAAACTATACAAAACAAATTAAAACCATTAGAAAAATTAGGTTCCGGCAAAAAGCTTTTCTGGCTACAGCGCACTTGAATTGCCCAGCAATTGTACTAAAACCGTCTTAATTTGTGGATTGAGATACAAAATCCCGAAAGCCTAAGAAAATTTCAAAATCTAGTTGTTGCACAATTGGTGCAATTTTCCCTTGATTTAAAGAGTATACACACGAAAAAACGGGGGTTCGTAACGATATCCCGCATTTCAAAATCCCGCCAAAAAAATCAAAAAAAAATCTGCTTTTTAAAATCTTATGTTTTACAATCCTGCTTTTCAAAATCCCGTTTTGCAAAAATAAAAATCCCGGTTTTAATTTTAATTTTACTTGATATTAAAAGGGATCGTAGATAAATCCTGGTTGCTAAAATCCTGTTTTAGTCAAAATACTACTCTTTTGAGTTTTTAAAATCCTGGTTTTTAAAATGCTGGTTGTGCAGACAAAAAAAATCCTGGATTTTTAAAAATCCTGGTTTTTATTAAGGGATCGTAACTAAATCATGATGTTTTGGTCAAAATACTGGTTTTTGAAAATGTTGAGTTTTTAAAATCCTGGTTTTTAAAATGCTGGTTGTGCAGACAAAAAAAATCCTGGTTTTTATTAAGGGATCGTAACTAAATCCTGGTTCCTAAAATCTTGTTTTGGTCAAAATACTACTCTTTTGAGTTTTTGAAATCCAGGTTTTCAAAATCCTGATTTTTAAAATCCTGGTTTTTCAATAACTAGTTTTTAAAATGCTGGTTGTGCAGACAAAAAAATCCTGGATTTTTAAAAATCCTGGTTTTTATTAATGGATCGTAACTAAATCATGATGTTTTGGTCAAAATACTGGTTTTTGAAAATTTTGAGTTATTAAAATCCTTGTTTTCAAAATCCTGGTTTTTAAGATCCTCGTTTTTCAATTACTGGTTTTTAAAATGCTGATTGTGCAGGCAAAAAAAATCCTGGATTTGGGTTAAAATCATGTTTTTTTGTTAATCCTGATTTCCAAAATCCCCGGTTCTGCAAAAATAAAAATCCCGGTTTTCAGAAAATCCCGGTTTTTTTAATTTACATTAAATTAAAATTTTCCTTCACCAGAAGAGGCGCCCAAAACCAAGAAAAAAAGATTTTGAAAATGATAGAGTTCCAACTTTCGTATCTAAAATCTTCCATCAGTTTTCGATTTGATTCAAATCGGGACTTTGAGCTGGTCAATCGAGAACTTCGATTTTATTTTCTCTAAACCATTACTGAACGAGTTTGGAGGATTGTTTCTATCATTTTCTTGTTGGGAACTCAAACAATGATTCCTTTCCACCATCATGCTTTACGGTTCCTATTGTTTATTTTCTATCCATCCTCGTATTAACATACCTACACACCCTCTGCTGTTCGTTCGATCCTCTTAAATTAAACTTAGATTCATCAGACCATACAACTGCTTTCCATTTATTGGCATCCCATAATAAATGGCGATTGGCAAGAGCAATTCTGGCTGCTCGATTTTTAGTGGAAATAAATGGCTTTTTTGCAGGTCTTCTTTAAAATAACTTCGCAGAGTCTAGTCTTCGCCTCACTGTATTTTCTGAAACCCCCAACTTGAATTTTCAGATAATCTTATTAGCACTTGAAAATGGATCCTTTTTCGCAGCTCTGGTGATTCTTCTATCAGTTTGTATACTTGTGATTTTTGGGTGACCTCCTCAATGTATTGCTTTTCCAATTTTTTGTTATTTTGTAATTATGCGTGGGACCACTGATTTTTAAAGGGAATATTTAATGCTTATAGCCTCCGCTTCATAACATTAGTGTAATCTTGCACAACTTTCTCTCGAAAATCCTTACAATTCATATTTGGTGCAATTACTTAAGTTCTCACTTGTTAATTAAATTGATTGATTGATTGATTGATTGATTTGAGTGTACGATCAAGACTAAGCAAGGTTCCCGGTAAGACGCCGGGTCCACCGAAGTTCTCACTTGTTAAGTAAATGTATTTAAATTAAATCGCGGTAAGTGCAGTGATTCGGCTAATGTAGAGGATGAACATTTATTTAGGAGTAGCGCATTTGGTGATATCGAACAAGACGATTTCGATACAGTTCTGAAATTTGTCATAAATGCAAAATTTGAAATCGTTGATAATACTAAAATTGATAGAAAGATCATAAGTTATTTATCGACAGTCAAAGTGAATAGACGTGTTTTTTAACCTCTGACAACAAAAATAGTGATAAAATCAACTGCGACCTCTGTACGCACGAGTTATTGAAGCCAATAACAATTTTGGTAGCCTACATCCACTGACTGATGCTTTATTTTGTGTGTCAACGCTTTGTGTAAAAGTATTTTCGACTTTTTTACGACTTTCTATTATTACGAGAAGCATCGAAATGTTAAACATCGGACTAGCAACACCATTCGATTTTTGAATAAACAGTACTCTTGCTATGAACATCATAAAACAATTTTAGAATTTATGATATTGGTGTTACTACGAAAGCATTGTAAATGGACATTAAAAAAAATGCCGCACCATCAAAATTAGCGATTTTAAAATCAAAAATTAATCAAAATTAAAAATTTTGAATAAATTAATCAGAAGTCATTCAGTTTTCTTTAATTTCATTTCTTTCCTATCCAGGCATCTAGAAATCTTAACTTCTAGGCAGACGGTCATTTTGTTTTTGTCCACGTTGATAAAAGTGCGAGTTTGGACCAACAAAATGTTTGATCATTTTTGACAGGATTTCAATACGTTGGTTCTTTTGGACCAAAGTAATTTCAACACAAAATATGTGATTTGATCTTCCTCAAAAACGGAAAGAATAAACATATCACTCACTTCTTTCTCAAAAGTCTTTACGTTTAAAGCAACCTTAGGTTTGAACTCGGGTCGTAAAAAACACGTGATAATAAAATTTGAGCTAAATAATTTTAGGTATGTATCCAAAACTTAAACCGATAAAATTGTATTTTAATGTAGATGTCGCAACGGTTGTTAAGGTATACTAATGAATAGTTTTTCTGTTATCAGCAGTTTTGAATTGAGGACCACATTTAATCTCGCTAATCCATTGTTCACGAAATACTGTTTCAGACACTTCCTCCAAAGTATAATTCACCTTGGCGAGGTATACCGAGTTTATCCGTTATCTCAGGTACTAAATCACCAACTCTCGTATCTTAAGCACCAACCTAAAATACTGGAATGTACGTGTTTCAGAGCATATCAGCCACACGTGCCTGAATTAAGCCAATAGTATTACGTTCGTGCACATCATAAGTTAAATACATCTTGTTGAAATGAAAATGAGTTCAATTGTAAAATATCGACCGCTTTAAAAACAAAAACTCACCTGATGAGTTGCTTTGCGGATCATAACAAATGTGACTATAAATTCCATTGCTGTTTACAAGAGTTTCAATAAAAATTGTATAATTGTATGTTCGCATCTGTATTCAAGTTTACAATAAACCCAGGTCCGACATTAGTTACATCAGATTGTATATAAATGCTTTAGTTTGTTACTGCGTCTAACCGATTAAATCTCGTTTAGTATGCTTATTTTGAATTAGGAACAGTTGTGCATATATGCAATTTTACTAGCCGTATGTAATTGAATGTGAACAGTACCCCATGAAATTAAGGTAGAACGTGTTACAAATTGATTGAAACTTCACGAGAAGGAATGGTGGAACACACGTGAGACCGATTATACTTGCAGCTGCTAACATCTGGGTTTGAAACAAAATCAGCCCAAAGTGTACATCAATCCACCAAAGCCACACCTTGATAATACCTTGATGAACCTCTGCAATGCGATTCGTAGTGGGATTATATGTTCTGGTGAGCGATTGATAAAATCAGAAACTTAAATAATATTTAGATTGATACGGGAACCTAATGCCACCGCAACATATCGGCTTTCGGTGATTGAAATACGGGCATAATAAACTAATTTTAAAATGACGTTTCATAACAATATCCAATCATTATTTCCTAACACTTATACAACGCTTTTCACTATTATCTCTTTTATTTCGTTTGGTCACTCTTATTATCAACCATGCTAACTATTAATTTAACAAATGAGTAGCCCATTCCAGCATCTCATTTGAGGAGATATGCCTCCAATGAAGTATATCGAAACAAGAACTATTCCTGTTGGTTTACTATAACTATTGTAAGTAATTCAGGCAAACTATAAGTAAAATGTCTGCTATTTTACCCAAATATATTTATTTATTATTTGCCAAATAGTGAACCTAAGCATGAAAAAGACGCTGCGGCGTAAGCTGTTGTGATCGTCGATAAAGATCTGTCCAGGCCATTCATTTCACATTTTGCTAAAATTTTTAGACTCAAACTTATCTCAACCCTTATTGATATAGCCTCTTGAAGAATATCTCTAAATATCTGAACTCGCAATTTTCCGGTTTGAATACTTGCATTTATCTCTAGTTTAATTGTGTATAGCTTTTGAATGTGTCGAGTATTAGTTTCTATAATATTCTTAACACACAATTGAGCATTTTCTATCAAAGTATTAGCAAATTTCTGTCCTGCTTCTGAAATTGCTCTAGAACATTTTGATTTTTGGCCAGCATTAAGTCCATTGTTCACGAAATTCTGACCCGCTTTAGTTAACTTATCCAAAATTTGGTTCACCTTGACAACTAAATTTTCTGTAACTTGCGTTCCTTTCTCTAGTTTGTTCGATATTGACTGGATTAAATTGCCAACTTTTGTACCTTTAGCACCATATAATTGTGTGTATGTCTCTTTGATATTATCAGCAATATCCGGATCGTTTAAGCCATTATCAATTAAGTCCTTTACCTCTTCAAAGATTGGTTGTATTGTATTTTTAATACTAGACAACTTTTCCACGCTAGCAACTAAAATGCTGATTCCCGGGAGTTTGTGAAGAAATGCAGGGATGGCTCGTGGTCGTGCCGCATTTATATTCACCTCAACTTTACATTTCTTGCCAAAAGCACACTGAAATGAGTGCGTATTAAAACATCGAGTGTTTTAATTTTAGAAAATTGATCTCACCTGATGTGTTGCTAAGAGCATAACAATAAATGCGATTAAATAAAATTTCATTGCTATTTATATGAATTTTAATAAAACTTTATACACAATTTTATAATTGTACGCTCGTGATCAATTAGATTCACGACAAACCCAGATCTGACGTTGGAATATGAATGTTTGAATTAGTTACTGCATCTAATATTTTAAATTTTGTTTGTTACGCTTTTTCACCAGGCGTATGTAATTGTAATATAAAAAAAATAATTCGCGAACAAAATTGAACGGACTACATCCGAAGAATTAAAACAGAACATAAAAGTCACTGAAAATCGTGCACAGTATTCGAAATGAGGTCATAATTTAATTTTCAATATTTATTTCAAGCGTATGCTCTGCTCCGATGATTTTAAAAAATAGTAATGACCATATTTTAATTAGATGAGACATTTTACCTGAAATACCATGAGATAGAAGTTCAGAACACTTATAATTGGATGGTAAAATTAAACGCAGGAATACCAAAAAGCTTTGAACTGGATTCGCCTCAGCCCATATTTAATACAAATCAATCATTTAATAGAATTAAATGTTTTGGTATACGATTGGTAAACTGTGATGTATTTGTTGGGTTTGACAACTCAATTTATTTATTTCCAAACGTACCAAATTCATTGAAATCTAGTTAAAAATGAATTGTTGACTTTTCTCAACATTTTAAAAGTTCCTTTATCCAAAAAAGCAAAATAATAAAATGTCCGTCCGTGTGTCTGGTTATTTGTCTGTACCGACGGTATCTCGAGAGTGGCTTGTCAGAAAAGTTTTTGGAGGATGTTTAACCTAAAACCATTTGGTGATATTATTACGTTGAACAATTGTTTTTATATGCTGATTTGAGGATTGAGTTGGGTGTTGCGGTTACGGTTGAATAAAAGATAGATTTAGCTCAAGTATAAAACCAATTTAAACGGTCAATACGATAGTACATCTAAAATCTTCAAAGTCAGATTTAATTGATCCTAAAGATCAGAATAAAGAAAGCGATCTAGAGACACGTCTTAGCTATGAAACAATAATCATTTAGAGATACCTAGATCTCGAATTATATCTGAAAACCAAAATCCACTTACGCTATATATTCCGAAATGGGCAATTAGATATGATGGTTCTAATAAAGCAAATGGTATCAATGAGTTTTTGTATAGACTTGAAAATTATGAGGTTTAGTGGGTTGTTACTGGGTATTTTTACATAGCTATCCTAAGAACGGCAAGCAATAATATCCAGAGAGATGAAACTATACGTCGCATACAGAGTAGGGTTCAACGTCCAAATTAATCGTTTAACGACATTTTATTAGAGATTCAGACATTAATTCAATCGTTTATTCGAGAAAGGGCTCATGTCCACTTTTTGTCAAAATTAGTATTATGACGGTTTTGAATCACAGACAGGTATATACGTTTTATGGCAAGACGACATTACCATATGGTTAATGGAACAGCACCTACCTTGCAATAAAAAGCCATTTATTCTAGAAAAGGCTCATGTCCAGGACATGTGCTCTTTAAATACTAAACTAATATTTAAAAAATAAAATATTGTTGTGTTTTGCCGTGAAGGTGTTGTCCATTCAGAATTCCTTCCACCCGGCCAAACCATCAACAAATAGTATTATTTGAGTGTTATGCGTCGTTTGCGTTACGCTGTTCGCAAGAAGAGGTCAGAATTGTGAGCAGACAATTCTTGGTATTTGCACCACGATATTGCACCTTCTGACACTGCGCTCGTTCTTGTGATTTTTTTGCCAAAAATTCGATCCATATCGTTCCACAACCTCCGTATTTGTCTGTTTTAGCACCGTGTGACTTCTGGCTATTCCCGAAACTCTACCGACGACAACGACTACTGCGGTAAATCATTTTGAGACGATAGAAGATATAAAACGTGAATCGCTACGCGCTTTGAAGGCTACCCCGGAAGGCGACTTTAATTCTTGTTTCGAAAATTCGAAAATACGTTAGCATAAGTGTATTGTGTCGGGAGGGGATTACTTTGAAGGCGACGAAATACAGAAGAATAAATAAATATTTTTTGAAATAAATAAAAACTGGCTTTACGTTTTGGCCACAGTAGTATATAGCGACAAATCACTAAACTAATCTACCGCAATATATCCTATGTGTAGAGACAGCAAGGCTTGTATAGACATTTGTGTTAGTTTTGAGTAAACTCAGTTTCGCTAATTATTCTATTTAGTGCCATAATGCATATCGGTTTTTTTAAGAGTAATGCCCTGGGCCCTATTGCAACAACTACTTATCACTTATTACTTAATAACTTATCATAATTTTTGATAATTTTCTGTTGCACTAAATTTAAATTTGATAAGTATTTTATTGAGTTATATTAAGTAATAAGCACTCACTTATCAAAATTATGTTGCACCAATTCGCAAAATAATAAATGATAAGTAATATTTTGAAAAGCGATAAATTTCAGGTTTTTGATAAGTTTTTCGTAGTTCTGTTGCACCAAAAGTTTTAACTTATCAATAATCGACTCCATTTATTGATAATTATCCAAAATATCAATAAGAAAAATTTCACTACTCAGAAAAATTGATAAGAGCTACAAATTATACTGGCATAACGGGTCTGTTAAAAACTTTTTTTTTTCCTGTTACTGGTAAGATGAGAACTTCTGTTCAATATTTATTATTATAAAACTATGATTGTGATACAAGATTAAAAAGTGGCCAATTAAAGTGGAACTTACCTGTTTCTTGACCGATTTTGATGAAATTTGACGTGGGCGGTGGAAATGGCTTTCTAAAATGGTTTTTAGATTAAGTTCTGGAATATGGCCAATTAGGAAGGAACTTGGCCATTTCTTATCCGATTTTGATGAAATTGAGCATGCACAATGGAAATGGGACTCGTAAATGATTTTTAGAGGAGGTTCTGGTATATGGCCAGTTAGGAAGGAACTTAGCCATTTATTAACCGGTTTTGATTAAATTGAGCATGCACAATGGAAATGGGATTCTAAAATGATTTTTAGAGGAAGTTCTGGAATATGGTCAAATATTATGAAACTTGACCATATTCCAGACCTACATCTATAAATCATTTTTAAATCTCAATTCCCCTTGTACCTTTAAAATTTCATCCTAATCGGTTGAGAAATAACGAAGTTCCATCATACATGGCCATATTCCAGAACTTCGTCTAAAAATCATTTTAGAATCCCATTTTCATTGTACCTTCCGAGTTTTATCCTAATCAATTGATAAATAGCCAAGTTCCATCATACATGGCCATATTCCAGAACTTCGTCTAAAAATCATTTTAGAATCCCATTTTCATTGTACCTGTCGAATTTCATCCTAATCGGTTGATAAATAGCCAAGTTCCATCCTACTTGGCCATATTCCAGAACTTCATCTAAAAATCATTTTAGAATCCCATTTTCATTGTACCTTTCGAGTTTCATCCTAATCGGTTGAGAAATAGCCAAGTTCCATCATACATGGTCATATTCCATAACTTCATCCAGAACTTCATGGCCATATTCCAGAACCTTCTCAAAAAGCATTTGATACTGTAAACGTAATAAATATTAAAAAAAATATGTGACTAGCAAAAAGCCCTAAATTACAAAGCAGAAAGTGGACATGAGCCCTTTTAAGAATAAACGATTCGTTTATTCTAGAAAGGGCTCATGTCCATGCTTTAAAAATGAGCATAAAAACTGAAATAATTGACAAATAACCTTGAAATTTAGCTTAACACTTCATAGCGACTCACATTTTCATCAACGAACTCAAATTCCCTCCTAAACTTATTTTTGTTGACAATATATAGTTTTTTTTATTTCCTGAATAATTTGAAAAAGTGGACATGAGCCCTTTCTCGAATAAACGATTCAATTGTAAAATTAACAAATAGGTCCCCGGAAGTGGAACTCTACCGCTTCATTTTAAGAATATTGAAGAACTTCGAGTATACTGTCAAAGATTTGGAGACTTGTGTAGTTCAAGCTCTATTGGTAGAATCTCAAATACTCCAAATTATGTTCGTACTCCTATTGTTAATCAGTTATATCTTAATCATTACCCAGATTATTATGAAAGAAATCATTCGAACTCCGCTGAGTTAACTATAGTTGAACCATATGGAAATTCAAATCAAGCTGAATATTAACAATTATGGAGGTGCCACGATTGGTGATTGGGGCCAACTCGAGGGCATCTAATGCATATTACTATGGAATTGCAACTTTCTGAGTCAAATTTATCCTTTATAAATAGAATGTCTCGGCAAGCCACAGTGCTTGGAGTTCTCCGATTGTTCTTGTTCGGAAAGCTAATGACAAATCCCGATTATGCTTAGAGTCTCTTCCACTGATAGATGGATTCTTGGCTAGACTGCAATGTCACAAAATGTATTAGCAGTATATATCTACAAGATGTCTTCTGGCATATTCCTTTAGCTGAAGCATCCCGAGAAATAACAGCGTTCACAGATGTCGGAGAGCCTATACCATTTTAAAGTCATGACATTTGGACTATGTAGCGCAGCTCAGAGATTTCAAATATAAAAGGATCGAGTCTATTTACGAATAGAGCCTAAGGCAAAAGAAAAATTAAACAACTTGCCAATATGGTAATTATAGCTTCCAAAACCTTTAAATTATTCTTTAACAAAAATTATACAGAACATTCTAGGAACTGACTAAACATTGGCCAATTTAGTTAGCTAGTTAAAATAGAGTGGTGGGAACTTTTGGAAATTTACAGTATTTCTCTTTTGCGTTCACCATGACAGGACATCTAATTACGACACGGATTACGAAACATTAAATTCAAATAAACAAATTTAGAAACTTTTTCGTTGTTTTTATAAAGTATAAAGGGCTGAAACCTCACGAGGTGATCAGAACTTCGGTCCGGAAAATTTCATACATACGTAAGCTCACTTCAAGTCAACCCTAACTGAACCATTAATCCGTTACTAACCCCAAACTCATACCTCAATCCAACACAACTATCAACTCAACCCACAAATCTCAATTCATCTAGATAACTTCTACAACCTTCAATTCACCTCAAATAAATCCCTAATAAATTCTTACTCAATCCAACTCAACCCCCAACTCAAACCTTAACTCATTCCGAGAATGGCATGTTTACATGAATTAAACTCAGTCTCCAACTCGACCCGAATTCAACCCTCAAATCAATATGAACTCAACTCAAAACAACGCTAACTAACTTTCAACTCAACCCTCAATGCAATCCCAAATAAAACAAACCAGTATTTATAAAAGATTGATCAACGTGGATCGAAAGTCACCTATACGTATAACCGCGTGGTTTTGGATAAATTTGTGTGGTAGGTACGCCATCCACTTGAGGTACAGGTTCTAAAAGCTTTTCAATTCTCCACCTTGACCATAGAAAATAATTGGCAGAATAGACATCCATACAGATGAACGGGCATTTTTTATTTTTTTGGATTCAACGATCGTCAAAGTGCTTGTTTATCTCTCTGTTTAGTTTGGATTAATGTAAGAAATGTCACTCAGCGACAAAATCGACAATGTAACAACATCTAATTGCCACGAGACAACGTGATTGTTTCGATCTAAATTCGGCCCAAAAGGATCAAAGTTATTGATATATCCTGTCAAAAATGACCAAAATTTGTGTTGTTGTGTTTTTTTTTCTTATTTTTTATTTATATTATTATCACCAACAGGATAAATCCTTTTTTTATTACAATTAAATCCAATTTTTATTTTAATTCTTAATTAATTTTTTTAAAAGACATTTAGGCAAATGGAAATCAATTACATTAAAATTAATAAAATGCCTGATCCGCACAGGGCACATGAATATCTAAATTAGAAAGTAGTTTCGGGAAATCGATGGTACCATTTAGAACATCAGCGATGAACACAGATGCAGCAATTTTACGCCTTTCCAGTAAAGATTGTAAATTAGCAAATTTACATCGGTCACTATAGGGTGGCAAATTCTTTTTATTTAGCCACATTGGAATGTTGGGATCAAAAGACAAATTCAGCTTATGAAGAAAATAAATAATGAATTGCTTTTGTACTTTTTCAATTCGATCAAAATAATTGTTGTATGCTGGATGCCAAATAAGCGACGCATATTCCAAATTAATGAGGATTACAAAAATCCTTAGTGACACGGCGAATGAATCCAAGTAAATCGCTAGCCTTAGCTAATATTAAATTAATATGGTCCCTGAAATTCAATTGATGATCCAACACAACTCCTAAATCCTTAAATGTCATTACTCGTTCAAGCAGATGATCACCAATATGATATGAATGAACAATAATATCTTTTTTCCTGAAGAAACTCATTGTCGTACACTTATCCAAATTTAAGGGTAATCTATTTAACTTCGACCATTTGTATAGCAAATCAAAATCACTTTGCATTTCTAAACACTGTTGAAGAGTATCCACAGTTTTTGTAATCCTCAAATCGTTCGCATATAACTCACATTCGCAGTTTTGGAACAAAGAAACAATATCATTAATGAATATATTAAAAAACACAGGCAGTAGGTGAGAACCCTGAGAAACACCAGAATGAACTTCAATCGTCTTAGATGTTACACCGGCAATTTGAACGGTATCCGCCCAAATGGCCGACAACCACTTCGCCGACAGGCCACTTCGCCGACACCTACATGGCCGACAAGAATGTTGGCCGACAGACCAAATGGCCGACACAACCACATCGCCGACAAGACAGATGGCCGACACAACCACATCGCCGACAGGACAGATGGCCGACAACCACATTGCCCACGGGACAGATGACCGACACACCACATCGTCGACAGGACAGATGGCCGACAACAACATCGCCCACAGGACACATGACCGACACACCACATCGCCGACAGGACACATGGCCGATACAACACATCGCCGACAGGACAGTTGGGCGACACAGCCAAATCTTCGACAGGACAGATGGCCGACAACAACATCGCCCACAGGACACATGGCCGACACACCACATCGGCGACAGGACACATGGCCGACACACCACATCGCCGACAGGACAGTTGGCCGACACAGCCAAATCTTCGACAGGACAGAAAATATTAATTAATATTTTTGGTTGACACGCCGAATTTTTTTTCCGTTCAAATAGGGATCGGGGAATTTGCCTGCAAGACAAAATCTTGTTTTGCCTTTCAATCTTGTTTTTTGACAAAATCTTGTTTTTTAAAATTTTGTTTTCCGAAATAATTATTTCGATTATTTTATAGTGAAATAATGAATATTTAGTTAAATAGTTTTTCTGGGATCGATATAAAATATTGCATTTCAAAATGTTGCAATATTTTGTTATTGCTTTTTTTTATTAATCTTGCAGCTACAAAATGTTGCAATTACAAAATGTTGCAACTACAAAATCTTGCATAACAAAATAGTGCAATTCGAACTTCAAATCTAAAGCCCCTCGGACGTCGCTGCGCCCCCCCCCCCCCCGCGTGCCCGTGAGAGTTACCGAAGTCGTTAGCCTCTACAATTCTAAGTTAAATTAGTTGATGTCATTTTTCTTCAATTTATTTCCCTCAGAATAGAGAAAAAATGTACGGGAATATGTTATGCAAGACTTTGTATTGCAATATTTTATAATTGCAACATTTTGTAATTGCAATATTTTGTAAGGCAAAATTTTGTAATGCAAGATTACATACCCAACGCAGTTTTTCTATGTCTCTTATTTTAAGTTCATTTTTCACATGAGCATGCATTTAAGAAAAGATTTTAGAAACGATATTTTGTAAACAGTCTTTTGAAAAACAGTGATATGTGACCAACTCGTTAAAATAGTCTGTTCCCGTTGGCGATGTAGTTTTTGTCAATCTGTCCTGTCGGCGATGTGGTGTGTCGGCCATCTGTCCTGTCGGCGATGTGGTTGTGTCGGCCATCTGTCTTGTCGGCGATGTGGTTGTGTCGGCCATATGTCTTGCCGGTAATGTAGTTGTCGGCGATATGGCCTGTCGGCGAAATGGTTGTCGCCCATCTGTCCTGTAGTGATGTGGTGTGTCGGTCATCTGTCCTGTCGGCGACGTGGCTGTGTCGGCGATCTGTCTTGTCGGTGATGTGGTTGTATCGGCCATATGTCTTGTCAGCCACGTTGCCAACAGTAGATTTGCCAAGTTTATGAGCCTTATTTTTTCTGTTCCTTTAATTGACCAAATTGTTGTCAAACCACGGAGGATAATTATTCTTACGTTTACAGCTCCTAGGCACATGTTTGTCAAAAGCTTCAAATATAACCGAATACAAAGAATCAACTAGAGCATTAACGTTATTCCATTTGGACTTAAAAATTCCATCCCAGTCCACATTTTCGAAGAAATTTTGAAGTCCAGTAATATTAGCCTTATTGAAATTGAAGCTTAACCCCGGTGGTATAGTGTTGTTGAATTTACAAAATAGTTCCTGGTATTCAAAGTTAATATCCAATCCACTATGGTGAAGTCTATCAGGAACAAATGGCTCTAATGATTTTGTAACCGATCCACAGTTAGGGTCAATCAGAAATACTAGATCCAGAATTTTGCCATTTAGATTTGCAACTTTACAAATTTGATGCAAATTCAAAGATAACATAGAATCAATGAAAATTTGATCTTCGATGTATATTTTGAATGCCGCGAAACATGCGACATCAATAATATTATAGAAAAAGGCCAAATGCCATCTCAATATTTTTCTCTTTGTTGTGTAGTGCGAGATAAGTTTGTCCATATTGTCAACGCCACTTTTATTTCTATTGTCATAGTAAATAATTTCGGGTTCCCTCTTTTCTCTAATAACTGTTTCACTATAGTATAGTGTAGAGTGAACAGTAATAATACACTTTTTTTTTTGTGAAGAGTATATGCTTCGGGATTTTGCTGGTAACATTGCTGTTGGAATATAAGGTTTATTTTTTTTCAAAGTCTCTACAATTGATAAATTCCACGATATCAACAAGATAAGTTCAAAGTTCAAACAATATCAGACAGTATACACCATGAAATGGGAATAGTTGCTCATCCACAACGATGCTTTCAGATGGCGTGGAATTATTTCGCAAATTGGCTTTATCACTCTCTAAGCGAAACGCTCTCGTATTCTTGTTGTCAAATCTTATGAATCTCGATATTTCGCGAAACCGATTCAATCCCATGCATGCTCGATAAAAGGGATTTGAGGTAATAGTCCATAACAATGTCGCATGCTCTTTTTTCGATCGCTCAACGCCAGCTTTTATTAATATTGCTAAGTAAGCCTTAAACTCTACTTCGTCTAATAATTTCCATATTTTTGCAACTCTGTCGGCGTTTCTTCGATTATATGCTTCGTACGTTTCTTTGGCTTTCCTATTTGTTTCTCTGATTACTATTTCATACATTATATCAGAGAAAATACAACTAAATGCTTCTTTTATCGACAACATATTCGTCGACCGTGATGGACCACTTCGATTGCGGCATTGTTGACAATTCGTTCTACATTCACTTCTAGCGAACGCACATTTTCGGTTGCAAGGAACTTTGTAACAAAAATTAGGGCAAGCCTTCAATCTTCATCTCTTAATGCACTTGTCTTTTTAAAATATTACTTTTTAAGTAATAAATAAAATCGCTACAAATAAAACGTTAAAAATACATTCCGTTTGTCATTTGCATATGAATTCCTAATAAATGTTTGGATCATAAGAACTATACTAAAACACGTAAAGTCGCCTAAGAAATATTTCCTTATACAAGATTATAGTCACTAATGGCCTGGCGCCAGTTATGGGTAAGTTGCCTCATTCAAGGTGGACTTGAACATATAATCATAAGATGATAGATAGGTACTCTTTTACACTGAATTTTCATTCTACCAGTAATCAGTAAAAGGACTTAATGCTGGGCTTTGGATCAAGCGGAGTGCTATGTGTATTTAAAATATTTATTAGGCTTAGAAATAAAACAAGTATTTACGATCCAAAAAGCAAAATATTTCAATCCTTATACTTTTATCGATGATAAATGTATATAAACAGAACATCTGGAAGAACCGCTATGTGCATGCAAAAGAAGTGAAATACTTCAATCAAATTGGCCAACTGCTCACTAAACCCTAATCCAACCTCAACTCAACTCTAACTCAACCCTAACTCAATCCGCAAATTGACTCCTAACTTAACCTTTAGCTCAACCTCAAATTCAACGCCCAACTCAATCCTCAAACCACCACATATAAAAAAATGGTAAATATTTATTAAAAGAGGCGATTTTGTATCAATTCGTATGGCAGGTACTCGACCCTCCTGACTTACAAGAGCTTTTCATTTCTTCGCCTTGACCATAGGAAGGGTTTGTCAAAAAAAAATTCCAAATCGGACAAACCGTTCCCGAATTTTCATGGGTACAACAAAATGTTGGTCATTTTTGACAGGATTTCAATACGTTGGTTATTTCGGATCGAAGTGATTTCAACACAAAATATTTGATTTGATTCTTCATGAGCTAAATAATTTAGGTTATGTATCCAAGACTTAAACAGTTGTTAAGGTATACTAATGAATGGTTTTTCTGTTATCCTCAGTTTTCAATTGAAGATCACATTTAATCTCGCTAATCCATTGTTCACGAAATACTGCTCAGCCACTTCCTCCAAAGTATAATTCACCTTGGTAATTGTCTTTCTTAAAACTATCGCTCCATTATACCGAATTTATCCAAAATCTCAGGTACTAAATCACCAACTCTCATATCTTTAGCATCAACCTAAAATACTGGAATGTATGTTTTTCAGAAAATGAGTTCAATTGTAAAATATTGACCGCTTTGAAAAAAACTCACCTGATGAGTTGTTTTGCGCATCACAACAAATGCGATTGTAAATTCCATTGCTGTTTACAAGATTTTCAATAAAAATTGTATATTTGTATGTTCGCATTTGTAATCAAGTTACAACAAACTCAGATCCGGCATTACTTACATCAGACTGCATATAACTGCGTCTAGCGGAGTAAATTTCGTTTAGTATGCTTATTTTGAATTAGGAATAGTTGCGCATATATGCATTTTCACTAGCCGTATGTAATTGACCGTGAACAGTACTCCATGAAATTAAGGTAGAACGTGTGACAAATTGCTTGAAAATTCACGAGAAGGAATGGAGAAACAAATGTGAGACCGATTATACATATATCACTTCCGGCTGCTAACACATCTGGGTTTGAAACCAAATCAGCCCAAACTGTACATCGATCCATCAACGCCACACCTTGATAATATCTTGATGAACTTCTGCAAAACCATCGCAACATATCGGATTCCGGTGATTGAAATACGGGCATAATAAACTAATTTTAAAAAGACATAGATTCATAACAATATCCAATCAATACTTCTTAACACTTCTACAACCCTTTAAACTTCAATTAAACCATTAATTTAACAAATAAGTAGCCCATTCCAGCATCGCATATGAGGATATATGCCTCCAATGAAGTATATCGAAACAAAAACTATTTCTGTTGGTTTACTATAACTATTGTAAGTCATTCAGGCGAACTGTAAGGGAAATGTCTGTTTTATTGTACCCAAATATATTTATTTATTATTTGCCAAATTTGCCAAATATTGAACCAATGGAAGAAGAAATGCATGAAAGAGTCGCTGAGGCGTAAGAGCTTTTGAACGTCGATAAAGAGCTATCCAGGCCCTTCATTTCACAATCTGCTAAATTTTTTAGACTCGAACTTACATCAATCTTTATTGATATAGCCTCTTGACGAATATCTCTAAATATCTGAACTCGCAATTTGCCGGTTTGAATACTTGAATTTATCTCTTGTTGAAATGCGTTTATCTTTTGAATATGTCCATTAATATAGTTTTCAAAATATCGTTAACACAAAATTGAGCATTTTCTATCAAAGCATTAGAAAATTTCTTTCCTGCTTCTGAATATGCTTCAGAACATTTTGAATTTTGGCGTAAGTGCGAATAGTCGCAAGTCGAACGGTCGTAAGTCGGGGACTACCTGTATATTAAATTAAAAAAAAAAATATAAATCACTTAAAAACTCACCAATCCAACAAATGTCCTCAGAGTACTCTCAGGTAGTTTGGGGGTGCTGAAAACAATATATATAACCTTTCTGCTGCTTAAGCAAAAATATTCTTGAACACACAGCGCAATATCACACAAAAAGCATAGATTTTTGATCAATTTAACAATTTGTTTTCTTTTTTCAACTTAATCTTAAAATAATAATAATAATTTTTTTTTCTTTTTCTTGTTTTTTTTTTATAACAAGATAAATTTTTCACTAATCAAGATTGATTCTTTAAGGTTTTAATTTTCACAACATGTCGTTTTATAAACAAAATGTGGTGCGCCACATTTATTCCATTAATTAATTCGCAACACGAAAGTACTGCAAACTGGAAAGCAGCGGTTTTCCTAGTTGACCTTTGAATTATTTTTAACCAAATGGTGAAAATTTCTTAAAATGCTCCCAAATCCACTGGATAACCTTGGCTGAGGCAACAGGCAAATATATATTAGTATTTGATATGGTAATAGTATTATTCATAATTCAATTACCTGAGACTCCGTCTTATTCTCAATTTCTTTAAATGAAACTATGAGAAAGTTCCAGTAATTCGGGACAAAATATAGAGGCACTTTAAAATATGCAACAGTACTTTGCACTGCGTACTCTTAATATAAATTGTTAATTATAACCAAAGTATAAATTCATTTTTTATTTATTTTAAAATTTAACTTGAGCACACGGAAGCCTCACTATAAATAATTTCCAGAAAAAAAATTATTTTATTTTGTCTTAAATCGACAAGCACCAAATTCTTTCTGTCCCTATGTAAATAAGTTGGCTTAACTCAAGTATATAACAGAAGTTGTAGTATTAGGTTACTAATACTATCTCCTAAACAAAATATGGTCCATACACCAAACTGAGGCAAAAAAAAAACATTCACCGAGCAAACGGGTGTCTACACAGGAACAAATACAGGCAACCAAACCATACAACTCGAATAATCTATGACGCATAGCTATTTAGCATTTACAACCAAAACAATTAAAAATCAAAACTCGTAATATTGTAATTGGATCTGGATAGGGATTCCGACTGCATTTTGGGTTAGTTTCTTAAGCATTATTTTTAGCCTAAATGTAGGCAGTAAAAATATATATAAAATATTATTAATTGGGTGCCTATCGCTGAAAATGTAATAAAAAAAATTCGCTTGTTATAATTTTAACAAATTATTTTATGACCGTTGTTTGAATATACATGATATGTACATATATGTACAGTTGACCTCCAATTTACAAAACAAATTGGTCAAAAGATGCCATCGTTTAGTGAAAATGTCTTAAGCTGAAACCAATATTTCGTGACTATTGTATAATTCGTTTAATTGTTCGTAAATCAATATGGAAAATTTTGGTTCATAACGTAAACTCCCTTAATCTTTAATAAGATTTAATTCCCTTAGTAGCATTTTGTTCATTTATTCGTTTTTGGGGGTGTTCTTCATATAAAAATATTACTTACAATTTGTGAAATCATTCATAATAAAGTTATGGGATATGACCAATTAAGAAGAAACTTGGCCGTTTCTTATCCGATTTTGATAAAATTCAGCGTGTACGATAAAAATTAGATTCTCAAATGATTTTTTGACAAAGTTGTGGGATATGGCGAATTAGGGAGGAACTTGGCCATTTCTTGTCCAATTTTGATAAAATTCAGCGTGTACGATGAAAATGGGATTCTTAAATGATTTTTGGACGAAGTTGTGGGATATGGCGAATTAGGGAGGAACTTGGCCATTTCTTGTCCAATTTTGATAAAATTCAGCGTGTACGATGAAAATGGGATTCTTAAATGATTTTTGGACGAAGTTGTGGGGTATGGCCAATTAGGGAGGAACGTGGCCATTTCTTGTCCAAGTTTGATAAAATTCATCGTGTACGATGAAAATGGGATTCTTAAATGATTTTTTGACAAAGTTGTGGGATATGGCGAATTAGGGAGGAACTTGGCCATTTCTTGTCCAATTTTGATGAAATTCAGCGTGCACGATTTAAATTGGATTATCATATGATTTTTTGACAAAGTTGTGGGATATGGCGAATTAGGGAGGAACTTAGCCATTTCTTGTCCAATTTTGATAAAATTCAGCGTGTACGATGAAAATGGGATTCTTAAATGATTTTTGGACGAAGTTGTGGGGTATGGCCAATTAGGGAGGAACGTGGCCATTTCTTGTCCAATTTTGATAAAATTCATCGTGTACGATGAAAATGGGATTCTTAAATGATTTTTTGACAAAGTTGTGGGATATGGCGAATTAGGGAGGAACTTGGCCATTTCTTGTCCAATTTTGATGAAATTCAGCGTGCACGATGGAAATTGGATTCTCATATGATTTTTTGACAAAGTTGTGGGATATGGCGAATTAGGGAGGAACTTGGCCATTTCTTGTCCAATTTTGATAAAATTCAGCGTGTACGATGAAAATGGGATTCTCAAATGATTTTTGGACAAAGTTGTGGGGTATGGCCAATTAGGGAGGAACGTGGCCATTTCTTGTCCAATTTTGATGAAATTCAGCGTGTACGATGGAAATTGGATTCATAAATGGTTTTCGGACGAAGTTCTCTAGTTTGGCCTATTAGGAAGGAGCTTGGCTATTTCTTATCCGATTTTGATGAAATTCAGCGTGTACAATGCAAATGGGATTCTAAAATGATTTTTGGATAAAGATCTGGAATATGGTCAAGTAGGATGGAACTTGCCCATTTCTCAACCGATTTTGATGAAATTCAGCATTTACGATGGAAATGAGACTCATTCCATTCAAACGTTCATGTTTACTCTTGCTTCTTAGCAAAATTCGATTATAAATATTTGCAAAGACAAATGTTTTTTTTACAGGAAATTTTTCATTTACATCTTTTTACATTAGACGTATGTTTGACTACATTTGATTCTGCTACTAAATACTTGTAAATTTGTATATTCTGTATACCGATAAATATTTTTTTTTCTATGTGTACTATCCAAACGTCGGATAGGCAACAGGCAAATATATATTAGTATTTGATATGGTAATAGTATTATTCATAATTCAATTACCTGAGACTCCGTCTTATTCTCAATTTCTTTAAATGAAACTATGAGAAAGTTCCAGTAATTCGGGACAAAATATAGAGGCACTTTAAAATATGCAACAGTACTTTGCACTGCGTACTCTTAATATAAATTGTTAATTATAACCAAAGTATAAATTCATTTTTTATTTATTTTAAAATTTAACTTGAGCACACGGAAGCCTCACTATAAATAATTTCCAGAAAAAAAATTATTTTATTTTGTCTTAAATCGACAAGCACCAAATTCTTTCTGTCCCTATGTAAATAAGTTGGCTTAACTCAAGTATATAACAGAAGTTGTAGTATTAAGTTACTAATACTATCTCCTAAACAAAATATGGTCCATACACCAAACTGAGGCAAAAAAAAAACATTCACCGAGCAAACGGGTGTCTACACAGGAACAAATACAGGCAACCAAACCATACAACTCGAATAATCTATGACGCATAGCTATTTAGCATTTACAACCAAAACAATTAAAAATCAAAACTCGTAATATTGTAATTGGATCTGTATTCCATTCAAAAAAAAAATAATAATAAAACATGAAAATCTCAGTTCAATGACCTGAAAACAGTAAAAGGAATTCCCTCAATTTAATGATTTTAAATCAACAATAATAAAATCAGCTGAGAACGTCGCACTTATTAAACCGTCAGCAAATGTGAATATTAAGCGGCCGTAACAATTTGGTAGTTGCGTCGAGCGTAAGTTTATCCAAAACCAATTAAAACGGTCAATACGATAGTACATCTAAAATCTTCAAACCCAGATAATATATTCCGACATGGAAATAAGAAGTGATGGTTCTAATAAAGCAAATGGTATCAATAAGTTTTTATTTAGTCTTGAAAATATAGCAGCTACTCGGTAAATATTATTCATCAGTTTTCTAGAGCTAGCTATCCTACCGCGAATTGGACTCTAGAACGGCAAGCAATACTATCCAGATTCAGTAGATCTGAAAACGAGAGTAGGTTACAATTACAACGTCCAAATTAATCGATTAACAATTTTTTATTAGAGATTCAAACAATAATTGTAAAATTGATAAATAGGTTCTCGGAAGTTGAACTCATTTCAATAATATTGAAGAACTTCGAGTAGGTATACTGTCAAAGATTTGGAGACTTGTGTAGTTCAAGCTCTATTGGTAGATTCTCAAATACTTCAAATTGTGTTCGTACTCCTATTGTTAATCAGTTATCTGTTGATCATTACGCAGATTATTACGAAAGAGACCATTCGAACTCCGCTGAGTTAACTATATTTGAACCATAGAGAAATTCAAATCAAGCTAAATATTAACAATTATGTAGGTGCCACGATTGGTGATTGGGGCCAACCACATCTAGCGCATCTAATGCAGATTACCATGATATTACCACTTTCTGAGTCAAATAAGTATAACCTTTATAAATAGAATGCCTCGGCAAGCCACAGTGCTTGGAGTTCTCCTATTGTTCTTGTTCGGGAAGCTAATGGCAAATCCCGATTATGCTTAGACTCTCTTCCACTGATAGACCTATTATTATGTAGACCGCAAGCCACAAAATGTATTAGCAGTATAGATCTACAAGATATTTTCTGGCAAATCCTTTTAGCTGAAGCATCCCGAGAAATAACAGCGTTCACAGATGCCGGAAGACCTATACCATTTTAAAGTCATGACATTTGAACTATGTAGCGCAGCTCAGAGATTCTGCAGACTATGCATATAGTGATTCCTCATAGCTTCTATGATCATATTTTCGCCTATCTTTATGATTTGATAATCGCCTCGGAATCAAAGGAGGATTGCTCCTGTATTGATAACCTCAGATTATCCCAAAGAATTTAGTATAATCTCCATTCATTTCAAATTCAATATGATCGAGTCTATTTACGAATAATGCCTAAGGCAAATAAAAAATTAACCGACTTGCCAGTATGGTAATTAAGGGTTCCAAAGCCTTTAACCGGACAAGTAATCTGGCAAACTCATGTTGAACCATCAGCTTTCCACAGTGGTAGCGCATAAAAACTATAGATCTTCTAAGGTATTCTATTCCTGGCCGGGAATGACAAAAGAAGTCCATTAATATGTATCGTATCATCAAGATCTCGAAAGAGTAACACAATTCAACTTATTGACTTGGATCAACTTACAAAATTTTCTTAAACTGTAACAAATTCTTGTTTAACAAAAATTATACGGAACATTCCACCAGGAACTGACTAAACATTGGCCAATTTAGTTAGCTAGTTAAATTAGAGTGGTGGTCAAATAAACAAATTTAGAAACTTTTTCGTTGTTTTTATAAAGTATAAAGGGCTGAAACATTACGAGGTGATCAAAACTTCGGTCCGGATAAGTATATATATACGTGAGCTCACTTCAAGTCAACCCAATATAAACGCCAACCCAACTTCCATATCAATCCCTCAAATCGACAGTGTGACAACGTCTAAGTGTCACGTGACAACGTGATTGTTTCGATATAAATTCGGGCCAAAAAGGTCAAAGTTATTGATATATCCTGTCAAAAATGACCAAAATTTGTGTTGGTTTAAAACCACTTTTCTCGACGTTTTGAAAGTCTCTCAGTCAGGAAAAGCAAAAAAAACTGACTGCCTCGTCTGTCTGTCCCGATGGTATCTCGAGAACGACTTGCCCGATTTGAATTTTTTTGTTTCCTTGTTTCAATGGTTAATGCAAAGAGGATCTGGTACCTGTCATATGAGTTGATCTAAAACTATGTGGTATTATTACTGTTGCATCATGTCATATATTTTCCTTTGCATCCATTGCGCCTCTATTACCTAGCATTTTAAGTAAAACCGAATGAACGAAATGGAGAAGGACGACGAAAGAAGAACGATGTTGATCGTATCAAAAAATCAGTTGGAAGAAGGTGATGAAACAATAAATATTGTAAAGCAGTTTGAACTAAAATTAATAAAAAAACTAAAAACTAAAAATTTTTAGTTCCTAAGCTGTCCTAACTATTTTTAAAAGCATTAATAAGCATAGCCAAACTATGGTATAGGTGCCTTGCAATGAAATGGAACCAATCGATGATCTGTAATTTTTTTCAAGAAAATCACTTGAGGCTAACATGGTGTTCTATGATGACATTTAGTGTAAAAAATTAAAATCGGCCGTCGATTTGTTCCTAAGCTGTCCTAACTATTTCTGAAAGCATTAATAAGCATAGCCAATGGTGTCTTGCAATGAAGTGGGACCAAACGATGATCTGTAATTTTTTTCAAGAAAATCGCTTGAGGCTAACAGGGTGTTCTATGACGGCATTTAGGGTAAAAAATTAAAATCGGCCGTCGATTTGTTCCTAAGCTGTCCTAACTATTTCTGAAAGCATTATAATAAGCATAGCCAATGGTGCCTTGGAATGAAATGGGACCAAACGATGACATGTAATTTTTTTCGAGAAAATCGCTTCAGGCTAACAGGGTGTTCTATGATGGCGTTTAGGGTAACAAATTAAAATCGGCCGTCGATTTGTTCCTAAGCTGTCCTAACTATTTCTGAAAGCATTAATAAGCATAGCCAATGGTGCCTTGCAATGAAGTGGGACCAAACGATGATCTGAAATTTTTTTCAAGAAAATCGCTTGAGGCTAACAGGATGTTCTATGATGGCATTTAGGGTAAAAAATTAAAATCGGCCGTCGATTTGTTCCTAAGCTGTTCTAACTATTTCTAAAAGCATTAATAAGCATAGCCAATGGTGCCTTGCAATGAAATGGAACCAATCGATGATCTGTAATTTTTTTCAAGAAAATCACTTGAGGCTAACATGGTGTTCTATGATGACATTTAGTGTAAAAAATTAAAATCGGCCGTCGATTTGTTCCTAAGCTGTCCTAACTATTACTAAAAGCATTAATAAGCATAGCCAATGGTGCCTTGGAATGAAGTGGGACCAAACGATGATCTGAATTTTTTTTTCAAGAAAATTGCTTGAGCCTAACAGCGTGTTCTATGATGACATTTAGTGTAAAAAATTAAAATCGGCCGTCGATTTGTTCCTAAGCTGTCCTAACTATTTCTAAAAGCATTAATAAGCATAGCCAATGGTGCCTTGGAATGAAATGGGACCAAACGATGATCTGAATTTTTTTTTCAAGAAAATTGCTTGAGCCTAACAGCGTGTTCTATGATGACATTTAGTGTATAAAATTAAAATCGGCCGTCGATTTGTGTTTAAGCTTTCCAAACTATTGAAGTAAAAAAACTGCCGATATTTTTTATAAAAGATTTTTTTTTTTGAATAAATTATGTTTTTGCATTGATTTTCTTAATAAAGCATTGCACAAAACATAAGAAATACAAAACATTGAAAAAATTGCTTTAGTTTTCATATGAAGCCGTTGCACATTCAATTATTATTAAAAAAAATTCGAACAGCTTTATTTATTTATCGATTTGGTAATAATTTGGTACACATCCATTGAGTATGTATACCAAATTTCAAGTCAATCGATCAACTACTACGCTGATTTCAGCCGAAGAGGGCTATTTAAAAAAAAACCTTTATCGTCATATAAATTTTGTTTATACATATGTGCGGTCTCAGTATCATATCCAATGACTGTATACCAAATTTCAAGTCAATAAGTTCTGCCAAATTTGTGTTTCTTATGTTTTGTGCAAAGCTTTATTATGAAAATCAAAGTGAAAATATTAAAATTTATTTTAAAAAAAAAATCTTTTATGTATTTTTTATCGATTTGCATCACCAATCTAAGGATGGTCTACAGTAATCTCGCAGTTGGTCTGCGCAGCTTAGTTGTTCAATAGCCTCGGTGTTCCAATGAGTGATACACTGGAGACGGTGATTGTATGTGGCGGTTAGACGAAATTTTATTCCACCAACTACCAGGAAGTAGTCTGAATCGATGTTAGCTCCAAGTTCATTTCTAATATCTTTTAGTCTAGTTCATTGTCTTTTGGACAAGAGACTAGATAACGTATTCCCCATCTATAGAAACATTTGTAAACAATGAAACTACATCCGAAGATGTTACTACTATTAGATAGAGAGCTTGTGACAGAATTTTTTAAATGATATGATTACGAGAAACACGTTGTTAGTTTTGATAAACGAAACAAGGGACAATAAACATGCCGTCCGCCAACATGGCAACACTGCGTTGTCAATTCGCAGCGCTTCAAAGTAAAAAACAAAAAGATGGCAAATTATTTTCGATCGTATGATCATATCTGCCTTTAGGCTAAATGGGAAAGATTTTGGCTAAGAAATGTTTATAGTGTTATAAATAAATTAATTTTGTTTTGTTATAAACAGTAAAGCTGCGTGAAAAATTGATTTGTTTTGTTGATCAATATGCATTCAATTTTCTTAAGTCTTCATAGTATAAAATAACTGTTTTTCGATGAATTGTTGTTATATGAATTGTGGTTTAGTAGAATTGTGTTTCGTAGAATTTTCGGGGTACCAACTATTTTTCCTTGCTGATTTTTTCGTTGAGTGAGAGTGCTGAGGTACCATACTACCTAAGTATTGTACGAGATCCTCAAAGCTATCTTTTCTTTCTGTACAGTCTCGTAAGAATTTGATCATAATCAATAAACATAAACATATTGTCTTCTGAATTAGAAACAATTTTAATATTAGCGGTTAATAATAACAGACGATGATCAAAAACTGGGGACATCATAATATGTTAAATAATATTTATAATGAAATACATTGAATATGATGTAGTCCAATATGGATGGATTGTCAGAAAATTGAGTAAAATAAAATGGGCTTTTATGATTTAAGATTGCGCAACCGTTAATAGCAACTACTGAATTCAACCAAGTTGTAATCAAATCAAGAGTTTCAATAAAAATTGTATAATTGTATGTTCGCATTTGTAATCAAGTTTACAACAAACCCAGATCCGACATTAGTTACATCAGATTGTATATGAATGCTTGTGTTGGTTACTGCGTCTAACGGATTAAATCTCGTTTAGTATGCTTATTTTGAATTAGGAACAGTTGCGCATATATGCATTTTCACTAGCCGTATGTAATTGACCGTGTAAATGACCATGAATAGTATCCCTTGAATTTAAGATAGAACTTGTGATATATTGCTTGAAAGAAAATAGGTTTGAAACAAAATCAGCCCAAAGTGTACATCGGTCCGTTAAAGCCACACCTTGATAATACCTTGATGAACCTCTGCAATGCGATTCGAAGTGGGATTATATGTTCTGGTAGGCGATTGATAAAATCAGAAACGTAAATAATATCTAAATTGATATGTGAACCTAATACCATCGCAACATATCGGCTTCCGGTGATTGAAATACGGACATAATAAACTTATTTTAAAAAAACGTTTACGTTCATAACAATATCCAATCATTATTTTATAACACTTCTACAACGCTTTTCACTATTATCACTTTTATTTCGTTTGGTCACTCTTATGATCACTCTTGCTAACCATTAATTTAACAAATAAGTAGCCCATTCCTGCATCGCACATGAGGAAATATGCCCCCAGTAAAGTATATCGAAACAAGAACTATTTCTGTTGGTTTACTATAACTATTGTAAGTCATTCAGGCGAACTGTAAGTAAAATATCTGTTTTATTGTACCCAAATATATTTATTTATTATTTGCCAAATTTGCCAAATATTGAAGTAATAGAAGTAATGCATGAAAGAGTCGCTGAGGCGTAAGAGCTTGTAAACGTCGATAAAGAGTTACTCAGGCCCTTCATTTGACAAGCTCCTAAATTTTTTAAACTCGAACCAATATCAGTCTTTATTGATATAGCCTCTTGAAGAGTATCTCTCAATAGCTGAACTCGCACTTTCCCGGTTTGAATACTTTCGTTTATCTCTAGTTGAAGTGTTTGTAGCTTTTGAATGTGTCGAGTAACAGTATTTACAACATCCTTAACACAAGATTCAGCATTTGCTATTAAACCATTAGAAAATTTCTTTCCTGCTTCGGAAATTGCTTTAGAACATTTTGAACTTTTGCCACTAGTCCCTAGTCCACTGTTCACGAAATTCTGACCCGCTTTAGTCAAATCATTCAAAATTTGGTTCACCTGGTCAATTATATTTTGTGCAACATTCGTTCCTATTTCGAGTTTATCCGATATTAACTGGATTATATCGCCAACTTTCGTATCTATAGCACCATATAGTTGTATGTATGTCTCTTTGATATTATCAGCAATATCTAAGCCATTATCAATTAAGTCCTTTAGCTCTTCAAAGATTGGTTGTATTGTATCTTTAATATTAGACAACTTTTCCACAGTACTAACTAAAATGTTGATTCCCGGGAGTTTGTTAAGAATTGAAGGGACTGCCCGTACGTCTCTCATTAAATTCACCTTAACTTTACATTTCTTGCCAAAAGCACACTGAAATGAGTCGTATTTAAAACATCGAATGCTTTAATTTTAGAAAATTGATCTCACCTGATGTGTTGCTAAGACCATAACAATAAATGCGATTAAACAAAATTTCATTGCTATTTATATGAATTTTAATAAAACTTTATACACAATTTTATATTTGTACGCAAGCGTTCAATCAGATTCACGACAAACTCAGATCTGACGTTGGAATATGAATGTTTGAATTGGTTACTGCATCTAACAATTTAAATTTTGTTTGTTACGCTTTTTCACTGGGCGTATGTAATTGTAATATAGAAACAATAATTCGCGAACAAAATTGCACGAACTACGTGTCTAAAGTCACTGAAAATTGTGCACAGTATTTGAAATGAGGTCATAATTTAATTTTCAATAAGATTTCCGCTCCCTCCGATCGAAGATGAGATCATTAAACTCCAGGCGGTCAAATATTTTACAACGCTTGACTTGTGAAACGGATTTTTTCATGTCCCTATGGCCTAATAAGATTTACAAAAATATACCGCCTTTGTGACGCCCTGCGGACTTTATGAATTTTTGCGAGCTCCGTTTGGGTTATCCAACAGTCCAGCTATTTTCATGCGATTTATAATTAACATGTTTCGGGAGCTGTGTACTAAAAGAATTGTGTGTGTTTATTTATATGACCTAACTGGATGCTTTGTGGAAGTTAAAAGCGGTCTTGGAAGTGTCGGAGCAGAATAGATTATACATAAAATGGAGTAAAAGTTAATTTCTTCGAGTATCAGTAAAAAACGTTGGCTATCAAGTAACTGGCGGCAATATTAAACCTTCAGAGGCAAAAAGCAAGCGATTCGGAAATTCAAAGTTCCAACAAATTTGAAGAAATTTCAAAGTTTTTTAGCACTCACGGGATATTTTCGCAAATTTGTTGAAGGGTATGCCATAATTGTAAGACCGTTAACAAATCTGCTATCGAAAAACGTCGAATTTCATTTACTAAAGCTAACAAATTCTCTACCAAACTGATGCTTCTTGCCGTTGCTGATACCTCTCTGGATGTTATATTCCTCATTAACTGGACGACGGATAGAGACAACTCTACTAAAATCCCTCGGATTTGGTTTCGTGGATAATCTCGTCCTGAGCCTCGTGAAACACCTGGTGGTGTTATTGGTGTTTCCAGTTTTGATACAATAAATCTGTTCATGGAATATGTAGCAACTTCCTCTTGGTTGTGTTTCTCCTCTGAAATTCCCTCTGGTCGACGGGCCTTGATGTTTCATGCAGGAAATTGGTCAAATCAATATTCTGTTGACTCGCTACAGGACTCCGCCGCATGTGAGTCCCCTCGTCCTAAGGAAAAAGTGAGTTAGGCTGCGAAACGAACATGTTTATGTGTCCGATAATATGATTTTATAACAAAGCAACCAAGTATGCCATAAGCCGGTTTGAGTCGGTAAATTGAAATCGTTTGATTCTTTTCATTAATTGACACGGTGAATTGTTTCCGACGGCATCGTATGACTTTAAATGTACCTTCATAGGGAGTGAATAAGCCTGTGCGAGAGAGTGTATCTACTACAAAGTTGTCATGTCCATGAACATACTGTATGTCGGAGGTAAATTGACTAATCTAATCTAAGTGGCAAGCTTGCCCCGGATTACGTTCAGTTTTAGACTGAATTGCTCTAGTTAGATGTCTATGATCGATAAATATAGTAAAATCCCGACCTTCGACAAAATATCTGAAGTGTTTCATTGCCAGATAAATCGCCAGTATTTCCCGATCGAATGCGGAATATTTCTTTTCAGCATCCGATAATTTCCTTGATAATATTCCCAGTGGCTCCCAACACTCATTGTTATACTGTTGCAGTACTGCCTCAACGGTGTTATTTTCGCAAGTTTACCCTTAAGTGACGTGAATGCTTGTTGACATTGGTCAGTCCAAGAGAAATTCTTAGTCGTTTTGGGCTTACTTAGAAGTAGGACCAGATGGCTGATGTGAATTGGTACGAGTATTTCAGCGAGCTTTGGTATAAATCGGTATTAATAATAATTTACCATCCCGATGAACCGCTGAATATGCTTGATTCAGCTTGAAACTGGAAATTCCCTAATGGCGTTAATTCGTTCTTCAGACGGCAGAATACCATTAGGGGTTATTTTGTGGCTAAAGAAATTAAGAGTTGATACGCCAAAGACGCATTTCAAACTGTTGATAAGAACATCAAACTGAGATAACCGGTTGAAAATTGTTCCAGGTGGAATTTGTGCTGTTCCTGGGATTGTGATGCCACAAGAATATCGTCATTGTAGACGAAAACAAAGTCTAAGTTACGAACGACTTCGTTCATGAAACGCTGAAATGTTTGAGCGGCGTTACGTACAACAAACGGCAAGCGAGTAAATTCGAATAGACCAAAAGATGTTGTTATTGCCGTTTTAAAAACATTTACAGGGGAAACTGGAATCGAATGATAAGCTCTGCCGAGATCGATCTTTGAAAAATCTTTGCATACGTGTAAATGCATGGAGAAGTTTTGATAAATCCATCTGTTTCGTGTCTACGTTTTGTATGTTGGTTGCTGGACTTTCGTCGTCTTCTCCCATTTTAGAAATTTCATGAGAATTGTTTCACAAAAATAAAAATGTAACTGATTCTATAATGTGAACGCAAACTTAGACTCTCTTCCACTGATAGACCGATTATTGGCTAGACTGCAAGCCACAAAATGTATTAGCAGTATAGGTAAAGCTCTACATGGTCTTCTGCCAAATTCCTTTAGCTGAAGCATTCCGAGAAATATAACAGTGTTCACAGTTGCCGGAAGACCTATACCATTTTAAAGTCATGACATTTGGACTATGTAACGCAGCTCAGAGTTTCTTCAGACTTAGGCATATAGGGCTGAAACGAGGTGATCAGTTCCAAATCAATCCCTAACTGAACCATTAATCCGTTACTCACCTAAAGCTCATACCTCAATCTAACACAACCATCAACTCAACCTACAAATCAACCTCAAGCTCAACGCTCAACTCAATTCATCAAGCTAACTTCTACAACCCTCAATTTAGTTCAGTACAATGTTTCTGGCTACTATTTGTAAGTGGGCCTTGAATGGTATAGACGTTTGTTGAAATATAACAAAAATAGAAGTATAAAATATGGGTTGCTCTAAATGCAGCTTGGCATTTATAAATAAGCAGATGATCAGCTGTTCTGGTCTACTCTGGAATATTATCTTGGAAATCTGGTTCTACTCTGGAATGTTATCTTGGAATTATTAATTTGATCGATTCTGCAGTTGTGCCATTGGTTTGAGTTGGTGAATAACTAACTGCGACTGGTGACTTCAATCTTCCTAATATTACTTGGATTGATATTGATGAAGTTTTTACGGCCTCTTCCATCGACCAAATAAGATTAACAGTTACTGATTATTTTGCTAGCACAGCATTGATGCAGGTGAACCGAATAAGCAATAGTCGAGGGAAATCCCTCGATTTGGTTTTTCAACTGACCTTATGTATTTGGAGCTCTCACCTTGTGAGGACTTCACTGGATGTATGAGCATACATACTCCAATTATGATTTAAGTCGGTGTTAAGTTTTATCCTAGTTTCAACACTGCTCGTAAGGGGTTTAAAACGTTAAACTATTTTTTTACAATAACTGCATTTTGCAAATCGAATATGAGTTAACTCGAATATGAGTTAAATGGTAAAAAGAAGATTGCTGGGTTTCCAACCTGTGGTATCATGTAACAAGCACTTAACTAACCGCGGTCCTTCTGATTTTATTTTTTTTTAAATTTACGGAAACAGAAGTCTATGATGGGTCATCTCAACTTGAAGTTGATAAGGGGGCAAGACAGGATGGATTTCCACCCATCCTTATTAAGAATGGCGCAGTGAGTCTAGCACCTCCACTGACTATTATATTTAATAATAGCCTGCGTACTGGGATTTTTCCCGATCTCTGGAAATTATCTTTCATCCGTTCGATTTTGAAATATGGCAAAAGAAGTGAAGTCAGCCACTATCGCGGAATCGCTATTATTTCTGCTATACCAAAACTATTCGAATCCATGGTACAGCAATTTTTTGTTTTTTCATGTCAAAAGGTTTATTTCTCCGGCTCAACACTGATTTTATCCGGGTAGGACTACGGCGACTAATCTAGTCTCTTTTTGTGGACATTTATATACTAGACTAGAACATCCTCAGGGGTTCCTCAAGGAAGTCACATTGGTCCGTTTTTATTTTCGTTATTTATAAATGATGTTGTTGAGTGTTTTGAATTTGCGCATTGTCTGCTTTACGCAGATGATATGAAAATATTTGCTCCAATTAATGAGGTTGATGATTGTGTGGAATTGCAAGGTGACTTGAATAACTTTTGCAGTTGGTCATTCAATAATAAATTGTTGCTGAATGTGGGTAAATGCAGGATTTTGTCATTCACTTGGATGCGCTCGCCAACATTCCAGCAATATTTTTTGTATTATATTTCTGTTGATAGAGTTGAGTTCATATCCGACTTAGGCCTTTTTGAGGACAATTTTTGAGAAGTTCACGAAACGATATAAAATTTAATGCTATTACAAATAATGAGATATCGCTTAATTCTTGTATTATGTGTAAACGCAATCATCCCTTGTATCGATGCTACAAATTCAAAGGTCTTAAACCACATGATAGGCGTAAGTTTGTGTTAAATAATAAACTATGTGAAAACTGTTTAAGAGCTGGCCATTTTGTATAGGATTGCGATTCCCACCGGAAATGTCTAATTTGTTCCGAGAGACACATCACATTTCTCCACATTAACGAGACGAATACTTATATAGCAGTAGATGTACCATTAAATTCATCAATCAACAAAGTGAGTGACGCCATCAACAATCATAAACCGTCAGTCACATTAATTGGTTCTGGTTCAGCCAATAACCAATTAAACTAACAACGAGCGATCATTGGGTAGTGTACATCATAGTAGTTTAAGCATGCTGCAACAAGAGCCAACCACACATAATAATACTTCTCAAGCTAGTCAAACAACTACATACATTTGTGAAGATTTGTCATCTAGAGCACTATTATGATCTACAGTGCAATGTTACGTTATCGATGATAACAACCAGTTACAAAAAGCCAGAGCTTTATTGGATAGTGGATCACAGTCCGCTCTAATTACAGAATCCCTGGAACAAAGGCTCTCATTAAGGCGATTACCAACATCATGCAGTATTAACGGATTAGCGGCAAAAACGCCAATTTTAGCTCGTGGTTGTGTTTCATTGCAACTATAAGGTCAATTTATTCTAGCAACCGTTTGTTTAAAGTTGATGCCCTAATTTTGCCAAAATTAACGACGCAAATTCCCGCTCATAAACTAGACAAATCACGATGGGAAATATTGAATGATTTAAAACTTGCTGATCCTAATTTTTCTACGCCGGGACCTATTGATATCATACTAGGCAACGATATATTTCTGGAGATGCTATTGCCAAGTAAATTTGTAATTCAACCCAATTTAATTGCACAACACACAGTGTATTTGGCTGGCTTATTGAGGTACTTAGCAAAAAGAACTTGACATAATTGAGATATTTTGGCAATTGGAGGAAGTTGGTTCTAGGAAGCAAATTAAACCGGTAGACGCCAAATGTCAAGAATTATTCAAATCCACAACATGTCGAGAGAGTGATGGCGGATTATCCGTCCGACTTCCATTTAAGGAATCACCTAACGTATTAGGATTATCATATTTTAATGCAGATCGTCGACTTATGGCAATGGAACGCATATTTTCAAAGAGTCTAGGATTCGCGAAACAATATCACAATTTTATGCTGGAATATCTCACACTGGGACACATGAATTAATACTGGATGATGAAGTTCACACCAGTAAACCTCATTTTTATTTGCTACATCACGCAGTGTGCAAGGAGGAAAGCACTTCAACGAAATTGCGTATTGTATTCGACGATTCGTGCAAATCGTCATCTAGTGCATCAAAAGAAGATTCGGGAAATGATACCAGTAAACCAATTCAATACTACAGGTTAAATACAGTGACTTATGGAATCACTAGTGCTCCGTTCCTGGCAATTCGTAGTATGCTTGAATTAAGCAATATTCATGAAAACGAGTATCCTATAGCTGCGCCAATATTACAGCGAGACTTTTATGTCGATGATATGTATACATGAGAAGTCTAGATTTAACTGGTAAAATTCCGATCAGATTAGTTGCGACAAAATCTAGAGTGGCACCAATCAATACGGTCAATTTGCCCCGCCTGGAATTATGCGCTACGGAATTAGAAACAAAATTGTACAACTATGTAAATCTTGCTTTAAGACAGTCCACTAAAAATTGCCAAAAGGAAAAGTTTGTTTTATTTATTCGTTGTTTACCAAAGTGTATAAACCGCGCCGTGCCGGTCAAGTTAATCACCAAAACTAATACCTACCAGCGACCAATCGCCCACACCAAACCGAGCCATTTATTGGTCGTTAAAATCCGGAAAGTTCAATTCAGTGAATTAGAAAACCAATTAATAAATTTGAGTGAATAACTTATAAGCGTTTTTTAAAAAGTGAAGTGAAATTGACAACGTGAAACACAAAGTTAAACCGAACGAGTCAAAATACAAAATAGTGGGATTGGTAATCTAAGAGTGGGACAAATTAACAACAAGCAGTCGAAATTAGTGTCACCAAATTCAATTTATTATTAAAATACTTAAAAGGCGATGCGCGTGCTGCCATTGGCCATATCGATTTATCCCACAACGGTTATATTAAAGCTTGGGATGAATTAAATCAAAGATACCATAACCAGAAAATATTGATAGACGTACATATAGATGGTCTTTTAAATTTGCCAAATATAATTAAAGGGAATAGTCAGGAATTAAAAGATTTATTAAATCGTGCTATAGGTCACACATCTTCCCTAGAAGCTTGTGATTAAAGTATAGAAAAATTAGGAGAATTTTTTATCATACACTGTATAACTAGAAAGTTTAATGGTTATTTGAGAAAAGAATGGGAAGGAGAATGTACACTAAACGTCCTTCCAACTTGGGTAAAATTGAAAAAAAATTGAATAGAAAAATCTAGAGTGATGGATATTGTTCAACCATCCAATCCCGTCAAAACACAAACTTCATTTCTTCCTCAAAAACCAAATTTTCAAAAATTCAATAATTATAAACCTAATCTCAATACACCCCATCGAAGTTCTGTTTTCGTAGGTTCTAACCAACCTAGTTCAATCGTTGGCCATATTCCTCAAACCAATATTTGTAGTAGTTGTGTTTTCTGTAAATTACTCTTCCACAAATTTAGTGTATGCCTTAAATTTTTAGAATTACCTACTCAAGAGAGATACGAAAAAATTAAACAACTCAATTTATGCGTAAATTGTTTCAGTTCGAAACATTTTATAACCAAATGTTTAAATCATGGATGTAAATTATGTTCCCATAATTTAGCCCCAAATTAATTCCTTAATTCGAACAGAAAATTAACTCTTGATACTAAACTAATCGACTCATGACAACCAAATCCAAATGGAAATTTCTGTGGTCTTCAAAAAGGTATTCTCAAAATTACATTTCTATCAACAGCCACTGTACTCATAAAAGACAGATTTGGAAAAACCCATGAAGCTAGGGCTTTGTTAGATAGTGGTAGCCAATTTAACTTTATTTCATTCAATTTTTTAAATAAATTTGAGTTCACAAAATCCCAAACATGTCGTTGACAAAGTGTTTGGCTTTATTATAAGTGGCAACTACGAAACTAACCCAGTACACAAGAATCATCAAACTAATATAGATAAACCGCTTCAAGAATCAATAGAAAAATTCTTTAAATTAGAATCTGTGTTTAATTGCCATTTATTATCTAAAGAGGAACAATTTTGTGAGTCACATTACACTAAAACAACTTTTAGAAATGATGATAACAGATACGTCGGTTCATTGCCATTGTCTCCTAACATCAGGGATTTAGGAGACTCAAAGATTCAATCAATAAAACGATTCAATTACTTAGAACACCGTTTAAATTTAGATCCCGACCTTAAATCACAATATTTCCAATTTATGAGTGAATACTTTGAACAAAATCAAATTCTATTTCTTACTATATACCACATCATGCCATCTTAAAACCCAGTAGTTCCACAACCAAATTGCGTGTAGTATTTGATGCTTCCGCAAAAAGCACTACAAACATATCATTAAATGTCGTTATGTTAGTTGGTCCGATAGTTCAACGGGATGTATTTAAAATTATTCTTATAGATTCCGAAAATATAAGCTAGCATTTACCGCAGATATTTGAAAAATGTATAGACAAATTGCAATTAACCCGCATGCTACTAAGCTTCAAAGAATTTTGTGGAGATTTAATCCAGACGAACAAATCAAAACGTGTGAATTAACAACTGTCACTTATAGGACAGCATCCGCGCCTTACCTTGCCACACGAACACTGAACTAATTAGCCGATGATGAATACCAACATTTTCCATTAGCAGCTTCTGTTTTAAAAAGAGGAAGTTTGGGAAGGAAAGTTTGAGCTCCATAAATGTAGCTCAAATTCTCCAGAATTATTAAAGACCATCCCAACTGACCTTCGTGAAATTCTTCACAAAAATAAATCCACTTCACACGAATCCATTTAAGCATTAGGAATCAAATGGCAGCCTGATGATGACATTTTTATTTTTAATATAAACAATTTACCTAATAATATTAATCATATTACAAAACGCGTCATACTTTACGATATATTAAAAATATACGATACGATGGGTCTTATTTCTCCTATCGTAATTACCGCCAAACTGTTGATTCAATCACTTTGGAAATTAAAATCTGACTGGGATACACCCGTTCCACATGAATTACAATCATCTTGGTTAGAGAACAGATCACAATTAGACCATTTAAAAAAATTAAGTATATATCGTTGCGTTATTAAATCCACACCGGTCACTTTAGAATTACTTGGATTCTGTGACGCTTCAGAAAAGGCATATTGAGCACATAGGCGTTTATTTAAAATCAATAGACGAATTTCAAAATACACATATATCTTTATTATGCAGTAAATCTCGAGACTCTCCTGTAAAAACAATAACAGTTCCGCGCCTAGAGCTTTGCTCAGCCCATTTATTAGCCAAGTTATTAAAACCCGTTTTAGAAGCTCTTGACATGGAAATTGATAAAATATATCTTTGGTCGGATTCTATGATTGTTTTACATTGGATTAAAATGTCACCCCATAAATTGAAAATATTTGTTGCAAATCGAGTAAATGAAATCCATGAATTAACTGAAAATACCACGATAATCCTGCCGATATTGTTTCTCGTGGTGTCATGCCCAATGAATTATCAGCCAATAAGCTTTGGTGGAATGACCCTGAAATTTTAATTGATTGAAATTAATTCGCATTGTATCATTTTGTAAGAGATTTTTGAAAAATTGCAGAAGTAAAGTTACTGATAAATCATGCTACATACAATCCGGGTCTCTTACTATTGAAGAACTGGATCAGTCATTAAATGCAATTGTATAAAGATCATTCAGTTAGAACATTTTAAACCTGAAATCTCTAGTATAATTAATATCGGAAAGGTTTCCAGTAAAAGTCACATCCAAAAGCTTACACAATTTTTAAACAAAAATCAAATTCTTCGAGTTGGTGGTCGAATTAAAAACGCCAACATTCCATATGATTCAAAACATCGAATTCTCCTACCCAAAAATCATCATTTCACGAAGCTTCTTTTTAGAAACGAGCATGAAAAAAAATTTACATATTGGTCCAACCCTTTTAGCCAATTAGCGCCGCAAATACCGCAAAATTAGTCTGTCGTTCTTGCATCACATGTTTTAAATTCAAGCCTGTTATATCCCAACAATTAATGGGTGATCTTCCTGTAGATCGCATCAACATGTCCTTTCAACATTAAATATAAATCAAATCGAAAAAGTTCACCTCAAGAAATCTACATTGCTCTTTTTATTTGTTTCTCAACAAAAGCCACACACCTAGAAATAGTATCAGATTTATCAGCTGAAACCTTCCTAAATTGCCTTAAACGTTTTTTAAATAGAAGAGGTAAATGTAGTACCATTTGGACAGATAATTCCGACAATTGCCCTGATAATAAAATTATGGAATTTTGTACGAGTGAACGCATTGTTTGGAAATTTATCCCTCTGTCAAGCGACATATAAGAAAGGTTTCTTCAAACATTATGTTGTCATAATATGAAGAAATGAATACGCTTATCATACAAATAGAGGGAATTATAAATTCTAGGCCAATTTCTAATATTTCAAACGATCCAAATGATCCTGAACCACTAACTCCAGCCCATTTTTTAACTGGAGGTTCAATAATGTTTCCACCGGAACCGACGCTTCTTGAACTACCACAAAACCGACTATCAAATTGGGAACGTGTGACACAATTGGTTCAAACATTTTGGAAAAGATATTCCACCAACTTAAAATACTGGAATGTTCGTGTTTCAGATCCTATCAGCTAAACGTCCCTGAATTAAGCCAATAGTACTACATTTGTTCACATCATAAGTTAAATACAACTTGTTGTATGATGATCTCCATTTCACAAAAACTTTATGTCTGATGCCAAATGCACATTAAAAATTAAAACTCACCTGATGAGTTGCACAATTGTATAATTGTATGTTCGCATTTTTAATCAAATTTACAACAAACCCAGATCCTACATTCGTTACATCATCAGATTGTATATAAATGCTTGAGTTGGTTACTGCGTCTAACGGATTAAATCTCGTTTAGTATGCTTATTTTGAATTAGGAACAGTTCACTTGCCACATGAACAGTCATATATGCATTTTCACTTGCAGTATGTAATTGACCGTGTGATTCACCGTGAATAGTATCCAATGAATTTAAGGTAGAACATGTTACAAATTGCTTGAAACTTCACGAGAAGGAATGGAGGAACAAATGTGAGACCGATTATACATATATCACTTGCAGCTGCTCATTTTAAAAAGACGTTTACATTCATAACAATATCCAATCATTATTTCCTAATACTTCTACAACGCTTTAAACTTCAATTAATCCATTAATTTAACAAATAAGCAGCCCATTCCAGCATCGCATACAAGGACATATGCCCCCAATGAAGTATATCGAAACAAAAACTATTTCTGTTGGTTTACTATAACCATAGACAATCATAATAGATCTCTCATTTGACTAAAAACAGAAAATAAAAACAAAAATTTCCCATTCAAATATTATCGGTGTATTGCATATACGTATTATATTTGCAACGCATTCTAAAATCATTGCCTTATAAAATACACAACACAACGATACATTGGAATTATCAGAAGTTTTTGTTTTTTTCCTTTAGTTACTATGAAATGAGAAATCTAGTATGAATGTCTGTGCTATAAGTAAAATGTCTGTTTTTTTGTACCCAAATATATTTATTTATTATTTGCCAAATATTGAACCAATGGAAGAAGTAAGGCATGAAAGACTCGCTAAGGCGTAAGATTTTGTAAACGTCGATAAAGAGCTACTCAGGCCCTTCATTTCACAATCTCCTAAATTTTTTAGACTCGAATTTACATCCATCCTCATTGATGCAGCCTCTTGAAGAATATCTCTAAATATCTGAACTCGCAGTTTTCCGGTTTGAATACTTGAATTTATCTCTTGTTGAAGTGCGTTTATTTTTTGAATACGTCCATTAATAGTTTTTATAATATTATTAACACAAGATTGAGCATTTTCTATCAAAGCACTTGTAAATTTCTGTCCTGCTTCTGAAATTGCTCTAGAACATTTTGAATTTTGGCCAAAATTAAGTCCTTTGTTCACGAAATTCTGACACGCTCTACTCAAATCGTCCAAAGTTTGGTTCACCTTGGCAACTAACTTTTCTGCAACATTCATTCCTGTTTCGAGTTTATCCGATACTGACTGGATTAAATTGCCAACTTTCGTACCTTTAGCACCATATAATTGTGCGTATGTCTCTTTGATATTATCAGAAATATCGGGGTCTTTTAAGCCATTAACAATTAAGTCCTTCACCTCTTCAAAGATTGGTTGTACTGTATTTGTAATACTATAAAATTTTACCACAGTATCAGCTAAAGTGTTGATTCCCGGGAGTTTGTTAAGAATTGAAGGGATTCCTCGTGCCGTGGGTAGATTCTCATTAACTTTACATTTCTTGCCAAAAGCACACTGAAATGAGTTCGTATTTAAAATATCGAGTGCTTTAATTTTTGAAAATTGATCTCACCTGATGTGTTGCTAAGAGCATAACAATAAATGCGATTAAAAAAAATTTCATTGCTATTTATATGAATTTTAATAAAACTTTATAAACAATCTTATAATTGTACGTTCGTGTTCAATCAAATTCACCACGACAAACCCAGATCTGACGTTGGAATATGAATGTTTGAATTGGTTACTGCATCTAATATTTTAAATTTTGTTTGTTACGCTTTTTCACCAGGCGTATGTAATTGTAATATAAAAAAACATAATTCGCGAACAAAATTGAACGAACTACGAGCCGAAGAATTTAAGACAGAACACATAGAAAATCGTGAACAGTATTTGAAATGAGGTTATAATTTGATTTTCAATATTTATTTCAAGCGTATATGCTCTGCTCCGATGATTTAAAAAAATTAGTAATGACTAATGACCATCTTATAATTAAATGAGACATTTTACCTGAAATACCATGAGATAGAAGTTCGGAACACTTACAATTGGATGGTAAAATTAAACGAAGGAATACCAAAAAGCCTTGAACTGGATCCGCCTCAGCTCATATTTAATACAAATCAATCATTTAATACAATTAAATGTTTTGATATACGATTGGTAAACTGTGATGTATTTGTTGGGTTCGACAACTCAATTTATTTATTTCCAAACGTACCAAATTTATTGAAATCTATTCTAAAATGACATTTTGTTGACCCAAAAGTACTTTTCTCAACATTTTAAAAGTTCCTGTATCCGAAAAAGCAAAATAATAAAATGTCTGTCCGTATGTCTCGTTGTTTGTCTATTGTCTGTACCGTTGGTATCTCGAGAATGGCTTGTCCAAAATGTGTTTGGAGGCTGTACGTCGAGAGGACCGATTACCTGCCATACGAATTGACCCAAAACCATGTGGTGATATTATTACGATGAGAATACAACTTTCACAAAATATGCCATGGGAAATTTTACGAAAAGGCGATTATTACAGCAATAGTATTTACATAGATTGCCATGCAAAATGCAAACAACAACACGTTATTATAGCGGTAGTTTTACAATTTTCACCATGGCAACGCGATAGTTTTACAATTTTCACCATAGCAACGCGATAGTTTTACAATTTTCACCATAGCAACAAGAAAATCCTAAACAATTATCTCTAATTTGTAATTGTATTTCAATTTTTTTTATTATGATTGAATTTTTTATACACACATCAAAGGAAAAGCCATGCAAACAAAAGCTTGTCAAATAATTTGCATACAACATGACACAAATGGATGAATTGTGATTCAATCGCTGACGGGAAAGTTGTATTCTCTTACTAAATACAACACGTGCTGCAATTCTATAATTTTTTACTTTTTAAAACCGACGCAGATAATTCAGCGCGGTTTTAACTCGTAAAAAATTATCGATAATAATTGAGCACTAGTTGTATTACGAGTGACAATTTTTTTTTATATGCTGGTTTGAGGTTTGATTTAAGCGTTGCGGTTACGGTTGAATAAGAAAAAGATTTAGCTTGAGTTGAGTTCATGTACGCTTAAGTATGTTGATAAATATATACCGAAATGGACAATTAGGTATGATGGTCCAAAATATAGCTACTCGTGAAAATTCTGAAGTCTTCAATTTGGGTAAACATGATTCATCGGTTTTTAGGGGGTACGGCTGAGCGTTGGTACTGGGTATTTAGCCATGTAATCCACCGCGAATTGAACTCAAGAACGGCAAGTAATACTATTCGGATTCAGCAGATCTGAAACGAGCATAAAACTAAGTGTCGCATACAGAGTAGGTTTTAACGTCCAAATTAATCGTTTAACGACTTTTTACTAGAGATTTAAACGTTAATTTTACAAATGCCAAAAAGTTCTCGAAAGTTGAACTCTACCGCTTCATTTCAATAATATTGAAGAACTTCGAGAAGGTATACTGTCAAAGATTTGGAGACTTGTATAGTGCAATCTCTATTGGTTTTTTCTCAAATACTCCAAATTGTATTCCTACTCCTATTGTTAATCAGTTATATTTTGATCATTGTAATGTTAAAGGCACGATTTAGATTAACTAAATCAACCCATTACAAAAGTACCTTAAGGGGAAGATGCTACTCTAGGACTTGACCTGGTACTCGAGACGGGTAGAGGAATGCGGTCATGGGTTTTGTGTAGCACCCTCTTAATATCTAGTTTAGTCGTAGTTTGGGGATTGAGAAGTGTGGCTGAAAACAACCAAAAAATAGGAATAATGAAAGCAAAGATATACAGATCAACCACATGGTTAGAATATCGGGGAAAAGAGAAAGTTCGGTGAACTACATATTCGTCACATAGTCAACCAAATCAAAAAAAACCAACAAAGAAAAAAGACCAAGAAAACCTAACAACAGATTGGCAATTGGCCCCTAACAATTTGTTAGTAAGAATTTAGTTTAAGAGGAGAAAATGAACGAATGTGAAGTAGCGCGCATTGATGAAACAATCTACATCACAATCAATGAATTTAGAACAGCTGTTGAAGTCGAAAGATGAAATAATTGAAAATTTAAGGCGTAAAAATGAAGCGATGAGAAATAAAACCAATCATGATGATGAACATCAATCTGAAGTAACAGAATCTGGTTCATCATCTAACGCAGCTGCACATTCTTTACCAAATCAAACTGCTTCGGTATTCGGTTTCAAAGACACCAAAGATTCACTTTGCAAATTTAGTGGAGATGACGAGTATCTATAGTTAAACAATTTATTAATGATGTCGATGAAGCAGCCGAATATTTAGGATGTTCAAATAAACAGAAATTAGTGTATGCAAAAAGGTTGCTTTGTGGATCAGCAAAACAGAGTTTGAGGATGACAAGGCAGATACATTCTTGAGAAATTTAGCCGAATTTCTTGAAGATGAATTTGGAAAGGATATAAATGAAGCGCTCGTGCTTAAAAAACTGATAGAAAGGGCTACCTTATTTCGATGCGCGAAATTGGTGCAAGTAGTATAATGTTTCAGATGAGGCCGTAATTCAATATTGTATCGACGGAGTTATTGACTATGAACCTAACAAGGCCATTTTGTATGGTGCATCATATATATATATGATTTTAAGAAAAAACTGGAGCAATACGAAGAAATAAAGAAGAAAACTAACCAGCACAAGAGATCCCAAAACAGTTTGAAGGCTGTGAGTTCAAAACCTGGAGAAACTACTTTGTCACAAAAGCCAAATCTTCCAGACAGTTCCAAGTGTATAAATGTAACAAATATGGTATGAACATATTTCGAAGAATTACCCAGTAGTAGAAGATGCGAAGATTTTGGTGTGCAAGAAAACTCGAAGATTGAAGAAACTCAAGTGATATTGTACTTTGTAATTTTTCAACACGAAAAGATGTTGTGAAAATTGAAATTAAAGGATGTGAATTGTTTGCTCTTGTGGACGGTGGTAGTGATATTAACATAATAGCACACAACAAATATCAGTATATTGGCACTCGATGAAAATATTTTAACGTTTATTGCAGCTGGTCCTCAGAAGTTCAATACACTTGGTCGTTTTATTGCTAACGTGATGATTAATGGTGAACAATATGAAACTATTTTTCATATTGTGCAAGATTCGGTTTTACCATTCGATGTTATAGTAGGTGGAGAGCTGATGAATCAAACCATGTGTCTAATCCATGACGTTGAAGTAGATCTCATGCTTATTAAAGAAGATTATGTTAGCAACGAAATAAAAAAGATGATAGTTGATTACAATCGTGCCAATAAAATTTCAAATCCTAATGTCGAATTAAAGCTTACATTAAAAGATGAAAAATCCATTCCACAGAATTCAAAAAGATTAGCTCTAATGAATTTACGAATGTTTGCGAGCAACTAGATGAATGGTTAAATGAAGGTGATATCTAACACAGTTCATCTGATTATGCGAGTCCGGTAGTGCTAACCAACAAAAAATATGGGTCGAAGAGGCTGTGCATAGACTATCGGAGATTAAATGAAATAATTGTAAAAGACAGATTTCCGCTCCCTCTAATCGAAGATGAGATCATTAAACTCCAGGCGGCCAAATATTTTACAACGCTTGACTTGTGGAACGGATTTTTTCATGTCTCTATGGCCTAATAAGATTCACAAAAGTATACCGCCTTTGTGACGCCCTTCGGACTTTATGAATTTTTGCGAGCTCCGTTTGGGTTATCTAACAGTCCAGCTGTTTTCATGCGATTTATAATTAACATTTTTAAGGAGCTGTGTACTAAAAGAGTCATGTGTGTTTATTTAGATGACCTAATTATCCCTGCCCAGACTATTGAAGAGGCTTTGTGGAAGTTAAAAGCGGTCTTGCAAGTGTCGGAGCAGAATGGGTTATACATAAAATGGAGTAAATGTTAATATCTTTGAGTATCAGTGAAATACCTTAGCTATCAAGTAACTGGCGGCAATATTAAACCTTCAGAGGCAAAAATCAAGCGATTCGAAAATTCAAACTTCCAACAAATTTGAAGAAATTGTAAAGTTTTTTAGCACTCACGGGATATTTTCGCAAATTTGTTGAAGGCTATGCCATGATTGTAAGGCCATTAACAAATTTGCTATCGAAAAACGTCGAATTTCATTTACTAAAGCTAACAAATTCTCTACTAACTGATGCTTCTTGCCGTTGCTGATGTCTCTCTGGATGTTATATTCCTCATTAACTGGACGACGGATAGAGACAACTCTACTAAAATCCCTCTCCCACAAGGATTTGGTTTCGTGGATAATCTCGTCCTGAGCCTCGTGAAACACCTGGTAGTGTTATTGATGTTTCCAGTTTTGATACAATAAATCTGTTCATGGAATATGTAGCAACTTCCACTTGGTTGTGTTTCTCCTCTGAAATTCCCTCTGGTCGACGGGCCTTGATGTTTCATGCAGGAAATTGGTCAAATCAATATTCTGTTGCCTCGCTACAGGACTCCGCCGCAAGTGAGTCCGCTCACCCTAAGGAAAAAGTTAGTTAGGCTGCGAAACGAACAGTTTCTGTGTCCGATAATCTGATTTTACATCAAAGTAACCAAGTATGCCGTAATCCGGTTTGAGTCGTATGACTTTAAATGGACCTTGCCCCTTCAAGCTTGCCCCGGATAACGTTCAGTTTTAGACTGAATTGCTCTAGTTAGAGGTCTATGATCGATAAATATAGTAAAATCCCGACCTTCGACAAAATATCTGAAGTGTTTCACTGCCAGATAAATCGCCAGTATTTCCCGATCGAATGCGGAATATTTCTTTTCAGCATCCGATAATTTCCTTGAGAAAATTCCCAGTGGGTCCCAACACTCATTGTTATACTGTTGCAGTACTGCCTCAACGGTGTTATTTTCGCAAGTTTACCCTTAAGTGACGTGAATGCTTGTTGACATTGGTTAGTCTAAGAGAAATTCTTAGTCGTTTTGGGCTTTGGTGGAAGTACGACCAGATGCCTGTGAATTGGTACGAGTATTTCAGCTAGCTTTGGTATAAATCGGTGATAATAATTTACCATCCCGATGAACCGCTGAATATGCTTGATTGAGCTTGAAACTGGAAATTCCCTGATAGCGTTAATTTGTTCTTCAGACGGCAGAATATCATTAGGGGTTATTTTGTGGCTAAGGAAATCAAGAGTTGATACGCCAAAGACGCAATTCGAACTGCTGATATGAACATCAAACTCAGATAACTTGTGGAAAACTGTTCCATGTGGAGTTTGTGCTGTTCCTGGGATTGTGATGCCACAAGAATATAGTCAATGTAGACGAAAACAAAGTCTAAGTTACGAATGACTTCGTTCATGAAACACTGAAATGTTTGGGTGGCATTACGTAATCCAAACGGCATTCGAGTAAATTCGAACAGTCCAAAAGGAGTTGTTATTGCCGTTTTAAAAACATTTACCGAGGAAACCGGTCTTTGGCGAGATCGATCTTTGAAAAATCCTTGCATCTGTGTAAATGCATGGAGAAGTTTTGAATGTGAGGAATAGGATAACGATCCGGTATTGTTACCGTATTTAATCGTCTGTAATCCCCACATAGTCGAAAATCGAGATCTCTTAACCATGTGCAATGTATAAGAGATAGGAGATGCACATGGCCTGCAAATCCCTAATTCCACCATATGCTGAAATTCCGTGAATGCGGCTTTATGGCGGACTTGATATAGTCTTATTGGTCTTGATACAGGCAGATTTCCTGCTGTGACAATGTGTTGGACCACATTGTGTCGGACTGGCATTTTATAGTTGGGCTCTGCTGTAAGTTGAGGAAACTTTTTCAGCAAAGTGCCGTAGCCGTTGGTGATGGAATAATGGATCGGAGTCGGTTTGTCGACTTGACCCGTTTATTCCTAAAATCAACCAAAAGTCCAAATTTACACATGAAGTCGGCGCCATTGATGGGACGATTTACAGCAGCTAGTATGAGAGCATACGGGAAGGTTCGCTAAAGTCCCAAATCCAACTGGAGCAACTTTGTACAGTAAACTAGATTTGTATTTCTTTTCAGAATTGTATATTCGCTTTTGAAATTTTACACTGGAATTACTGAGGGATCAGCACCTGTGTCGAAAAGATAAGTAACTCGGTTAATTCGATCAAATTTGAATAACCGAGACGTATAAGGGTTGTTTCTTATTGGGGTCCCGACCCTGTTTTGTGATGGTTTTATGATCTATCATCAACAACATCCATTTTGCTGAGGTTGTGATTAACTGACTGTTGATCTGAAGTGAAATTGCATGGTTGTATACATTTCTTCGCAGCTTTACCAAACTTGACATGATACCAGCATCTGCCATGACGGCGAGAGTAGTTGAATCGTTGACGGCGTACGATCGAATCGAATAGTGGGTCGCGGGATTGCCGAAAAGAGATTTGCGATACATTTGTGATTGAAGCGCTTTAATGGCAGCCTAACTGTCCGTATATAGGCGAATATCACAAGTCGATATTACATTATACCTCAACCAGTCCACGACTTCCTTTATCGCAGTTACTTCAGCTTGAAAAATGCTACAGTAGTCAGGGAGACAGAAGGAGAGGTTTAACATAAGTTCCTCGCAGAACACCCCAGCCCTACTCTTTCATCCCGTTTTGAACCATCAGTGAAGAAGTTTAAAACTCCTGGTTCCAAAACTGCATCCAATATCCAGTCCACTTTGTACGTGGAGAGGAAGTTGGTGCTAAGAAGCAAATTAAACCGGAAGACGCCAAATATCAAGAACTATTCAAATCCACAACATTTCGAGAGAATGATGGTCGATTATCCGTCCGACTTCCATTTAAGGGACCACCTAACGTATTAAGATTATCAAATTTTAATGCAGATCGTCGACTTATGGCAATGGAACGCAAATTTACAAAGAATCTAGGATTCGCGAAACAATATCACAATTTTATGCTGGAATTTCTCACACTGGGACACATGGAATTAATATCGGATAGTGAAGTTCACACCAGCAAACCTCATTTTTATTTGCCACATCACGCAGTGTGCAAGGAGGAAAGCACTACCATGAAACTGCGTATTGCATTCGAAGGTTCGTGCAAATCATCATCTAGTACATCAAAGGTAGATTCGGGAAATGATACCAGTAAACCAATTCAACACTACAGGTTAATTACAGTGACTTATGGAATCACTAGTGCTCGGTTCCTGGCAATTCGTAGTATGCTTGAATTAAGCAATATTCATGAAAACGAGTATCTTATAGCTGCGCCAATATTACAGCGAGACTTTTATGTCGATGATATGTTGACCGGAGGCGAAGATGTAAGCACAGCCGAAACAATATACCATTAAATGTCGCAATTGTTAAAACAAGAAGGTTCTAATATTAGAAAATGGATATCCAATAGTCCTAATGATGCATGATCATAGTACCGAAGATATTATAACATTTGATGACCAACCAACATATTATAAAACACTAGGTTTATATTGGGCTCCCTCACACGATTGGTTTCAATACAAGGAACATTTAAAAGAACCCGCCAAGCTTACTAAACGAAATTTGCTTTCAGAAGCGTCTCGGGTCTTTGATCTGCTTGGTCTTGTAGCACCTATTACGATCAGGTTTAAAATACTATTTCAAGAAACTTGAAAAAAAAACGGCTTGAGTGGGATCAAAAACTTCCTGACGAAATATCCAATCAGTTCCTTTACTAAAGTCAATCAAAATCGATCGTTGTATAAAAATTGAGTCACCAACATTTACATATATTTTGTGATGCGTCTCAGCAAGCATATGGAGCTGCAGTATACCTGAGAAGTCTAGATTTAACTGGTAAAATTCTGATCAGATTAGTTGCGGCAAAATCCAGAGTGGCACCAATCAATACGGTCAGTTTGCCCCGCCTGGAATTATGCGCTGCGGAATGTATGGTTGTGACACAATTGGTTGTGACCTTGTGACCTTGATCTTCATATTAAAGGTCATTTTGAGGTCAAAGTAATTTTTTTATAGGGAAACTCCTGTTTTTGACATCGGATTCGAAAAGAGCAATCAATTGTACGTCCGAATATGTATTTTCCATGACCACCCAAGGTCACCTATAGGTATAATGATTGCTATAAAAATTAAAAAAATTAATTCTTCATTTTAAAATTTAATTTTTTATTTTTTTATAATTTTTATAGCAACACAAGCATTATTATAATGTTCTGTATTTATGATATTTTTAAATTTTTTTAAAATTTTTATAGCAAACCATTATTAGTTCAGGTGACTCTGGGAGGTCATGGAAAATACATATTCGGACGTACAATTGATTGCTCTTTTCGAGACCGATGTCAAAAACAGGGGTTTCCCTATAAAAAATTATCTTGACCTCAAAATGACCTTGAAGATGACGGCCAAGGTCACAACCAAGCTTACCATTAAATTCCTTGTTGAAAAGTACCTAAGACTAAACCTTGCTCATTGTTCTTTTTGACATACTCCGCGAGATTTTTAAGGGTTTCCATACTTTTTTCTCACCCTGTATATTCTTCAATGTATACCTTATTTTAAGTCGAGACAGCATCAAAATGATCAAATAATGCATCATCTACCAGAATGCAGGGTAACTATAGGCCGAGTGTTTTTGCATACATAGGTGGATTATGCAGGTCCCATCTGGATCTATGATCGTTCTGGAAGGGGACCATTTAAGCCAGTTAAGGGATACATAGCTTTATTTATTTGTACCAGAATCAAGGCAATTCCCATTGAAGTTGTCTCAAGTTTGACCACCGAAGCATTTATTATGGCATTACATAGGTTTAATGCCAAAAGAGGTAAACCGATGGGAATATTGTCGGACAATGGTAGCAACTTTGTGGGAGCAATGAACGAGCTTGATAGGCTGTTTGAACTATTCAAATTCTAAGACCATTTTAGAGCTGTAATTTTTTAACTCCACATAAAATAAAATTCAAATTTATGCCGGCTAGATCACCTCACTTTGGTGGACTGTGGGAGGCAAATATCAAATCGTACAAATATTTGCTATTGCGATCAGTTGGAACAGCATCGTTAACGTTTGAGCAGTTATATACGCCTATTTGTGCTCAATCTGAATCGCCGGATAGTTATGATGCATTGACGCCTGGTCAATTTTTGATTAGAGTTCCACTAACTACGGTTCCTGAGCCATTGTACATTTTTTTTTTTTATATCTCTACTCTTTTCTGGGGCTCAAAGCACTCCCAACTTTTTCGCAGTTAACTTTTAACGTCCTACTTTTACGCAGTAAGCGATATCGAGGACGTACGGCTATAGACCCGCTTTCGTATAAACCACCTGCACATTGCATTGACCCCCCTCGACAGGGGGTCATAGTTGTGTTCATCGTCATCCCCGATCGTAATCGGGTAATGAAAGATCCCTTTTGCATCCAGCCCCTATCGGGATTCGAACCCGGTACCTCCCGATCCAAACGCCACAGCTTTAACCACTGAGCCGGTTGGTCGGTCATTGTCAATTGCTGCTTATTCTTTCCACATTCGTATTGCCTCTTCAATCAAAATGGGTAAATTGGAGAGGCAATACGAATTTTGCCGTATTGCCAATACGGCAATACGTTTGCCGGTAGGAACAAAGGTTGATCATTTTGAAAAATTAAAATTAAAGATTAAATTTTTGAAAGTAAGGGTTGATCCTATAGAAGAATATTTAGACGGTATTTCTGCGATAGTGCACCCAAATTTATATCAAGTTAATTGTCAAATAGAACTGACAAATTCCATTAATTCCTAATTTGTAAAGGCAATATCAGATTTCCATGAACTGGGTAGTTAGGTTGAATCTAATGATTTCGAAAAATTGATTTTAGATTTTCAAAATTATCTTCAAACTGTAGAAACCAAGATGATGTCATTGACAGATAACGTACCCTCTACAACCCCCACTAAAAATGAAATTTTCAATACAATAGATGTTAAAATTCCGGAATTATACATACCAATTTTCGATGGCTCAGTTTTTGGCTTTATTATAAGTGGCAACTACGAAACTAACCCAGTACACAATTTTTATTTAAAGAATTATCAAACTAATATAGATAAATTGCTTCAAGAATCAATAGAAAAATTCTTTCAATTAGAATCTGTACCTAATTGCCATTTATTATCTAAAGAGGAACAATTTTGTGAGTCACATTACACTAAAACAAGTTATAGAAATGATAATAACAGATACGTCGTTTCATTGCCTTTGTCTCCTAACATCAGCGATTTAGGAGACTCAAAGGTTGAATCAAAAAAAACGATTCAATTACTTAGAACACCGTTTAAATTTAGATCCCGACCTTAAATCACAATATTTACAATTTATGAGTGAATACTTTGAACAAAATTTGATAATCCGAATTCTATTTCTTACTATGTGCCACATCATATGCCATCTTAAAACCCAATAGTTCCACAACCAAATTGCGTGTAGTATTTGATGCTTCCGCAAAAAGCACTACAAACATATCATTAAATGTCGTTATGTTAGTTGGTCCGATAGTTCAACAGGATTTATTTAAAATTATTTTTAGATTCCGAAAATATAAACTACCATTTACCGCTGATATTTGTAAAATGTATAGACAAATTGCAATTAACCCGCATGATACTAAGCTTCAAAGAATTTTGTGGAGATTTAATCCAGACGAACAAATCAAAACGTATGAATTAACAACTGGCACAGCATCCGCGCCTTACCTTGCCACACGAACACTGAACCAATTAGCCGATGATGAATACCAACATTTTCCATTAGCAGCTTCTGTTTTAAAAAGAGAAAGTTTGGGAAGGAAAGTTTGAGCTCTATAAATGTAGCTCAAATTCTCCAGAATTATTAAAAACCATCCCAACTGACCTTCGTGAAATTCTTCACACGAAATAAATCCACTTCACACGAATCCATTAAATCATTAGGAATCCAATGGAAGCCTGATGATGACATTTTTATTTTTAATATAAACAATTTATCGAATAATATCATATTACAAAACGTCGGTCTTATTTCTCCTATCGTAATTACCGCCAAACTGTTGATTCAATCACTTTGGAAATTAAAATCTGACTGGGATACACCCGTTCCACACGAATTACAATCATCTTGGTTAGAGTACAGATCACAATTAGACCATTTAAAAAAATTAAGTATATCTCGTTGCGTTATTAAATCCACACCGGTCACTTTAGAATTACGTGGATTCTGTGACGCTTCAGAAAAGGCATATGGAGTATATATGATTTTATTTAAAATCAATAGATGAATTTCAAAAACACATATTTCTTTATTATGCAGTAAATCTCGAGTCTCTCCTGTAAAAACAATAACAGTTCCGCGCCTAGAGCTTTGCGCAGCCCATTTATTAGCCAAGTTATTAAAACCCGTTTTAGAAGATCTTGACATGGAAATTGATAAAATATATCTTTGGTCGGATTCTATGATTGTTTTACATTGGATTAAAATGTCACCCCATAACGAATGACCCTGAAATTTTAATTGATTGAAATTAATTCGCATTGTATCATTTTGTAAGAGATTTTTGAAAAATTGCAGAAGTAAAGTTACTGATAAATCATGCTACATACAATCCGGAGCTCTTACTATTGAAGAACTGGATCAGTCATTAAATGCAATTGTAAAGATCATTCAGTTAGAATATTTTAAACCTGAAATCTCTAGTATAATTAATATCGGAAAGGTTTCCAGTAAAAGTCACATCCAAAAGCTTACACAATTTTTAAACAAAAATCAAATTCTTCGAGTTGGTGGTCGAATTAAAAACGCCAACATTCCTTATGATTCAAAACATCGAATTCTCCTACCCAAAAATCATCATTTCACGAAGCTTGTTTTTAGAAACGAGCATGGAAAAAAATTTACATATTGGTCCAACTTTTAAATAGAAGAAGTAAATGTAGTACCATTTGGACAGGTAATGCCGGCAATTTTATAGGTTGCAATAATGAAATTAAAATTGTATTTAAATTTTTCAAAGACAATTGCCCTGATAATCAAATTATGGAATTTTGTACGAGTGAACGCATTGTTTGGAAATTTATCCCTCCCAGGTCACCAAATTTCGGCGGTTTATGGGGAAAGCAATATTAAGTCTGTCATGCGACATATAAAAAAGATTGCTTCACACATTACGTTGTCGTAATATGAAGAAATGAATACGCTTATCATATAGAGGGAATTATAAATTCTAGGCCAATTTCTAATATTTCAAATGATCCAAATGTTCCTGAACCACTAACTCCAGCCCATTTTTTAACTGGAGGTTCAATAATGTTACCACTGGAACCGACGCTTCTTGAACTTCCAAAATAACCGACTATCAAATTGGGAACGTGTGACACAATTGGTTCAAAGTTTTTGGAAAAGATATTCCACTAGCTTAAAATACTGGAATGCACGTGTTTCAGATCCTATCAGCTAAACGTCCCTGAATTAAGCCAATAGTATTACAACATTTGTTCACATCATAAGTTGAATACAACTTGTTGTATGATGATCTCCATTTCACAAAAACTTTATGTCTGATGCCAAATGCACATTGAAAATTAAAACTCACCTGATGAGTTGCTTTGCGCATCACAACAAATGCGATTATAAATTCCATTGCTGTTTACAAGATTTTCAATAAAAATTGTATAATTGTATGTTCGCATTTTTAATCAAATTTACAACAAACCCAGATCCTACATTCGTTACATCATCAGATTGTATATAAATGCTTGAGTTGGTTACTGCGTCTAACGGATTAAATCTCGTTTAGTATGCTTATTTTGAATTAGGAACAGTTGCGCATATATGCATTTTCACTTGCCGTATGTAATTGACCGTGTAATTCACCGTGAATAGTACCCAATGAATTTAAGGTAGAACATGTTACAAATTGCTTGAAACTTCAGGAAAAGAGAAGGAATGGAGGAACAAATGTGAGACCGATTATACATATATCATTTGCGGCTGCTAACATCTGGGTTTGAAACTAAATCAACCCAAAGTGTACATCGATCCGACAAAGACACAACTTGATAATATTTTGAAGAACTTCTGCAAAGCGATTCGAAGTGGGATTATATGTTCTGGTCGGCGATTAATAAAGTCAGAAATGTAAATAATATTTAAATTGATACCTGAACCTAATAGCCCATTCCAGCATCGCATATGAGGCGATATGCCTCCAATGAAGTATATCGAAACAAGAACTATTTCTGTTTGGTTTACTATAACTATTGTAAGTCATTCAGGCGAACTATAAGTAAAATGTCTGTTTTTTTGTACCCAAATATATTTATTTATTATTTGCCAAATATTGAACCAATGGAAGGAATGCACGAAAGAGACGCTGAGGCGTAAGAGCTTGTAAACGTTGATAAAGAGTTACTCAGGCCCTTCATTTCACAATCTGCTAAATTTTTTAGACTCGAACTTACATCATTCTTCATTGATGCAGCCTCTTGAAGAATATCTCTAAATATCTGAACTCGCAATTTTCCGGTTTGAATACTTGAATTTATCTCTTGTTGAAGTGCGTTTATTTTTTTAATACGTCTATTAATAGTTTTTATAATATTCTTAACACAGGATTTAGCATTTTCTATCAAAGCACTTGTAAATTTCTGTCCTGCTTCTGAAATTGCTCTAGAACATTTTGAATTTTTTCCAATAACATTAAGTCCTTTGTTCACGAAATTCTGACACGCTCTACTCAAATCGTCCAAAGTTTGGTTCACCTTGGCAACTAACTTTTCTGCAACATTCATTCCTTTTTCGAGTTTATCCGATACTGACTGGATTAAATTGCCAACTTTCGTACCTTTAGCACCATATAATTGTGCGTATGTCTCTTTGATATTATCAGAAATATCGGGGTCTTTTAAGCCATTAACAATTAAGTCCTTCACCTCTTCAAAGATTGGTTGTACTGTATTTGTAATACTATAAAATTTTACCACAGCATCAGCTAAAGTGTTGATTCCCGGGAGTTTGTTAAGAATTGAAGGGATTCCTCGTGCCGTGGGTAGTTTCGCCTTAACTTTACTTTTCTTGCCAAAAGCACACTGAAATGGGTTCGTATTTAAAATATCGAGTGCTTTAATTTTAGAAAATTGATCTCACCTGATGTGTTGCTAAGAGCATAACAGTAAATGCGATTAAACAAAATTTCATTGCTATTTATATGAATTTTAATAAAACTTTATAAACAATCTTATAATTGTACGTTCGTGTTCAATCAAATTCACCACGACAAACCCAGATCTGACGTTGGAATATGAATGTTTGAATTGGGTACTGTATCTAATATTTTAAATTTTGTTTGTTACGCTTTTTCACCAGGCGTATGTAATTGTAATATAAAAAAAAATAATTCGCGTACAACATTGAACGAACTACGAGCCGAAGAATTTAAGGCAGAATACATAGAGTCACTGAAAATCGTGCACAGTATTCGAAATGAGGTCATAATTTAATTTTAAATATTTATTTCAAGCGTATGCTCTGCTCCGATGATTTTAAAAATTAGTAATGTCCATATTTTAATTAAATGAGTCATTAAAATAAGGCCTGAAATACCATGAGATAGAAGTTCAAAACACTTACAATTGGATGGTAAAATTAAACGAAGGAATACCAAAAAGCCTTGAACTGGATCCGCCTCAGCTCATATTTAATACAAATCAATCATTTAATACAATTAAATGTTTTGATATACGATTGGTAAACTGTGATGTATTTGTTGGGTTTGACAACTCAATTTATGTATTTCCAAACGTACCAAATTGATTGAAATCTAGTCTAAAATGACATTTTGTTGACCCAAAAGTACTTTTCTAAACATTTTAAATGTTCCTGTATCCGAAAAAGCAAAATTATAAAATGTTCGTCCGTATGTCTCGTTGTTTGTCTATACCGATGGTATCTCGAGAATGGCTTGTCCAAAATGTTTTTGGAGGCTGTACGTCGAGAGGACCGATTACCTGCCATACGAATTGACCCAAAACCATGTGGTGATATTATTACGTTGAACAATTTTTTTTATGGTTTGAGGATTGAGTTGGGTGTTGCGGTTACGGTTGAATAAGAGATAGATTTAGCTTGAGTTGAGTTCATGTACGCTTAAGTACTGGGTATTTTTTACATGGCTCTCCACCGCGAATTGAACTCAAGAACGGCAAGTAATACTATCCGGATTCAGCAGATCTCAAACGAGCATAAAACTAAGTGTCGCATACAGAGTAGGTTTTAACGTCCAAATTAATCGTTTAACGACTTTTTACTAGAGATTTAAACGTTAATTTTACAAATGACAAAAAGTTCTCGAAAGTTGAACTCTACCGCTTCATTTCAATAATATTGAAGAACTTCGAGAAGGTATACTGTCAAAGATTTGGAGACTTGTATAGTGCAATCTCTATTGGTTTTTTCTCAAATACTCCAAATTGTATTCCTACTCCTATTGTTAATCAGTTATATTTTGATCATTGTAATGTTAAAGGCACGATTTAGATTAACTAAATCAACCCATTACAAAAGTACCTTAAGGGGAAGATGCTATTCTAGGACTTGACCTGGTACTCGAGACGGGTAGAGGAATGCGGTCATGGGTTTTGTGTAGCACTCTCTTAATATCTAGTTTAGTCGTAGTTTGGGGATTGAAAAATGTGGCTGAAAACAACCAAAAAAAAGGAATAATGAAAGCAAATAAATACAGATCAACCACATGGTTAGAATGTCGGGGAAAAGAGAAAGTTCGGTGAACTACATATTCGTCACATAGTCAACCAAATAAAAAAAAAACAATAAAGAAAAAAGACCAAGAAAACCTAACAACAGATTGGCAATTGGCCCCTAACAATTTGTTAGTAAGAATTTAGTTTAAAAGGAGAAAATGAATGAATGTGAAGTAGCGTGCATTTATGAAACAATCTACATCACAATCGATGAATGTAGAACAGCTGTTGAAGTCGAAAGATGAAATAATTGAAAATTTAAGGCGTAAAAATGAAGCGATGAGAAATAAAACCAATCATCACCAAAAAATTTATTAATGATGTCGATGAAGCAGCCGAATATTTAGGATGGTCAAATAAACAGAAATTAGTGTATGCAAAAAGGTTGCTTTGTGGATCAGCAAAACAGAGTTTGAGGATGACAAGGCAGATACATTCTTGAGAAATTTAGCGGAATTTCTTGAAGATGAATTTGGAAAGGATATAAATGAAGCGCTCGTGCTTAAAAAACTGATGGAAAGGGCTACCTTATTTCGATGCGCGAAATTGGTGCAAGTGGTATAATGTTTCAGATGAGGCCGTAATTCAATATTGTATCGACGGAGTTATTGATTATGAACCTAACAAGGCCATTTTGTATGGTGCATCATATATATATATATATATATATATATATATATATATATATATATATACGATTTTAAGAAAAAACTGGAGCAATACGAAGAAATAAAGAAGAAAACTAACCAGCACAAGAGATCCCAAAACAGTTTGAAGGCTGTGAGTTCAAAACCTGGAGAAACTACTTTGTCACAAAAGCCAAATCTTCCAGACAGTTCCAAGTGTTATAAATGTAACAAATATGGTATGAACATATTTCGAAGAATTACCCAGCAGTAGAAGATGCGAAGATTTTGGTGTGCAAGAAAACTCGAAGATTGAAGAAACTCAAGTGAAAGTACTTTGTAATTTTTCAACACGAAAAGATGTTGTGAAAATTGAAATTAAAGGATGTGAATTGTTTGCTCTTGTGGACGGTGGTAGTAATATTAACATAATGGCACACAACAAATATCAGTATATTGGCACTCGATAAAAATATTTTGACTTTTATTGCAGCTGGTCCTCAGAAGTTCGATACACTTACTATCGGAGATTTAATGAAATAATTGTAAAAGACAGATTTCCGCTCCCTCTGATCGAAGATGAGATCATTAAACTCAAGGCGGCCAAATATTTTACAACGCTTGACTTGTGAAACGGATTTGTTCGTGTCTCTATGGCCTAATAAGATTCACAAAAGTATACCGCCTTTGTGACGCCCTTTGGACTTTATGAATTTTTGCGAGCTCCGTTTGGGTTATCTAACAGTCCAGCTGTTTTCATGCGATTTATAATTAACATTTTTAAGGAGCTGTGTACTAAAAGAATCAATTAAGTACTAAGAAAACAATCTTATTTTCATCTTATTGAAGAGGCTTTGTGGAAGTTAAAAGCGGTCTTACAAGTGTCGGAGCAGAATGGGTTATACATAAAATGGGGTAAATGTCAATTTCTTCGAGTATCAGTGAAATACCTTAGATATCAAGTAACTGGCGGCAATATTAAACCTTTAGAGGCAAAAAATCAAGCGATTCGAAAATTCAAAGTTCCAACAAATTTGAAGAAATTGTAAAGTTTTTTAGCACTCACGGGATATTTTCGCAAATTTGTTGAAGGCTATGCCATGATTGTAAGGCCATTAACAAATTTGCTGTCGAAAAAGGTCGACTTTAATTTACTACGAAACTGATGCCTCTTGCTGTTGCTGATGTCCTAGTAGAGATTTGGTTTCCATTCGGTGTATCTGAGTTGAATATCTGCTCTTGGATGTGTTTCTCCTCTGAAATTCCCTCTGGTCGACGGGCCTTGATGTTTCATTCAGGAAATTGGTCAAATCAATATTCTATTGACTCAACATTTCCGTTACGTGGCAGTTAATAACGCAAAAGATATTAATTCGTGAACGCTGTGTGGTAGTGATGAACATGTTTGATTTACATACATAAATAATTATTTTATGTAAATGAATGCGTGAGTTGCTACAGGACTCCGCCGCAAGTGAGTCCCCTCTCCCTAAGGGAAATGTTAAGTCTTAGGTAATTTTTAACAAGGAATTTAATGGTGATCTTGGTTGTGACCTTGACGTTCATCGTCAAGGCCATTTGTAGGTCAAGGTCATTTTTTTAAATGAGAACCCCTATTTTTGATGACAGAATCGAAAAGAGCGATGAATTGTACGTCCGAACATGTATTTTCCATGACCTCTCAAGGTCATCTGAAGGAATTTACATTGCGAGGAAAAAGTATGGAAACCCCTAAAAATCTCGCGGAGTATGTCAAAAAGAAAAATGAGAGCAAGATTTAGTCTTAGGTAATTTTTAACAAGGAATTTAATAGTGAGCTTGGTTGTGACCTTGATCTTCATATTAAAGGTCATTTTGAGGTCAAAGTGATTTTTTTATGGGGAAACCCCTGTTTTTGACATCGGATTCGAAAAGAGCAATCAATTGTACGTCCGAATATGTATTTTCCATGATCACCCAAGGTCACCTATAGGTATAATGATTGCTATAAAAATTAAAAAAATTAATTCTTCATTTTAAAATTAAATTTTTTATTTTTTTATAATTTTCATAGCAACACAAGTATTATTATAATGTTCTCTATTTATGATATTTTTAAATTTTTTTTAAATTTTTATAGCAAACCATTATTAGTTCAGGTTTAATCCTACTTTTGTGCAGTAAGCCATATCGAGGACGTACGGCTATAGATAGACCCGCTTTCGTATAAACCACCTGCACATTGCATTGCTTCATGCCAACCTATAGTGTTGACATGAAAGGTGATGAATGTTTGACATGATTGTCTTACATTGGATTAAAATGTCACCCCATAAATTGAAAATATTTGTTGCAAATCGAATAAATGAAATCCATGAATTAACTGAAAATACCACGATAAAACTTTATTATTATTATTATTATTATTATATTATATTTTTATTCAATTACAAATAACATTATAAATACATTAACTTACAAACTAAAAGTAACACAAATAAATTGAATAAAAATTAGGTTAGTTCGTAGACATGCAATGTCTGTTTTGAACTACCTTCATTCAAAAAATCAGTAAAATTAAAATGGTGAAGAGGACCATATACAAAAAAGCAAATGAATATAATAAAAATAAATAATTAAAAGCAAGGCAATTTGTAAACCAAAATAAAATTAATGAACAAAATTAACATACAAAATATACTAAATAAATTAAATAAATAACAGTGATATCAACAAAACGTTAAACTAATACATTAAAAAGAAATTCGACACTCTCTTTACTAAATAACCAATCTTTAACAGAAGATAAAAACTTTTTAAAATTCACTTCAGCTCTGATATTGGCAGGTAGTTGATTGAAAATTATTGGAGCTGTAACGAGGAAATATTTGCGAAAATGTGTTGTATGAAATTTCGGAATAATTTTCAAGATCTTATTATTTTTCCTCAAAGCATAGGCATGAAATGACACCGTACGGTTGCCGCAAATAACAAAATATATCTTTAAAACTTTAAAAACGTAAAGATGCCTGAGCGGAAGAATTGAATTCGATGAAAATATAGGCCAAGATTCCGTGAACTTCCGTTTGAAAAACATAACCCTGATTATATACTTTTGAGCTAGAATGACTGGTTTTATAGTATTAAGGTAGGTGCCACCCCATAAACAAATACCATAACGTAGTCTGGAATCAACTAAGGCATGATAAAAAATTTTGAGAACTGATGGTGGATCAATCAACCGTAATTCCCAGGTATTTGATACTATGGACACTTTCAATAGGGAAACAATGCTGAGAGCAGTTATTAACCCCAGAACAGCGGTTGTCATGAAAAATGATATCATTATTCAAGTTTAGGTACCGAGATAAATTGAAAAACATGGCTTTAGTTTTAGGGCTCAATACTAAAGAATGTCGATTAAACCATTGGCTAAGAATCCTCAGATCGTGATTAATATTTGAAAGTGTAGTAGCATAACTATCGCTATTATAAGCAAACGCCATGTCATCAGCAAAGGCCACCACCTTACTCTGGAAAGTTTGTGAAAAAATAGAGTTGGTATAAATAAGAAATAGGATTGGCTCGAGAACCGACCCTTGAGGGACTCCCGCTGATAAATTTTCACGGCGACTTAAAACCCCATTGACCCGAACACGTTGAGAGCGATTAGCAAGATAAGATTCAAACCAAGATAACATAAACCCTCTAAAACCAGCAAGCTCAAGTTTATTTAGAAGCACTTTATGATTGACCATATCAAATGCTTTAGTAATATCCACAAATAAAGTGGCAACTGAGCGCTTTTCATTAAGGCCATCATGAAGAGTGTTAAAAAATGTTAATAAAGCATCTTCAGTACCCAAACCAGAACGGAAACCAAATTGCGCTTCATTAAAAAAATGTTTACTCTCCAAAAAAACAATCATGCGAAATTTAATAGCTTTTTCGAATACCTTAGAGATAACAGGCAATAAAGAAATAGGCCTATAATTACCAACATTCGACCGATTGTCCTTTTTATGTAAAGGAATAATAATAGCCGACTTAAGAGAGTCTAGAAATAGACCACGAGTAATACTTTTGTTAAAAAGAATACATAAAATATCGACAATATTGAATTTAATATGTTTCAGTAGTGTGTTACTCAAACCAAATTCATCGACAGAACACTTGGTAGGAAGTGAATTAATAATAAATAATAATTCTCGTGAAGAAAAAGGAACAAAACTGCCGATATTGTTTCTCGTGGTGTCATGCCCAATGAATTATCAGCCAATAAGCTTTGGTGGAATGACCCTGAAATTTTAATTGATTGAAATTAATTCGCATTGTATCATTTTGTAAGAGACTTTTGAAAAATTGCAGAAGTAAAGTTACTGATAAATCATGCTATATACAATCCGGGGCTCTTACTATTGAAGAACTGGATCAGTCATTAAATGCAATTGTAAAGATCATTCAGTTACAACATTTTAAACCTGAAATCTCTAGTATAATTAATATCGGAAAGGTTTCCAGTAAAAGTCACATCCAAAAGCTTACACAATTTTTAAACAAAAATCAAATTCTTCGAGTTGGTGGTCGAACTAAAAACGCCAACTGACCTTATGATTCAAAACACCGAATTCTCCTACCCAAAAATCATCATTTCACGAAGCTTGTTTTTAGAAACGAGCATGAAAAAAAATTTACATATTGGTCCAACTTTTAAATAGAAGAAGTAAATGTAGTACCATTTGGACAGGTAATGCCGGCAATTTTATAGGTTGCAATAATAAAATTAAAATTTTATTTAAATTATTCAAAGACAATTGCCCTGATAATCAAATTATGGAATTTTGTACGAGTGAACGCATTGTTTGGAAATTTATCCCTCCCAGGTCACCAAATTTCGGCGGTTTATGGGGAAAGCAATATTAAGTATGTCATGCGACATATAAAAAAGATTGCTTCACACATTATGTTGTCATAATATGAAGAAATGAATACGCTTATCATATAGAGGGAATTATAAATTCTAGGCCAATTTCTAATATTTCAAATGATCCAAATGTTCCTGAACCACTAACTCCAGCCCATTTTTTAACTGGAGGTTCAATAATGTTACCACTAGAACCGACGCTTCTTGAACTACCAAAAAAACCGACTATCAAATTGGGAACGTGTGACACAATTGGTTCAAAGTTTTTGGAAAAGATATTCCACCAGCTTAAAATACTGGAATGTACGTGTTTCAGATCCTATCAGCTAAACGTCCTTGAATTAAGCCAATAGTATTACATTTGTTCACATCATAAGTTAAATACAACTTGTTGTATGATGATCTCCATTTCACAAAAACTTTATGTCTAATGCCAAATGCACATAACTCACCTGATGAGTTGCTTTGCGCATCACAACAAATGCGATTATAAATTCCATTGCTGTTTACAAGATTTTCAATAAAAATTGTATAATTGTATGTTCGCATTTTTAATCAAATTTACAACAAACCCAGATCCGACATTAGTTACATCAGATTGTATATAGGTTAGGTTAGGTTTGGGTGGCGGTCCACCAGGACCAGGCATAGACACAAAAAGGTCCGTAGCCATACCACAAATTAAAAATTTTTCCTCCAACTCATTGAAACCACTTTGAGCTTGCTATGAAGCGCTGGATACTCCTGACGTCCTTCTCGCTGAGCTCCGCCAGGTCGTTGAACAGGTGTGCCCCTAGAAAATTCAGTCTGTTTCGTGCCAGACGAGGACAGGTGCAAAGAAGATGAAGTACTGTCTCTTCCTCCTCTTCGTCTTCGCAACTACGACAGTAGTCATGTGAGAAGAAACCAAGTCTACTTGCATGTCTGCCTATGAGACAGTGCCCCGTAATCACTCCAACAACCACACTGATCTGACTCCGCTGAAGTGAGATCAGCTGTTTGGATCTCGCCAAGTTCAACTTTGGCCAGATTTGCCGAGTTATTACGCATGAGGTACTATTTGACCATCTGTCATTCGTCAACTTACTGGCTTCCTCCTGAAGCAGCAGTTTACATACCGCAAGAGGAATTTCAATATCCTTTTTGCTGTTTGAAATGTGGTCCGTTGTACCACGTCGAGCCAGTTCATCGGCTTTCATGTTCCCCGTACTAACGAAATGTCCTGGCACCCATATGATATGGATGTTGAACTGATCTGTCATCTCGTTAAGAGATGAGAGACAGCTCTGGACTACTTTCGACGTGAGAAGGTGTGATTGAAGCGCTTTAATGGCTGCCTGACTGTCCGTATATATGCGAATATCACTAGTCGATATTACATTATACCTCAACCAGTCCGCAACTTCCTTTATCGCAGTTACCTCAGCTTGAAAAATGCTGCAGTAGTCAGGGAGACGAAAGGAGAGGTTTAACATGAGTTCCTCGCAGAACACCCCAGCCCCTACTCCTCTATCCCGTTTTGAACCATCAGTGAAGAAGTTCAAAACTCCTGGTTCCAAAACTGTATCCATCATCCAGTCCTCTCTAGATGGTATAATAGTCCGGAACTTTCTATCAAAAGATAGTGACGGGACAGTATAGTCGGTGGTCTTGGGAAGCCCTTTGTTACAAAGTATAGATGAGTGCCCTGTGTTATTACAGGTCCACATTAAGGTGGATTTCAGTCGTATGGCAGTGCTAGCTGCCCACTGTTTTCCCATGATATCTAGAGGAGTTAGAAATAGCAGAGTCTCCAGTGCCTGAGTGGATGTGCTCCTCATTGCACCACTGATCCACAAAGAGATTGTTCTCTGAACTTTTGTCAACAACTTTAGGTTGACAGTTTTGTCCAGAGCAGGCCACCAAACTGTTACCCCATACAGAAGAATGGGTCTAACTACTGCTGTGTATACCAAAGGACCATGTGGGGATCCAGCCCCCAACCTTTCCCAATTGCATTTTTGCAGGAGTATAGCGCTACCGTAGCTTTCTTTACCCTTTCCGTAATATTCGGTTTCCAGTTTAATTTACTGTCTAAGACGAGACCCAAGAACTTTGCTTCACCTGTAAAAGCCAAGTTGAAACCATTTAAAGTAGGAGGATCGACATGAGGAATTTTATATTTCCTAGAGAAGAGAACCAATTCGGTTTTCTGTGGGTTCACACTTAGCCCACAACCATTGGTCCATAATGAAAGAATGCCCAGAGCATTTTGAATAAGCTCGCTAAGTGTCCCGGGATATTTTCCCCGAACGCCAATAGCGACATCATCCGCATAGGCAACCACCTTGAAGCCAGTATCCTCCAGCCTCAGCAACAGATCATTTATGACCAAGTTCCAGAGAAGGGGGGACAGTACGCCACCCTGCGGCGTGCCTCTGCTTGCAAATCTTCTGGCGGAGGATTTCCCCAGACTGGCATTTATGATTCTGCCTCTTAGCATCTGATCTATCCAGTCCTTAAGAGAATCCTCCACTCCTAGATTCGAAAGTGCCCGAGTTATAGCCCCTGTTAGCACGTTGTTAAAGGCTCCCTCAATGTCCAAAAAGGTTACCATCGCGTAGTCTCCATATTCGAAAGATTTTTCAATGAAATATGTGAGAGAATGAAGAGCAGTTTCTACAGATCTCCCCTTGCAATAGGCATGTTGAGATTTGGACAGCTTTTCCGGCACAATCGTGCCTCTAATATGAGCTTCTATTTGTCTTTCCAGTATTTTAAACAGGAAAGAAGACAAGCTGATTGGTCTAAGGTCTTTGGGACTGCAATGTGAGCGTTTTCCCGCCTTAGGTATGAAGACAACCTTCACTTCCGTCCATTTACTGGGAATGTGACATAGTTCTAGGCTGGCTCTAAAAATTACCTCTAACCAGGGAATGGTTAGATCCGTAGTTTTTGTATATCCGCAGGGATAATACCATCAGGCCCTGGTGACTTGTATGGTTTAAAACTGCTTATAGCCCACAGAATCTTTCTTCTGCTAATAATTTGACCTACGAGGCTGCTTGCCCTTTTACCTACTGATAAAGTAGGTGCAGATTCGGAACAACCAGGAAAGTGAGTCTCCAATAGTAGTTCCAGCGATTCCATACTATTTGTGGTCCATGCTCCATCCGGCCTTTGAAGGAAGCTTGGGATGGATGGACTAGTAGATAGTACTTTGCGAAGCCTGGACATCTCTGAAGACTCCTGAATTTTACCACAGTATAGTCTCCAAGATCTGTTCTTTGCGCTTCTTAGCTGATATTTGTAAATTTTGAGGACTTCCTTATAGGAGTCCCAGTCTACAGCGGCTTTTGTTTTCCTTGCTGTTTTGAAGAGTCTCTTGCACCGTTGACGTATTTGTTGAATCTCCTTTGACCACCAAGGTGGCCGAGATTTGCCCCTAGGCCTGCTAAGAGGGCAAGAGCCTAAAACCGCTTCATTAAAAGCGCTGGACAGTTCGTCCACTAATCCATCGAGTTCTACCGTAGTTTTTGGAGGTTCAGGCACCTGCAGTGGTAGTGAATTCCCCAGAATAGTTCTGAAAATATCCCAGTCGGTTTTCCTCCTGTTCCTGTAGAGAGGGCTGTTCGGAAAGACCAAGCTCATTTCAAATTGAAGATAACAGTGATCAGAAAAAGAGTGGTCTTCCGAAACTTTCCAATTTAATAGTTTGGTCGTCAAAAAGTTTGAGACAAGTGTAATATCCAATACCTCCTGTCTATTTCTATTTATAAAAGTCGGCTTATTGCCTATGTTACATATATGAAGGTTAGTACTTAGAATGTAATCAAGGAGTAACTCACCTCGTTCATTTGTGTCCGTACTTCCCCAGATTGTGTGATGAGAATTTACATCACTCCCAAGGATGACTCCAACCTTACGCTTCTGAGCCTCCAAAATTGCCTCACCCAGAATGACTGGTGGAATGTTCACTGCATCATAGGCTAGGTAGGCTGATATTAGCCAGAGGCTTCGTTTATTGACCTCAATTCTGACCGCTGCCACATCTTCATTGCTGAAGTTTGATAGCAGAAAACAATTTATATTATTTTTAACGAGAATGCACGACCGAACCCTACCTTCTTGTTCCGTGTGCATTAATCTATAACAGGGTGTCTTGAGTCCAAGTACCCGGTCACCAGCCACCCAAGGTTCTTGGATCAAGACAATATCCGTCCCTTCCTTTCCAATTTTTAAAAGTAGAGCAGCTGATGCTGCCTTTGAGTGGTGTAGGTTAATCTGCAAGAACGTCACCATTCTTAGACTTCCTTCCCTACCACTGTATCACCAGAGTCCTCCCCTGATGATGTGAAGTCCTCTGAGATTCCTCTTAATGACTCCAAGGACATTGTTATCTCCGTATCCGTGGAGATGGTTTCCACCAGGCTGTTCCCGTCTTGAAGGAGCCCAGATGAGCTTCCTGCAGCTTCCTCAGATTCCGGAGCCTCCGGCTTGTCCGCATCCTTCTTGTAGATTTTGAGTGTGACTGCACTGAAACCATAGCTTACCATACCATTTGTTTTTTCCAGCGCAGTCAGTGACTCTCTGTTTAGAATTATGACGGCCGACCTGTAGTCGGCCCGTGGCTCCTCGAGCTTAGCAACTTTCCAGTTGTGCGTTGGCAAATCTGGGTTGCCAACCTGCAACAACTGGAGTATCACCTTTGGATCGCTAGGCTCCGAAGGAATCCACACCCTGGCTCTTGGCCTACAGGGGATTTCTTCTCTAGCTTTAACAGCAAGGCTGGCTCCGGGCCATACCTCGCCTAGTCTTTCCACTGCCTTCTTGTAGAGCAGAAGAGATCTCTGATCCACACATGCAGTCAGTTTCACCTGGTTCCTGTGCCAACCCGCATCCCGACAAGTCGGAGCAGGTCCTGGGTTTTCTGCAAGGATATCCAGGTAAATGGTGGTTAAGGCCCTTTCCACCTTTCTCCAATTGGCGGGCGTGATACTGCCATCCTCCTGGGACTGGTCAACAACTGCCACAACCAGCTGATTCTTGAGTACCTCGTTAAAAGGCCTCATTTCGGTAGCATGGAGCTTAGTTCGTTTTGCGATCTTTGGACTATCCTCCTGAGATCTGTTCCTTTTAATCTTTAAGCCGGCTGAAGGACCTTCCGACATCTGTTCGGTGACTTTTTTCGCCCACACAAGCGTAGCTTTGTCTTTCTCCGACCTGTCTTCTGGAGGGATATTATTTATCTTCTCCAGGGCCCTCCATGCCTTTCTCCTAGTATTATATGTTGGTTTTGAGGAACCAGCTTCATTGGTGCTTTGGTTCCGAATTATAATTCTTTGCTCAGGCCTGGTGGCCCGAGTGGAGGGACCAGCCTCATCTAAGCTTTTGTCCCGTTGTTTATTGGCAGGTTTAGAGATAGGCCTAAAGACCCGAGTCTCCTTCTCTACCTTTTCCGGTTTTGTAAGAGAACCGGACTCTTTTGTTTGTTTTGTTCCTTGGTCTCCCATATTTGGTCCCACGAGTAGCGGAGAAAAGAGTGTCCATCTGTGCAGAGATCCGCAATACACAGACAAGGCTACTTAATCCGGAGGGCGCCAGGTATCCGGATCCACCGTTTGCGACTGAGCTAGTTTTTAGACTGGGCCCTCAGCCTGGCCGGTTATCGGCACGGTACGAATAACACCTTAACCCAGCCCAGTGATTTGTTTAAGGTTGACTCCTTTAGCGCCGTGTTTTGGCCTAGAAGCCGAAAAAAATCAGCAATCTAGTTACCAGCAGCCACCACGAGGAGGTAACACGAGCACTTGCGGAAAGCTGCAAGTTACGGAGCCTATCGGCTTGCATCCCCCGAGCAACTTCCCACCTAGCTGCCTTAGATTGTATATAAATGCTTGTGTTGGTTACTGCGTCTAACGGATTAAATCTCGTTTAGTATGCTTATTTTGAATTAGGAACAGTTGCGCATATATGCATTTTCACTTGCCGTATGTAATTGACCGTGTAATTCACCGTGAATAGTACCCAATGAATTTAAGGTAGAACATGTTACAAATTGCTTGAAACTTCAGGAAAAGAGAAGGAATGGAGGAACAAATGTGAGACTGAATATATATATATATATCACTTACGGCTGCTAACATCTGGGTTTGAAATTAAATCAGCCCAAAGTGTACATCGATCCGACAAAGACACACCTTGAAAATATTTTGATGAACTTCTGCAAAGCGATTCGAAGTTTGATTATATGTTCTGGTCGGCGATTAATAAAGTCAGAAACGTAAATAATATTTAAATTGATACCTGAACCTAATAGCCCATTCCAGCATCGCATATGAGGCGATATGCCTCCAATGAAGTATATCGAAACAAGAACTATTTCTGTTTGGTTTACTATAACTATTGTAAGTCATTCAGGCGAACTATAAGTAAAATGTCTGTTTTTTTGTACCCAAATATATTTATTTATTAGTTGTCAAATATTGAAGAAATGCACAAAATAGACGCTGAGGCGTAAGAGTTTGTGAACGTCGATAAAGATCTACTCAAGCCCTTCATTTCACAATCTGCTAAATTTTTTAGACTCGAACTTACATCATTCTTCATTGATGCAGCCTCTTGAAGAATATCTCTAAATATCTGAACTCGCAATTTTCCGGTTTGAATACTTGAATTTATCTCTTGTTGAAGTGCGTTTATTTTTTTAATACGTCCATTAATAGTTTTTATAATATTCTTAACACAACATTTAGCATTTTCTATCAAAACACTAATAAATTTCTGTCCTGCTTCTGAAATTGCTCTAGAACATTTTGATTTTTTTCCAATAACATTAAGTCCTTTGTTCACGAAATTCTGACACGCTCTACTCAAATCGTTCAAAGTTTGGTTCACCTTGGCAACTAACTTTTCTGCAACATTCATTCCTTTTTCGAGTTTATCCGATACTGACTGGATTAAATTGCCAACTTTCGTACCTTTAGCACCATATAATTGTGCGTATGTCTCTTTGATATTATCAGAAATATCGGGGTCTTTTAAGCCATTAACAATTAAGTCCTTCACCTCTTCAAAGATTGGTTGTACTGTATTTGTAATACTATAAAATTTTGCCACAGTATCAGCTAAAGTGTTGATTCCCGGTAGTTTGTTAAGAATTGAAGGGATTGCTCGTGCCGTGGGTAGTTTCGCCTTAACTTTACTTTTCTCGCCAAAAGCACACTGAAATGAGTTCGTATTTAAAATATCGAGTGCTTTAATTTTAGAAAATTGATCTCACCTGATGTGTTGCTAAGAGCATAACAATAAATGCGATTAAACAAAATTTCATTGCTATTTACATGAATTTTAATAAAACTTTATACCTACACAATTTTATAATTGTACGTTCGTGTTCAATCAAATTCACCACGACAAACCCAGATCTGACGTTGGAATATGAATGTTTGAATTGGGTACTGTATCTAATATTTTAAATTTTGTTTGTTACGCTTTTTCACCAGGCGTATGTAATTGTAATATAAAAAATAATAATTCGCGTACAACATTGAACGAACTACGAGTCGAAGAATTTAAGACAGAATACATAGAGTCACTGAAAATCGTGCACAGTATTCGAAATGAGGTTATAATTTAATTTTCAATATTTATTTCAAGCGTATGCTCTGCTCCGATGATTTTAAATATTAGTAATGTCCATATTTTAATTAAATGAGTCATTAAAATAAGGCCTGAAATACCATGAGATAGAAGTTCAAAACACTTACAATTGGATGGTAAAATTAAACGAAGGAATACCAAAAAGCCTTGAACTGGATCCGCCTCAGCCCACATATAATACAAATCAATCATTTAATAGAATTAAATGTTTTGATATACGATTGGTAAACTGTGATATATTTCTTGGGTTCGACAACTCAATTTATTTATTTCCAAACGTACCAAATTTATTGAAATCTAGTCAAGAATGACATTTTGTTGATCCAAAAATACTTTTCTCAACATTTTAAAAGTTCCTGTATCCGAAAAAGCAAAATAATAAAATGTCTGTCCGTATGTCTCGTTGTTTGTCTGTACCGATGGTATCTCGATAATGGCTTGTCCAAAAAGTTTTTGGAGGTTTTACATTGAGAGAATCGATTACCTGTAATATGTACGAATTGGCCCAAAACCATGTGGTTAATATTGTTCCAAAGTCTGGAGGGATAGCACGATGGCTATGTGGTTGAATTTAAGGCAATAGCGAGGGATGAGGAGGGTCACTATGTTTATAACGTATTAGTGTAGCAACCCTAAGCGCCTTCTCCCTCAGGGATTCTACACTAATACGCCAATGGTAATACGAGGTGAGGGTAGGAGTTTGTTAATATAGCAAGGCTACTGGCCGTCCCACTCACGGATTCTATATTAACAAATTGCGTTAGGTCAATTAGGAGTAAAAACACACAATTGTTTGATTTGATTTTTTCTGCCCTATACAGATATTTATTTATATTTTATGTTTACAAAAGACATTTAATTTTAGCGAATTATACGGACTGTTGAAAACACAGTGTTGTTGTTGTGTGTTTTTTTTATCCGCTTAATTTCATTACAATATTATTACTTTGAACAATTTTTTTTATATGCTTGTTTGAGGATTGAGTTGGGCGTTGCGGTTACGGTTGAATTCATGTATACATGCAATTTTAAAGACCGTGTTGATTTGGTAGATGCGTCGGGCGTGAGTCTGGGGCTGATTTAGAACCTAGGTTGATTTAAGAGTTCAGTTAGTTAGTTGATGGTTGCGCTTAGGGTTGAGTTGTTATCGAGTATTAGGGTGTTGAGTTTTGGATGAGCGTTGGGGATTTATTTGAGGATTGAGTCGGGGTATTGCTTTTTTATAAAAACATGATAACTTCATTTTTATCGATTTTGATTTATGAATGAAAATAGCTTCACAATTCTCTAAACTTTTAAAAATAGGTTTCAGTTTTCCAATATTTCCCATCATTTTCACCATTCACAGATTTTAAAAATAGAGAAAATAGTGGAGGGGTATTATGCTTTTGGGATATACCCCTCTCACAGTGTAGGGTCTTTATATTGGATTAAAGATTATGAGCCGACCCGTCTACGAGAATGATGATATCCTCCTAAATATTACGTACCCTACATGCAAGACAATATGAGCTTAAACATACCTCTAGAAAGCCTAAACAGTTTTTCAGGGACAAAAATATCCAAATTTTTACTTAGCCAGCGTAATCCCTGATCTCAACCCAATTGAGCATCTTTGGTATAACCGTAAGATAGCTGTGGCCCACAAAGAAACCAAAAATGTGGAGCAACTATAGTGGTTTCTTAAATTATATTCTAGGAAATTAGCAGATAATGATTCAAAATTAAGAACAAACCACTAAACATTAAGCCCTTAAGAATTCGTAAGCAGCTTTTACTTTGTTAAATTAAATAAAATACTGGAAATGATAAGTCGACCGAAACCTGGTGTTTAATTTAACCATTCGATTTAAGGTATTTTTCTCGCGAGACCAACAAGTTTTTTTCAGTTGTAAACATTTTGAGTTATAAGAAAGTCAATATCACCATCTCAACCGAATATTCGAGAATCTTTATCGCGGAAGGATAGTTTAAACATAAAGTAAATAACCTTTTAGAGGTGTGAAGGGGCCCAAATAGTAGTAGTTTGGGGTCCTTTGTATAATTAACAATATGACACCTGTTTTAATTTTAACAAAATCAATTTATTCGTGCATTTTTTCACAAGCCCGACTTTCCAGTTGTCTTCTTTTTAAAATTAAATAGGTGTCCTTTGAATATTAATCGATAAAATGTTTGTTTACAACAAATTTCGGTCTAATTTACCTAGGAGGTGACACACGGGACGTTTTTAAACTACTGTGATGAAATCTTACTTGCCAAAAAATAGGCCTCATCAGTTATCTCTGAAATAGTGAAATGACCTGCAAAACTAATATTAATTCGCAAAGGGCGTACGCAGAAACCGCGGAATCAATATTTAGACTTTTAGAGAATTTCAAATGTTATTCGGCTATCTGGGTTTTAGAAAACATACAAAATATGTTTAAAAATAAGATTCTTTCGGCTTTTTATAGACACAATATATTAATAATAATGGCATTCACAACATGTAGTTGACTTAGCGAATTATAAATAAATTAACTCTCGGGTTAAAGTACGGGGGGGGGGGGGGGGGATTTTGATATTTCTACTTTTTTGGTAGATATATTATAAATGACTGGCCTCTTCATTTTTCTGATTGACAAGTCGAAAATGTTGTGAATGCCATTATTATTAATATATTGTGTCTATAAAAAGCCGAAAGAATCTTATTGATTTAATACAGACAACTAAACTTCTCTTTCTAAAATATGTTTAAGGCCATCTACAAAAATCGCAGAGCATAAAAACCTCATGCGTTTTTGAATGGTTTATCGAGCACGTTGTATTGCCCCACCTGCGATTAAAGTCTGATCAAATAATCGACTCGAAATTAATTCCTTTTTAATTATGAATTAAATTCGCAATGAAAAACAATGATAATAAACTGTTATTTGTTTAATTTATTTGTATAAGTTACAATAATAAGTTAAATTTATTTCAATCTACTGTCGAAGTACAAGTTTTTTAGTACATTTTACTATATTTATCAGCGAAATTAAATTCATTCGAAAAATGAATTAATTTCATTGATAAATTTGAATTTATTCCGTGTTAATTTAATTCTTTATCAATAAGAATTAGATTCGCGAAATTTAACTAAAACAAATTAGATGCCGCGGGTTTAATTCATTTTGAAAATGGGATTAGTTTCGACGTACAAAATTTTTCGGTGGAATAAATTCTCGCGGAATTAATTCGTGCCCCTAATAAATTTAAGAACATATTAAGAAAATTTTGTATTTTTAAAATAGCCAATTCATAAAGAAATTGGACAATATAATTTGAGAAAAGGGTCAATTTCTTGTTGCAAGAAAAATTGGAAATAATCCAATCATATTTTTCTCTATTTGTTGTTTTGACGTGATAACACCAAGCGTTCAGCAAATAGGCATGAAATTTTACCCTTTGTCGTGGGTAATTACTCATCAACTGTAAGCATTATGATTATTTAGGTTGAACCTTTTACATATTTTGGTAACTGATCTCTTGAAGTTCTTCTTAACGCCATCAACTACCATCTGTAGTTCTACTACTCTTACTTTACCATACGAACTCGGTGTCGTTGACACTACAATTGGCAATGTGGATTCTAATTCTTCCCGGTAAGTTGTCCTTAACCCTAGAAGTACGGATGGCAATATATCCGTCCAATCGAGTCTATCTTGACACATGATTGTAGCTTTTAACGTGCGATGCCAACGTTCAATCATACCGTTACATTTGGGATTGTAACCAACGAATCATACCGTTACATTTGGGATTGTGGTACGTTTCCTTTCAAAACCTAATAGGCACGACAGATCGGAAATAATTGTGACTCAAATTGAGCACATTGGTCAGTTACTATAAATTTTAGTACGCCAAAACGAGCAATCCAATTTGAAAACACCACACAAATGCTACAGTTGTTGCTTTAATGTCCGGTACTGGTAGGGCCTCAGCCCAACGTGGGTATTTATCTATCATGGTGATGCAATATCGCTGGCCGTTTGACAATGGTAATGGTCCGATTATATCCAAATGAATTTCCTGGAATCTCGGAGCTCGTGTATGCTGTCCGATTTTGGATTTCTGGCATGCTAAGCATGCCTGCGCCATTTTCCTGACGTCCCTTTTTATTGATGGCCACACCGCGTACTCCGTCAACAACCTCACAGTTGCTTTAACTCCTGGGTGTGAAAGTCCATGGAATGTGTCAAAAACCTCCTTGCGCCAACCAATGGGGATAAATGGTCTAGGTTTTCCGGTTGAGTTATCACAGTACAACAAATTTTGTGAGTTAAACGTTATTGGTAATTGGTCCAATTTTAAGTTAGCCTCTTCGTTCTGTAATAAGCCTTATAATTCTTCGTCCTCTATTTGCGCATCCGCTATCTTGACATAATCGATGCTTTTGGGGATGTTAATTTGTTCGATTAATGAGGGCGTATCCGCAACCACGTTATCGATTCCTGACACATGTTGCAGATCCGTTGTAAATTGGCCTATTAAATCCAGTTGCCTCTTTTGTCTCGGTTAGGCTTTGTCTAAATTTTGTTTGAATGCGAAGACTAAAGATTAATGATCCGTGAACAATGTAAAATTTCTACCTTCTAAAAAAATCAAAAATATTTAATGCCTAATGCCTCGATAAACGGACAGGAGTTCTCTATATTGTCTGCGCTATATTTTCGTTGGGTCTACGTAAGCCTTACCGAATAAAAACCTAGTGGTTGCCAAGAATTGTCCACATATTGCTGGATTACTGCTCCATCGGCTACGTCTGAAGCGTAGACCATAACGGATAAACGTGCTGATATTAACGGGTGAGCTAACAATCTTGCGTTACACAACTTATTTTTACATTCCTCAAATGCCGTTATTGAATTATCTGACCATTCGATTAGAACTTTGCTATTCTTGCGATAGCCCTTTAAGAAATCGTTCAGAATGATTTGATCTTGAGCTGCTGCTGGGACGAACCTACGATAAAAATTGATCATTCCTAAGAATCTTTTTAGCTATTATAGTGTTGTCGATCGTTTATATTATTCGATAACCTTGACCCTCTCGGGTGATGGTAAAATCCTCTTGTCGTTCACCAGGTGTCCCAAAAATTGGACTTCAGACTCTGATAACCTCTAAAAAATTGTTTCTAGATGTAACATGTGATCGTCCCATGAACTTGACGTAATTAGTATGTCATCTATAGGCACACAAAACAAAAAGGTAGTCCTCGCAATACCGTATGCATTAGTCTCTGAAATAACTGGGCTGCGTTTCGAAGTCCAAACGTCATTCTACAGAACTCAATTAAACCTAAAGGTGTTGATATAGCTGTTTTTGGTATATCGTTGGGCTCTATAGGTATTTGATGATAGGCTCTAACCAAATCAGCTGTTGTAAACATACAACATCCGGCCAGTTGGAACGAGAAATTCCCTACGTGTGGTACTGAATAACAGTCAGGAATTGTGATATTATTTAATGCGCGATAATCACCACACGGCTTCCATTCGCCATTCTTTTTTTGCACTAGGTGTAGTAGACTGGCCCACGGACTCATGCTAGGTCTACATATCCCCAACGACATCATCTGTTCGAAATGCTCCTTAACAATATTTAATTTGTCTGGAGCTAATCGAGTCTGGAGCTAATCGATAGACATTTGCTGGCTCGACCACTGAATTGCCTATGGTAATCTAATAACATTCCTCATTTTCGGGTTTGTTTTCCCTGGATTGTGAACGATTTCGTCTGTAATTATAACTTGGACGTTCTGAGCTATTTGTTCTCTTATGTGATACTATTAATGTTGAAACTTCCGCTAATAAATCTACCTTGAAGCGACTCGGCATCTCACTGAAATTAGTTATATTACTTGTGTTGAAGTTTTCCTGATGTAATATCGCTCCGGATGGTATATCTGTTGGTGGACACAGCGTGTATTTGGGCGTGTGACAAGGTCTCGATTAAATCATCGGCTCTCTCGGCTAATTTGGCTAGTTCCATGTCGTTCTCGAACGGTGTTAGTACCAGCTGTACTTGTGCGGGTAGCCTTTGCATCCACAGTTGTCTAATCATTGCTGAATTGTCGTTGAACTTTTTTCCGGCATTAAGTTTGAGCTGCTCAAGTAGTTGTGATGGTTTTTTATTTCCTATTATAGGTTATGCAATTTTGTCCTTTTTGACTCTCCGAGTCCTCTGATAATTTCTTGCTTAATGATTGTATAAGGTTGATTCCCTTTATTCCTCGTAATTAGGCCTGCTAATTGATTGTGTAATCTAACGTCTAATGCGTCCACTGCATGAGAATGCATGGATGGTTCTAATTTAATATTTGCTACATGGAATTGTTGTTCTAAGATTGCAAACCACACTTCCGGATTTTGTATACAGAGGTTTTGGCGGCTTAAAAGCTACATGTGCAACCCCTATAGCTCGTGGGACTGTAGGGAACGAACGACTTCGCGAAATGTACGTGCTGGGTCCATATTAACTGTTTCGTAACCCCGCGGGTCAGAAAAACCACTGCTGGAGGAAGGAACCAAGTCGTGAGTCACCAACAACAATAAAGGTACTTACAGTTTTGTTTTATTTCCGCTGCCAATCGACCGTTCGTTTTTATGTTTTGGACAGCTTACAACCTACCGTTGTTTTTTATTTTTTTCAAGTACCAACCGACCGTTGGTTTTTTTTATATTCTTATATGAAGTCTTCCAACCGACCGTTGGTTTGGTTTGCGTTTGGATTTTCTTAATTTCTAAATCTATTTCTTAATGACCACGCAACAAAATATAAGTATTATAACACCTCCAGATTAAAAAGAATGAAAGATTGCAGAAATAGGAAAAATAGTTCAACCAGGAATGAGCCATTATTATATTTCTCATTTTCAAATATATACTACATGTGCAGTTCTAATAATATTAATCAAAACAAGTAAATAGTATCTTTCAATTAAAAATATATCAAGTGGAAGATGGTGATAAGACAATTAACACCCTCGAAGAAGAATGTGGAGCTATACGGAAACCATACGATCCCAGGACATAGGGACACATGCATGGTGCATGACCCATAAATCAAAGGAACTTCCAAACTGAAAATTTAATTTACAGATTATGTTGAAATACATATATCACAAAGCAAAAACTCAAATAAAATCGCGCACAATTGAAATGTTTGAGCAAAAAAAAATCTTGTACTTACAGTAATTGCTGAAGCTGATCGTTTGCTGATTTGAAATTGTTAAAACTACGAATATTGTCCCAAGCTGATTTGAGATATGTATTCTATTTAACACGTTCGTTTTTTCTTATCGTACTGGATGTTTCCGTTGCGCTTATCCAACTGACTGGGTCGTTTTTACTCGTTAATTGACACTGGAATTTACGGGATACATACTCGTTCGATAATATTTCGTTGTTTGAAGTTGGTTGTATTTTACACGAATATTGTGTTTAGGTTATGGTTACCCGGCACGTGGAATCAACTCCGGTTAGTTGCAAAAAAAAAATCACAGTTTTGTCTAAATTTACGTTAAAATCCGGATCGATGGTCCAAATTATGTTATGCAGCTGTACAGCAGAGTACAAAATTTTTTCTGCTTTACATTTCAATGTTGGTTTTTCAGGTTTTCACATAAAACTTTCGACAACACGTTACATTCGTGGGAATGGATTGATGTATCTATAAATATCTAACCTGAGTAAGTTAAAAATAATGGTCACTTTATAGTATAATAAATCTAAATTAAAAACAATTTGTTGTTTACTATAAAATACAAAATATGTATTTTGCATAATACAGACACATAAGCTGTGTAGCTGTGTAACTTTAAATGAATAATCAAACTTTTTATGTCGTTGTCATCATTATCATCATCATCATCATCATCATCGTTAGACGGTTTTAACTTCCGACGAGATAACAAAAATATTTACTTTAAATAAATTAATGGCATGAGTGCAGAATAATCATATTATAACAACAACAAAACGGTAATACAACACAATAATAATGTTGTTGGCAAAAATTGTTTTTCCGGCATCGAGAGTTACGAGTACTCTGTATGTTTACCAAAGATAAACAGACATATAGTGTAGTCGTCTTGTTATAAATACTAGTAGCAACATTTTTATGGTTGCAGATGAGAATATGAACATCTAAATGTTGGAATAATATGATGTGTATGCTAAACGCCCGATATTGAAATAATAAAATCAATTTTTTTTAGCATAACGACATTTTATGGTATACATAACATCATTTCATCTTGCATTGATTTAAGGTTGTATGAATGATGCCAACAACAAATATTTAACTTTTTTTTTATTGTAAAATTGATGATAAGATAATGAAATTAAATTGGAAAAATATTTTGTTGTCTTTTCATTTTTAAATTAAATAATTAATTTAATTCAATTAAACTCGACTATGTTAGAGGGTGTGTACTTATGGTATAGTAAACAACAAGTGCATATTTTGTATTTTCAGTGTGGAACAAAACAAAATAAAAACGCTTTTGTCTGTTTCATGTTGCGCTCGAAATAGAAAAAAATAAAAGAAAAACCCTTAATGGGAAGGGAGGAATCGCTGGATGCGGAGATAGAAATTTTATTTTTCAATTTAATTTGTATACGATAGGAATTATTTTTATATAACACAAGAATTTAATGTTAATTGGATGTGTGGGTATATGTGTGTTGTATACAGATGGATTTAAATAGAAACAGAACGAAAGGAATTGGAATTTTGTTTTTAGATTGTAAATAGAAATCAAACGTCTAATTAATTCTTTTTTTAAATTTCAATTGAAAGGAATAGAAAATTTTTATAATTAATACAATTTAATTGGGGATAATCCCTAGGTATCGAACTTAAGAGAATGAAATATAAAAACAATGTTACACAAAAATGAGTCAACCTGTTAACTAAATTATTATGTTATAAATGGCTACAAAGAGTAAGAATCTATCGAAACGTCTGATGGAAATGGTACTGTAAACCGAGTAGACTCACCATTTCGAACGTGTTCTAAAACAATGAAGGAAGCTGATTTTTTAGTTTTATTATCACCACTCAGATCAGGATGCAGAGGAGATACAAATAAATGAGTTAGACTGACAAACTGTGTAAGACTTGTTATCTGATAACGAAACAATGACCAAAAGCTGTGACCGAAAACATCACAGAATCTGGTACCACCACAATAATCTATCATTCAACAGCCTGATGAAAGATCAGTAGCCACTTCTTCAAATTTGGGCGTAGTACAAATGGGAATAGAATTCACTTGATTCAATGCTATGAGTAAGCGCTGTTAGAAGGAATTACCTCGAAAACTCTGATTGATTTGATTGATTGATTTTCAATGTACGACGAAGCATTAAGCAGGATCTCCTAGTAATTCTAAGAATTATTGACGCCGGGTCCACCGTTTACCCTTTTAAACATTTACTTGGAAGGATAGGATTATTATTATTATTATTATTACTTAAGGGCCATGTGGGGGCTCAAGCCACCCCTCACTGCGACCTAAAAGATCTTTTGTACATTAAGCCCTACTTAATTATCCGTCCAGTCAATATTCAAGCTCTTAATGAACCTGATAATACTGCCTAACGGTACGTGATACATACTATCTGGGCTCATTGATCTCCCTCCTAGATGTTTTAATTATCCGTCCAGCCAATATTCAGGCCCTTAAAGAACCTGATAATACTGCCGACCGGTGTGTGATACATACTATCTGGGCTCATTGCTCTCCCTCCTAGATGTTTACTGTTGGAAGTACTTCTACACGCGATACATATTATCTGGGCCCATTGCTCTCCCTCCTAAATGTTTACTGTAGGAAGTACTTCTACACGCGTTACATACTATCTGGGCTCATTGCTCTCCCTCCTAGATGTAATAACATTTACTTCTGCTAGAAAAGCGGTAGCATTGGGACTCAAGGACTTTGAGAGGGCAGACCCACTCCCGTGTATTCCTTCCCGTGCCTCGTCTACCGTTTTGATTTAACTCTTGCGAGTTGCTGGGAATAAAAAAGTCTATGTAGGTCACCCAGGTTTACTACAGGAAGGCTAAATAAAACTGGAGGGTGCCTGGTATCCAGAGTCCGCATATATAGACTGATTAACCTATCAGCCATTCATCCATCGGCATATGCTGTTCCACCTTAGATTAGGGATTTTTTGTCAAGGTTTTCTCCTTTAGCGTCGTACTTTAGCCTGTCACCAAAGGCCACATTCAGCCTAATGGTTACAGTTACCGGTGGTTGCCACGAGGAGGCAGTACGTACACCTGCGCCTACTGGAAGTTTACGGAGCCCCTTCCAATAGACGCCAAACCACCTGGAAGGATAGTATAGTATTATTAGTATAGGATTGAGATCGACCCGGTTACAAACACATTGACCGTCAATTGTTAGTGTTTATATTTTTCTACTAATTACTAATTACTTTTCCCGGGACTCTTAACCAACTAAGCCTAAACCCAAGATTGAATGAAATAAATTTCCATAAACCTGTTATTAAGAATCATTATAGATGCTCGAACAATCTTAAAATTAGTATTAGTATCTGTTTTCCTTGCCTGTTTTAGCTGCCAGGGGGTCAATTCTCGTTCTATGAAAAAATGGAATGAAAAAATCTTTCCATTTGGTTTCCATCACGTATTTCTCATTAGTATCTTTTCATGCAACAGCAATATGTGATTCTCGTTGTCCAAATGAAAAAGAATGCTGAAAATACGCTGAATACTACACAGCAAACATATTTTATCAAGTTTCATATATATTTCCGCTAGGTGCGCTAGGTAAATGATGCAAATAATAGCTAAATAAATGATAAAAGAGATTATAATTTGTAATTAGATTTAATCACTCTCTCAAAGAGAGGATAATAGAGAGACCAATTTTCGTCATCGCTTGTCAAAATATAAAATAAATTACTAAAATGGCCAAATTTTATTAAAACTAAGCGAAACTAATTATTTAGGGATTTTTCTTAAATGAATTGAAATTTTTTTAATAAGATTTGCTTATAAATTAGTTTTAATGTGATTAGTATTATAGTTTGGATATACATTAACCATTAAAATTGCCAATTTAGGTCTTATAAAACACCGGTGTGAAGTTTTTAACATTTTTTTTTAACACATTTTACGCAAGTGTACATTTGTTTAACAGTGTAATTCAAGTTATTAAACACATTTTTTAACACTTTTTTTAACACATTTTATTTAACAGAATTTTTACAACATATTTTACGCATGTGCAAGTGTACAATTGTTTGATAGAGTAACTCAAGAAAAAATTAATATATGAGAAACAAGATCCCACCATATATGCTAAATAACACAAATCTCACAGATTGGCTCGCATAGTCACTATATAGAATAGAAAGAGGATACTTCAGGCTTTCCAAATCTGTACTTGGTATTCCATAATTTAGGGTTGGGTTCTGATGCTATATAGTGACTATGCGAGCCAATCTCTGAGATTTGTGTTATTTAGCAAAGTTTTGTATCATGATTTTCCATTTCTTCGATCGTTTTGGTAATATTTGAAAATTTGGCATCAGAGCCCAACCCTAAATTATGGAATACCAAGTACAGATTTGGAAAGCCTAATGTATCTTGTTTCTATTTTATATAGTGACTATGTGAGCCAATCTCTGAGGTTTGTGTTATTTAGCAAAGTTTAGTATCATGATTTTCCATATATTCGATCGTTTTGGTAATATTTGAAAATTTGGCATCTGAGCCCAACCCTAAATTATGGAATACCAAGTACAGATTTGGAAAGCCTAATATATCTTCTTTCTATTTTATATAGTGACTATGCGAGCCAATCTCTGAGGTTTGTGTTATTTAGCAAAGCTTAGTATCATGATTTTCCATTTCTTCGATCGTTTTGGGAATATCTGAAAATTTGGCATCAGAGCCCAACCCTAAATTATGGAATACCAAGTACAGATTTGGAAAGCCTAATGTATCTTCTTTCTATTTTATATAGTGACTATGCGAGCCAATCTCTGAGGTTTGTGTTATTTAGCAAAGTTTTGTATCATGATTTTCCATTTCTTCGATCGTTTTGGTAATATTTGAAAATTTGGCATCAGAGCCCAACCCTAAATTATGGAATACCAAGTACAGATTTGGAAAGCCTAATGTATCTTATTTCTATTTTATATAGTGACTATGCGAGCCAATCTCTGAGGTTTGTGTTATTTAGCAAAGTTTAGTAGCATGGTTTTCCATTTCTTCGATCGTTTTGGTAATATTTGAAAATTTGGCATCAGAGCCCAACCCTAAATTATGGAATACCAAGTACAGATTTGGAAAGCCTAATGTATCTTCTTTCTATTTTATAGAAGGATCTTATTTCTCATATATTAATTTTTTCTTGAGTTACTCTATCAAACAATTGAATCGTTTATTCTTGAAAGGGCTCATGTCCACTTTTTCAAATTATTCAGGAAATAAAAAAAACTATATATTGTCAACAAAAACACGTTTAGGAGGGAATTTGAGTTTGTTGATGAAAATGTGAGTCGCTATTAAGTGTTAAGCTGAAGTTCAAGGTTATTTGTCAATTATTTCAGCTTTTATGCTCATTTTTAAAGCATGGACATGAGCCCTTTCTAGAATAAACGAATCGTTTATTCTTGAAATAATTGAAAAATAACCCCAAAATTCAGCTTTATTTCATTTTTAACCATTCTGTAAACAGCCTCAGAGGGAATAATTTCTAAAATCAAAAACAGAATGTGTATTTATTAAAAATCATAAATTTCAAATAAATCAGATTAATAATTTATATATTAAAATGATGTCGATGTTTGTTTTAATTATTTAATGTGAATTACGGTTAATTGTTACAAGAAAGATAATCGTTACATAACTAATGATTAACTCTCTCTTTTTCACGTTTCTTCTTTTTAAATATTAGTTTAGTATAAAAGAGCACATGGCCTGGACATGTGTCCTTTCTAGAATAAATGATTTATTTTTGCAAGGTAGGTGCCGTTCCATTAACCATATGGTAATTCCGTCTTGTCATAAAACGTATGTAAGTGTCTATGATACAAAACCGTCATAATACTAATTTTGACAAAAAGTGGACATGAGCCCTTTCAAGAATAAACGATTCAATTGTACACTTGCGTAAAATATGTTAAATAAAATATGTTAAAGAAAGTGTTAAAAAATGTGTTTAATAACTTGAATTACACTGTTAAACAAATGTACACTTGCGTAAAATGTGTTAAAAGAAAAGTGTTAAAAACTTCACACCGGTTTATAAAACTGAACTTCCATATTAATTTATATTCCCACGACCAAAATACTCGGTGAGAAAGTTTTTTTCATATGAGAAGATTTTGACGTCATTTTTTTCCTTCTCATGGAACATGAATCGAAAATCTGTATTTCTCACTGAAAACACTTTTCATTGTACTTTTCACAGAACGAAAATTGACCCCGAGGACCCCCTTTCCGACCTTTGTTCTTGCAATTTGGTTTAGAGCTACCTTAATCTAATTGTTAACTAATTATCTAATTCTAGTTTTGTATTATTATGTTAATAACTGTATTCTAAAATAAATTTATTAGTTTGCTGGGTCCGATTTCTGGTCCCTTCTGAAACTCGTACTTGTTATTAATTTAAATTCCACTTGAGCCGTTAAGAATTGCGGGGAAGAATTTTTTATTCTATGATTGTAATTTGTATGTTTTGTATTTTCTTTCATTTTGCGTTCACTTGTGTTTGTTTTGGCGCTGTTCTCCGATGTATCAATGGTGTTGGGAATTTGGGGCCTTTGCATGTGAGAAATGCGAATTAAACCGAAAGGTATAGTGTTTCCTTCTCGGAACGCTCATTGAGTAAAACTACCGTTACGTACTTTGATTGGAAGTTGAATTTATTTAAATTCAGTTAGTTGAAGTTGCTTATTCACTTAAGTTGTCTTCTTTTGTATCTGATATAGTGGTCTGTCACTGGTTTTCTTGCTCTACACAAAGGCCTGCTTCTTCAGCGGTCTCATCTTCAAGAGAATCGCTGGAGTCCGACTCTTCGCAGAAATAAATTTCTTCTGCAGCCTTCTGTAACTCAGTACGGGATGACAAGAGAGGCGTCCAATCGCTGGGGGATTTGTCAACATATCTCAAATCATGATGTAAGGAGTCATGCCAAGTAAAGCTCGGTCGCCCGAGCTTTTTCGGACCAGCACTGTAAATGTAGGCAGCTTCGAGTATATGGGTGTCACTACGATGGTGTACATGACCCCAATGATTTATACGTTGTACCTTGATGCGCTTGGTTATGGTTTTTCCTCTTAAAATTTCCTTGACCCTCTATCCTGGAGGGCTGTGTTTATCCACGCTAAGCTCAACCAGATTCCTCAAGAAGAACGACTCGTACCTGCTTAATCACCGTTTATTTGCGAAGGAAAGAGCGTTAGTCTTTAATCCATAGGTTATTATGGGAATTACAGTATACAGTAGTATTGTACATCAGTACGACCGTCTTAAAAGGCACCATATTTTGTTTGATAAACACTTGCATCATTTTAATGATACCACGTACTTGGTGACATCGGGTGCAGTTGGTCAGTGGTCGTTTCAGCTTGGGCACACATTTACCAGATATCGTAAGGTGTTCACGGTGATGAAACGTATTCCAGCAATATGGATGAAGGCTGGTATAAAGATTGAGGAATCTAGTGTTCTGATGAGTACGGTGCTCTTGTGCGAATTTATCTTGAGTTCCTCGGTCTCTAGTCCATTTATCAATTCACCCAGGATGAGTTCCAGGCCTGAAGGATCACGCGTGATAACTAAAATGGCATCCGCATAAGCCAAGATATAAGGGAGCTGCAATATCCCACTTTGATTTAATCGTAATTCTGGATACTGATCGGCTACTGTTAACAGTACTTCATTTAAAATGAAATTATAGAGCCGAGGTAAAATCGGACATTCCTGTTTTACTCCTCGGCATTACTTAGCTCTCGCTGTGCAAGTATTAATCCACTTGATTGATGTGTTTTCCCAGAAACAGGCAAACATGCGATCATCGGTAGAACGATTGGTTAAAAATGCGGCTTGATAGGTAGTTGGTAACTCTAAATGTTCATCCAATTTGTCCAGTAGAAACTTGGCAAACACTTTGTAACCCACATTACAAAGCGATATGCGTCGGTAATCATCAGTTTGTCTTGGATTTCTGATCTTAGGAATCGGAACTTGGACGGTGTTAAACTATACTCTGTGGGAAGCTCATTTTGTATCCAGGCAATTTCGATAACTTTGTGGGGAGCTTCAATCATGTTGTCGGTCGCATGCTTGAACAGCTCGATGTGGATGCCATCCGGTCCGGGAGAGGTTCATGAGCGAATATACTTAAGGATGTCTTGAATTTCTTCTTTCGTTGGAGTAGGACCTAGTGGGAAGTAGTCGGATTTCTCTATAGTAGATTTGGCCATTCTCCCTCAGATTTGCGAAGTTCCCCGGCACATGAGGAAAGAGGGATATAATTTCCGCTATATGCGGTGTTGTCACGTTTAAATTGTTTAAAGAAAGAATATGTTCGGCGGAGGCACTCTTAGGCGAGCGTAAACGCGTCAATTCCCTGAAGAACTGTTGGCACACCGATGCTCAATGACTGGAATATGCGTCAGACTGATGGTTTGTAGTCGCGAACTAGCACCAGGGTCACGGGGATGGGCGTTTTTGAAGTACTGTGCCTGTTTAAACCGAGGTAAGGCCCGTCTAAGCTTTAGGGTCATAGGAAATTTAGAGAAATTTAGAGTCTTTGAAGTGTAGGTTTGGGGAGAAGGAGCAGTATTTGGTTCTGCCACGGTGGTGGTAGGGCAGGCGCATGATAAATTCAAGCCAGAGTAAGCTATTATCGCTTATATTTGGGTAAAATGGCGCAGCCTTTGCTACTTTAACATACATGAATCGGTTGTTTTTGCGGGTTAAAATGTAGTCCAACTAGGAGTAGTTTCGATCATCTGTCCAGGTTGCTAGGTTTCATCGTCGCCCATGTAAAGTGTTGTTGTCTCAGTGCGTAAGTTGTTGTGACTCAAGTGGGCGTTGAAATCCCCAAGCAACACAATGTTGTATGATGGGGGCAACGATCAATTATCGAGAGCTATTTCGAAAATATCTTGGAGGATATTCGGCAGTTGAATTGGGAGGTGTGTGTGAGGCGGAACATATACTGATAAGAAAAGTGCATTACACTCGCCAATTTTGCCATGTAGCGTAAGTGTGGCCACAAAATAACTTTTGAGTTTAAATACCTCAAAGACTCTGTATCAAAATTCAGCGGCGAATTTGTTTAGAAATATTCAGTGTTCGCTAGGCCATTAAACGATCTGTTACGAGGGCTGCATGAATTTTGTGCTAACGAAGAAAAGATGAAATGTGATGTAATATAGTGCAACCATATTGCAATGACAAATTTTAGTTTTGCGATTAAAAACAAAACAGTTAAAGTCTCGCGGATAAAGGTAATAATATTTCGTCTTCGGATAGTACACTTAGTATGGTTTATTTTATGATACCCGAATAGCAAGAAGTGAGAAGAGTTTCGTATGGTTTCGTGCGACACAGAACGTAATTTTTTTTTTTTTAACAGAAGCAATTTCATGTAAATGTTTGTCCCAGGCGTAAGATTTTAGTTACACTAGGAATCGACCGGTTCATTCGCTTAGACGCATTAAACTGCGGAGAATAAAATGGCGTCTCTGAGTTAATAACGCCAAATTCTATTAATCGATTTTTGTATTCAATGCTCTTATATTGGCCACCATTTCCCGGATGAATGGTATAAGGCACTACATATACAGGAAAAAACTCTTGTTGTTTAGATAAAATCGGTGATCTACATCTTCCACTCAGACAAATCTGAGAAATTACCCATTATTTTCATTGTATTCTGTGAGCTAGGTAAGTATTAGGATTGGCATAGATGTTTTCTTTTAAATTTGTATATTCCTTATCATGAATCTCTGCGGCATCTTCGTCCAACCCCATTACAACTTTTGAAGCACTGCTATTCAGCTCATTTTTAGAATCACATGGACTATATCCTTCCTTCTCTGATGCTGAATAGATAACCTGAATCTTTACAAATTAACGATACATCTAACCAGCCTGCCTGCCTTTAATTAGAATGAATTCATTCCTCATTATGTAGGGTCGTATTTTGTAATAGGAGCAGAAGTCAGAGCTTTCTTAACAAGTCCAAATGCCACCTGTGCTTCAATGCCACCTGTACTGTCGAGTAATCGCTTATAAAACGACGATACCAGTCCGCCAACCTAAGAATTCATTTTACCTGTAACTGTAACATTTGTCGGTATACGGGTAAATCAAGTATCGCGTCGTTTTTTTGCGAATCGGTTCTTAGACAATTTTCTGCGACCAGACAGCCGGGATATTTGATCTCCTTCATCATAAACCTACTTTTTTTTAGCCTTATAGTGGAACCCGCCCAAAAAAATCCAACGGATTTAGCTCCAGAGAACATCTATCTGGGTATGTGTCATGCACGTAGGCACGGACGTTTACTTGGGACTACAATGTAACTATCTCACTTCCTCAAATACCTCTTCCAATAAATTTGGCAGATCATTTCGAAGAAAATCCTGATTCAGGACAGTGCAAATGGGCCAATTATCATTCCGTTCAATATGCCAGTCCAATAATTTATTTTGAACTGGTACTGGGATCCGTCTTCTCGTATTAGATGCGGATTCGAAAGTTGCCAGCTGTGCAGATTATGCATGTTAAAGTTTCCATCTCTCTTCATCGTTGATTGATCGCTCTATACAGAACATTATTGAAGAATTGTCAATACCAAGCTTATTCTTCTACGACGATTTATCTTGATCTCTCTGTTTTTTAATCAACCTTCTTCCCTCTGATGAACAATCGATATATCGTCCAATCCACCATTATTAAACAAGTCGTATAACTGAACAAAAATTAGATCATGTAACTTATATATAGCTGCATTACAGTGACTGTCCTGGTAAAGTGAATACTGTATTCTCTCGGGCAGATTCCGCAAACAGTATTTGCCACAAAGCACTCTTCAAGTCTATAGTCAAGACTTGGACGATCAGATTGTGCTACTTGTTTATAACTTTGGGGATATTCGTGTTATTTGGGAATTAATTGTATTGACGAGGGGGACATTCGAGGGGTCGGTACCACATTTTCAAGAGTACACGGAAAAACGCATCCAACTTCATTTTTTTCAAATTGTTGGTACCATCTTCTATTCATCAGAATTTTTTCATAGTTTATAATTTTTAGTCGGTCCTATGGATTTAGGGGCCCTAACATTTTTTTTTCTATAATTTTTTCAATAATTTTGACGGAAATGAGTTTAGATAAATGTTTAAATGAAATTAATCGAAGTCGGTCCCCTGGATCTAAGGGAGTTAAAATGTTTCTTACCACTTTTTTGGAGAGTATACTGGTGAAACGATTTAAATCATATTTTTAAATGAATCAGTTTTCTGTGCCATTTTTTACTTATCCCTGGATCTAAGTGCTCTCGAACAATTAAAAAAAAAAATTACGGGACTCAGTTTAGACAAATGGTTAAATTATATTAATTTTAACGGGGGTCAGTTGCTGGTGGATTTAAGATCGTTTTAATTTTGTTTACACATTTTAAAGAGTACATGGTAAGAAACTTCATAATTTATTTAAAAAATTTACACTTTGCTACGATCTTTTATTTATCAGTAGTTTCAAAGGGGTCCGGTTCCTGGATATAGGTAATAGGGGCCCCGAGTAAATTTTTTGTAAAATTTCTATTTTTTAATATTATTTTGACGGGAATTAGATTAGATAAAAGGTTAAATGAAATTAATTGTATACTGGGATCCGAGGAGCTAATACTCTAATTTGTATGCATTTCGTATCAATATGACCGTGGTTTTTGTACAATTTCCGAAGTGGTTTAGGTGCCTCCGAACATTTTTTTTATAAACGGTTAAATTAACAAACGGATTGGTGGAGTCGATCTAAGTTCTAGAGGGAGTTTATTTTTTTTGTTTACTATATTTTGAAGGGTTCACGGGAACAGAGGAAGCATAGCTCATTAAAAAATAAAAAATAGATTTTGGTACCAAATTTTATTATCAGTAAGTGTTCATAGTATTTTAGGAGGGGTCGGGTCTCTAGACCTAGGTGCCCCGAACAAATTTTTTCTAAAATCTTGATTTTTTAAACAGTTTTGATGTTAATGAGTTTAAATAAATGGTTAAATGAAATTAATCGTACACTCGGATCTGAGGGCGGTCCTCTGGATCTAAGGGAGTTCATCTATTCTTCACACCATCTACACACCGTTCATCCAACCAGATTTTTGTAGTATTTTCGAAGGGGAGGTAGGCGCCCAAACAATTTTTTTCTAAAAACTTTAACGGAATTGTATTTAGTTAAATGTTTAGGTAGGTGGTTCTAGGGATTTAAGGGTAAAAATATTTCATTTACTCAGGACAACCCCTGGATACTTCAACTAGTATTAGTATTTAAACAACTTTCAACATAGGAAACACTTTGGGACTTCGGGCATAAGTTCCAACTCTTGCAAATTCGAGTGTGATGTCTACGTTCACTTTGAGTTTGTCTTTGGAAATTATTATTAATTAATAAAATAACTATTAATTCGAATACCTCCCTAATAATAAATTTTTCTTTGTTTTTCTTTTAGGTAAGTGACAAACAATTTTCTTCACAATTCGTGTAAGTATAGTCATTATAAATATTTAATTCTTGAGCACTAACAGACGTCGGAGAATTCGAAAGCTTTCAACATTTATTTTATTCTCAGCTGCCAAACAAAGAAAAATATTAATGCAAAGATGAACCACCAGAAAATTGTATTTAGGCATATTACCAAAAATGCTACGATCTACCAATTTAACACAACTTCAATTGAGAGAATTTATCAAAATTATGTCGCCCACAGACTTATCGACCTTTCGTGACACAAATATGTAAATTTTCACGATTCAGAAGTTGGTTGGGATTTACTGCGAAGTTCAAGTGTTTTGAGTGTACTATATAGGTGCAACGCATATGGAATGGCTTAGTACCGTATAAGACGTTTACTGAAGGATGCTACCGCCTCTATAATTTTTAGGCTTTAGCAAACTTATTGTTATTCTAGTCTTCTTTTTTTATGCCCAATTTAGCAACTTGATGGTGAACAGCCGTACTGTTTTATTTTGAGACCCTCTTGTTTTACTCTTCCGCGTTCCGAATGCCTGGCCAAGCTTTCCATTCTTTGTTAGTTTGCTTTGTAACAAAAACGATTATTAATGCTCAACCACTGTTATGATTTTTATTACATGTAATTTAAGATAATCCGACAAACAAATCTCGATTAATTCAATTATTTCAAATAAAAATCAGAAAATCTACAGTAGAAGAGTTTAAAATCTTCGAATGGTAATATTTAGAATAAAAGAAATATTTAATATTTACATTCGAAATAGCCGCATCGGCGCATAAAAGTGGTTAAGGGTTAATTGCTCGCAGTAACTAGTAAAATTTGAATAAACCGAGAAATCGATTATCAATGGGCTACCACAACAAATTCAAGTAAAACATGTGCGCTTTACGATTTTAATGCTTTTAATCGACATAACAAATTGTTTTAACAAATAATGTTCCACCAATGTGGCACCTAGTGTAGAATAGAATAAGTTAATTAATATAGCATAAACTTTAGAGTACTAAAATGGAAAATTTCCATGATAAAAATTTTCTACACAGTGTTGTTCCTCTACGCGTAGACTTTCATTGTCTACACTTTAGTGTAATATTCAGTCTTCCATCAATTGATGGCTCTTCTTTATTAAATATTTTTCCGTGATATTATCTTTCTCTTTTTCTAATTATATTGTCGCGTTCTTCGTTACGCACGGCTTTACAATTTTACACTATCATATATAATTTACCTAATTACACGGTGATATGTTGTTTCTCTGTTTCTAATTAAATGAGTAGATTAGTTCAAAATTTCGTATATTGACCGATTGTCTACATTAGCGGCATACTTATTTTAATTGTCAACATACATTGTCTACAGAATAAGTGGTACAACAGTAGTTCTACAAGTTACTAGACTATTCTAACTGGAAAACATATGAAATTTCTAGAAGTTTAGAAGTTTGATTTCAGGATAAGCCGCCTTTTTATGAGATCGAATTGGATGATTCGTATTTGGAAACCAACTGTGTAAAGATTAAATCAAATTAATTTTTATAATAAAAGAGGAATCGCTATATTTTTCCATAGTAAACTAGCGGTCAAAAATATAGGCAGATTTATCAATAATGCAGTATTATTTGATACGTGAAAACTGAGTGCCGTATTAGTTCTAAAGATGGCAGATTTAAAAATTTTTAATTTTTGTATAACACTCGATTATACTGACATCTAACATCTAGTAGTTAACTGATTTAATTCAGCGTTTTGTTTAAAACGATATTGCCGCGGGTTAAGACTGATTTACATTCAAAGATTTTTGCAGATGCAGATGTCAAATCAAAAATTCGTTCTTTTTACACATTAAAAAATAAATTTAAACAAAAAATGTCATACACCAATACAAATGATTGGTTTTCTTGTTTATGTAGCCTTATTATAGTTATTTATTCACGCATTGACGATTTTACAGAAAAAAGACGAAACTCGACATCTGCAAAAAAAGCAGATGACGACTTTTGGGTTTGTTTCTTGGGTTTCAATTGGCTTTTTTAAGCAGATGATTATTTTTTCTCGTTTTGTCTTTGCTGTTAATCAGCAAAATGTAAATCAGCTATTAGTTTGCATTTCGCGAATCTGAATTTCATAATTTTACTTTTTTTCTCGGTTACTTTATTGGACTCTTGAGAATCGTAAACAACCATTTTTGAGTATCGAGAAGTTAGAGTTAATTTTATTAAATAATTTTTTTTTGTGGAATTTATTAAGTTGATCAAGAGTGGTGACTGGTGGTGAATATTTATTTTTGAAATATCTATTAAATTACATAATATAAGTAATTGTGGGTGAATTCATCATCAGCCATATTTATAATGAGAAAAGCCATACTGGGCCAATTCATCTACCATTTAACTAAATAAGGCAAGCTGGTTGTTACTGATTTGGTTAAGTTTATTTCAATGGAATTTACGATATTTGCTGTCACGATGGTCATAGCAACATCTAAGTTATCTTCAGTTTGATTTTCAGCATTGATTTGGAAAACCCATTAAAACGAAAGAAATCCAACAGGCTAGACAATCAATAAAAGGCGATCCCTCTAAATAAACTTGGGCGAAATTCTAAATAAACTAACTAGTATACCAAACAATTTTACGTCAAACATTTTTGGGGTGTTGCAGGTAAAAGTTATGACAGAGGGAACCAATTTCATCTTCCCTTTACATTTAATAATCCAAGTATTGGCAATCTCATGACGGATGTTTCCGCTAAAATCAGTTTATACATACACAATTTACAAAGATTATTAATGACAATGAATGATGAATCAATGAATTATTAACGACATTAATTCGATTATTGCCGAGACCTGACTCAACTTGTGTTCAAGAAATTTTAAATGTGCAACAAAATTTTATGAAAAACTTAACATTCGATGTTAGAGGTTGTGCGGTTTAAATATTTTCGATACCATTTCGAGACACCTGAATTCGTTAGATTTACTTCAAATTGAGATAAAATCCATGATTCAATTATCGAATATTCGAAATGGTTTATTTAGTGACAATTGAAACGGAGGCTGCCGATACTTCCCATTATTTAAAGCAAATTTAAAGGCCGTCCCGGAACTTGTTTCCAAAACAAGTTTTGAGTGCCATTTTTCTATTAGGATTTTTCAATAATGACTTGGTAATAAAATGTATTTGTTTATCTAAAAATGTTTGTTTGGAAAGTCGGGAAATTTAAACAAAAATTGAATAAAAGTTCTTTCAATATGGGCGAAGGTGAATTCGATTTATTAAAACGATAGATTCAAATTCAATCGATTAATAGACTAAAGTTGATAGATTCAAGTGTGTGCGTGTTATTGAGTTATTTTACTGGTCGAATTTTGTGCCAACAAAACGCAATTTGCGGGAGCTTGTTTGTGTCCATCGAATGCTGTTGGAAGCTTATGGTGCTTATGCTCCATCGATTTTAACGTATGAGTGAGTACTGGTTTCAATAATATAAAAAGGTGATTTTGATACGGACGGTAAGGAAATTCCAGGCCAGCAATCAAAGTTTGAAGATGGAAGGTGGAATGGGGGGGGGGGGTGATGAAAACTGGATGTAATACTATCCCAAAAAGCTCAAAAATCATGATGCGGGCCAGGCGAACCATCAACATCCACAGTAAACACGATTATGTGAATTTGGGGTTGAGCGTAGATGGCTGAAAAGCATATGATCGAAACAAAAGTTGGAACGAAAAATCATCAAAAATAAAAATCTCGTTTAAAAGCTCCAACAAAATAATCTCAACTTGAAAATACTGAATACCAAAATGATCGATTTTTGATAACGTTTTATGTTTATTATCGGGTGCCGGCTATAAATATTACATTTTTTTATTTATTTTTATTGTACTGTAACAATAATTTAGTATTAAAAGGAAAAGCACAGATGGAAACAGAGTAAACGGAACAAAAGAAAAGTCAAAAAAAAAAATAATGAAGCTGCTTCCATTAGGCAGAAAAACCTCTTAAATTTTTTCAAACAATTTCCACCTCATGCATACACATTCTATTTTGAGCAATAGCTCATTTACAATAAAATGTACAGCAAGAGGTGAAATAATATTAAAAATAAATTTAAAAAAAACCTACGTATTGCTCATCAATCACGCCACTCCAAAAATGTTGAATTAAATAATTTGGCCGATCCTAATCTCTTAATTTCCAATGGAATTGAATTCCAAAGAGAAACTCCCCTAATGTAAAAGGATTTGTTTAGCGACCTACAACAATTTTTGACCGGAATCAGGCAGAAGTTTGAGGAATGAGACCTGCTAAACAGTAACTTCCTATAAAGATAACAAGGCTTCTTAGCTTTGAGAAGTTTAAAAATAAAAAGACAAACGCGAAATTCGTAAAAGGTAGATAAACTACATCCTAAAACAAGGCTAGAGTAGGCAGAAATATGATCGAATTTCCTAATACCAAAAATAAACCTAGTACATGCATTGAAACATCTTTGGAGAATGCTCATATTTTCCTGAAGCTTACCGAAATAAAATGAGGAAGAAGATAAGACAAAAACATTTTTTTCCTAAACTGACTATCAGAAAATCCTACTACTTTATACAAACAACTAAGCATACCAAAGACCCTCTTACTAATACTAACTAAATGGTCACTCCAAGAAAGAGTTTTATTAATAAATAAACCTAAATCTCTAACACTCTGCAGGAAAATACCAACAAAGGACGAGGTGTCTAACGATTTTTTATATATTATACTCGACTAAGATTTATTCGCATTTAAAACGAGCCTATTAGAGACCGACCAACTAGCGATATTTCTTAAGTCTTCATTTATCAGTGAAATATTCCTATCAATAGAATCTTGATCTAACGACTATTTCTATAAATTTGGACGTCACCAGCGAAAATGTGAAATGAACAATGGTGAATAGAGGATTATATGTCATTAATGTACATAGAAAACAATAGAGGACCCAGCACTGAACCCTGAGGAACGCCGGAAATTACAGGAAGGAATTCAGACAAAGAATTGTCGAAAAAACTGCCTGAGAACGATTAGAAAGATACTTAAAAATTAATCTGGCAGCGGAAACCAAAAATCTAAACTGAGATAATAGTTTGTTAGAAAGAATTCTGTGATTAATAGAATCAAAGGCCTTAGAAAAATCTAACAAAGTTAAAGAAGTCAATTCCCTATTATTCATATTACGCCTAATATCATCACATACATTTTATAACGCAGTAGAAGTGCTACGAAATTTTCTAAACCCAGATTGGAAGAAACTAATTAAACTATTGCTATTGACATGCGATAGAATTTGAGTTTTAACAACTATCTCGAAAGCTTTAGAGAGAGAACTTAAAATGCTAATTGGTCGCAAATGGGATAGCTATGAAGGATTACTGATCTTTGGGACAGGGATTATTTTACTTAGCTTCCACTGATCTGGATAGGAAGAGGATGTAAGAATAAAATTAAAGATATGTAACAAGTATTTTGCGACCAAAGGGAAAACTCGCTTAACGAATTTTAAATTGACGTTATCCAGACCAGAAGATTCCGGTTAACCATTCCAAATGGCAGACTGTAAATCCTCGAGAGAAATATTTGAAAACGAAAACGAATTAGAGGACGCATTAGAGAACAAATCGACGGTACTACTGCCCGAGTTCAAACTAGAGCAAAAATTACTATTGATATCATAGGGCTTAAACACCCTACTAGAACTACTCTTGCATCTGCCTAGGGCTAAATTACGAACATTACGCCAAAAAACCTTGGGAGGAAGAGAGGAGTCTAACTTGTCCTTGAAATAAATACATTTAACAATCCGAATTAACCCTACAACTCTATTACGAGCCTGCTTATAATCTAAATGAGACTGACTATTAGGATACTTTGAAACTTCCTGAGATAAACAAGGCGGAGATTTCGCTTTGAAAGTAACCTTTTTAAGCGGAACGCAACTCTCAAAGACCAAACTAATATACGAGTTGAAAAATTCTACTTGACTAGTTGCCGAGCTAAGGCAAAAAATATCCCCCCAAGGAACCGAGTTACAAACTAAGTAATGGCGGGAATTATCTATACTAGGAAAATCTCTAAAGCTAAAACTATTAGGTTTAGGTGGAGAGTAACAATTCACAGAAAAAACTTAAAGATCATGATGGGATCCCATACCGAGAGACAACTGATTGAGATGATATGGTCAATAAGAAAATAAGAGGCACCGCTAGCGGTTGGACAACAAAACGTCGGCGCCACAATGTTGTGTACGGATAAATTAAGACTATTTAAAAGAATATCGAAATTGAAGTCACCTGATATATACATTTCATCGCATCTACAAGAGAAATTACTAAACAAACTTTCTAAGTCTACAAGGGATCTTTTAAATTGGGCATACGACCTCTTACTAGTTTTTGGAGGGTACCGAATAAGATTTTACGAGTATTAATGAAAACGTTGTCAAATAAAAACGCTAAATCCGATACTAACAATTCCGAAATAGAAGAAGGTATGGTAACTAATCTAGCCTTAATGTGATCACCTATAAACATACATAAACCACCATAATTAAGGGGTGGTACCGCCCTGTCTTTCCTAAACATATTAAAACCTTTTATGGCAAAAAAACCTGGAAATCTAAAAAGAGAAGAAACAAAAAAAACGATCCAAAGTAACAAATGCCAAGAAAAAGTAAACAAAGGAACAATACTTGACCGTAAGCCCCAATTTATGCCCCAAAAATCGATGATTGATCAAAAATCGATCATTTTCAAGTCATGGATTATTTTTGGCTTTAGATATTCTTCGTATTGTTATTATTTTAATGAGGTTATCAGAACGCAATCATCAAATTAACCACCAACCCAACCCTCAACTCAATCTCCAAATCAACTCCAAATCAACTTTCAAATCAACCCCTAACCTAACCCCAAATCAACCCTTAAATAATTCCCTAGCCGCACAACGCACTAATCCCAATGCAAGTTAACTAAACCCTAACTCAACTTCAATTCATCTTAGCAATATCCCATAACCTAATCCCAAAATAAACTCGATTCGAAAGCTACATGAGGGTATGAACTCAACTCAACCTAATCTCCCACTCCCTCACCAATTTAACCCCTAACTAAACTTCTTATAACCGAACATCCTACTCAATTTCAACTCAAACCCTATTCACATTCATACCATAATAACAACGAACAATCAAACCAGCATGCAAACCGTCGTAACATCATTACTTTAAACCATCATTCTTATGATATTTATTCCATTATGATGATACTATCATGACACTATACCATTAAACTATCATACCATCGTACCATAGTAACGTAGAACCATCACACCATCATACCATGGTGTAAATTGTATTCTTTACCATCAATCCAAATTGCTTTCATACCGTCATGTCATCGAAACATCATACCACCGTACCAGCATACCATTATATAATCATGCTACCATGATATAGTCATACCACTCAACCCTCATTACATTATAGCTTCATACCATCATACGTACTATCATAATATACCATCAAAAGAACCATCATACCATCATATTATCATACCATCATAACATGATAACATCCTATCATCATACCATCGTACCTACCATCATCATCAATATCAACTTTATTATTACCATCACCATCATTGTCACCATCAAATTATGATCCAAAAATCAACTCAATTGGTCAATTACCTCCGTAGTAACTTCGGACCTGATTATCATCGGTTCAAATCGGTCAAGGCGTGTGGAATGTGGATTTGTTTAAATAAAAACCATACACATATACTAAACATACATATAAACATTCACTATTATATGTATTGTTCAACTGATCACTAATCCAATCCCAACTCAACCCTAATTCAACACTCGACTCAACTGCAAACTCTACGCCAAACTCAATCCTCAAACCACCATATATACAAAAATTGGCCAACTCCTCACCATATTCTAATCCAACCCCAACTAAAATTCAACTCAACTTCAATTTAGCCCACATATTAACTCCTAACTTAATCTTCAACTTAACCCCAAACTCAATGCTGAACTCAATATTCAAACCAGCATATATGTATGTATAAAAAATTGGTAAATATTTAGAATAACCAGTTCAAAAAGCTTTTCAAATCTCCTCCTTGGCCATACAAACAGATTGGCAAAAAACAATTTTTTAAATCAGACAAGCCGTTCTCGAGATACCATGGGTTCGGTATAGTCAGCCAGACAGACGGACGAACATTTTTTTTTTGCTTTTTCAGACTCAAGGACTTAAACCTTTGTTGGTCTAAAAAGACCAAAGTATTAAAATCTGGTCAAAAATGACGAAAAATTTGGTTGGTCCTTAACTACTTTCCTCGACGTTTTAAAAGTCCCTATCAGGTCGTCGTCGCCAATCTGGCTCTATTTTCAACGCGAAGATTTGAAAAGCTTTTAGAAACTGTACATCGTAGTGAGCAGTTGACCAATTTTTTTATATAAGCTGGTTTGCGGAGTTTTAAGTTGTGTTCCATTCGCGAGTTTAATTAGGGTTAAGTTGAGGTTATATTAGGGTTTAGTGAGAAGTTAAGTAATCTATATATATATATATATATATATATATATATACATATCATATATATATAAAAGTAAGTGTTTGCCGCCCCGGTAGCACAGTTGTTAGCATGTTTGCGGAACTTAAATCAGGAGGTCCCGGGTTCGAATCCCGGCGGGTGATGAAAAAATCACGGCTGGTTAATGTAAGGATCAATGAATTAATCACTCGTTGTTCGTTGTAAAAATGATTACGAAACTTGACTATGAAGCGGCCAAATCCCTCTATGGGATGTAGTGCCAGCGAAAACAAAAATAAAAAAAAGTGTTTATATATTTTGAACCAAACTTTACATAAATATTGTTTAAGACTTAAGAAAGGTCACTGTTAATATCTCAAAGCTCCATCTCCTTCTTGGGAGATGATAATCAGGTTCAAGGTTACTACGGAGGAACTTCTAAAACTTCAAAAATTGAGTTGATTTTTTATGACGCTATGTATGCTATGATGGTACGATGGTATGATAAGCTAATGGTGTGATGGTGTGATGGTATGACGGTTGGATGGTATTGTGATATCATGACCTGATAGTATGTTGGTATAATTATATGATAGTACGATTATTATTATTATTATTATTAGTTGAGGGCCATGTGGGCGTTCAAGCCACCCCGCACTGCGACCTAAAAGATCTTTTGTGCATGGACCCTACTTAATGAGCCGTCCAGTCAATATTCAGGCTCTTAATGAACCTGACAATACTGCCGGCCGGTATATGATGCATACGATCCGGGCTCATTACTCTCCCTCCTAGATGCTGTAACCTTTTGCAGAAAATGGCTGGGCAATGGCACAGAACATGTTCCGCTGATTCCGCTTCCATGTCACAGAAGCGACATCTATCCGTCGAACTTAGGCCCATTTTCTTTAGGTGATACCTTAATGGGATGTGACCTGTGAGGAAGCCGGTAAGCAGCCTCAACTCAGGTTTCCTAAGTACAAGACATTCCTTGGCCCTGGCCGACGAAGGTGAAATAAATTCCTTCGCCTGTCGCAAACCTGGAATTCCGCGCCAGTAAGAGGACTTTTGCACATCCTCCCAGCGTTTAACTGCTGCCCTAAGGTGCCCCTTAGAGACGCCGCAGAAGGGCTCTGGTCCAATTAATGGAAAGGCAGATCCCTCGCGGGCGAGGACATCAGCTGCCTCGTTTCCCACAATTCCAGTGTGACCTGGCACCCAAACAAGTGTTACCTTATTTGAGCTAGCCAGCAATTTAATAACCTTCAGACAATCCCATACCAGCCTTGACTCAATGGTAAAAGACCTAAGAGCCTTTAAGGCCGATTGGCTGTCTGATACGATATAAACCTTTGCGTCGTTTAGGCCTTTAGATATGCCTATCCTAGCACAAAGTTCTATAGCATGCACTTCTGCTTGAAAGACGGTTGCATTGTTACCCAAGGACTTCGAGAGTGATACTCCACTCCCATGTATTCCTACCCCCGATGATAGTACGATGATATGATGTATGTTGGTATGAAAGTATGGTGAATTGATGTTATGGTATACATCATGTTTTGATGGTGTGATGATTCGACGTTACTACGGTACGATATGGTATGGTTGTATGATGGTTTAATGGTATAGTGTTATTATGGTATGATGGTATAATGGAATAATGGTTGTGATGGTACGACGGTACGTATATCGGTATGATTGTACGTTGTTATTATGGTATGATGGTGAATTGGGTTTGAGTTGGATTTGACTGAGAAGTTTGGTTAGGGATTAATTTGGGGTTGAGTTTAGGATTTAGTGGGAGGTTAGATTGAGTTGATTTCATGGACGCATACAGCTTTCGAACCGCGTTAATTTTGCGATTGGGTTGGCCAATAAGTATTTAGTAGCTTGCATTAGGGTTAAGTGAGTTGTTGGGGAATTATTTAAAGGTTGATTTGAAGCTAGGTTAAAGGTTAATTTGAAAGTTGATTTGGGGTTAATTTGGTGATTGCGTTATTATTGTGTTGTGATTAAGATGGAGGTTGAGTTGTAAATTGAGTTGAAGGTTGAGTTGAAGATTGATTTGCGAGGTTCATTTCGGGATCGATTTGCTAGTTGAATTAATCAAGAACTAAGTTCTATCCACTTCATGAGGTGTCAGCCTATTATAATTTTGCATAAAATTGCATAAAGAGAATTATAAAACTGTATAACATTATTTGTTGTAAGTCAACGTAAGATTTATGGCAATTAATAAAATATGTGAAGGTGATTGTAAAAGTGTAACGGTATAATATTGTACTATTTAGCTTTAGGGATGTTTCGGGTCTAATTGTTTATAATTTTTTCAAAACTACTCTACAAGAAAAAAATGCAGCTGGCTGTTTGGCGGCCCTTGACAAGCCATCGTCGAGATGGACACACATATCTGAGTATGCTGAATCGATTATGGCTAACTCGAAAAGTAATCACGAAACTTTAATTTATATTTATAATAGGCCGTGAACTCATTTAATTTGCTAAGGAACCTTAATTCAGGTTTGACAAAAAGTTTATAAATTAAGGCACGCGTAGCGATCTCTAAGATTGCCTGTCAACTACCATCAAACGTCCAGCTACACTTTCCGCAAATATTTTGCCTGACACAAAACATCCCCAAAGGTAAATACGAGTGCCTGTCAAACAAGGTCTTTGGTTTTTGTGTAGCGTTACACTTTTACACTCACATATTTTGTCAATTGTCATAAACTTCACGTTGACTGGCTTTTAGAGGATGGGTGCTACGCTAAACCTCCGCTTTTCCACTATTTATATAAATTCTAGGATTTATCGAAATGAGATAAGTTTTTAAAAATTTGTGAAAGTGGACCTCATTTCATTTACTTTTAGTGTTGGTAATTTCTGTTCAATTGACGTTTTAGGTAAGTTTGCATCCAATTACAATCAAATCCAGCTTGCTTTCGCATACTATAGGTTCTATTTTTCCATCTTGTTCACCATTGCCTCTCTGACCACTTCGAACATATCGATGCGAGCCGATTCATACATGCTGAGATATAATATTTACAATTAAATTTCACTTAGTTTTTCATCACATTTATTGCATTTGGACACAGTATGTTTTGTTAGTTTGATATACATATAAGCTTCACACCGATCGCAATTATTAGTGTGACCAAATATTAGTTGGTTACTAATGTTTCATGGTAATTTTGGGATGGTTCTAATTGAATGAGTCAGAGTATTAATATTGAGGCCAGTTCGTTTTATATTTATATATGTAGATCCAAATTGTTGGATGATATGACAGATATGCTAAGGCAACGGAAGTTTACACATTTGTAGGTTCATCGTACAGAATTCAGTAAGCATGCATCGCTGGCAGCTTAGCACTGTGTTTATAATATTTTGTTTGTTCGAGCAATCTGTACATTCATAGGTCACAGAAGTGCAAACAATAAAACAAAGATTAATTCCGCGTAACTTTCATTATTTTAAATCCTGCCTTCTTTCTACGTAGCTGAGAAAAATATTAACGTGTAATCTAGTACAATATCCACGTAAGCGAACATAACCAATTAAATTTAGAATTTACCAATCACACGCCGGTTTGATTGGGAGGTACCGGGTTCGAGGCAAAAGGGATTTTTCATCATCTGATTACGATCGGTGATGACGATGTACACATCTATGACCTGCTGTTGAGAGTGCGGAATCTATGAGGCGACCAACCTTTCATATCAGTAATATAGGCTGACATGAAGCAATGCATTGTGCAGGTGGTCTATGCAAAAACGGGTCTATAGCCATTCGTCTTTGATTTGGCTATTACGGCGTAAAGTAAAATTGGGAGTGCCTTGAGCTCCAGAAAGATTGCATAGAAAAAAAAAATTAGAATTTCTTTTTGGTTCTAATGAATGACCGTGTTACCTGTTCCGATTTTTATTTTTTTACAATAATTTTCTCATTGCACTAAACGATTTTTGCCTAACCATGCCTAATTTTGATTTATCCGCAATACGTCTAATCTAATTTGCTTCCCAATAATTAACACGTGCATGGTTATGTAACCTGGTAGTATATAAGGTGAACTTTATTTAAGGTGGTAAACTAGTTGAAATTTGCAATACATATAATTTTGCAGTTTATCGCGTAATGAATTTTACGATATTTGTGCTTGGCTTTATTCTCTTAGCAACACCTCAGGTAAATTCAGTACTGTGTCACATACGTGTTCCATATTTTAATTTATGAACTCATTTTCAGTATTCATTTGGTCAGCTGAATGCCCCGGAGGCAGAACGGTTAATCAAAGATGTCAATAAATCACTTGGATTAGATCCCGGAAATACAAGATTTATTAATAGTTTCCAGCAAACAGTTAATAAAGTAGTAAGCCAAGGTGTGAGTACTGTCCTAGATAAAACAGGTGCGACCAGTGTAATAAACAATATGGTGATTCCGATTCCCATTAATCTTAATAACACATCAATTGGCAAATTATTTAATCATGCTTCGAACGGATTCAGTTCGGCAGTGGGCCATATAGATGATTTAACTTTAGCATTGAATGAATATTTCAACAATTTGATTGATAAGGCTGACAATTTCACAACAACTAAAATATTTCGACCTAATTCGGATACTAATTCATGTAGGTCAATTCCTTCTGATTTTCTGCCACCAAATTTTACCGAAGCTTTATTCAAAGGTTCGAAATCATGTTTTAACAGTGTAACGAATATGATTCAAAAGCATTCGTTAGTGATTTCAGAGCTACAAAAAGAACTGAACAATGCTCTACAAATTGGGAAGTTGCGTGTTGCTTTGTTGTTCGATATTAAAAGGGAAATTACAAACCTTCAAACTGAAATCGCTGATGCTCGCCGAGAAAATCCTAAATGTGACTTATCTCTGGGTATTACAACCCAACACATGAAACGTCTTTTCTCCAATTGGGTTTTTAGATGCCTTTTGGCGATTTTTGACAAAGTATTGGACTAATAAATATGGTTTCGGGCGATTTTTAAAAATTTAATTTAATAAAATGAAATCTCCAAAACCGTCTTGTTTTATTTGTGTTGTAAATTTTACTTTGGGTAACTTTACCTATTTATGGTCGGTCGATCAACGACCAGATCAAAAATAAAACATGTAAGCTCCGATTTTTCTTTTAACTTGTCCCTTTTTTACTCTCATTGGACTTTCAGTTTCGTATCTCAGTCTTAGCACTGGTAATGTGAGATAATCAGTCTATTGCTTGTCATTTGCCATTTCATTTATCCTATTGAAAACAATGTAAATTTCGTTCAAAACAAGTTACTTCTTGAAATGCCAAATTGTACTAAGTATTGATTGTGCATTTTGACATAAATCCCTACCTAGGATATTTTGATATCATCTCTGGACGATAACTGCATCGCTCTGCCTAGTCTCTATATTCTTACACCTAAGAGTTGCAGTCGTTTCTGGAAAATTGCTCTACATTGGCACCGCAGCAGGGCTCTGACGCAATGAATCTCTATTCCAGTAGGTCCTGGCAGCCGCATAATTGCTACGTTTCTTGTGGCTACCAATTGTTGAGCTGTAATTAGACAGTCCCATACCAGTCTTGACTTAATGGTATAGGATGGCAAAAAAATTGAATTTTTCACGAAACGTGTAGAAATATTCGACCGATCCAAATGGCCGTTTGTATGAGAATTTCAGGTCTCAACGCCTGTTGATAGAGGTATCAATCATCGAAATCGGAGCACATTTGCAGATGTTCCTCTACACTCTGGTATAAAGACCACATTTACTCTCCTAGAAAATTTTGGAATGTAGTTAAAGGCGTGAATTTCCTCAATAAATATCTACAGTAATGCTGGGAAAATACCATCTCCTCCAGCAGACTTAAAAAGACTAATGGCACATCTCACTTTACTGTAAGTACAAATCCTTCCAGAAAGGTTCCAGATCCTATTGTATGGTGTGTAAGCTACCTCACTATAGAGTCCAGTAAGTAGGTTTCTAAAAGTACCCTTATTGTTGCTTTCCGGTTCTAAGTAAAGCTCCCACCGGCTCTTTGGAGCAGTCCTGTCTTGTACTATTGGAATGGTTTCTAGAAAGTCCTTTTGTTGCCGCACTGCAGAAGATAATACATTGATTCCTACACAATAGCTTTTCCAGGTTTCCCTTTTGGATCTCCCTAGTACTCATCCCTATTTGCATCTTATTATGTAGTCCAACTCCATTTACTTGCAGTGAGCTGTGAGCCTCTTAACCTCATCTAGAAGAGTTATTTCTGTGTCACTAGTAAAGTAGCACGGCCCTATTACTGTACCAGATTCCAGGAGATGAACTGCGGATTCATTTGCGATCTAGCCAAAATGGCTGCTCTTAGATTCTGATTTTCATTCAATTCCTGAGCCCTACCCTTCGTGTCCTGGCTTTTACTAGGCCTCTTTGGTGATATATTTGGTTTCTGAGTTAAGTCTCATTTGCTGCCTCTAGGACAAGATTTGTACTCCTGGAGTCTTGTTTACTGGTGCCTCGATCGAGCTCCTTACAGGCTTAACTAATGGGGGCTTATCTTTGGCAGTAGTGTTTGAGCTCCATCGGTTGCTTTTCGGATGAATCTGGACAAGACCAAACTTGTAGTTGACCCTATACAGGGTACAGAAGGCTGAAGTACTTAGAAAACACAACGAGGCCGAGGCAAGTTATTCCCATAGCTTAACATCCTCGACTGTAGCTTGACTCTGGAGTGGCCTTATTGGCACAAGTCACTAATAGTACCCTAGTTGGAATTGATTCCTGACCAGCACTTTCGCCCGAACGTCCTCTACTATCTATCTATCATTTAGCTGATCCACGGTTTGGAACACTTCTGGATCTCAATGATATCCGATTTCACTGCCTATCTGAAATAAATTGCAGACTTAACTGCAGAACCCGAGTGTGTCATCGGTACTTTATCCTCCACCCTAGATCTTTCCAATGCTTGTGACGTATCGTCATATACATCAGAATGGGTTCTCTTGGCCACTCTAATTCGGGCGCACATACAACCTTAACATTTTTCAAATAAATTAATCGAGTTTTTTGATCACGATAACCAAAGTGCTAAAACTAAAATTGTTGTGTTCGACTGAAACATTTCGGTTTCACCTCATCATGGAGCACTTGGCTGGAGTGATAAAAAATAGGATTTGCTTGTATTTGTGTTCTTTAGATCTATCTTCCCAACACTACTATTTCTAGGTCTATGTGCGTTCTCAAAGTGAAAAACCGCCTACAACGCTATAATGACAAATTTGATAACTAAAGTGGCAGATGTTAAATTACTGCATCCTTCTTGCGACTGTATGTTAACACCTTTCCAGTTACACCAAAAACATTTTCAACTCACTGTCGTGAATATAATTATACTGGTAAAATTTTAGGGTATTTTGGGTCTCTCGATCAAGACGGATAGAACAGTATCACTTCCAAATTTATGACACATCTGCAGGTGATAAAACAGGTATATCTACCTTTTATTATAGTGGCGAAGAAATTGGGAACTATTTTGCGTCTCTTCATCTCTTGCATAAGGCGTTTTCAATAGGGTGGAGTGGAGGTGCCATGCTTTGACACAGCTCTCATGAACATTATCCCCAATTTACAGATCCATATCACTCGTATCACTTTTACTGATGATACTTGAATCATAAATGTTTCAAGCTGTTCTTTGGTTGGCTTAATCCATTGTGGAAGCATAGAATCAACGAATGAATTGGAGCGGTTTACGAATTTGAGTTAATGTTATATCCGTATCGATATCATATGGTTCTCCACTGTATGTTAATTTCCTCTACTGTACAATTAATGAGACGTTACCAAATTCATGTTATATAATTTCTCTTTGATATTAGTTCATTATCTTCTGTGCACTAGACTAATCAACAACCTCACCGGTTACAATAATAGCGGTGCTGTAAAAGTTATTTGGAGAGAATAAAGTAATTGTTACATTGTTGTAAAATCGTGGTTTTGGTGTTTAACAATAATCCTCCTCCATCCATCAAAAATATCATTGGTGACGAGGATTAATGGATACAGTGCGTTATGTGGATCAAGCAGCTTTGAATAAAATATTAAATGAGAAAGTGGATGGAGTCGGTGTTGGAAAAAAATCGAACGTGGTTTGAAGGTCACCTGGCCACCGGTATGACGGGACAGGTGAATAATTCACTGATTCCAGTATTCCGACAATTCGATCGGAAGACAGACAAATGGGAGACTTATCTTTTCCAGTTAACCCAACACTTTGAGGTAAATTTAGTGAAGGATGACAACGCGAAACGAGTACATTTTTTGGCATGATGCGAATCGGAGCTGTATGAAACATTGGTGAAGTTATGCGAAACGGAAGACATAAGTACATTTTCATTCAAAGACTTAACCTCAAAGCTAACCAATTTTTTTAAATCGAGACCAATCCTATTTCGAATGGATCGCCGAGCCAATGGGCATCACTGGTGATTGTGGTTTTATTTGCACAAACGAGGCATTCAAACGATCTTATGCTGACGTCATTATTCGCAACGTAATTACATTTAACACGCCATACGAGCACGTTCGGAAAATAGCTATGGAGAAGAAAAATCCAACATTGGAGGAACTCGAGGATATAGTGAATACGTACGAGTCAACTGAAAGGGCTTGTGCAGTTTTGAAAGGATCCGAGTCCCAAAGAAGTTTACCAGAACCACCGGAAGTCAATCAGGTTGGAAATAAGCACTTAATTCGCAGTAAGTGTAATTCATTTAGTTTTTCAAGTCGAAAATCTTGCCCGGGATGCGGTGTAAATCATAATCGCCGTCAGTGTTTCCATGCCGAATCAATATGCAACTATTGCAAACGGAAAAGTCATATAGAAAGCGTTTGTCTCTCCAAAAGGAAACAAGGAACGGGTGCTAATCAAACAAAGTTTTGTTATAACTCTAAAAATAGGATTGATAGTCGTAATCGATCGCCGTCTCAAAATCTATCAAAGCCTATTGACTCAGCTACCCATTTCGATCGTAATGTAGATACCGGGGCAAAAGTCTTCCTAGTCGGTTTGTTTGGGTACCGTCAACTCGGTAGCTCACCTTGCTCTCCAGCCTCGAAAATATTGAAGGTTTATGGCGGGAATGAACTGTCCGTGCTCGGGACCATTCGCGTAAACGTTCGTTGGAAGGAGGTTGACTTAATAATATATTGGGATTGGATTGGTTCGATGCCTTAAGGTTTCACATTAAACCATCAGTTAAGCAACCATCAGTAGTCCGAAGAGGGGGCTCCCAGGAAGACTTAATATCAGAGGCCGCGACCATCATCCAAAAGCACGCAACTATATTTAAAGCTGAACTAGGATTGTGTAATCCGGTTTGATTTAAAACCGAACACCCAACCAAAATATTTTAAGCCTCGTCCTATTCCGTTCTCGCAGATGGCCGCGGAAAAAAACGAAATTGGAAGATTAATCCTCAATTAAATGTAAATCGGTACCCGATTCCCAGAATAGAGGAGCTGTTTCATAAGCTTCAGGGAGGACAATTTTTCACCAAAATAGATTTATCAGAGGCCTATTTGCAAATTCCATTGGATAACGAAGCCAAGAAACTATGAGAGACTGCCGTCCGGAATTGACAGTGCACCTGGCATTTTCCAAAGATATATGGAACAATTAATAAGAGGCTTGCTAGTTAAGGCTATGTGAGTTTGAGTTCAGGAGAAGGAAGTTTTGGAGAAACATCTTCAGTTGTGAAACGATCTAAGCGCTCATGTTTCCCACCAGCCCGGTTTAGCCCGTAAAGTATTGTCTTAAATTAAGTGTGAAGGAATGTTATATCCGTATACCGATATCATATGGTTCTCCACTGTATGTTCATTTCCTCTACATGTGTACCAAATTCATTTTATATAATTTCTCTTTGGTATTCGTTCATTATCTTCTGTGCACTCGACTAATCAACAACCTCATCGGTTACAATAATAGCGGTGCTGTAAAATTTATTTGTAGAGAATATAGCAATTGCTACATTGTTGTATAATCGTGGATTTGGTGTTTAACAATAATCCGCCTCAACTTACGACAAATCACAATAAAAATTAAATATTGAACGCAACATGCACAACTTGAAAATGTATGGCATTTGCCATGCCCGAATAGGTGTCTTTGGCGTTTCCATCGGTACTCGCGATGTATCATTTCAATATTTATTTAACTAACACTTTCGAAAACTCTTTCCTAATGGTTGATATCTCTTGAGCTGCAAGTGGATCATCATGACAATTATAAAATCTTCCGGCCTTCCGATCTTGAGGGGAGTATAATCACCTCAACTGATCACAAGAGCCAAACCCATTCTTTATTGAACAAAATTGAACACCTTGCCATTCAAACTTGCAAAATTTGGAAACTTGGAGAAATCGACACCACAATTTGTATTCAATATTTTTTCAAAAATATCTTAAATATTGAATATAATCACAGTTTGTTCCTTTTGCTGTTCTTTAGCCCCTTACTAATTTGACTGAAAAATCCAGAAAACGCCCCCACTAAAATGGGACAAAAGCTGAGTCGAAAGCTACTTGGTGAAATCAAATATCTCTAGACATAGTGATTCCACCAATAATGGGAACGAGGAACTGCCTCCTTCCGCTTTCTCGCTATCAGGAAGCTTCATAGGAAGATAGGACCAACCACAACTTATTAATTAAGGAAAGTAAATGTCCGAGTAATTATGCAGGCATTTAGGTCGAATCCAGTAACCCCAAATAGAGATTGATCGGATACACATTGAGGAAAACTCATAGTAACATGGTTTTCTATGCCTGTAACAAGTTTTTGCTATAAACGATCTTCCTAGGTTAACTAAATCAACTGCTTTTGAAAGAGCACCTGGAACCACATTTAATTTTCCGCCAATCTTCAGGTTCCGTAACCATAACATCGAAATGTAGGATCTAAGTTTTTCAATGGTCGGAACAATCGCTAGGCACTCCCGCTCCATAGAAAGGCATTTTGTCTGTGATACCAATCTGTATTTAAAAAAAAAACTGAACGCGGCCTCCATCTCTGCGGTCCAGTAAAAATTATTTTGTCTATTCTTCTTAAGTAAATTTGCTATCGGAGCCGCCACTATTGAAAAGTTTGGTGTAAACTGTTTGTACCGCCCTACCAGTCCCACTGATCTGGTCTGGGTGCCTTCTCAACCCGAACTCATCCAAGATATAGCCAAGGTACTTGGTTTCTTTGCGACAGAATTGCGATTTCTCCAGACTGACTGTAAAATTAGTGTTTCTTACTCATCGAGCTATCCTTCTTCCAGAAGAGATAAGAAGTAAATATTATCTAAGTTTACAAAGACTTTGGGTTCTATATCGTAAAGTAGAATCTTGACCGTTAATCTGGCGATTGTCCGAGAGACATTACGTAAACCAAATGAAATTCTTTTGTTGTGGTAAAGCTCACGTCCCGGAACTATAAACGCTATCTTCGGTCGCTAGGTTCGGATAATTCGTATTTTTGGCTTCGGTTTTTCTGGTAATTTTTTGGCTTGGCTATGGTTGAATAAGTCAGTCACCCGCACTTATCCACTGTTGCTATAGTTCTAGTTCTTTCTAAACTTTTTCTCAATTATATGGATTCTCACCATTTTAATTTGTAACGTTACCGTACCTGCGTACCATTCCATATTTGGTTACATTGCATCAACCCTATCATCACGGTTCATTTATGCGCATTTTCTGCAATTAAATGCTGCACAAAAGTGCAAGCATCATAAATAATGAAGATTAATTGTTTTTGCCTCCTTTCTAGGCGATTAAAAGAAATGAACGTGTACAACGAATGACCTTAGTACTTGTGTCATTGAATGGCCCCATTCGTAAAATAAAATGTCGCTGTCTTACCTCAATTTTAATTTTTTTTTTTTTTTTTTTGTAATGCAACAAATTTGTTGATTGCATTAAACGAGTTTTACCTAACCATGGTAAAATTCGAATTAGCTGCATGCAAAATATGTCATTTGTTCCACAATAATAAATACACGTGGGGTTACACAACCTGTTGAAGTATATAACGTGAGTTTTGTTAAAATGTTTAACCAATTGAAATAGTATTACCTTTCAGCGGTTTATCGCATTATGAAATTTACGATATTTGTGTTTGGTGTTGTTCTCTTAGCAACACATCAGGTAAGTCTAGTGAGATACTATGTCTCTACATAAATTCAAATTTCTCATTTTATAAACTTGTTTTCAGTATTCCTTTGGTCAGCAGAATGCTGCGGTGATAGACCATTTAATCCAAGAGTTGAAAAAAGTATCTGAATTAGAAGCAGCAAATGCAAGATATTTTGGTAGTATAACTAATGCTGTTAGTGGAGCAATGAATGATGTCCTAGATAAAACAGGTGTTTCTAATGTTATCAACAGTGTGATGATCCCCATTCCCATTAACCTTAATAATACATCAGTTGGCAACCTATTAAATACAGCTTCTTCTTCACTCAGTATGGCTGCAGAACGTTTAGCTACCTTAACTTCAATGTTGGATCAGTTTTTTAATGCTGTGCTTGGTACGACTGACTATTTATCATATATATTTAATAATAATCCATTGTGTAAGGCAAGTGATATTGGTGTGCAATCAAATTTTAGTGAAAGCGTCCTTGAAAATTTTAAACTATGCTTAAACAATTTGGGTCATACTATGAAAAATCATACGTCAACGATTTTAGCATTGCAAAGTGAATTGAACACAGCTTTACAATCTGGAAGGTTGCGTGTTACTTTAATGTCCGATATAAAAAAGGAAATGAGAGAAATTATGAGCGATATCGGTGAATTTCGAGAAGCATTATTTAAATGTGGATTCTCTCAGCTTTTTAGAATTTTTTGGGAGGTCAACGGAATTTTGTTTTCGGTGCCTTCTAAATGTATTTCTTTTATTGCAAAAAGACTACTAGGGTGGAAATAAATATAGTCCCGGGGGAATTATAAAGTTAAATTTAATAAAATAAAATTTCTTTTAACTCAAAACTGTCATATTTTATTGAGAACAATCATGGAAATTTGCTACCCTGAACACGTAGCACAAGAGTTGCACAAAGTATCGTCGGTTTGTACGCATCTGGTGTAGATTGCAACATCAAATGCACTTTCGCTCGGAAGAATATTTCCAAATAAAAATCGTGGTTTAGTCTTTTAGTCCGTAAGTTATCGGACCAAACTTATTGTACTACTACCAAAAATGTGTTGTCCACAAAACAAAATATAAAGATCTGAAAGAAACATTACGTAGTGATCAGAATTTCGGTCCGAAAAGTTACGTGCATATGTATAGTCATCTCGAGTCAACTCACTCCAATCTCCAAATAAATTCCAACTGAACTTAGCAATCAGCACCACACTCAACCTTACGCAACCTTAAATTACGGGAACACGACTCAAAACAACCTAAGCTATAACGTCCAGCTGAACGACAATGATAGTTACGTGGTTATACATGTGGCGGTTCACGTGATTTTCGTCCAAGTTGAACAATTTGTTATACCTATATGCTGTTGTTTTGGAGATTGAGTTGAGCGCTGAGTTTAGGGTTAAGTTGGGTATTGAGGAGGTGAGGTTATATTGAAGTGCAGTAGGAATTGAATTGAAGATTGAGTGAGGCCAATTACCATAAAACTCGTCAATTAGCAATCCCAACCGCAGCAAACATTCGATCGCTACCTGGCACTTCGGATAAAGCACTTTTGTGGTCTAAAATGTTTAGGAACTAAAGCGGAACCTTGGCTTATTTAAATTTTACTAAACACACTAGATTTGGAGATGCAATCACTAGGGCCACAAAAGACGGTTAAAAGTAATGATTTTACTGAGCATTCTCCAAATCTGTTGACTAAAATACTTAAGTCAAATGCATTAGCTACAACGACCAGCAGTAATACCACCACGCTATATCATGTCCGCTATGTAAGAGCAACGATCACAAGCTTTTTGAGTGTCAAAGAAAACCGATGTTTTAACTACAATAACTACATAGAGCTTCTACGTGTATATCTAGAGTCAGATGTCACTTTTGTCAACACAAGCTACGACCACCGATTCAAGTCTAACTATTTCATCGAATAGTTACCAGGTACGACATCTCAAGTTGCCTTACCCATAGCGAAAGTAAAAGTATATGAAGATTTGGGCCCTTAGGGGAAAATGGCCAATGATCAATTATCCTATAGCAGCAGGATTATCCTCCACATCACGACGTTTCCGAAACCTCAAGCTTGACCACTAAACTACGGATCGTGTTTAACGCGTCAACTAAGTCAAATGATTGCAAATCATTAAACAATCTCTTGCGCCTTCGTCGACATCAATTTGTCTTGACTGGGAACAACCAATAAGCATATATCGTCTGAAAACTTTTACATACGGTACAGCACTAGCTATAACTTTTCGCACATAAATCAACCCACACTAAAAGAAAAATGTTGTCAGAGTCAAGCAGAATTGTCGATCCATTGGAATGGCTTGATCCTACAACCTCGTTCGAGTAAAAATGTTATTTCAAAGCACCTGTCTGTAATTTACTGGGCCGTGTATTGTCGTATTAGCAATGAAGACAATCATCAAGCATCTCACAGCGGACAAGACAATGTAGTCCCGATTGTGGAGCTGTGGTGCACAAAACGCTAGTGTTAGTAGTCCAAAATGCCCCAAACCTGACTATTGCTCACATGACCACTTCGAAAAACTGCGATATTGATAAATTGTGGACGTTCTATGGCAGATTCTAGCTAAAGTGTAACAAATACAAACAAAGAATCTTCGCCAGTATATTAACAACATTTTGTTTTTGTCATGTGAGAAGAAACTAAGTTTGCTCGCATGTCTGCCTATCAGACAGTGCTCCGTAATTACTCCACCAACCAAACCACACTGATCTGGCTCCGTTGAAGTGAGATCAGCTGTTTGGATCTGCCGAGTTATTACACATGAGGTGCTATTTGACCATCTGTCATTCATCAACTAACTAGCTTCCTCCTGAAGCAGCAGTTTGCATACCGCAAGAATCATTCAATATCCTTTTTGCTGTTTGAGATGTGGTCCGTTGTACCACGTCGAGCCAGTTCATCGGTTTTTATAATCCCTGTACTAATGAAATGTCCTGGCACTCATATAATATGAATCTTGAACTGATCTGTTATCTCGTTAAGAGATGAGAGACAGTTCCGGACTACTTTCGACGTGAGGATGTTACATTATACCTCAACCAGTTCACGACTTCCTTTATCGCAGTTAATTCAGCTTGAAAAATGCTACAGTAGTCAGGGATACAGAAGGAGAGGTTTAACATAAGTTCCTCGCAGAACAACCCAGCCCCGACTCTTCTATCCTGTTTTGAACCATCAGTGAAGAAGTTTGAAACTCCTGGTTCCAAAACTGAATCCAACATCCAGTCCTCTCTGGATGGGATAATAGTCCGGAATTTTCTATCAAAAAATAGTGACGAGACAGTCTAGTCGGTGGTCTTGGGAATTCCTTTGTTACAAAGTATAGGTGAGTGAATTGTTGCAGGTCCACATTAACGTGGATTTCAGTCGTATGGCAGGGCAAGCTGCTTACTGTTTTCCCAAGATATCTAGAGGAGTCAGAAATAGCAGAGTATCCAGTGCCTGAGTGGATATACTCCTCAGTGCACCACACTGATCCATAGAGAGATTATTCTCGGAACTTTTGTCAACAATTTTAGGTTGACCGTTTTGTCCAGAGCAGGCCACCAGACTGTTACCCCATACAGAAGAATCTACTGCTGTGTATAGACAAAAGACCATGTGGGGCTCCAGCCCCAACCTTTCCCAATGGCATTTTTGCAAGAGGATAGCGCTACCGAAGCTTTCTTTACTCTTTCCATAATATTAGGTTTCCAGTTTAATTTACTGTCAAAAACGAGACCCAGAAACTTTGCTTCATCTATTAAAGCCAAGCTGAACCCATTTAAAGTGGGAGGATCGACATGAGGAATTTTATATTTCCTGGAGAAGAGAACCAATTCGGTTTTGTGTGGGTTCATATTCAACCCACAACCATTGTCTCATAATGAAAGAATGCCCAGAGCATTTTGAATAAGCTCACTAAGTGTGCCGTGATAAGTCTTGAGCCCAAGTACCCGGTCATCAGCAACTCAAAGTTCTTGGATCAAGACAATATCCGTCCCTTCCCCTCCAATTTTTAAAAGGAAAGCAGCTGATGCTGCCTTCGAGTGGTGTAGGTTGATCTGTAAGAATGTCACCATTCTTAGACCTCCCTCTTCACCACTGTATCATCAGAGTCCTCCCCTGATGTGAAGTCCTCTGAGATCCTCCCTAATGACTCCAAGAGCATTGTCATCTCCGTATCAGTGAAGATAGTTTCCGCCTGGCTGTTCCCTTCTTCAGGGCGCCCAGATGAGCTTTCAGCAGCTTCCTCAGGCTTCAGAGCCTCCGTCTTGTCTGCGTCCTTCTTGTAGATTTTGATTGTGACTGCACTGAAACCATAGTTTACGATACCATTGGTTTTTTCCAGTGCAGTCAGTGACTCTCTGTTTAAAATTATGACGGCTGACCTGTAGTCGGCCCTTGGCTCCTCGAGCTTAGCAAATTTCCAGTTGTGCGTTGGCAAACCTGAGTTACCAACCTGCAGCAACTGGAGCATCACCTTTGAATCGCTAGGCTCCGAAGGGATCCACACCCTGGCTCTCGGCCTACAGGAGATCTCTTCCTTAGCTTTAACAGCAAGGCTGGCTCCAGGTCATACCTCGCCAAGTCCTTCCACTGCCCTCAAGTAAAGCAGAAGAGATCTCTGATCCGTACATGTAGTCAGTTTCACCTGGTTCCTGTGCCAGACCGCATCCCGACAAGTCGGAGCAGGTCCTGGGTTTTCTGCCTGGACATTCAGGTAGGTGGTGGTTAAGGCCCTTTCCACCTTCCTCTATTTTGCGGGCGTGATACAGTCATACTCTTGGGACTGGTCAACAACTGCCACAACCAGCTGATCCTTGAGTTCCTCGTTAAAACGCCTCATTTCGGTAGCATGGAGCTTCGTTCTTTAAGCCAGCTGAAGGACCTTCCGACTTCTGTTCGGTGACTTTATTCGCCCATGCAAGCGTGGCTTTGTCTTTATCCGACCTGTCTTCTGGCGAGATGTTATTTATCTTATCCAGGACCCTCCATGCCTTCCTCCTAGTGTTATAGGTTGGTTTTGAGGAACCAGCTTCATTGATGCTTTGGTTACGCGTTGTATTTCTTTGCTCAGGTTTGCTGACCCGAGTGGAGGGACCAGCCTCATTGGAGCTTATGTCCCGTTGTTTGTTTGTAGGTTTAGAGGTAGGCCTAAAGACCCGAGTCTCCTTCTCTACGTTTTCCGGTTTTATGAGAGAACCGGACTCTTTTGTTTGTTGTTTTTTTTGGTCTCCCATATTTGGTCCCACGAGTAGCGGAGAAAAGAGTGTCTACTAAGGCTACTCTAAGGCTACTTAATCCGGAGTGCGCCAGGTATCCGGAACCACCGTTAGCGACTGAGGTGGGCACGGTACGAATAACACCTTAACCCAGCCCAGTGATTTGTTTAAGGTTGACTCCATTAGCTCCGTGTTTTAGCCTAGAAGCCGAAAAATCAGCAATCTAGTTACCAGCGGTCACCACGTAGAGGTAACACTGGAAGGTAAGGGGCTGACAGAAAGTGTCAACTTGAATCCCCCGAGCAACTTCACACCTGACCGCATCTTAGTAAAATGTGGAATTTCTGGAAAATGCCTATTCAACCTCTTTGAAAAACCGCAATTTTCATAAATTCTGGCGCTTCTACAACCGATTCTGGCTAACGTGGAATATGCACAAACATGAATTTTGACTATTATATTAGCAACATTTTGTCTTGGTTTGGATCTTAGTAAAATGGAATTTCTCGAAATCGCTCATATCACCTCTTCGAAAAATCGCAGCTTTAATAAATTGTGGATGTCCGATGGGCGATTCTGGCTAACGCGGAATAAGCACAAAAGTGAATCTTGGCCGGTATATTAAAAGCACTTGGTTTTAATTCGAAAGTTAATAAAAATTGGGGTTTCTGGAAATCGCCCATACAGCCTCTTTGAAAATCCACGATTTTGAAATGTTGTGGCGGTTCTATGGCCGATTCTGACTAAAGTGTAATGTCCACAAACATGAATCTTTACCAGTATATCAACAACATTTTGTATTAGTGTGCATCTTAGTAAATCGTGGGGTTTCTGAAAATCGCCCATATCACCTCATCGAAAAATCGCGATTTTGCGAAATTGTGGAGCTTCTATGGCCGATTCTGGCTAAAATGTAATAAGCCCAAAAGTTAATTTTGGCCAGTTTATCGTCGTCCTAACTGTGAATTAACGTATCAGACATTTTCAAAATCTCATCTCTGATTCAAAATGGTTCATCGTGAGAAACTCTGTCTGAATTTTTGCACCTGCTTTGGTTCACCGTTAGGACGAAGATGTCTCCTAAGAGTCAATTAATGTTGGTGCGGTGAGTCGGCTTCAGTTTCTCAAGACGAACATTTTGGTATAAGATTAGAGATTTTGAAAAATGTCAGATATGTTACTTTAAAGTCAGGGCGACGATATTAACTACTCCAGTTCTCATCTTAGTGAAAGATAGAATTTCTGGAAATCTCCCATATACCCTCTTTGAATAACAATAATTTTCAGGAATAGGGGAATTTCTATGGTCGATTCTGGCCAATTAAAATTATTTTTAAGGTAAGTTCAGTAATGCACAATGTTGCACAATCATTATAAACCGAAAAAATGTTTTAGTACGAAGTCTGGATATATAGGATTTCTGGTCTGATAATCACGTGAGAAATCCCATTGTGTTTCGTAAACTACGCTAAACACAAATTTTCTAATTACAGGTACAAAATTGCACAATCACAAATGCGCAAATTATGTATAGAAAACTTCAGTTTTCTAAAATGGGACTTCTGGCGTGATTTACACAAATCAGAGATCATATTTCAAGATCTCTAAATAAACAATAAAGTTTAAAAAATTTTAAGGAACAAAAAAACTGAAACCCTAATTGTGTAGCTAACCTGCAAATTTTAAAAGCGGCACTGGTACTCTAAAATGACACAAAAACAAAAATTTCATCGGTTTTATGATAACACCGCAACAACAATTATTCTGTTATCTAATTTAATATGCGTGCTTAGTACAGATAGGCAAAAATATGTTTTACAGTGAAACACAAAAAAAAACATTTTTTAAATATTGTGGTATCCCCGAATTTATCATCATCATCATCTTCACCTTCAACGTCTATAAACGTGACACGTGAGAAAAAAAAATTACGAAATTTTACTACGCGTACTTGTAATTAAATATACGAAATATGAATGATGGGTGTAGGCATACAAAAACGTTTTTTTTTTTTAATTGGGCGTAAAAGATAAATTATTTATTTGTCTTCTAAAATTTTACATAGATAAATCTTGGGTGTGCGGTTCAAGATTTTATTTCTATTATAAATGAATGTGACGGTGTCGGATTATTTTTATCTAGCCTAAATGGCTAGATTACAAAGTCATAAATATCTTTAATTTTTATAAATTCTAAATCTTAAATCAGAATATCAAACAACTTGGCGACTATAATCGGATTAAATAGCAAATCAAATAATTTTGTGATGTTTTCCAGATTATTTCACCCAGCTAACCTTAATGTCTTCTTTTTTTTTTTTTTTTGGTTGTCCGTTCTAATCGTAGAGTATCATCCCTCAACCATTCCAGTATTATCCACTCGTATTCTCTCCTATATAACATAAAGTCAATGAATATCAATATTTTTTATATCGGATTATCGGATTTATCTTATCTGTAAAAAAAAAAAAATAAAAAATAAAAATTTAAGCTCTCCCACATCCCACCTACACATTACACAATTTTCTATGGGGCGAAAACAATTTAATAAAACTTTTTCGTCCTGAAATACAACAAAATAATAATCAACAAAAACAAAAAAAATTTTAATTGAATATTGATTGGAAAATAAAAAATAAAAAAAGTTTTCTAAATTCTAAAACTTTTTATTTTTATTTTAAGTTTTCGTATTCGAGTTTTCATCATTATTAAAATGATTTAAATTTTTATTTTTATTTTTATTTTTTGATTTTGATAAACAAAATAAAATTGTTTATGTTTGTATTTGGTATTATTGTACGTAAGGTATAAGTTTATCAATTTAATTATTAAAACAAAATTTTAATTTTATTTTGTTGCGCGCTGATTTTAAAATTTGATAAAAATTTAATTAAGTTTTGAACTCAATTCCGACTAAATGAACAAATTAGTTTTAATTTTGGAATCTTCTGTGTGATAAAATGTAACGCAAAAAAATTAAATTAAAATATTGAGGTGTGACCAATACACGACTTTCTTTTACGAACAGGGAATTTTGAGAAACTTTTGTATTTTAATTTACCACTTTGAGCTGATTTTCGGGAGGATTTATGAAAAAAGCTTAGATTTTAAGTTTCAGATCGATTAGTTGAACCATCTGGGCTGTAGAGAGGCAACAGAAGGACAGATACCCCTTGGAAACCAAATTTTTCGGACTCATGGACACCAAATCACATACTAGCTACCAAACTTTATTTTACTATCGTAAAAGAAAGTAAAATGGGTTATGTGTTACTTTAATATGAATAAACAAGATTTAGGGGAAAGCAGACCGGTATTCTTATCGATCTATATCTCATAAATCTTACAAATATTTGGTGTGTGCAGGAATATTGTTATATGTCTGTTTAAGTATTGGCCCATCAATTGTGGGTCTGATGTGAAAGGTGCATCTGCCTTTATCTGTTTTAATATTAGCATTCAATTATCGCATTCCATCTTTTTAATCAAACCACTTTGTATAAACAGGAACTCACTTAATTCGTCAAGTTTGTAAGTTGTGTTTTGGAATTACAGGTAATTGGTTTAAGTAAGTACACCCATACCTCACTGCGACGGTAATTCGTTCCATAAAAATGCGTCTTGTAAATAAAATTGCAACATAATTAAATAACCTTGACGTATTTCCAGAAAGAAAACATTTAAGTAACGATGCAACAAATAATTTAAGCGACGCAAAACTGAAATTTGGTAGTAACAAATGTACCGTCGCAATTGGAAACGTCGCAAATCGAAACGTCGCTAACAAATAACATACTCCAATGATAGATTGAATAGAGTTTGAGCTATTGGGTTCTAAAAGGCATCCGAAATTTTGCTTTCTATTAGCACCTTACACATTGACCCATCCATTAAAAGCTGGCACATTGAAACCAATTTTGACGGTGTGCGCAGGTAGGACAATACGTTCCATAACGTATTCCTCTTAATGCTGTCGTACGCCTGTTGAAATTCTAGGAATAGACTGTGTACAGGAATGTCCTTTTCATAGCATTTCTCCGGCACAATCCTCAGCGTGATTGATCTATTTGGTCGAAAACCACATTGATAATCACCCAAGATCCTCTCGCTATAAGTTGATAACTTTTCTGCGACTACGTTGACCAAAACCTTGTAGCCTGTGTACAGCAAAGCTATACCGCGATAGTTGTTGCATTTCAATCGATCTCCCTTTTTATGAAAGGGACAAATAATAGCCGTCTTCCACTCTACTGGGATTTCTTCTCTAGACCAAATTGTTGTTATTAGCTCAAACATGCGGTAGAACAGATAATCACCGCCATATTTGAGCATTTCGATGCAGATACCATCCTCACCAGGTGTCTTGTAATTTTTCATCTGCGATATCACGTTCCGCACTTCATCTTATGATGGAGGAGGTGGTGGTGTCGTCTCGACATTAATATCGCGTTGAAGCAAAAGGGGTTGTTGCTCGGAAGGTGGTGCCTGTTTATCTAAAAGTGAGGAGAAGTAATTGCGCCCCATTTCGAGGACGGTTTTAGTGTCCAATTGTTGCGAGTAGCGCTGCTACGTGGATGAAAGTCCGTAGCTAATTCTCTTATGCAACGATATCTATCTGTCAGGCTAGAATTTTGGATGTTGCATGCCTATTGTTCATGCCATTCCCGTTTCTTTCGTCTACATAGCCGATTAGCAATTCTCCTCGTGGTCATGTAGGCGTTATGTGATTGTCTTGTGCTTTGCGATAGATTTCGTTGTCGTGCGCGATCTTTTCCCGAATAGCACCAATATAATCATCATCAAACCAGAATTTTTTAGGTCTTGATGAATTTTTTCCTATATGGTGGGCTTTGAGGCATCGGTTACCGCCGTTTTGATAATGTTCCACTGTTCTTGAATGGAGTCCGGAAGTGGATTATTTTCCAAGATTTCTGATACAGTCATCCCGTAGGTAGTCCTGGTAACTTGGTTGTTCAATGCCGCAGTGTTCCAACGAGTGATGCACTGAAAGCGATGATTGTATGTGGTTGATAGACGAAATTTTAATTCAGCAACTATCAGGAAATGGTCTGAATCTATGTTAGCTCCACGTTTAGTTCTGATGTTTTTAAGGCTAGAAAAATGTCTCTTGGACAAGAAGATGTGGTCGATTTGGCAGACCGTTATCCCGTCGTTTGATTTCCATGTAGCTTGAATACGCTTATGTGGAAAGTATGTGTATGTCGATATGTACTGTCAGCACTGCCAATTTGAGCATTGAAGTCGCCCAAAACAATTTTAATATCATGTTGCGGTATTTTGCTCAGGACGGTTTCGAGCTGGTCGTAGAAAGCGTCTTTGATTTGATCAGACTTCTCCTCGGTGGGGGCATGAATGTTCACAAATGAGATGTTAAAGTGACGTCCATGAAACCTGAGTGTACAAATCCGATAACTGACAGGCATGAAGTCAGTCACAAATTGGCGACATTGATTACTAATCAAGAAACCGACGCCAAATTCATGTTTATCCATGTTATTGCTATGACAGAGAGTTAGTCCGAAGCGACTATAATCGGTGATATCATAGCCGATTAGTCTTGTTTCTGTTCTTCTTGTTTTGAATTTACTACCAGGCAATGGGAAATTGACTTATTTAGCTGCCTTGGTTTAGAAATGTGCAATTATTGAATCAATAGAAAAACTGGAAACATTATTCGACTTATTTATCCCATGAATATCAAGGTGCTTTAATGAATTCCAAGTCTTTTTGTTTGAAAATGATTTTAAATTTCCAAAATAATATTTTCGTTTAGCTTCGCTTATTTTAATTGGGTAAATAAATTCTGAAATTTGTTATTGTCAACCCTTGATAAATCATTGTTATATGCAAGTACAGGCTTTTCACGTATATATTTAAATTGGTATTGCATAAAAATGAGATCATGGTCGGATATTCATGGTACAGCCAGTTGCCCATGTTGTAAACTACGCGATTTTTGTCCCTGAGAAGTAATAATTAAATCATAAAAACTAGAACCTCTTGTCGGATTGAATGGGATGTAAAATAGATTTAAATTTCTCAATACTTGATGTAAAATATTGGACGGATCAATTAAGTTACAGTTAAAATCACCTAACATGATGTATCTATCATATATTGTTCCTAAATCTAAAAGAATATTAAGTAGATCAGAAAAGTCATTCGCATTGAGCGGTGGAGGTATATAAAATGTAGCAATAAATAGTTTACCTGAACAACAAGAAATTTCAACTGTAACCAGCTCAACTCTTCCTATTGGTGCAATATTACCTCAATAAACGGGGTGTAATAAACCTCAAAACATTGTTCCCCGAAATATGAATCATCGTATCAGAAATACCACCATGCAACCACGACTCAGAAATGCAAAGTACATCAAGATCCATTTTTGTTAAAAGAAGACATTATACATCGTAATGTTTAATTAAACTGCGTATATTGAGGTGTCCAATTGCATTAGATCCCCATCTCAATGAAGTTTATACATCCTTTCCAAAAATCTAGAAAATAAGGAAAACTTGATTTAAACTGCATAACGATTTTAAAAAATGATACGAAATAATGTGTTAGTTTCCATCTGGATTTAGAATTGCAAACCGGTGTTTTTAGACAAATTGCTTATCCTTTTGATAAAGTTTTTAATTTTCACTCCTACATGCCAAAAGCTTGATGTAAATATCTCGTCGTGGAGATTATGTTGTATATCCGCTTTAATTGAAGTACATGCTACACAGTTACTTAGCCTTTTCACCGGCGCGGCGTGACGTCCAAACATCCAATATTGCAATCAGAATCCGTTTCCTTTTTGATAAAATTTATAACATCTTCCACCGTTGTTTGAGGAGTCAAACGAGTGATGAACAGCGATTTAATTTCTGGAACTGATGTAATTAGAGTTGAAGATGCTTTACCAAGCAAGACACTATCATTGTCACTCAAATCAACGGCGCGTGCAGCGACGACATTAGCCACATTCTCCTCATTTAATGTTACCTGTGGTACTGAAAATTCAAGATCGTCAAGTTCGAGCACCTTTAGCGCCGCCATTTTGTTTTTTTTTTCACTCATAAACATTTTTTTTTGTATTCTTTTGGGCGTCAATATTATTATGTAATTTGTTTCATTGCAATAAATGCTCTCAATTTTTTGTAAAAATTATTGAAAAACCAGTTGTCTGGAGGAGGTGCCCTATCGTCACTATCGTATTAGAAGAGAGGATAAGAAATAAAATTAAAAAATAAAGCATAGGAACCAGTCGTTTTACTCTCCATCGGAGTTGGACAATCTTCTAATCTATCATTCTTGCGTTCATAATAATTTTATTGCATTTAATTATATTTTGTATGTATCGCCAAGTCAACTTAACCCATGGTCCGATTATTGTGCTAACTAGGCATACAATTAAACTTCTACTAGATCTCTCTTATTAGTGTTCAACCATTTTATGATCAGGTGCTCCTTCAGAAGACATTTATATTTCCTTATGTTTAACTCAACTCTAATAGCATGAGGAGCTCATTAAATAGAAGGAGGTCCAAATAAAATGGATTATTTTGGGAGCGGGACGTACTTACGGTAGTTAAATAAAATGTTTTACCAGTATTATTTCTTGTGCATTTTATAAGAATATATTTCAGTAGTGGTTCTACGTCTAAAGTTACATTTCGTAAGAGCCATCTGAGCTTTTTTAATAAATACTAATAATTGAAATTTCCCTAGAATCTCTAAAGGAAGCGTTTTGAGGGAATACAAAGATGTATATTCGATGTTAGTATTGGAAGGCATTTAATAGTATTTTGATCCTGTTTTGCAAAACCCTAAGACTTTCCATAGAATTTTTTGATGCAGTGGTCCACAGCGAGCTCATATAACTTAATCTAGAGTTAATAAAAGCGTTATATATTAGCCAGGCTGTTCTTTCATCAATGTGACTTCTTATTCTCTTTAGTGCAAATGCATAAGGCCATATCGATTTTTTGACTTTCTGTACCTGTTCCTTCCATTTCAGGTTTTGATCAATGACAAGTCCCAAATAAGTTGCAGTTGCAACTTGCGATATTTTATTACCATTTATGTACTTCTAAGTAACAAGGAAAATGTGCAGGAAATCTTTTATTCTGAAAAATTATTTAATTAGTTTTTGTTTTATTCATGCACATTTTATTAGCACTCAACCAGGTACTCGACTTTAGTAATATCGTTTGCCATTTGATCGAGAAGGGTTTGATCATCTGAAGCTTTATAAACTAAAACTGAGTCATCCACATACATAAAAAGTTTTCCAAATAAGTCAATATTGAACATGTCATTAATAAAAAAGTTAAAGAAAATTGGGCCAAGTCAACGATTTGCTTTTAATGCCATTTACAACAGTGTATTGGACTCGGCTAGTGAAGTAAGACACTAGAAGGGAGAAAGCAGCTAAGGAAGCGTTTAACTTCGCAATTTTCGAAAGTAAGATTTTATGTGGCACTGTGTCGAAAGCTTTTTTAAGATCTATAGAGAGCATCGATACATAATCCCTGCCGTCCAGTCCCAATAAGATTTCGTTGAGAAAAGAATAGGCCGCTGATTGTGTACTAGATGCCTCGACAAATCCAAATTGGTTGGGATGTATAATTTTATTTCACATAAAATATTCGTGTAGCCTAACTACAATTATTTTCTCAAATATTTTTGAGAAAACATTCAAAATAGAGATTTGGCGATAGTTAGATGGAAGCATTGTATTGCCCACCTTGAAGACAGAGTGAACTATTGAAATCTTGAGTCAGTCCGGAAAGTGGCCATCAATTATGGCAATATTTATCAATCCAACGACAATGGGGATAAGATATAGCTTACATTTTCCAACAAATTTCGCTGAAATTGCATCATATCCTGAAGCAGCAGTTTGATTAAGATTTTTTATTATTGTGGAAACTTCATTTAAATGTAGGGTGCCTTTCATATTTTAAATAACTGGAAAAATGAGGCATTGTATTATGCATATTTGTTCCTTCAGTTATGTTTCCAACGTTTATAAAGTAGTGATTAAAAGTATTAGGAATGTCGTATGAATCATGCTTGACTTCCGACATGTCGTTAGTCAATGCAATGATTGGATTACCGGTGTTGTCATCTTTGTTAAATATTATTTTTTTTAGAACTATCCAAGTCGCTTTGGAATTACCTATAGACTGTTGGAGTGCACCAAGATTATACGCTTACATAAGTTTTCTTTTAGTATAAAATGCTTGGTTTCGAAAGTATTTGAATCTTTCTTTAAAGTAATTGTTACTAGGATATTTGTTTTGCTGATGGTAAAATATATTTCTTATCTTTATAATAGATACGAATTCATCAGTTACCCAGGATTTAGTGTTGTCTTTCTTTATTGATTTAGAACTAGAGGTAATTAGTTACATTAGTTCATCACTTAATTGTTTAAAAGTGGTTATACCAGAATCATCATTGCATAAACATACATATAGGGAAGACGAAAGAGAACCCTATTATAGTCGGTGACCCTAAACTGACTGTTGATTTCCGTTTAGCCGCGAAAAAGCAAGATTAATTCACAAAAAGAGGGAAAATGTGTATGTTATAAAGACAATATAATAATAAAGATAACTTAATACATATATTCGTGTAGTCGTAGACGTCTTGCCGAGGTGAAGTTGTAACTTAGTGGGCTTCAGGAAAGGGTGGCAATTGTGACAAGCAGTAAATTACCCTGGGAATGCTATCCTTCTTGTCTTGAATGTTGACTTGGCCATTACACCAACATTAAAATAGAATACCTGATCGTTGTAATTTCCTAGATGCAGACAGTAAAGTGGCAAAATGTTTTCGCAACCGATGATTAATAATTAATTTTTTATTGGGTGGGGACTAGCTGGATATAATTGATGCAAAAAAAATCGGTACATTTTTTATTAAGTGATCCATTACTGCTTTATATCATTTTTGAGTGACTGTTGTAGAACGAACTCATTTTGATATGCTAAAACATAATCCGCCGCTGAGACTGGGCCTCTTTACTGGTGAGTGATACAATATGACGTGTGTTACCGTTCACATCATCCTTAATAACATCTATTTTCACATTGATATCGTTGATTTTTGATTGAAGCTCTTGGCTGAGTAACTTCTCTGAATTATATCCGTTTTTAAAGTGCAAATAGCTTGGATTATATCATGTAGGGTCAGGTCCTCAAGCGACTTCAATGACGTTAAACTCAAGGTTTCAGCAACAGCATTATTTTGCCTATTTCTTGTGGTGACGGTTGATGTGGACCCAATTTTCATAGATGCACTATTGGTAGAGAATTTAACTCTGGACCAAAACTTGTTATTCGTATCTGTTATAGTTGGATTACAGTAGTTAGATACGTATCACTTATGCTTGATTTGTGTTATTTATATAGAATTAATCAAGTTTTATACACAATCCACTGTAAATTAAACTCCACTGTCAAATATTGCATGTTGCATTTATCGGAAACAAAGTCGTGTTGTGACTTTATTTCTGTTGCGTGTGATGATATGATAATAGTTTTAATTATTGTAGGGCAGGTTTAAATGAAGGCACAGTAAATAAAACTATTTAATGAGATGCCCAATCCAATTATCACTTAGAACAACTTGTTAATCCCTATATGAAGCTATAATTAATTTATTTTCACCACAGCAAATCACGACTTTTTATTCGTCAGCCATTTTTTTAATCAATTTAATTTAAAACTGAATATTCATACACTTATTTATAATTATTTTTTATAATATTAAGGTGCAGCGATGAGAATCTCTCGTGAGAAGAAATTTATATTAATGTGCCCGGTTTTTTCAAATGCACTTTTTATTCAACCATCATAAAAAAGAAATATTATCATCCTAATTAGCTTGCATTGAATTTGTATTACGGAAGTTATCGACGATTTATTGGTTAAATCAATATAACACCGTTTATAAATCAATATTGTCGCCTTTTATAAGGGTAAACTCCGCCTAGTTTCGGATAAATATAAAACAAAGTACCTACACAAAAATCATTTATTATAAAATAAATCTTATTGCTGTCATCAAAGATTAAGCACAATAATCCTTTTGATCCTTTTTATTCATTAAATGTTATTAACAAACTTACCCTCCCTAAACTGAAAGGCGAGCTAATCTTAATAAAAAAAAATCGTTAAAAAATTAAAATTAAATTTCAATTCATTATCGTTGAGGAGATGGCGAAAAAATAATAATATTATAATCCTTCTTATAAAAAATAAAAATTTAAATAAATATTTATTCACAAAAAATGAAAATAAAAAAATAGGAAATAGGAAATTATCAATAGAATCAAAATAAATTTATTGACATAATGAAATATTTGGATTTACCTTCCACCTGATCTGCCTATACAACGAGTATATAGTATGTATGTATATATACCTAGTACCAGAACCAAGGGGATGTCGATAGGATATAGCAAAAAAAAAAAAATCAATTTATTTCCTTTTTTTATTTATTTAAATTGGAATTTTTTTTTCTAAATGATTTTTTTTTTTAAACTTATCTTTCGTTTAACATTTCTTCATCAATTCATTTTAACTTTGACATATCGATTAGAATTTATACACAAATATGTGTATGTACACAAAATTCTTGCGGAGTTAAAAATACAAAAAATGTCGTCTTCATTTAAAAAAGCAAAAAAAAAAAAAAAATTTAAAATTTGGGTGAAAGTGGAAATACTCGTATATCATTAAATAAAATCTAATTGATCTCACATTCTATTTATGCGAATTCCATTACAATTTTTTTTTTATTGTGTATCCTTAATACGTAATCATATTGAATGAATGATTGGAAAATCGAAGCTGAATTTTACGAAGTGCCGACACAAAGAAAAAAAGGTGAAATACTATAGATGTGACTGGAGGAATTATGTTTTATTATTATAAAAATACGTAAATTTGTTTTGTGCATAATAAAATTTAAAAGTTTACGAGGTCGTCAGTACTTGGAATGGAAAACAAATTAAATTTGTCATCTTCATACAAGAATATTCATTTTTAAACTTGATTTCGTTAAAATAAATTAGGTTCGAGTGATTTATGTATATATTTTATGATTATTATAAAGCCCGCCTTCTTAAGGGCAATCGATCAGGTTACTTTCGTGGTAGCTTACATGTTACATTCATGCGTATATTGTGCCTAGTACTAAAGTTGAGGTTGACATACTACAACTAAACTTGAAAAATTCGCTAAATCGGTTTTATTAAATCGTAATGTGTTAACGGTTTTAGTCGTAAGAAATTTTACAATAACCCGCAATAACGGTTGTTAGTAGTATTGGTAATAAGTTCTTTTAAATTAATCGACACAATGATATTGTAGCTTTACAAGTTAGGTACCGCTGATATACTCGTACCGAGAATTTTCATGAATATTGTATCTTCAGCATGTTCAGCAAGAAACTTGGAGAAAACGAAATACAACTTTAAAAAAATCTACGACAACTTTTGATCGACCGACCTTACTTTCTTTAAACCCAATGACAGATGAAGAACCAAAAAGTTCTCTAATTAAAGCATTAACTATCAATAGAAAGTTTAACGAAGAACCCAGTGGAATGGAAAAATGTGCTTTCGATTTCGATTCATTTACCACCTGCATTTTGAATTTGAAGACATTAAACCATTTCCCACATTAAAATGACTTTCTTAATTTAATAAACGAATTAAAAGAAGATAATATACCTAGGGCAGAGCAATTCCGATTCTCAATTTTAGGCTAGCACACATATTTGGCATTGAAAGGGATTGTACTAGCAATATAACAAAAGTGTCACTATTTGTGCTGAAATTATTAAATTATTATAGTGTCCAATCAGTTTTGAAATGTTTAAATGGCGACGAAACCGTAATAGATTTATTAAATTATAATGCCATAAACTTTTTCAAATTGGATAGATTAGGGCTAAAAAAATTTGTTAACTGTTTGGAAGAACTAACTTGTCGATTTGCCCAATTTGGCATAATGAATATAACAGACAAATTTTTTCGAATGAACTCGCTTTTATTTATGTGGAGCCCTTAATAAAATCACGTGCATTTCCAATTACTGACACTTCTTGAAATTAAAATTTTTTACTGAAACGTTTAAAATTAATTCATTCGTGAATTATATTCAATTTCTACTATCATGTTCTACTATCGTTGTTCCACATTACGTATCTTATTGCCGTCGGGAATGTTAATGGGAGATTTACGATGACATGAAAGAACTTGTTTCTTAAGCAAGGCTTGCGACGTCTCATAGAGTCCTTCCTCTTTTATTTATATACGAGAAAGTAGAAAGCAGTTAGAATTTGTGTTTTAATAATTTTGAATTACTAGAAAAATATTAACGAAAATAATAAAACTTAAAAACAAATAAATTCATGAAATTCGGGTTTGTATCACATCACAGCACTTCGATATTTAAGTTTGAGCCTTAGGGTTCTTGCCATAAAAAAAATTAGAAAATGAACAAATCGATGAATTTTGCATACAAGGACATTTTTCTATTTTATACGAAGTAGCAAGGATCCCAGAGATTGGCTTAAAAAACTGGCTACAAAGGTTGTAAAGGGTATACAATGATGAATTCAAATCGCTCAGTGACATTTTGATGTGAGCCGTATGTGCAAAAATGTTTTGAAAATTAACAAATCGACGAATTTCGCATGGAAAAGAAAGTTTTTAATACATAATAATTACATAATTATTAATTATTAATTTTAATACGACTCGAACTGACTACTCGAAAACCATATGTTTCGTTTCTCTTGGAAATGAAAGAGGATCCCTATAAACGGGCTCTCTGTCGTGAGTGAAATGGATCACATTGGTTTGGGCGCTCCATATAAATGTTTGTATGAACGAGGATCTATATAAAAGGGCTCTCGTGCATAAATGATAGTATGAAGGCTGGAGAACGAAACGTTCCGGAGAGTACACGGAAAGGTGTACATGCGAAATTATTCGATTTGTTAATTTTTTAAAAAATTTTGCAAGAGCCGTTACAGCTCATATCAAAAATGCAATAAGTTATTTAAATTCCTAAGTTTATATGCTCTAGCCTTTATAGTTACTTTTTTAGCCAATCTTTGAGATTCGTGCTATTTGTTTTAATAGGGTCGCCCTATAGGGCGAATTTTTTTGTTAACAAATCTCAGATGTTTCAGTCGCTTAGGGTCGCGGTAAAATGATTGTTATCACAAATCTTCTTCTGAATACCAATCGCATACTCAGATTCAGTTAGTCATCTTTACGATTTAATGTTACTGGCCATCAAATGACACTTGATAAGAGTGGACTTTTTTGCTGAATACATTTTTGACGATTTTGTTAATTTAAAAAAAATTGTCAACCGAGCCCAACTCATTATTATCGAACGAGACATACATATTTAGAAAGCCTAATTCAACCCTTTGCTATTGCATATAGTCAGTATAAGAGAACATCTATGAGATTTCTGAGATCCAGCTTTTAATCGCTTTATATTAAAATGGATTTTTTAAGTTTTTTTAGAAGAATTTTATAATTTAAAATTAAATTAGTTTAATATATTTTCATTTGCTAAATTAAATGAAGAAAATTTAATTTCTATTACATAATTACATGAAAAATACATTGTAGACATTATCATGATATAACTCGTAATTGCCTGTCAAAACTGACGGAAGTTTCTGAGAACTCAATATAGCCTGAAAAGAAAAATGTTTGTTTCTAGAAGAATACGAAATAAGACATTTTAATATTAATTCAAGAATTCTTTTATCACAACGTTTCTTGTAAAAGTACGGGTAATATTGCGCCTTCGTATGAGGAATTGTTGATCAGCACTCTAAGGTCTCATGATTTCATACTCGTGTTAAAGCTACATAAAGCTGTCCATAAGCAAAAACACATTCCGGAAAAACAACCTAACATTATGAACGATTATCCCTGAGCCTTGTTAATCATCATTGCAAAAGCCAAAATGATGGAAAATTGTCGTCGCTTCATTCGAAATCCTAAGTTGGAGATTTATTTTTCAATTCGTTATGCCGCAATGAAATGCCGTTGTACAAGAAAAAAAAAATAATGCAAAACGTCCTTGGTGAGGATCGAACCCGAAAGCTTATTGGAAATAAATTTAATATCGAAAAATAATTTGCGGTACCAGCCTAAATGTAGATTACAGTTTCACAAAATGTATTATTACATATTACCTTTGAGTATATACTCAAAGATATTACATAAATCATTGTGTTACAATACAAAATTATATGTTTTTCAATTCGTATTAAAACTATGAAATGCAGTTATTGGAAAAAATCTAAAATTAACAAGTACTTCGTTGAGCATCGAACCCGAAACATTTTCTATTCAAAGTTCATTGGTAAAACAAACGCCAACATCTATATCACTCAGACTACTCAGTTATAAAGTTCGAGCATCTAAATTGGAAATATAAGACAATACATAGCGTTCCGCTACACACTGTGAATTATATATTACTAGTAATTGCCCGTCTAAACTGACGGAAGTTTCTGAAAACTCAATATAGAGGCCACATATTACTTAACGTTGTCTTTGGCCTTTTTTTACCCCTCCCTCCCCCCTTCGTAACAGCATAATATATTCCAGAATCCCTCCCCCCCCTCCCCCTAGGCGTAACGTAACATAAATGGATCAACATTTTTAAATTATAACTCAATTTTTCCCTCGTTGCGTGACTCTTCAGAAATGTCGAAATAATGATGAACTTGCCTACAAATTGGATAAATTTGGAGTAAAAATGATATTTTGAACTTGTTTCGCTTTTCATAATCATTTTCGGCAGAATCGGCATAAATACGCCTAGTTGAAGTAAGAAACTATATACAGTTGTGTTCGAAAATATTATGTTACGTAACATTTTTATGTTCACCTCCTCCCTATCCGTAACAAATCGTAACAAATCATGAAACTCCCCTCTCCCCCATGAAGCGTTACATAATATGTGAACGGCCCCATAGCCTGGAAAGTAAAATGTTTGTTTCTAGAAGAATACGAAACAAGACAATAATTCAAGAATTCTTTTATCACAACTTTTCTTGTAAAAGTACGGTTATCATTTAGTATTGCGGCTTGGTTTTGAGGAATTGTTGATCAGCACTCTAAGGTTCTCATGATTTCGTGCTCGCGTTAAAGCTACGTAAAGCTGGCCATATACAAAAGTAGATTTCGGCAAAACAACCCAACATTATCGAACGATTGTCCTGAGCCTTGTTAATCATCATTGCAAAAGCAAAATTGATGGAAAATTGTCGTCGCTTCATTCGAAATACTAAGCTGCTCTCGCTTGGAGTTATATTTTTCAATTTGCAATGAAATGCCGTTATAAAATAAAAAAATACAAAAAAAAAATACAAAACGTCCTTGGTGAGATCGAACCCGATAGCTTATTGGGAAAAATTGAATATCGAAAAATAATTTGCGGTCCCAAATGTAAATTACAGTTTTACAAAATATATTATAATCATTGTTTTACAATACAAAATTTTGTTTTCCAATTCGTATTGAAAAAATTAAATGCCGTTATGAGAAAAAATATTATTAAAATTAATAAGTACTACGGTGAGCTCGATGCTCGAAACATTTCCTTTTCTAATTTTCTTGTTAACAGGTCAACACCTATATCACTCATACTACTCAGTTAAAAAATTCAAGCATCTAAATTGGAAATATATGAAAATACATAGCGTTCCGCCGCACACTGTGAATTATATAATGTAGACTAGATGATATTGCGATATATTTTTTCTGGGCTGATGCAAAACCAACACAATAGTTATTTACGTCACAAGGGCGGTAAATGAGTTATTACAGTACAAGTTCGACGTTTATTCAGAATTTTGAACGAGTACTGTAACGATCGTTTAACGTACGTGTAACGTACAACGTTTTATTTCATACCACATGGGCCATTAATTCGATTTTTTCATTTAAAATTAAATTTTAAAGTAAAAACATGAGTTTGAAATTTAGCGAAAATCAATCCAAATGATTTTCAAATTATCAAGTTACCTTAGTTATTTTGTTTTTTTGTTTGGTTTTATAATTTTCTGTACTGTAATAGCTCGTTTTCCGGACACTTTTATTCTGTACCGTCATAATTCATTTCCCGGACCCAAATCAATCACGAAATCATTGATTTTCGGTATAGTATGAAATAAATGTCTTTTATTTCATAGTATACCGAAAATCAATGTTTACGTGATTGATTTCAGTCCGGGAAATGAATCATTTCGTCAGAGAACAAAAGTGTCCGGAAAACGAGCTATTACAGTAGAGTAGACTGTAATACCATAGACAATCATAATAGATCTCTCATTTGTCTAAAAACAGAAAATAAAAACAAAAATTTTCCATTCAAATATTATCGGTGTATTGCATATACATACGTATTATATTTGCAACGCATTCTAAAATCATTGCCTTATAAAATACACAACACAACGATACATTGGAATTATCAGAAGTTTTTGTTTTTTTCCTTTAGTTACTATGAAATGAGAAATCTAGTATGAATGTCTGTGGTAATACCAAACAAAAAAGAAATAACTAAGGTAACTTGATAATTTGAAAATCATTTGGATTGATTTTCTCTAAATTTCAAACTCATGTTTTTACTTTAAAATTTAATTTTAAATGAAAAAATCGAATTAATGGCCCATGTGGTATGAAATAAAACGTTGTACGTTACACGTACGTTAAATGATCATTACAGTACTCGTTCAAAATAAACGTCGAACTCGTACTGTAATAACTCATTTACCGCCCTTGTGACGTAAATAACTAATACAAGCCATATTATTGCCATACAAACACAAAATAAAACCACAAAGAAGAATATCAGAGGCTTCATACAGAACAAGGAAATGTCCAAAATCAAAAGCGCCAATTTTCTTTTAAACTATATTTTATAAGCTGCTACTGGAACCCAGCTATTCTTTTTTAGTTGAAAGTAATGCCATCTATTTTTATCTAGCAAAAGAAAAACAATCAAGCTATTTAAGGGCCTGTTTGATAATTCGTACGGTGCGGTGCAATGCATACTGTTTCCTTGTCTACTTTGATTTATTTTCTAGTAGTGAAATAAAGAAAAAATTGTACACTGCACCGCACCGTGCGAATTATCAAACAGACCGAAAGACTGCAACAAAATATTCCATCGTATCAAACATACATATATTTTTTGTTATTTTTTCTAAACAACTTTTCAGTATTTAAAATCTAAAATTTTTTCAAGTGAAGTTAAAATTATTTAATTATGTGATATTTCAACTATGCAAAATCAAAATATACAAACTTATTATTAGGAAATTATTGATTCATTTGCAATTATTAAAATCAAACACTTTTTGTTGCTTTCTTTTCTTACGTTACTGCGTTAATTAAAATTTAAAGTTATAAAAACATACATTTATTTTGAATATTTCGATCAATACGAGTCTGGTTGGAAGAATCTTGCATTTTTTTATGATAAAAACTAAAAATTTGAGTATTTGTATATATCGTACATAAAATCATATTTTTAGGAAACTTAGATAATTTTAAATTAATTTGACTTCTGTAAAAAATTTTTTTAATGTTTTTATATCTGTACACACCACACCAACTTATACAAATTTTATTTTTGTAACCGTTAGGTGATTAATTGTTATAATTTTTTATTGTTGTTGTTTGGAGGAATTTTTGAAGTTTCTAGTTTGTTTTTTTTTTAATTGATTTAATTTGGAATATACTACCTAGTTTTCTTTTTAATTACTATACAAATATTTTATTAAACATCTAATTTACATTGAAATGGATTCAAATGTGGTCAAAAGTGAAATTATGTGTGCGGTGAAAGGGTGTAATTCGTCAAGGAGACAGAACATACTCCTTTTCAAATTAGAAAAAACTCACCAAAAATATGAGGAATGGATTGCTATTGTATAACTGTTATTTAAAAAGTCAACTACAAAAAAAATTAGAAATTTGTGAACCACATTTTATTAAGACAGTTTTTCCAAGAAGGGCTTAAGGAGGACTGTCCAAACAAAAAATTTGCTTGTTTTAATGAATAATTTGCTTTCAAATGACAATACGATTACAGTTGAAACCTTACTTGACTCTTATTCCAATGATAATTGGTCAATGATACCTATATTATCAATCGATGATATTTTTGAAACCTTCGATCTGGAAATTACTTTAGATCCAATAAGTGGTGAAATTAGTGTGATTAATAACACAAATTATATAACCCAAACCTAATTTTGAAATTAATAATGATCCACTATCCTTTTCAATCCATTTAGAAAATAAATAAAAATTCTAAAAGTTTTTGTAAAATGTTGACAAACATACGACGACTTAAAACACGGAAATGGCCTGAGGATCAGAAAATAATCGCGCAAAATATCATTATCGATCATCAAATGCAAACAGATATGCGAGAAAATTTACAATCTAATTTGCCGTCAAAGTGTTCATTAATCCGTTAGCAACCGATAACATATTTAACTCCTGGTTTTAATGAAACTGTTTTACATAAAATAAAAGACCAAGTTTCTGAAAGGACCGACGATTCAAAAGAAGCTATTTTAATGTTGGCGAAATTTATATAAAAAGTGATTTGGTTTACAATACTTACTTCGATCAGATGATTTTGTAGATTTTGGAAGTCAGCGATAAAATATTATAGGACAATTGATATCTTGTTTTATGGGAAGAGGAGTTTTTTCTAACTGGAAATATGTTTTAAGTTCTTTCGTTTCCCATAATGGCCTTTTGGCTGATAAATTGTATTTATTTGTCCGGGAAAATATTGACAAATGCTTGGAATTAGGATTAAAAGTTAACGCTATAAATGTTTTAACATGTTGGGACTGTCTATCGAACGCCCCATATTTAATCATAAAAATCAAGAAATTGTAGACATTTTTGATGCACCTCATTTTTCTAATTCGTTTGAAAAAATTAGGGTTAAATTAGTAACACAAATTTTCAGCAGGAGTGTTGCTGCAGGAATTAAAGCAACGGTTCAACATAAAAAAAAAATCATTGGAGAATATGACTGCAGCGATTTTAACTTATACATTTATTGAAAAATTTGATAAGTTATTTGACTATTTAAATTCAAAAACAAAATTTAACAAGAATAATTTTAAATCTTCTTACACAATTGATGGCGAAATAGATAAATTTATGATTTTCATGATAGATTACATTTAAAATACACTTGTAAATAAAAAAACCGTTTACTATTTCAACAGTTAACTTTTCACTTTGAATGGCATTAGGGAAGTCACTAAAATAATAATACAATACCGGAGAATGTACGCGTTGATTATCTATTAATTTATAGGTTCAATCAAGACGCAATTGAAAATATTTTTTCTTAAATCAAGAGCAGCCAACGGAAACAACTGAATATACATACATCAATTATCCATATGATATGATCCATACATCAAATTAATTTTTTCAGCTGATGCCACCATTACTAGACATATTAACACCATTATACATAAGGCATACATTATGTTGGGTTTTATTAAGCGGAACTGTAAGGACTTCATCGACCCGATTACTCTAACATCACTGTACGGTTCTTTTGTTCATTCTATTTTGGAATATGCATCGCCGGTGTGGTCAACATTTTATCACTGTCATTCGGATAGGATAGAAAGTGTTCAGAAGCAGTTTGTTTTGTATGCACTTCGTTGTCTACCGTCTACACAGTCTGTTGAATATGTTCTTTCACCCTACCAAGATCGCTGTAACCTATTGAATCTGCACCGATTAGATTGTCGACGTGTTGCAGCATCGGTATTGTTCATTTGCGATATTTTCAGTTCTCGAATCGATTGTACTGAACTGTTTTCATGCGATGGACTGTTACTCATTAACCAGGAATCAATTAATTACGGTCTTTCGGAACCACTTTTGAGAGCATCGCGAGAGTTTAATTCAGTTTATGATGTTTTTGATTTCAACTTGTCCAGAGAGTCGTTTAAGAAAGCTTTATTTAAATTTTTATGTAATAATAACTAAATAGTCGGCGTTTTCTATCTATCTTTAATTCCTTTTGTGTTGTATATCATTTTTACAAATTAATTTTTATTTTTTTTTTAACATGTTTGTATAGCCGATTGTAATCACTGTAATGATATATGTATATAATATAAATAAATAAATAATAATAACGTAGTTGAAATAACCACAATCAAAGTTCAAAGCAAATATTCCAGCATTTCAAATTGTGAACAGGAGATATTGATTCAAGTTTGCTGCATTTAACAAGTGACATCGGAGAAGATGTAGAACCTTTGAGTTCTGAAGCTGTAGAACAAGTCACCATCCTCATCAGATATTTCTGAATTTTTTTTTTAATTGTGATGTTCCGCTTGAAAAATTCCATGCGATATTTTATATAAGATTTTTTTGCTTGTAAAATAATCCAAAAACTTAAAATTTTACGATGCGAAAATCTTATTATTAAAAATGATTTGGAACCCCCTTCTAAATATGGTGAAGTTTGATGTCGGAAAGCTTAAAGCACCAATTGACAATTTTTTTACTATTTGTGAAGAGCAAAGTGGATGACGTCGAAACAAGGAATTTTATTATTGAAAACTCATTAATGTGTTATAAAGTATACCAATATTAATTGTTTTTTTAAAATAAAATGTTTTATTTAAGTTTGTTGTTTAATTTATTTAAGCACAACTAATTATAACATTAGAGCGAAAATATATTCGGGCACGATAAAGCAATTTCTTTACTTTTGTGTGACAAGAAATTTTGTTAACATCAGAATAATAAAATTTTTTAAATAATTTTTTATTATGTGTAAATATCCCCCGATTGAGTGATTTGACAATTGTGTCTAAAGATTACTTAGCTTCCAATATTTCTAATGTAGGTTTTGATAGACCATAGACCACCTTCACTTCGTCTCCCTCAGGATTTATTTGTACTTCAGGAACAATTATTATTTATTACTATCTCCAACAACTTTACCAAATAAAATAATAAAGTCTAACTAAAGCAAAATATAAATTTTGGTTACGGTATTTTCTAATTTTTTATTCGGCCTTAAATTTAGCGAATCATTATCGACTTGGTATTCATTTTCTGTATCGTCATTTGATGAAACTCTGGAGTTTGATCAATTAAGTGGTTTTGGTCGACATTGTTATTTCTTGTACTATCATTTGATCCATCAATCAATGAATTTGCACAATACTTTCGTATTCCTATGGTAAATTGGTTTAAAACCGCTAGACATTGTATAAAATATATGAAAATATATTTGTTTATTCCTAAGAAGATTAGACCTCATTTCTAAGAAGATTAGAAGCATGTGTACGTTTTGTCTTACAGCTATTTGTGTATATACCAATTTTGGAACTATTTTTTTATTCGTATTAAAACGTATTTGTAATATTACTTTAGTCTATGATATCACCCTTTTTAATTGCGGAGATACAACAACTCTTGAAAATCACAAGATAAGTTTGTGGCAGATTAAACTGTGCACAATAATTCGTACTTATTCTCCGTATGTTATTTTCAAAGTTATCTAGGGTGAAATGTTGACCACAAATAAGCGTATTTCTATAATAATAAGAAATGTTTCGTTCCGGCGACAAAAATTGACCCAGGATTTCAATATTTTCTTATTTTTTGGAAAATTATTTATTTATTTAATTTAACTAAAAATTACTGGTTTTTTCATTACCACTTTTGCACCCAAACACGGTATAAATCGTTTGATTTTATTGTACATATTGGCTTTTAAATAAAACAATTATTTTTGGAAACAATATTCTTGAACTTTTCGTAATTTATTTCAGTAAATGAACAAATTGATTCAATTTCACACTTTGTTTACCATTTATACGCGTTTATGGCGTAAAATTACTCGGTAGGGGAAATTTGAATAAGACGAATACGCGCATTGCTTCCTTAATCTTTATTTGTCAAAAAATTATTATTCCATAAATTCAAATTATGCATTATTATATCAACATGAATTAAGGCCTGAATTCATTCTTGAAATTCCCTAATTTAATCATCAACATTTTCACTTATTCGTATTTCATATTTGGCATAATATAATAAAATTATTTGTGCATGCTCAATTTTTAATGTAATGTAGGTACCTAATATAAACAACTTTATAAATTTTATAGTTAATAATCTTTTTGAAAATAATAATTTCAACTTAATTAATTTATATATTCTGCTTTACATTCCGATCAAAAAAAATTATAAATTTTAATTCTAGGAGAAATTACATTTAATTTAATAGTTTTTAACAAAATTAGTTGTGCAGGCAAATTTGTCCTCATATTTATTATTTGTGCAACATGGACAAATTAAAAAAAAAGCGGTAAACCACTTAAATTTAAAATTATTTTAAAGTGATACTAATAGTGATATAGTGATTTAGTCACTTATTTTTCTACGCATATGGTCTCTTTTGACGTGATAACGTTTTACACCGCATGTTCAGAAAACTTACCCGAAATTTAGCCCTTGGTCGGGGGTAATTACTCATCAACTATAAGCATTACCTTTAATTTAAAGATATGATTGCTTAGATTGGTCCTTCGGATTTATGTGTCACGCATAATATTTTCGCAATGACGTCATCGGGCGGCACAGGAACCCGCGCCGCGAACCTCTGATTTCGGCCGATTTAAATGCTTCAACCAGTGTAGCGAGAGAACGGCTCATCCGATCAGAGATCCGATGGTGTCAATTTCTGCGTAAAAAACCAGTGGTAGCTAATTAATTTTAAATTAAATTAATTAATCTCCACATAAATTTTAATTAAAAATTCAAACTACAAAATAGAGATTTATAGAGATTGACTATAACAAGAGAATGCCTCATGAGATCGGAGCAATTCTGCTTTTAAATTAAAATAATTAATCTCCACATTAATGTTAATTAAAATTACAAAGTACAAAACAGCGATTTACAACCAACCATGAGAATCACTTATCTGACCGGAGTAATTCTGGTGTCAATTTGTGCGTAAAGAAACTGTGGCAGATAACTTATTGTTAATTATAATAATTAATTTCCACATAAATTTTAATTAAAATTTAGATCTACAAAGTGGCGATTTACAATGCTAGAGAGCACTATAAAGGGGGAATGCCTGATCTGATAGGTCACGTGTCAGTGTGGACTCTGATATATATTTGACCTAGGCTACGTATCCACCACCCTAGCCTCGGCGACTTTGGGAAGCACTTGTCTGCGAAACTCACATTCATCAGGCACATCTCCGCTGAGACCCTGCGCTTCATATCGTACTTCTCATACCATCGCCCAGCACTTAGTCGTTTGCAAACAATCACTGTACTCTCATTTCATGATGCTAATAATAAAGAAATTTATTTTAACAAACCTATACATCGTGCCATTTCTCGCACCTCTTATAAACGTTATCACGGAAAACACCTACGGCCGTGTAGAAGACACAGCCTACCCCGATTTTTTTTGTTGCGTCTTTGTAACATTTCGCAAGTGGTTCAACAACATAATGATAAAATCACCTAAAAATTTATCCCACTCGGTTTCCTTAGGAGCCTGCCACAAATTTATAGTCTTTCTAGATCGTGAATATTTTCTATCTCAATTTAAATCATCGCAAGTTTAAATCGAACCCTTGCCCTGGCCTACACCACAACTTATATTCAAGATTTTCCAATAATTTTGTGGAAATGCCTCTTCTTATGTACGGGAGCATTACTGCGCTGAAGAGTAAATTATCAACTACTAGTGTTACTTTATGCAATAAACCGAAATCGAACATAAGCTTTGAACAGTTGTAATTAGTAAGTTATATAAATCATCAGAAACTGCCATGTTAAGCATGTTTTACATAACTACATTTTTGGCCAAATTGAGTTATTGATGCTATTCGATAGCTAATAATAAGCTTTATCATTAGAATTTAAAAAAATAATTAAAACTAAATTGAGAAACACGTAATAAGAAAAACGGTTTTCACTTTTTTTTTGCAAAATACACTAGTTTCAAAACTTTAACATCAATTTTCTGAAAACGCATGTTCTGTGGTTATACATATGTATGTATAAAACATGTTTAGTATGGCAGTAAGGCTTAAAGTATTAAGAACTCTTGCGCAATTACTGTTTCCTTTAACTGCCTTACAAATTATAGCCAAAATTTTAACATGCAGACTCTAAGCATTTAGTAACAACAAAATGAAGAAATTGAAGGTCAGCACAATTTTCTTTTTTCATAAAGAAGCTCTTGCTGATAAATTCCACAGCTAACTCCATTTTACACATACTCAGGTGAAAAATAGCTAAATAAAAATCAAATTTGGCGAAACACAAAAAAGTAACATCATTGCCAATGCATTTATATGTAGTACAATATAGAAAATGTTACTAGATGAATTGGGAATTTTATTCATATTAAAATCTTTCGGAAAAAATGAAAAAAAAAAAAAAAAACAAACAAATAAAAGTAAACACAAATAATTTGTTTAGCTGTTCATTTATAGATGTCTCGTCATTATGGGTTCCAGGTTGAAGTTAATATTTGTATCACATCAAATTGGCGCGTTTATCAGCCAATTTTGAAAAACCGCAAACAGTGCTTTAGATGAGTCATCTGATATACTTATCTGTGATAAAACCTACTATTTCTGTAAGTATTAGCGTCATAATAAATACAGTATAATCTTTACATACTTCAATTTCAAATTGTGGTTTGTATCAAAAACAGTATAAAATATCACTAACACTTACAGAAATAGTACGTTTTGGATTTAAAAATATGCGTGCGTCACGGAAATAATATGGCTTGTATAAGACATTTGTGTTGGTTTTGGCTGATGTAAAATATCTACTATCATGATAGTTATTGTCTGAGCTGATAGAGATTTCCTGGGATGATAGTTTGTGTCGCGATAGTTATTGTGTTACCATTTATTTTTTCTGGGATGAATCCTGGGCTAACTTTATTATACATTATTGTTTGGATAATAGAAAACCGAAAACAAAATATATCTAAACGAAAAAATTTCTCGTGGTCGTTAAAAACGCCAAAAACCAGCGCTGCAGAGTCGGTAAAATAATACTTCAACTCCGATGTATTAAAAATTGACTATCTGTAATCAATATTATAAATACTACAATAATACTATAATAATACTGTTCGTTCTAAAATTCTTTCATCATAAGAACATAATTTAAACATAATAAAAAATTAAAAATCCAATTAAAGAAATAAAAGAAATTTAGACAATTTAAATTTGTTTGCGAATTAGATAGTATATCTCTTTAGTTCTAAAAGATTAGGTTATTCCGGAATTAGCCAAATAGATAGATCTGAGTTCTGCAATTCAGTTTCGATCTGACGATTCAGATTGTGAAAAATAAATCACAATTCTCGTCAGATCGAAGCTGAATTGCAAAACTCATAACAATTTCTCCTTTTCGTAGAATAGTTGTACTTCTGTTGATTTTTTCCACTTTTTTCAAGCCATTAAAAAATTAAATCCTGCATATCCTGCATTTTTGTAATCCAAAGTCGTTTCGATTTCTCACGGTCATCTAGAAATTTTCCAAATTCATGTTTTTCTAAAATCATTTTAAACGATTGCCAAATTGCATATAGCGCCGGTTTGCCTCTATTTTGTTGATCATCACTTACTAATACTATAATCTTGGATTTGACATAAATCGTCAATAATATCTCGTTATCAAGGGGGGGGGGGGGGGGGGGGGTTGGGATGAAATATACTGATTGGAGTCTTTCTTTTTGTAACTAAGTCAGTATTTTTCCTATCCCGATTCCGACTTACGTCCGACTCCCGACACCGACTCCGACTCTTTCAGAATTATATCGAGATTTTCAATATTTTATGAGATTTATATGCTTGTTCGAGATTTTATTGACGTTCGAGATTCTTGAAAGTTTCGGGAAATTTTGATTTTCGAAGAATTTCTAGGATACCACACCTAAATTCAAACTTGCCGAGATTATTCGAGTCTACATTCTTGTTTCTTGATATTTTTCAAAATTTGCGCAGAGTTTAGTTGCAACTGGTCACCTAATGTCGAAACTTTTGTTTGTGAGTTTTCCGAGATTTTCATTGCGTTGAGGTGCGTAAAGTTAAGTTAAATTTGGAGTATGTTAAATTTTTTCGAAAATCTTTGAGACTGTAAAAACTCCTTAAAATAATTTTGGATTAATCCAGATAATACGAACCATGGTTGGTATCGATATCATTCGATTTATCAAGATTAACCGATTATTCAAAATTGTTGAAGATTTTCGAGATTACTTATCTTCAAAACATTTAGCTAATTTAAAATGTATTAAACTTTCTTCAGTAATGTACCACTCTTTTGAAACTGTGCTCATCAAATATTGAGTAGATCGATTTTTCTTTAGATTTCCTTAGTGCTATCCCTCTTCCTGTAATGCATTTATTCTTTGTCTGGTACTACTCAACATCTACGATGTTTCAACTAATGTAAAGACTATAAATGACAATACAATATAAATTTGGCTTGGATACCCTATAATCTACCACAAAATAAATCAATCATAATTTGTACAATTGAAGGTTAAGAGTATTAAATATAATTTGTTCACCTAAGAGTTAAGCAAATATGACTTGCTTTTTCTATTTCTCTATAAAAGTATTTTTAAGTATCAACACTCTAGCAATTTTCTACAAAAGCACATTAAGCTCACCATTTCGAAAACAAATTAACCAAAAAAAAAAAAAATGTTAATGAATTTTCCAAGTTAATTTATAGCATGCATGATTGCTTATACGAGTATAATGCACTATCATCTTGGAAATGTATTTTGAGTGCTGATTAAACGAGTATATAGAAAAATACCAAACAAATAGAATGTTAAGTGAAAATGATGAAGTTTATTTTCCATCATCACTATAGCAAAGTAGCAACAATGTACATATTTATATCATATATTATACAACCGAGTATGTATCCATCTTATTATCATAATAATACATTAGGAAAAACCAAGAAAACTTTTTTATTTTAACTATTTTCATTTAAATTTAAAACTTTATACTTATATGCAATGTACTCATTAAAACTGTGTGAAGCATATCGTATGTACATAAAAGAAAGAATTTAAGTTTCTGTCTGATATGTGCCAGAAGATTTTCTGTCTTCTTCGTTAGTGCTGTGATGTTGGCAAAATGTTCAACACATTTTTGAAAACTAGTTACTGTATTATGTCATTTATGCATATACATAACTATAGTGTAACAAACAATTTTCCACTTTTGTGCTAAAAAAAAAATAGGAAGATACATATCTATCTAACAAGTATATTATGTAAGTATGCACGAGGAAGGCACCCGTTTTTCCCACCTACTATATATAATGAACGTTTTTATTTTGTGTTTTCGCGATAAAAAATAACAAGAAGAAAAGTTATATGTGTTAACGATAAGAATAAAAATTGAAGTTTTCTTTATTCCACGTATTTAAGAAGTTTGTCGGTTTACTAGAAAAAATAATTTCCTTTACAGCTTATGTGGATATATAATACGTAAACATAATACTTAGTAACATGAATCAAGATGGGGGTAAGAATATGAGTTACTTGGATTTCGAGACGTAAATACGAGTGTTCAAAACAGAAATATAAAATAGTTTGATAATATGATAAAACGATAAGTTTATGAAAATTTGGTATTCCTTAATGCGATGTTTTGTTTGGTACTTTCATTACTTTACTGCAATCCATTTCAAGTTTCAATTAGTTCCACACATATTCCATTTAGAATTCAAATTTTAGGTCCCTGCCTTTAATGATTGTAGTTACTTTTACCACTAAGACAAAGTTTGACAAATTGTTATTTGACAATTTTGGTTCTATTTATTGATTAAACATTAAATTGCGGGCCCATTAAAGAACATAAAATCGATTTTCAAGATTTCCCTTGGACCTTTATGATTTTCGTTAATCGGTTTTCTAAAATAAAATTTCTAGCTGCCCAATTTTAACGTCTATATAGTACTAAGCATTTCAGGTCAATGTGGAAAAATGGAGAAGACTACCAATATCAATAAGCGCATTCAGCTCCTATAAATATTTCAATGTCAATAAGTCAATATGTTTGTTTACAACTGGGTCTTCCCTGTGAGTTCCTATAACATTATCTTCTGATGGTGCTCTTTATTTAGCAGTTCAGTAATTGAAACAATTTCGCCAACAATAACCATCCTAAACATTTTTAATTTTAAATGCAACCTGGGTTTGCTCGTTACAAACCAAATATAAGACCGTGCCTTTCTATTTGTCCTTCTCTGTCAGACAATTGCTTGTATGTCAATCGGAATGCTGCCTTTCTGTCAAAGCGGTGAACAGGGGAGGGGGGGAGGAAGGGGAATATTTGTGTTGATAGACCAATATATAAATCTACAATCAGACAGATCTACAGACAGACCGAAAGGCTGACAAACAGATAGAAAGACAAATCAAGTCGGTATTCCTAGTAACTGCCTCTCATATAATACTTACATAACAGCAACAAATCTACCAACTCTAAGAATACCGTGATGTCGTCTAAGAAGGGTGCATCGTATCAGACAACAGTTTGGCGTCACCACTAGATTAGCCAGTTCAAATGTCATCTACATAAAAACTATTTTGTTTGTCCTGTTTAAGTTGTCGTTATTCAATGTTTATAGTCCCCAAATATCGATAAATATGTAGAGCGTGCAAGATAAAATGTTACTCTGGTTAATCTATTATGATTGTCCTTTCAATCAACAGGTCATTTAAAGAAACTCCCGTGCTAATCCTGCTAAAACTATCTAAAACTATTTTCACCTATATGTATGTAGTTTGGAAATTAACTTTAAACACTGTATGGATGAGGTAAATAGAACGCTTTTTGTCGCATGATTAGTGTTTTGCGTTTTACTTCAGTAGTGTAAAAGCGTATGTCCTGGAACAGCCGAAATCGATTCCAGCCGAAAAAATTTTTACATGTAAATTACAACAACATAAACGATTACGTATGTTTTTACTATGGGCATACTACAGTGTAACCCCGGTAACTAAATCTCTATATAAAATGTAAACGTAAGTATATAATTTTATTAAAAATCCGTTGTTCAACTGTACATTAACTGTACAATATTTTTTTAAGACATTTTGTTAGATGGCAGCACAGTCATAAACTTTAAGCTTTGAACTTTTTAATATTAATTAATTTTTCGATAGATGGTGCACATTTCTTACAGTTTAATTATCAACCACGATAACTAAAACTCTATATAAATGTATCTAAAATCAGGTATTCAACTGTAAATTATTATTATTTTCCAACTTTATCTGTAGGTGTCACTTTAAAAGCTTATTTTGTGTACATGGTTTGTAACTTGGTTCAATATACAGTTTTATTATCAACCACGATAACTAAAACTCTATATGAATTTATCCAAAATCATGTATTCAACTGTATATTGTTATTTTTTAAAACATTATCTATAGATGTCACATTTCAAAGTTTATGTATATTCTGTAAACATGGTTTGTAACTTAAACGAATAATATTTATTTTTTAATTGAAATTGGATACTACAAAGTTATAATAATATTTATAATTTAACCTTGGCATTGAAAAAAAAAAAAAAACTAGTTCATCGTACAATAAATAAAAATTGTAAAATGTAATCAGCATAAAGTAAGAAAAGAAGATAAGAAAAAAATTGCATAATTGAAATTGGATAGTACGTTATATGTATTAATATTTTATAATTTAACCTTGGCATTGAAATCTTGATCATAATTTTTTTATTTTACCAACTTTATCTGTATATCATCTTTTTAAACTATACATTTAACGAAAATAAAATTATTTTCTATTAAGAAGTTATAAAAGGGTACGCATTTATTGTATGGTACATTAGAATAATGTATATTGTTAGACCGTTTACAATGATGGTTGCGGGACCATCAGGGTGTGGAAAAACTACTTTCGTTATAAATTTATTAAAACATTTGAATGATGGTAGAAAAGTAAATAAAATTGTATGGTGTAATGGAAACTCAAAAGCGATACCACAAGATATCTACGAAACAAATCAAATAGAAATTATAAAAAATATCCCAGACACCTTCGAAAATTGTGAAGACGGAAGTATCATAATATTGGATGATCTAATGACAGAAGCTTATAATAAAAATATTTGCGAACTTTTTACCAAAGGTTCACATCATAATAATTTGTCTGTTATTTTAGTAACTCAGAATGTGTTTCACCAAGCAAAATATTGTCGAGATATTTCTTTAAATTGTAAATATCTGGTAGTTTTTAAAAATCCCAGAGATAGATCTCAGATTTGTTCTCTAGCAAGACAAATATATCCTGAAAACACAGCAGAACTTATGAGGGTATATAACGAGGCTACTTCGAGAGCTCACGGTTATTTACTATTTGATTTAACACAGTCAGCCAATGATTTATTTCGTTTCCGTACAGATATCTTAAAAAAAGATTATTTTACATGTTATTGTCCAACTATTTTATTCGAAAATAAAAAAGTGTGTGTAAAAAATGAAACGATTGAAGGCAAACAAACATATTCTACATGTGCTAAAAAAGTGTAACCCACAAACGAGAAAAGCGCTACTTAAGGTCTGTCCCCCGGAAGTTATAAAAACTTTATGTGAAATATCACTGAACACATTAAATGGAAACAATAGAATTTCTAAACAGTGTAAAACAAAATTAAAAAAGTATAAAAGAGAACTTCGCAGCTTGGCTTGTCCAAAACTGGGTCTCTCTTCAAAGCGTAAAATTCTTGTACAAAAAGGTGGATTCTTACCCGTTTTAATCGGTACTATTTTATCAGGATTGATAGGCCAAATAATTAATCAGTCATCATGAGTAATTTACAACGGATGATTGTTATACAACCAGAAATTTTCGAAAAAATTAAAAAATATTTAATTGATGATAGTAAACTATCGGAATTAGATAAAAATATGAAATCAATTCTACATAACAACAAACTAACTGATTTGAATAAGTGGCATCTATATAGGCAGAACTTATTGACATATTCATCAATGAAGAGAAAAAATGCGTATAAGAATAAGTTTAATTGGCATCAACCAGCAATACGTCATGTTCAAGGAGTGGGAGTTCAAACTAAAAGAATTTTTTATACAGACCAAGAAGCAAATACAGATTCATCATCAGAAGGCTTTGATATTGGTACACAAACTGATATACCTAAAGTTGAAGAGGTGTACACCAATGTTGATGAAAAAACTAAACCAGATTTTACACAATTAGACACAGAAGAAATATTTGAAAATAATGACGGTGTATTTGATGGTGATGATGATGATGATGGTGATGATGATGATGATGGTGATGATGATGATAGGATTGTTTCTGAGGAGTATATTGATCCAAAAGAAATTTTGCGGGAAAGAGCTTCTTCAGACTCTAACATGTACAGAACATTTGAAATGAAAGACGGTGCAACAATCTCTGTTCCAACAAAAAAATATATTTTTAAAAACCGGAAAGATCTTCAGCCTCCAAAACCAGGATCAATGCAATCATCTCAGGACCCACCTAAGAGGAAAAGTGAACGTACGTTAACAGTTCAAACAATAAAACGTAGTGAACAAGAACGCTTACGAAAACATCCTTGGACAAGAATGAAATAAAAATTATAAAAATAAAAAGTTATATAAAGGATAAAATCGGTGTTTTTATTTATTAATTTATTAGTTATTAATGAGAACAGTGATGGATAATTTCACACACGTAACTCTTTTAAGTAACAGTTCTTTAAAATATTACCCAAACAATTCATTATCGAGGTTCACGGTTAAACTTCCTAACACTATAAATTTGGATCCTAATGAGAAATGGTATGTTGGTCTAACTAACGTTGCTCATACTTCCATAAGTGAACAAACAAAAATTACAATTAAAACGCCATCAAAATACATACTTCCTTTAAACGTTGAATTAATAATATTTTTATATGCAACTACCCCTAAATTTTATCAACCAATCGAAGAAGCTAATTTCTTTGATCGGTATAACTCATCAACTGAATTAGTTAGAATCAATTATAACAAAGAAGAACCATATATTCAGCTACCAGCGTTGAAAGGTGTTAACCCTTTAATAAAATGTCATCAAGAGTACACACTTGAGGAATTTTTTGATGTAATATTTTCTCAGATTAAAATAACGAGATGGCCAGAGTTTATAGAATCTTTACAAATGGAAATTAAAAATTTCAAAGCAACCAAAGAGAATGAAGCTAAAATAAAAAATATTAAAGATAATTATATTGATGTGAAGACTAAGATCAATCCATTTCCATTTTACATGTGTTTTTATTGTAATATAATCAAACCGAGAACTATTGGGGATGCATCTGTATCATGCTTGTATATGCATCCCCTAGGAACAGACGTTGATAGAAGCATATCTCGATCATATCAAATAGATAATGTTCAATATTGCCCCATTGAAAAGTATAATATATCAGAGATCAGTATTTTAATAACTGATGAAACTGGTGAACAAATTAATTTTAAAGATGGACTTTTTATGACCTACCTAGTACTTCACTTTCGCAAAGGTATATAAAGAGGTATCTTACGGATTTCATTAATTACAAATGGATAACTATTACGCAAAGTACTACGCTAACCAATCCGGCGGTGGTGGCTATAACAATGAAGATTTTGGTCCACTATTACGATCTCAAAGAGTATATCAAAAGGGAAGAGGATTAGGAGGATTTTTCGGCGGAATATTCCGTTACTTAAAACCAATATTAACATCAGCCCTTCATGGCTTAACAAGTGAAGCACTTCAAGTTGGTTCAGACATTCTTCAGACACAAAAGCCGATTAATGAAATACTTCGTGATAGATCAATACAAGTGGTTGATAAATTACGAGATAAAGCAGCAGACAAAATTAAACAAATGTCTGGTACAGGAGCTAAAAAATCAATAAAAGGCTGCTTGAAAAGCCGTTGTAAACAGTTGAGAGTTGTTCGTGACAGCGTGAAAAAGAGAAAAAATATATTAAAAAATAAAACAAACAAGAAACGGATTATTGATATTTTTACATAATGGCGTTTACAGAATGCATGAAATCGGAGCTAGATTTATTTCAACCACCTTCAATTCAAACAAGTATTTTAAAAAATGAAGAAGTAGCATACAAACCTATAACCAGTTTAGAAAATCAGTCGGTTATTGAATTTGCTTGTTACAGTCATGGTGATTCATATTTAGATTTATCATCAATAAATTTATGTCTGAAATTTCAAGTAACTAAAAATGATGGCAAATTATATGTAGAGGCCGACAAAGATCAGCCTAGTTTAGTTAACAATATGCTGCATTCCCTGTTTCATCAAGTCAATATTTCTTTAAACGGAAAGAATATAAATTCAACAGATGGGAATTACAGTTATCGAGCATATTTAGAACAATTATTAAATTATGGTGATGATGCATACAAAACACATTTGCAATTATCAGGATGGAGTTTGGAGACAAAAAATCTTGATAATCTTGCTGAAAACGATGGATTAAAATTAAGAACAGCATTAACTAAAAACAGTGGAATTGTAGAAGTATATGGAAAATTGCATGCTGACATGCTCAATCAACCTTTGCTATTATTAAACAATGTAGATTTACGAATTTCGTTAACATTGAATAAACCGGAATTTTATTTACTCGGTGCTGATACAGATACTTCGATTGTCAAAATTACAGAAGCTACACTTTACTTGAGACATGCTCATGTAAATCCAAATATTTTAATTGCACACCATAAAATGCTTGAAAATACAACAGCAAAATATCACTATAAGCGTAACGAAATTAAATCATTTACAATTCCTGCCGGAGGAAACTCAATTTCACTAGATAATATTGTTCTAGGACAGCTCCCAACAAATCTAATATTTACAATGGTAGATAATGATGCATATTCTGGGAAAAGATCTAAGAATCCATATAATTTTAAAAATAATAAAATAACATCGTTCGCAATTTATATAAATGGGGTTCAAGTTCCTAGTGCACCGATTGAAATGAATTTTGCAGATGGGTCCAGTTACGCTAGAGCGTATTCAACAATATTTACATCGAGTGGAATTTTACACACACCTCAAGGAAATTTGATTACCAAAGAAATGTTCAAGAATGGCTATTTCCTGTCAGCTTTTGATCTAACTTCGGACATGTCAAGTACTTTATCATGCAACTCTCTAATGAATCAAGGAAGTTTAAGACTCGAGGCACGATTTGGGGAAGCTCTTAAGACAACTAAAACATGTTTAGTGTACTTGGAATATGATACAACTCTAGAAATAGATAAAAATCGTAATATTGTAACGAATTATTAATAATATAAATACCTCTTATATCCTAAATAAAAAGTTAGTTTATACTAATACACATGATGATTGCCAATACAACAACTACTTTAGATATTCAACAAGCATTGAAAACACATAAATTTACTAAGAAGTATTTTCAAGGTGTTTTTGCAATAAACACAATCCCAAAGAGGGTTAAATCAAAACCTGCTTTATATGTTATTAATACGGACAAATCAAATCAACCAGGGCAACATTGGTTAGCTGTTTATTTTCCATCAAATGGATGTGGAGAATTTTTTGATTCTTACGGAAGATCACCAACGAAATATCCTGAGATTAATAGATTTCTAAAATATAACAGTAAATGCATTACATACAATAATAAACAATTACAAAGTTTATTCACCGGAGTTTGTGGCCAATATTGTTGTGTATATTTGTTAAATAGATGTAAACGTAACTCAATGAAAAAATTTATAAAATTATTTAATGTTAAAAACCATATTGAAAATGATGTAAAAATAAAGAAACTTTTTAAAACAGAATTTCCTAAGGTTTTAACTACAAGAACAAAAACAAACATGATTCATCACGTTTTAGGAATTTTGTAGAAAGGTTATTTAAGTTCATCGATAAGAAGAATAAAATATGATTTTATTAACATGTATGAAAGGGATAGTACCACTCTTGAAGAGTATAAATACGGAAGTTATTTTTATGAAAAACTAGTTTACATTTACCTTGAAACACAAACAATATGCTTAAAGTAAAAAGCGTTAATAATTTAATTAAAAAAAAGATGGCAACCATACCTAATTTATTGTTGTCTCATACATATTTTTTAAATGATCAACATACAAGTTATCTAAATGTTGGTTATGATATTAACACTTTTGAAACTACTATAATCTTGTTCAAAAATACAATATTTCATACACTAAGTGCTGAAATGTGGACGACTACAATTTTCAATAATTTACCAACAATAAACAACCACTTCAATGGTAACATTTCCTTTGCTGAATTACCAAAAACGAATGGAAATTGTGATGTAAAGCTAACCAGCAGAAATAATGAGAGACGTATTATATTTACGAGTGGAGGGAAGAAAATCGTTTTAAATTCCAAAGAATGGGAACGCTGCTCATCTTTATCATCATTTTTGCAATCAATCATTATCTGGAGCGAAACAGTACGGACTGATGTTGCTAATTATTTCTATTTATACAAAGAAAAATGTTTCGATCAGCTAACATATTCTCTACAAATACAGGATTTTTTTATACCGCCAGTAACAGGATATAACTATTTTAATTATTCAAGATTGTTTAATGAAATACCAGTTTTATGTAAGGAAAAATTAATAAATGAACTTTGTACTCGTACACTAAGAAATTAATGAATAAAAACAATTTATACTTTTTTCAAATCAATTTTTTATTTCTTAAATATTATTTTTACAATGAATTACACCGTCTTGAATCCATTTGGTTTGAATATTATCGATAAACTCTTCACCTCTAATGTTTTTAACGTGTCGGCATGCGGGAAACCAAAATGCATGTTCCGTCCATATTTCATTGGTGATATTCCAATCCTCGAGAACTCCTTTGCAGCTGAAACACTTGATGCAGTCGTCCACGCCTGTGTAGTAAAATCCAGCTCGAGATAGTTCTAATGGATCGATGAACCATTTGTTCCATAACTTCTCGAATGATTTTAGCCGACTCTGCACCTTATTCATTCCACCTTCTAACCCGTATAAACCGCATGTATCTCCTTGTTCCTCTCGATGTACTGGTGAATCCATTTAAATGAGGTTTTTTACTTTTCGCGTGTGACTCGAACAATGTACAAATCTATACTAGATCTAGATAAACTCTCGTATATTTGAAAATGATGTTTTCAGAGGGGCCACGTGATGTACATATACATGTTGACTTGTTTGATTAACCATGATTAAACATGTTTATTGACCTTATTTTACGAATATGGATGTTGAAATCATTGAACGTAACTTGATATGATGACAAAGGTTTGTATTTAATCGATACTTCGTAATATTTATGCTGATGTGGTAAGATTGGAAAAAACTGCGCGTGTTTAAAAGTCAACTTAAACCATAATAAGTATAAATTATAGTGAGCTTCTTTGAAAATTATCAGTTTGATAGTAAGCATAAGATTGTTAACAACCAACCAACCATGGATATTCGTCAACAACTTTTAGAAAAACTCAACAATGTGCCAAGGTTTGCTGAGAAAAAAATAACCAAATTTGAAGATCTGGATGTGGGTAGAAACTACGTGGTACAAGAAGTCAAATCAGTCAACACGAGATATGGCGTGAAAATCCTAATAGAGACTGATGAGAACATCATATTTATGCCGGAGCGATTCAACGTTTTTAATGATCGAGAAATACAAAATTTAAACCATTTGTGTAAAGAACACTTAACTATGGTAAAAACTGATAGATATAATGTTCATTTTATATAAATAAATAAATAAATAAAACAATATTATATATAAAATTATTTAGAAAAAGTATTTAATTTCAAAACAATCTTATTATGGTTTTCGACTCCGCTACTTCTCTGTTTTCAACACTATGGGCAAATTAGCTAACATTTATTATGTTAAAGATCATTCATTTTGATGAATGTTATAGTGATCATAATCCAAGATATCTCTCGTTTTAAATAAATCCTAAACATTATGAGGAAACAATATTTTATATATACCAATCCAAAATTCATATGCTTTCATTATTAATTCATCCACTTACATAAAATGAGTCGGATTCAAATAGTGAATGAATTGCATAAGCCAGCACGTAAAAATTTTATACGCAGACATGTTAAAATTAAGGGTATTGATGACTTATGGCAAGCAGATCTCGTGGAAATGATTCCATATTCAAGAGAAAATGCTGGTTTTAAATATCTTCTAACTGTAATCGATGCTTTTTCTAAATTTGCTTGGGTTGAGCCTATAAAGAAAAAAACATCACAGATGATTGTTGGTGCTTTAAAAAAAATTTTCAATGAGAGTAAAAGAGTACCAAAGAATCTACAAACGGATATGGGAACTGAATTCTATAATAAAGATTTCAAACAGCTTGTGAAACAGAAAAATATTAACCACTATTCAACATTTAGTCCAATAAAAGCATGTATAGTAGAAAGATTTAATCGAACTCTTAAGGAAAATATGTGGAGGAAATTTAGTCTTCAAGGATCTTACAAGTGGCTGAATATTTTAAAAAAATTAGTGAAAGATTACAACAATAAAAAACATAGCACAATTAAATTAGCACCTGTAGAAGTTACTATAGCAAATGAAAAACAAATTTTAAAACAAGTGTATACATATCCTAAGTTAATGCAAAAAAATAAATTTAAAGTTGGGGATTTCGTTCGAGTTAGCAAATTTAAAACCGTTTTCGAAAAAGGTTATACTCCAAATTGGACTACTGAAATATTTAAAGTTGTTAGTATTAACAACAAATTTCCTGTAACGTATTTACTTGAGGATTATAAGGGACAGCTAATATCAGGCCGGTTTTATGAAAAAGAGCTGCAAAAGACACATCATCCTGACACTTACCTCGTAGAGAAAGTTTTGAAGAAGAAAGGTAATCAAGTTTATGTTAAGTGGCTAGGTTTTGAATCATCACATAACTCGTGGATAAATAAAACAGATTTAATTTAAACTTTATATTTTTTTTTTTTATTTTTTTTATTACCGATTAAAATTTTCTTAATTATTAAAACTACTTAATATATAATTTTGGTTTAATATTTTAATTTAAAACTAAAAGACATTAAATGTATTATATATATTATATTTAAGAAATATAAAATGTATTATTAAACTAATTAAAATAAAAATTATCAATTTCTTTATTACCCCATGCCAAAGTTTTGTATGAATTTGGAATTACAAATCTTTTATCATCAAAATTTGATAACGCTACTTTGTTTAACAATTGAGTATATAGGTTGTGTCTAATACTTCTAAAATTTAATTGTGATCTAATTATATTATCATTTTTATTTAAACAATTTTTAAAATCATTTAATGATATCGAATCTGAAACTACATTTTTTTTTACACCTTTTATTTTCTTAATTATTTCATTATCATCTTCTAAGCTTATACAGTATGATTTTGCTCTAATCCCAATAAATTCTGTCAAAATTTTACCACAACATTCATCTTTAAACATTCCTAAAACTTTTTTATTAACTAATGGAAGATTATATATGTTATTGGATGGATAATCAGAAGTATCAAACTTCTCATTTAAATCAGGCTTGATATCTTCATAAAAATCCATAGTTTGAATATCATATATTAATGAATCCGTATCAGTATATAAAAGTGAAGCATTATCATCATACTTCGTCTTAATATAATCATAATGAAAATCATACATTAGAGTTTTGGATAATTCTAAAACACAGAAACCCACATAAATGGGTTTATTATACGTAACCGATAATCTATTCATTTGAATAGCTACCAAATTTTCGTCAAATATTGCTGAAGAATGAAAATTAGGTTTGCTGATCAAAGTATTTGCTCCAAATCTGTTTCCAATATTTTCCCAATGTGATACTAATCTTACATCTGTTCTCTTGTCAACATTTTCAATTGTTTTACCAAAAACACTATTATTTTTTAATTTATACAAATCTTTATCAAACGCATTTAGAGCTTTAGTCCTAAGATCGGTATTCAAATCTATATATGATTTGAGCCATGGTTTTTGACTAAACTTTAAAACTCTATGTATTTTAGATAATATTAGTCCATTTTTAATACATTTCTTTAAATTTGTTTGATGAATGACGTATGCTTTTTTAGGTTCTAGGTTAGCAATTAATTTATTTTGTTTTGCACTTTCGTATGGTGGCTGTATATTTTCCATACAAAATGGTAAATCATTATGCTTTTGGTGTAATTGATCAGGATATTCTAAATCAACTTCTAGAATATAACCTGATTCTGATTCATTATCTGTTAAATGATCGAAATTAAATTTATCAAGTTCTGCTGAATCAAGAAATCTGAAATCAGCATAAGGGAGTGATTGGCTCATAGCCCAGCCATATAGATTATTAGCATCTAAATAAACAAGAAAATTAGAATCTATATCATTATTATAATTTTTCATGTATTTGTTATTTGCTTTAGCATATCGTTTGGAGCACTGTGTTAATCCGCCACGAATACCTTTTTTAATAAAATTTATCATATCAATGTCTTTTAATAATTCTAATTTGATTTTGGTGAATTTAAGCATGGCATCCCAACTTAAACCTGGGGCTGTGAAATAATGGGCCGGGTCTAGATCGTATGTTTGCATACAAACTTTCCGGAAATTTTCAAATATGTCGGCTAAAATAAGTACATCTGATTTTAAATATAAGTCGGAATAATCACCTAAATTTTTACATTTAAATGTTTTCCATACATTTAGAGCATGATTATATTGCTCATCAGATATATCAGTATTTTGTAATTTGTTAAAAAAATGATTTCTGGATGGTAATTCAGTTTCATCATATTTTTTAAAACTATCTACATAATCGTATGGGAAAACACCTTTTTTCTTTATAAGATTAAATTCATTTTGATTAGAAAAACTCTTTCTAACTTCATCGAATTGAGAGTCATTAAGATTGTTAGCTAGTTTATCAAGACTAGCTGCCATAAATTTAAATGAATCTACAAACCTCAATTTAATTTTTTTAATCTCATTAATTTTGAACATTTTTGTAAATGAAATATATCGCTCCTTATTCTGAGCAATTAAATCTATTTGTTCCGTATCAAAACCTAATTCTTTTATGATAAAGTGCGAATCATAGCCACTTAAATTGTGAAAAAATATTGGTATGAAATCTGCTATCTTATAATTTAAATTGCATTTAGTATGCGCAGCACCTCTAAATTTTCCTGTTAAATGGCAATGGTCCATAACTTTATAGTTTTCATCATCATTAAAATCACCGTTACAAATATGACATTGATTTGATAAATTGTAATTTAATTGCTCCGTGCAGGAAAGTTTTTTCATTTTTCGATTTATGTGTAGGTCATTGTATATAATTTCTAAATCCTCTTTTATTTTATCAATGAAAATTTTTCCACAATCACTACCTCTGTATGTAACAAATTTAGATTTACTATCATTATATGAACATTTAATGTAATATCCAAAACTACTGGGTTCATGTTTTAAAATATTTTCAGTAAATGATGTTATAGGATTTAGAGTACACGAATCAATTGGTTTTAATATTGCTTCGAAGTCGCAATATATCACGTATGGGACTTGTAATTTATGATTATAATTTCTAAATTCTAAAATATCATTATCTTTATTAGGGAGCACACATTTAATTTTGTTACATCCATGTTGTAGATGAATATTTAATTTTTCTTCAGTATGAAAAAAAATTAAACATCCATCACAAATGAATTTTTTATTTGTTCTTTTTGATAATTGTTTGTGCACTAACGTATTTAATTTTTTTATAAAACAATAATGACTATTTACACCATCGTCTATATACAACAAATTAACGTGGTGTGATTTTTTCGAATTTGTATAATATAAAGGTCCCACAATTTGATTACCTTCTATCCCATACACATTTACACTTATATTATTCTGATTTTCAAATTGTGGGATGTCTTTTAATGACATGGGGAAACTAAGATTACTTAAATTTAAGATAGAACTATAATGAGGATAAGAATTACACCGTTGAGGATTTGCTACATTAAGATATTTGCTAGCCATGATCGACCAGGCGAAGCAGGCTTGATCTGAATTTTGGACATTGATTATAGCCTTTTTATCTTTAAAAAATTTTGGGAGAGGTATGTAAGAGGACCCTCTCATAGGACTATATTTATTAAAATTCACTTCAATGAACAATACTTTGTCCATAGCCCATCCAGACTCTTTCTCCTGAAACTCCTCACTCAGAGTATTGAGGGTGCAAACAATCTGAGAAAATATCTCATTCAAATCAGTAGCTTCCGTTAAAATTGCATTTTTAGTATTAAATGATTTTATTGAACTAACATTTGATTCATTTTTCAAATCATATTTGGTGAATAAACCAAACAATTCAAAATTTGTTTTAACAGCTTTAAATGATTCTGTTTGAAGCTGTATTAATTTGATTATTTTATGTTTTATAGAACACATAAAATCATTTATACTAATATAGTTATTAGGTACATCTGAAACCCTATAACTAATTATTCTGGATTTAAATGCATTGCTAATGATTCGAATGTTTTCATCATCATTCTCATTATAGTTTTGTAAACAATTATTTTTATGTAATAATGATCTATAATGATTAAACAGATTTTTTTTTGGAACACTTACATTACAATCACCACATAAAACGTTAGCAGCCTCAGCGGGTGCATCATCCGTTTTCCTTCTCTTAGCGGCTACTACAGCTATCCTTGAATTTGATGGAATATCAAAAGATGAAGGTGTGTTGATGGCCGGTCCAATATGTACCCTCTTATGATGGTACTCAAGTTTTCGTTTATTACCGAAAACGATTCCACATACTTCACATAGCATGTTATCTTGGGAGTGCTGCTCCTTTACATGGCGAACTAAAATGTCTTTTGATGAAAACATTTTGTTGCATTCTTCGCAGTTATTCATTATTTAACTGAAAATATTAAAGAAATAATATGTTAAAACATTTTATATCATTTAAATAAATGTATGATTGTAACTTACTTTAAAATTTTTTTTCGACTAAGTATTTAAATATGTTGAAATTTTATTTATTTTGTTAATTAGGTAAATTATAAAATTTCACTCTTAACAGTTTGTTTCACACTTCAAATTTTCTTTACTATCTCACAAGATTAGATATAAAAACCAATGTATCTTGTTAATATAAATGTTCTCTTTGACTTTTATTATGATCACTTCACTTTTTTAATTTTAAAATAATAGATTAATTCAAAAATATGAATTTTTTCACTTTTTTTATGATCACAACACTTTTAAAATAATAGGTAACTCAAAAATTATAAGTAGATGTTTTACACCACACGACAATACGTTGTATAAGTTATTATACTTTTTCATTACCTTTCAAAAAAAAAAAAAAAAACAAAAAAAAAAATGATGATCGCAATTTAATCGTGAATACATTTATTGCAATAAATTTTCATTACGTTTACAGTTTATTCACATTGATTTTTGTTATATATGTATGTAAATGATTTTTTTTTTTTTTTTTTTTTTTTCATTACCTTTAAAAAAAATTTGTAAACAAATATCATTTTACAGTTTTTATTTAATGTACGATGAACTAGTTTTCAATGGCAAGGTTATATTATAAAATATTAATATAACTGTGCACTATCCAATTTCAATTAAGTTACAAACCATGTTTACATAATATACATAAACTTTGAAATGTGACATCTACAGATAAAGTTTTTAAAAATAACAATATACAGTTGAATACCTGATTTTGGATAAATTCATATATAGAGTTTTAGTTATCGTGGTTGATAATAGAACTATATATTGAGCCAAGTTACAAACCATGTACATAAAATAAGCTTTAAAGGGTGACATCTACAGATAAACTTGGAAAAATAATAATTTACAGTTGAGTACCTGATTTTGAATAACTTTATATGGAGTTTTAGTTATCGTGGTTGACAATAAAACTGTAAGAAATGTGCGCCATCTAACGAAAAACTAAGTAATACTAAAAAGTTCAAAGCTTAAAGTTTATTACTGTGCTGCCATCTAACGAAATGTCTTAAAAAATATAATATACAGTTGAATGACAGATTTTTAAGAAAATTATATACTTAGGTTTTCATTTTATATAGAGATTTAGTTACCGGGGTTACACTGTAGTATGCCCATAGTAAAAACATACGTAATCGTTTATGTTGTTGTAATTTACATGTAAAAATTTTTTCGGCTGGAATCGATTTCGGCTGTTCCAGGACATACGCTTTTACACTACTTACTTCCGCCGTGTGTTCTTGGAATTTTAGAAGTATATTAGTGATAATCCGGTGGATGAGCTCACTTTACCGTTATGTCGTTACTGCTATGTCAGAAACCCATGATACATCTGCTGAGTGACACAATGATTCAAGAAATTCCATAGAAATGAAATTCCATAAAAAAATATTTTTAGTAGAGTTTTGGAAATGGCTCTACTAGAACGGAACCAGACTTTGAAAAGGTTGCCTATTTCGTAATAGATTTTTAATATGACGTCAAGCCACTTCGCCAATAAATGAAAAGTGTACCAGTACACGTAAACCGAATCTGCTAGGAAATGGCCATATTTTAAGGTATATTCTAGTTTTATTATAGAACGTCACGTTCAAGAACTTTATCTTTTAATGTTTAATTACTGGCTATTATAGACCGTTTATGTTTATTTAGTTTTTAATTTAAATGTTTTTATTTAAAAAATTGCTGTCGCCGATATTTCGATATTTCACATCATTTTCCAGGCGGTATATTTGGTTTACAAATTTTATTTTTTATTTTCCGCGATTCAAATTTTTCCCCAAAGGCTACCAATTTAATAATTTATTTGTTGCCTTGACCCAATATTTATTTACGAAAGTTCAAAAAACCGCTGACCAAAGTTCAAAATAAAAACATTGTGACGTAATAATTTAAAAAACTACATGGATTTCGGAATGAAAATTTTGATTGTATTATGTGTAGTTTTTAATAGTATCAATTAATATTTTTCAATATTGTTCCTCATTTGAAAAGGTCAAACGAATAATTGCCCGATGTTTAACATGGTTCTATAGAGGCCGTCATTCAAAATGTAAAATTGAGCTATATGTCAAAGCTGAACGCATATGTATCACTCATGTTCAATTCAAAATGTTTCAAGACGAATTCATTTGTTTGCTGAATGACAAGGACATTGATAAATCGAGCAAGCTGATAAGGTTATCACCATATTTAGATGCAAATGGTTTAATGCGAGTAGGCGGCCGCTTAATCAACTCAAGCTTACCTGATGGAACTAAACATCCATTAATAATCCCGAATCACCATCCGATTAGTTATCTAATTGCACGAGACATCCATATCAACAATTTTCATGCTGGTCCAACATTAGTAACAAACTTAATACGAAGAAGGTATTGGATATTAAACATCAGGAGCATAGTTCGTAAGATTTATCACGACTGTATGAAATGTGCAAGGTATCGCGCAACGCCAATTCAACAGCCAATGGGTAATTTGCCTGCTGCCAGAGTTAATCCATCACGGCCATTTGATCATACAGGCATGGACTATGCCGGTCCCATACAACTAAAATTACGAAATGGTCGAGGTAGGCAACAGCTGACAAAAGGTTATATAGCACTTTTTATATGCCTGGCTACAAAAGCAACTCATATTGAATTAGTCAGCGATTTGTCAACTAATTGCTTTCTTATGACATTGAAACGGTTTACTTCGAGAAGAGGTCTTCCTTCCCAGCTCTATTCAGATAATGGAAGTAATTTCATAGGTGCAAAAAATTCCCAAGCTGACCTTTTTTTATTTCTAGAGAACAACCGAGACAATATTGCCAATGCTGAGTTCCTATTGCAACACAAAATCAAATTCAACTTCATCCCACCAAGAGCCCCTAATTTTGGTGGTCTTTGGGAGGCTAATATCAAAGCGGTCAAGTTTCATCTAAGAAGAGCTGTTAATGCACCGCTAACATTCGAAGACATGACGACCATCCTAACACAAATCGAAGCTCTACTAAATTCTCGGCCACTTAGTCCGTTACATGATGATCCTACTGATCTAGACGTATTAACGCCTGGTCATTTCCTAGTCGGCCAACCATTAGTACAGTTACCAGAAGAAGATGTTACGCATCTTCCCGAATCAAGGCTTTCTAGATATCAACAACTGCAATTGCGAGTGCAACATTTTTGGCGCCGCTGGTCCTTCGACTACTTGAACCATTTAATACAAAAATCAAAATGGAAAACCAAAAGAACTACATTAACACCAGGGGAGCTAGTTCTCATTAAGGACGATAACTTACCTCCTTCTATGTGGCTGATAGGACGAATTCTACATGTTTATTATGGTGACGATGGTATCATACGAGTCGCCAACATCAAAACAAAATCCGGTATCCTGAAAAGAGCCGTCAATAAAATTTGCAAATTACCGCTAAATGATGATGAAGTAAAGGAAGCACAGCAACAAATTCAACACTAACTTTGATGTCATATCCACGTTCAACACTATTAATTTATATATCATATTATTTTGTTATAATGATTTAGATTCCTAAATGAAGGGGAGAATGAACTCGCCACCCAAAATGCTTAAAACATCCAGTTAAATTTCCTTAACATTATGCGCAAGTTTTGCTAGATAGTCTGACCTTTAAATATATCTTTTTACTACCATTCATGCCATCTATTTATAATATTCATAAGCTGTAATTTCATTTGTCATTTCATAGAAAACATAAAATATTCTCTTTTTGAATTCTGTTTTTACAAAGTATTAGTATTAAAATAAATTCTCTCTTGAGTCTGTTATTACAAAGTTGTATATTAGTTGGTTGTCAAATATATTTTAAGGCAGTTCATTTTTGGTTTTTATCATAAAACAGTCTAAAAATAAACAATAAGAAATTAAATCGGGTTTATAAATTTATGTATAAAAACAAATTAATTCAAAAATAAAATACATTGTATAATTTATTGTAAACCAGTCATTTGTATATTCGTTATTTATTTGGAGAACGTCATCACCAGCCATTACATTTTTTGTGCTTTATTGGAAAGATTTTACCAGCCATCACATTGTATTAATGTTTTCAAATTGTTGCCGCAACACTTTATCAGCTCGCATTACAACAACATAAGCAACCAGCGCTATCGAATACGTACATAATACGTACCATAATTATGTACGTATTCGATAGCGCTGGTTGCTTATGTTGTTGTAATGCGAGCTGATAAAGTGTTGCGGCAACAATTTGAAAACATTAATACAATATGATGGCTGGTAAAATCTTTCCAATAAAGCACAAAAAATGTAATGGCTGGTGATGACGTTCTCCAAATAAATAACGAATATACAAATGACTGGTTTACAATAAATTATACAGATTGTAATTTATTTGTGTCCACTTTGTAATTAACTGGATTCTTTGCCAACCAGATATGGCATGCTTAAGCCATAAATAAAGCCTCTAAAACTCATATTCCACATTTTACCCAAAAATATGTCAAGTGCAACGGTATCAAATGCCTTAGCTAAATGAATCAATAAACAAAGTGCCTGTAACTTTATTCTGATTAAGAGAATCATAAATGGGAGTTATAAAAGTTAGTAAAGCATCTTCCGTACTTCTTTTCCTTCTGAAACCAAACTGCGAATCACTCAGAAAATAGATCTTATTCAAATAACTTATACGTGATTTAATAATTTTCTCTAACAGTTTTAACAAAACAGATAAAAAGCAAATTGGGCGGTAATTTGTAGTGATTAATTTAGACCCATTTTTAAATAATGGCATTTTACATATGCCATATTCAACATCTCAGCGCACACTCCCGATTTGGCACTAAGGTTAAAGATACGGGCAAGTTCATCCGTAATATTATATGAAGTTTATTATATAACATTGGCAGTCAACCCGTCAGTTCCCATTGTTTTGGTGTTTTTTAAAGAAAAAATATTCAATACAGTAAGTCCTCGACTTACGTGATTAATTCGTTCCGATGGTTTTCGCGTAAGTCGAAAAATCGCGTAAGTCGAAACCTCAAAACTCATTTTTTTTTAAATCACGTATAAGTAGGAATTCACGTAAGTCGAATTCAGGTAAGCCGAGAACTTACTATAATACTTCTTCTTCGCATATATAACTGAAAATAAACGAACTTTCAATTGAATGAGAATAAATTGGATTAATAACAAGCAAATTATTACAATAACCCACAGAAACAAAATGTAAATTAAAAGCAATACAAATACCTAGATCCATTCACATTGGTCATTTCGTTCCCAGCAGTGTGCTTATTATAATTACCAAGAAAATCATTTACATAAAACCTTCCATTGCTTTTTTAGGTTATTACCCGCTGAGTCCAACCCCTTTTACTATAATACAAATTTTTGTTGTACTTGCTTTTTTATCTTCTTAAATCTTTAAATCAATTTATTATTTTTGGGATGCCGTTTTAATATTTTACCTGTTCGATTTTTAAAAATGAATTAGAGAACATAGAGAATTAGATACTCGTCTCCAAAATTGTTTTAATTTTGTGAGTTTAACAATATTTTCAGACTCTTTTACACATTTATGAAATAAATGAAGAAAATTGCTTAAACAAATGCTAGCAGAATTATCCTTAAAAATACTAATCCATGATTAATATTCAATCAAAATCTATAATTTGCATGGAATTAAATCTATCTATCATCAGAAAAGCAGATTTTGTTTTCAACTAAATCAGTGGTAAGCAAAAGTGAACTATGATCAGTAATCAACATACTGCAAACTTTACTTTTAATAGTAATGCTGGAAACACATGAGCAGAATTCTGTAAGCAGCAAAATTAGAATACACAAGTTTAAATGAATTGAAATACATGTATTCTGCTTGCCATGTAGAATTCTGCTTCACGTCTCTATTTCTAATTTTGCTGCGAATCAGTAGGCTATATTACGTAAAAGATAACAAATCTAGTACAATTTGTATATTTTTTATTTTTTTCAATCAATTTTTTTAATTTGTTGACAGAAAATAAGTTTTGTGTGGCAAGTGCCAAATTGGAGGATAAAAATTAAATAATTTGTGACAAAATAATGCATCATTCATTTAAAAAAGTTGTACATTAAAATTAAATATGTATCAGATAAACGTCACAAAAAAAAATTCTGCTTATCAAAACCGACGCTCATGTAGTTCACCCGAATTTCTACCGGCAGCGATGTTAGCAGAAATTCTGCTCATGTGTTTCCAGCATAATATTTGACGTAGTTCTTAGACCAAATGAAGCCATCATAGAAATATAATTATCGACTGAACTTTTTTTTTTTTTTTTTTTTTATCAATTTTTTTATCAATCTATTTTATCATATATCTATGTATGTTAAAATCTCCTAAAATAATAAAATTGTTAGAACTGTTATACGATTCTAATACTAGTTGAAATTCATTCACAAAATGTTCTACACTATATTTGTGATACCTGTATACACATAGGCATTTATAAATAACATCATTATACTTAAAGCTTACACTTAGACAATCAGACGTAATTAGACAATGATAAACTGCGTCTGCCGGAATTATTTTCTTCACATAAATCACAACCCCACAAGCCCTTTCTTGATCAGTACACAAAACAAATAAATTGTATCCATCAATTGCATAAATATTAGCTTCGCAAGAATTTATCCAAATTTCCTACAGTAAAATTAAATCCGGTAAACCACTTAAACATGCTAAATTCACCAAAAGCAGGTTAAAATTTTAAGGAATAACTTCTAATATTTAAATGAAATAAAGAAAAACTATTAAACACAAAACTATCATTAAAACAGTTATTATCCGTAAGAAGCCATAATCATTAACAATACTCCGATCTAGATTATTAAACGAAGAAATTTAAATACACAAGAACTAAAGACTATCCAGATAAGTATTCATGATCCTAACTTCACCTCCATCAGAATATCACTGACAAACTTTGTTGTTGTTTTCATTAAGTCATCATCGATTAATTTAAAGACCGGTTATTTCAATAGAATTATTTTTGTACAGTTGCTCCAGTTTCTCGACTTGCAACTCTAATGACGCAATTAGAGATGTTTTCCGATTTTAATTGTTCTATAATCTTCATATAATGATCAATGTCACTGTTTAATAATTGATGAATAAATTTAAATGATTCCGACATTCCGTAGCGTCACTAAAGTCCAATTCAATCAATTTATCTAAATCATAATTAGCTGCAACGGTGGTTTGTACATTTCTAGTAGTTGTTGTTTTATTTTTACGCAATCTTTGCACACCCACAATTTTCTTTCGTTTTTTAGATATTCTATATCACTATCTTTCAACACAAACCGCATGCATAATTTCATTACAGTCACTACAGCTTATTCTTAGATCAGAAAAAATGAGGTGATATGGGCCGTGTGCTTTGGGGAGGATATGGGTCATTGTTTTCTTTTGTGGGAGATATTTTCGAGATCGGTGTAACGTATTTGTAATGGTCTGATGAGCGAGGGATTCGTATATACAATTTTTTTTTTTGAAAAATGAAACGATAGAAGAAAAGTCAGTCCAGTCTGGAGCTTAAGCCTTGTTCAAACCACGTTAGTAATTTAGTCGAGTAGCGAGTATTTTAGTAACTAAATGTGTCTGAACAGCAAAATTTTAGTCGAGTAGATTAGTAAATGATTTAGTCGAGTAAGGCCCCCACTACTCTTCAAAACAAAACAAAAGAAAACAAAACAAGTGCGAACATGTTGATTTAGTCGAGTTCATTAGTTGCCGCAAGGATGTCGTCTCATTGGAGCGAAGAAACAACGAAATATATAGAACATGGATGTCTATTACTTTGTTGCGTATTCTCTTTATTTTGAAACACTGCTCACTCACTTGTAACTTGTACTCGACTGTAGTGCGAACGTTTATTCTTAGGTAATTTTCGACAAGGAATTTAATGGTGACCATGGTTGTGACCTTGACTTTCATCTTCAAGGTCATTTGTAGGTCAAGACCATTTTTTTAAATTAGAACCCCTATTTTTGATGACAGAATCGAAAAGAGCGATCAATTGTACGTCCGAATATGTATTTTCCATGACCTCTCAAGGTCATCTGAAGGAATTTACATTGCGAGGAAAAAGTATGGAAACCCCTAAAAATCTCGCGGAGTAAGTCAAAAAGATAAATGAGTAAGGTTTATTCTTAGGTAATTTTCAACAAGGAATTTAATGGTGAGCTTGGTTGTGACCTTGGCCATCATCTTCAAGGTCATTTTGAGGTCAAGATAATTTTTTTTATAGGGAAACCCCTGTTTTTGACATCGGATTCGAAAAGAGCAATCAATTGTACGTCCGAATATGTAGTTTCCATGACCTCCCAAAGTCACCTAAAGGAATAATGATATGCTATATTACGCATTTACGTCATACACAATGCTAGCGATTTGACAAAACGCGATATTTCAAAACTCGATATTTCAAAACTCGATATTTCAAAACTCGGTAAGGTACAAAACGCGATATGGTACAAAACGCGATATTTCAAAACGCTCTTTTCAACCAAGCTGAGTGGGGCCGGGGAAAAAAGGGGGATGCAGCGGCTATCATGCTAAGGAAGCTGCACTAGACCTAAAGTGACCGGACGAGAGTCTCTTTAATGTTGAACTTCAGGTATTTTGAACTCTTTCTTTTCCCTTTTTATTTGTAGATAGAAAAATCATCACAAACGAAAACAAAACTTCAATTTTGTTAACGTACAAATACATTTTTTTAATTTTTTTTGATTCATTTTCCTAGTAGCGCATTAGCATAGACAATCATAATAGATTTCTTATTTGACTAAAAACACAAAATAAAAATACAAATTTTCCATTCAAATGTTATCGCTGTCATCATTATAAAACACACAATACAACGATAACATTGGAATTATCAGAAGGACTGGTAGCTTTGTGGCATATTGGCATATTTGATTCGGTTTTTTTGTGTTATTACATTTTATTATTTTTATTAAATAACGCTTTATTTCAGCTTATCACGCCATTGCAATACGTTTTCCTCCGGTTTTCTCTTCAGCTGTAGTGACCTTCCTTCCTCTTTTTAGCAAGGTCGTATAGTTCTCATTATTTTTTGTCCTCTTCCTGTCATTGGAACTGTGGGTTGTTAGTTCAATGGTGACTCGTGTACCTTTATCTTTTTTTGTGCCTTCGGAATGGTTTAATTATGAGATTGGGGGTCGAAATGAGATTGGGGGCTAGGGGTCTTTTGAGCTGAGTCGGTCACTCCATTAAGTTTTCCTTAGCTCCTGAAGATGTGTCAGCCGTTGTTTCAGTTTTTTCTAGTTTTTATTACTTTTTTTTTTCCTTGAGTTTATGATCTATGCGGTTATTGAAGCAGAGTAATATGTCTGGAAACCCCACGCCAACCCTGTGCTTTAGCCGGCTAAAATACCGCACCAGACCTCTGTTACTGTTGGCGCAGTAGAGCAAGATACTGTGCCAAACGAAACTTGCGGTTTCGCTACACATTCCAGCACATAAATTACTTTTGAATTGTTAATTTATTTTTAATTTTAATGAAATAAAAGCAAGACAAACGTAAACAATTAAACTATTTAATCGACTGGCCCCTTCATCAGTTTGATCAAGAGTGATTCTTAAGGCTATGGCCAACTAGAATGGAAATAGACTGTTTCTTAATCGATTATGATGAAATTCGACTTGTGCGATAAAAATGGAATTCTAAAATGATTCTTTGATAAAGTTCTGGAATTCGGCCAACTGAAATGGAACTAGGTTAGTTCTTAATATTTGGCCATTTTGAATGACACTATGATATTTCTTAGACTATGGCCATTTCTTAGCCGATTCTAATGAATTCCTTGTGTGATAATTTTTGGTAAAATTTTGGAAAAAAACCAACTGGAACTGAATTAGACTATTTCTTAGGCAATGGCCAACCAGAATGGAAGTAAACTATTTCTTAACCGATTATGATGAAATTCGAGATGTTCAATGGAAATGATATTCTAAAATGTTTTTTGGATAAAGTTCTTGAATACGGCTTTCTGGAACGGGACTGGAATATTTTTCAGAATATGGCCAATATAAATTAAACATGTTTGTTTCTTTTTCAATTTGGATAAAGCTCGACATGTGCGAAGGAAATGGGTTTTAAAATGATACTAAGATTTAGTTTTGGAAGTTAGCCAACTAGAATGGAAATGTGATATTTCTTAGAATATAGTCATTTCTTTCCTCCGATATGGCCATTCCTCCGATATCGGCGATGAACTTGAGATTTAAAATGTCGGATAAAATACTTGAATATATCCAGTAAGGACGGATCTAGGCTAATTTTTAACAAATTTTGACGAAATTTCAGATATACGATGAAATGGGATTTCTAAAATGATACTTTGATAAAGCTCTGGAAAGTCTCGGTCAAATTCGATATGGCGTTTGAAATAAGATCCTCAAATAATTGTTGGATTTGTTTCTGGATGTTGTCAATTAGATTATAGAATTTGGTTCTTACTTAAACGAATATTTTTTAACGTAAATTTTCAGGGCTATTGAAATTTGAAGCTCTAATTGAACATAAATTTAAACTACTTAATACAGGTTTAATCTAATTATCGAATAAAATATTGCAGTTTTCAAGATTAAATATTATGTATTCCGCTTTCTTACAAAACGGTACAAAAAATTTTTATTTAGTTAAACACGAAACTTGAAAAAAAAAATTCCATAATGAAAATGCTAATAAATCATAAAAATGAAAATCAGCCTAATAAAATACACAGTTTTGGTTTATGGTTTGTCGTATTGTTACAAATCCCGCGTGAATAATACAATTTATAACCAAAGAATAGCGGCGGCGGCGGCGGGAGTTTTAGACAAGAAATACAATTTTTGGTGTTCTCTATTCTATATAGCAACGTGCGCGGAATGCGATTGGAATGCGGATACAATTTATATTTGGAATTGTTGTTATTGTTGTTAAGTGTATCGATTTTTTTTTTTGGCATAAAATTCTATGAAATATGAGTTTTTGGTGTATATAGTATATGTATACGAGTATATACAGAGTCTTGTGGCAAATTGAAAATATGTATGTAAGATGGAAATATGAAAATTGTTGGTAATATTTTATTTATAAATATAGAAAAACAGAAATAATTTTTCATATTTTCAATTTATTATATTTTGTGTACATAAGTAAGTATGTATAACCGGAAAATATGTATATAAGTGGCATTCATATTTTTTTATTGGGCTGAATGATCGCCTCCGTACTGACGTATTTTTTATTTATGTACCCAAAATTAAATCAAATTGAAAATATTGTTTGTTCTTTGTGACATAAATGCGCTCGTAATTTATATATTGTGACATATTTTTTTTTTTTTTTGTTTGGACATAACAAGTCAAATTGTTATTTTTGTTTTTTTACCGTTACCGACAACAATATAATAGGACAGTTTCCCTCATTTTCCTGTATGACATTTGGCAAATTGATTTCCATTTATGTCCCATCTTCAACGTTTAAAAAAAAAATCTATGTTGTACATATATGGATAAATCCAGCATTTGAGGTTTATTGATTTTTTCTGAAATGTTATGTCGACTGGGAGTTTATTTGATTTTATTTTTATTTACTGTACGTTAGTTTTTTAAAATGTGACAAGTTTTTGAGGGGAGAAACTTTTTCAAAACTTTACATAAGTTTTCGCTTTTTTATAAATATAAAGCATTTAAGATAAATTGAAACTTGGGCGGACATTGATTTTGGGAGGGAAATGACTGCGGCACAATGACTTTTTCAAATAATTATACAAAATCAAATTTGATCATTTTTCAACCGGAATTTGACACATTCTATAAGTAATAATTTGTATATAATACAAAAATCAGTATTCATCAATAACACCTTAATTAGATTTTTATTTATAAATGTAATTAATTAAATCGCCACATCATAATGGGACACCCACTGACCTGGATCAAAAGAAAAAAAAAAGAAAAAATTGGTAAATAATATCGCAAATAAGACGAGGCGGGCGAGAATCTAACTTAACATCAGCAATGATTAATTGAATTCTGCTTAAGATAATATAACATAGCGTGTTGTTAATGATATTTTGCTGGAAAGTGAAACGTGCTATTTATGTACATATACCTGTTAGTGTATGTATTATAGTGTCAGATATGGCTAATTGATGTGTCAAAACCGTATTTATATATAGATTTGTGTAGCTGGTGGTGTTTACATAATTAGTCAAATTGTATTATTGTATATATGGCTCGTATTACAAAATATTATAACAAATGATCGTTTGGCGTACGCCCACCGTATATAAGAGCTTCATATATTCATCGTCCCTCTCGTTTTGTATATGATACAGCGACAACAAATTTTCATCGAATCTTAAAATAGAAAATTTCCATAAATTGTCATTCAATATGTTAACTAAGTGAAATTTGATTATATACAGCAATATACCAACCGTCTTTCCCCACCCAAACATTGAAAAAAGTACGCATATATTATATTCACGATTGCGATTCTTGTCGGAAAGTTTTTTTTTTTTATAAATTACATACAGCATTTTTCCAATGTTTCTTCTTTTTGAGCGCCTTATCAATTCAATTTTATGCTGCCAACAATATTTTTTTGTTATTTTTTGTTTTTTTTTTGCTTCTTATTAATGATTGATAAAATAAATAAATTAAACTTTTAGATGTATAAATAAAACATTTTCCCAATTTTCAACATTACCATTTTTTGTGTATATATACGAGTGTAGCTGAACTTCATTGCAATGTATTTTTCAAATAAATAAAATATTAGATAATAGTTTGAAGAGAGGAAGGGGGGAGGGGGGGGGGGGGGTGGAATATTTCATAACACTACTCGATTTAATACAAATGATAAATTATTTTGAAACATAAACTTTCAAGGTGACTGCTACCAAAAAAGATGGAAACCTAACCTGCTGATTTTTACTTTGTGGAAAAACGTCATTCTTTGAAGGATGGTAACTTTTCCTATCAAGGAACCGGTCACATCCCGAATTAAATAAAATGTTTGAAAATTTGCTACAAATCAAGAGTTCGTGTAGACGATAGCCCTTTATAGCTCCCTTTTTTTTGTAATCCAGGTAATTTACAAGACCGTATTACGGCAAGTGAATACGGGCAAAATGATGGCTAGAGCCATCACCACAACAAGTACAAATTATTCTATCTTTACATTTGCTAATGTTGTTTCGGTAACTGTTTTGGCAGAATGAGCAGTAAAATCTTACAAGTCTTGGAGCAGACACAAACATCTCCTTTCAATTCTGTCCCGTTTCCGGTAATTCCATACATGCAAATTTCTTATGCAAATTCACAATGTTTGACTAATTTAAATTCTTATTTTGATTTGCAAATTCTATCAGAAATCTCAGCTGTTTGTCGTTCGGGAGCAAGATCACCTTCAAGCTCGCCAAGATGGGCCAAGAAGATTATTTCGTTTAGTTTGGATGATTTTGGTTAGTGAAGAGCGGCCAAATCGTCGATTTTTAATTTGTTAAACAATAACATTATTTAAATTTAACGCGTTTTATAGATATATTCTGTCGCACGCTATATTTCTTACCGCGTTCATATAACAATTTCATTCTGTCTTTCATTTATGTCGCTAGTTCGTTTATATAAGAATCTTTATTCTACAACTCGGCCATCCTGACATACCATATATCAGGAATAAGTTTTTTTTTTAAATTATCATAAGGCTTCGGAAAATATTGCATTCGGAGCAGAAGCAGCGGCGCCGTCTCCCCACAGTTTCAATGTCGGGCTTCCACAATTGCATCGTAAGGTAGCTGCGTGATCTGACAATCTCTATCACAAAGCGATCATTCGGTAAACTCTTATGAACAACATAACGACCACGGAAAAGGTGAACAAACTTTTTATTAATACCAGGGGTGGTATCTAATTTTGTGAGGGCCTACAATGCTCGTCAAACCACTTCTGGTTATATTACTGATTTTTTTATACTCGCAGCAGCAGCATCCCTATTAGCGCCAAGATCACGATCGACAATATTTAATTCTTTGTCGGATAAATATTCACAAAGATAGTCAATTTCTGGACCCCTTTGATCAACACCAGATAACAATCGACTGGGTGTAGTCCCCATAGAACGATGTGCTGAATATTCAACAAGCTTAAGTTTCTTTGTCCAATCGTAATGTTGCAATGGTTCAGTCAACTTTCCCTACATATTCTTACCGCCATCTTAATTTGTCGAATATTAAGTCTTTCCGCATAAGAGGCAAATTCGGAAGATTTAAAACACGTACCTCTGTCGGTGATCATACGAGCGGGTAGTAATCAAATTACTTATCAAGCGAACAACACACATCTTTAGTGCTTGTGGAATTAACGGGATACAACAGAACATATTTCGTAAATGAATCAATAATCACCAACAAGTTTTGCGTTTAGAAACAACTGAAGGTAAAGGACCAAAGTGCTATCAACATGGCTATCAATTTTATCCTTAATGTTTCCAAACCAATAATGCTCTTTTATTTTCTCATAACACTTTGCACTCGCATAATGGCCAATTCCTATAAAACCTATAAGTTGCTATTCCATTTCTCATGGGACATAAAATAACTTGCGATTCTCCTTACACTTTCTATAAATTATACCATTACACATTTCATAAACAGGAGCATCACTAGTTTCTAACAATGATTTCGACTGAAGGCACCCACATGACTCATCTGAGTGCCATGATGATGTTTGATTTTGTAATTATACTTTTCGAACTCCTATAACTATGTAGCAATTCTAGAATTCACATCTCTTTTATTAACCGTAAGCCCTTAAGAGTTACAATCGATTACAATAGTAAACCGGATTCCCTCAAGGTAAACTCGGAAGCGGAGTAGGGCATAAACAATAGCCAACATTTCTAATTCTTAACTATGCTAATTAATTTCATGTTTACTAATAGTCTTAGAGAAGTAGGCAACTGGTTGGAATTTCGAATAATCTTGTTCTTGCATGAGAGCTGCACAAAAACCGATTTTATTTGCATCTGTATGTAGCTCAGTCTCCTGAGTTTGATTAAACACAAACAACACTGAGCTGAAGTAGGAGATCGCTTAAGATTTTGAAATGCCTGAAAACAATCGTCGTTAAAGTTAAATACAGCATTTTTCTGAAGAAGGCGATACAATGGAGCAGCAATGCGAGCAAATCAGGCTGTAAACCGACGGAATAAATAGCACAATCCAATGAATAAATATAATTTACGGGCATTGGTAGGTACCGGGTATTGACGATCTATATTCAGTTTATTGGTACCTGGTCTGATTCCTTTACCAGACACAACAAATCTTAAATACTCAATAGTACTGCAGGCGAATTTACATTTACCTAATTGCAACTCTAACCATGCACAGCAATAATCGATTCTTCAGAGAGTCTAACCTGATGAAACCCACTTTTCAAATTCAGTAGACTAAACACCCTCTTATTACTCAAGTTACTCTAAACAATCATCCATTATAGGCAAAGGATAGTTGTCTTGGTGATCTTATTCAAGGTACGATAATCCATACACATACGTGTTTCAACATTTTTTCTCATACAATGGGTAATGCAAAAGGGGCACTCACTTAATCTAATAGTCCCCCTATGTAATAAATCACGTATAATTAATCTCACCTCTTGTCTTTCCTTAACTGAAAGACGACGTGGATAGGTGTAAACTGGTACATCATTTTCCAAGTGAATACACATCTCGTAATCCGGCACATTATTGTCTGAAGGGTCGACACCCAAATATTTTGTATTAACTTTTACTTCTCAAAACAACTGATCACATAGCTCTAGATCTGTATCATACTGAATATCAGGAGCACTATTTACTGAAGAGGCAAGTAGATGAAAATCAGAGTCAAGATCAGAACCAGAAGAAATCAATGAATCACCCTTCACCAACGCAGATCGAAATAATGTAGCCAAACAGGTGTTCAAAGCACAATCACTGTCACAAAGATCTGAAACAGAAGCAAATGCATCAACCGTATCAAATGCCAATGTATTATCGCCCTGGTTTAATGCTAATGATTTCACTTTATTTAACTTTTCAAAGAACAATTTAATATAAAAATTCTAAAGTATAACACTGAATCTTACCGCAGGTATATATAGGTTCATTGCCAATGCTAACAAAAGCGGATTTACCTAAGAGACCAATAGGCACATTGCCAGGAAGCACGCCCCTACGCAGAAAACTGGTCGGGCTACCGGTATCCAAAAGAGAACTAATTACACTACACTCACAGCCTGAGATAGCTCCTCGAATTCTTCCAGGAAGTGGGTTGAGTCACAGCAGCAATAATCGTCTTGGGTTTCGGGCAGTTCATATTCTTGTGCTCGGTTGAGTCACACGAAAAACATGATCCTGGTGCACGTCTGTAATTGTTGCATCTTGGTTGCCCTTGGTCGGAGGTGGCAGTTGAAGCAGGTAATTTTCTAACATCTGAAGTCTTAGGGTTGGCACCAATGGAATTAACAGTTGTATTGTTGCGGTTATACAACACCAATTGCTCAATTGTTGCTCAATTGTTCGAGTATCTCCAGAAGCATCACGTATGTCAGAGACAATAAGAGATATTAAATCTCCTTCCAGAATACTAGCCCGCATCGTAGTCTTCTGCATACAACTGCATACTACTCTTAACTTTTTCGTAAATTTCATATGCTGATACCTGACGGTCGAAGCGCTTGAGTAATGCCTTGCGAAACTCATTCCAAGAAGTGACACGAATGGTGCGTCGAAAGAGCTCAGCCGTGCTTTTAAGTAAATAGTAAGCCATACGATAACGATCACTGTCATCAGAACCCAATGAAGTCATCACATCCTCGAAATCGATCATCTACTTCGAAACCACATTTTTCGTCTGTACTACTAAACGTAAAAACTAAACTATCCACATCGGAGGTCTTCACTTTCCTTTTGATTACATTACTGAGGTTACTAGTGGTGAAGCTGGTGGTTTCGGCTTCCAGTTTGGCTAATTTGGCTCGTAGCTCTAACAAACGTTAACGTAACAACAATCGGAAGCTGAGCCACAGTCGTAATTGGTATTGTTGTAACACTTAATGGCAATAAACTACCAACCTAGTTGCCGTAGTTTGCATCTCGTAAGTCGGAAGGGTGGTTGACTGAGGCACACAAGTCACATCCAGAACATAAGTCGTCAAATCTGAAGCATTCAAGTGGTTTGGTATTTGTTAGCAATCGAATCGGAATTTCTGAGAATAACAAATGATTCAAGTGTCGATTCAAGTTTACTAAAATTACTTTTGGCCTCAGGAATGCTGCACAAACTTTTCAAAGATTAATGCAGTATTGTTTTGGCTAAATTTTGCTTTCGTTCGAGGGACCTAAGGCAGGGTCAAAATTATTTTAAATTATAAGCGATCTTTAACAGTCAATCATCTCACGCGGTTTTAGCGTATGATTAAATTTTATAGCGGTTTATTCCAAATGCTGCTCGAATCAAACTTAATAACTTCTTGAACAGTAATACTCTTATTGAATAGTCAACAGTAGCCGTTGAAGCTTTCGATAATTGTAGGAAGAAACTTTTGAAGCAACATTTCTTACACATCCATCTTCTACTGCTCGAATGGTTTATTCTGACATAAAGCACTTTAAATATCTTCTTAAAAGAAAAGAGTTCACCTTGTTTACGGCTCATAAACTACTCAAGTCTGCGTTTACGTTACGATACATCACACAAATTCAAGCAATTCCCACTAAATTTTCAAGACCTCTTATTGCAATTAAATTTCGGAAAAAAGTTTTTGAGATTTTTCATAATTCATAATATCTCACGATTCGTCTAAATTATTAAGAAAGAATTACGTATAAAGCTCGAAGTTGTTTATCATGTCAAAAATCAAAACTTTCATGGCATTCCATCTCGCAGCCCTTCGCAGAAATTCAGTTACACATCATTGGTCCCTTAACAATTTCTAATTATGAACGATACATGGTCGTGCCATTACTTGATAGATACATGAGATGGGCTAAAGCGTTGCGTCTGCCATGTTTTCCACATAGGTTTCTCGTTTCAGTATCCTAAATATTATTGGGGGCTCAATTTAAATCAAATTTATTTGCTGAATTATCTTCCTTACTTGGCTTTAATCTAATAAGTACAACGAGTTACAATCCAAAATCTAATAGCATGACAGAGAGGTGGTATCTTACTGTGCTGAGACAACTTTTGGACACATTTTGGGCATCAAAATTCCTCAATCTGAATTCGTTCAAAATTTTATAAACCATTTCGCTGAAATTAGACCGATCCCAGCATCTAAATATTCTGACGTAAAATTTTTTGTAAAGAAGACTAAACATTGGCTAAACACGACGCGTTTATCTAAATTTAAAATTACTTTTGAACGTTTTTTTTCTCTTGTCCTTGAAAGTCCGACAAATCTTTTTGACGATGTCTACTTTACCATCCAGTTGTTACAAAACAGATATGTGGTGAAATCTTTTCCAGAAAAGATATGTGCTGAAACTAAGCCATTGATTACCAAATATGTTGATTAGGTTAGATATGAAATTTCAATGGAATTGGTGCATAATTGCATTCCATTTGGGGCAGCGATTGAGTTTCTGAAATAAAACATGTCCAGAATATTACACTATTATTTGTATTTTGGTTCACACATACAAATCATAAATCAATAACTTAAATTTGCAATAGAGAAATTTATTTTTTAGATACATAATCAATCCGGCTCTTTACTACATTCCCAGCACCAAATGGAACCCGCAAGTTTGTTAATGGATTTTAGTGAAATTTTATATCTGAGTTACTAAGCCGATTCTATAATTAATTGCTAATTTAAAATAGGTTAAACCGCGTCATGTCGCTAATAATTTCCGCCCCGCTAACGATTTCAACTCTAATTTATATGTATAGTAATTTAAGCAGCCGTTGCCTCGCTCATTCTTAGCGTATTCTTTGGAATAATGAAAAACCACGTGGTATCCGCTCTCGATATTTTAAATGATCGCAACCTTTTAATACTGATTTTATTGAGTGGGGGGCTGGGACAATTGTAATTTCTGAAGATCCCAAATTTGACATTGCTCATTCAAGTGACGCCATATAACTATTCATCTCAATACGACACAAATTTTCAATACATATTGTAGCATCATTACCGAACTCACTGCAACATCGGTACAATATCTTGTGCCAGCGGGTTCGTGGGTGACTGATAACTATTGCTCAAATCACTTTGCCATGTTTTGAGAATGATTCTTTAAAATTGGTTGCCCTCATTATTACCCTAGATATACCGGATTGCCTCAAGTCACGGTGGCCTGTTGTTGCTCACGCCGGTTGCATTCGATTTACAGTAAATGATTTAGAAGATCTTGATAATTTGATTTCCTTGAATGTTGCTGTTTGCTAAGTGTTTTTAGTCGGCGGTTCCTCTTGGTTCCGAACAAATTTATTATTCTACGTGCTGTTCCAGGAATACCGTTTGTTGCGAATAGTGTATTTTATTTTAAAGTATTCAAAGGACCACCTCAGATACAGTAAAGAAATGTGTGCTGGATAAGTTGTAAGCATAATACAGCTAAAAATTACAAGTCGTTTCAATATTTTCGATATGGATCTCTCCACCAAACTCCTATATATTCTGCCTATTCCAAATTTTGGGTGAATATCTCATTATAAAATTAAGTCTATTTATTGGGGTATTCAAAAATAAATTTTCAAATGAATTTATAATTAACAGTAAATGGTATCGACATTATAACGAATTAACTAATCGAAATTAAAATAATCCGCGCTTATCGTATTCATATATGTACATACATAACGTATAAAATGTATATAGGGAATTTGTGGAAGGAGAAAAACGAATAAAAAATTAAAATTACGTCATATCGCTAAGTATACGAAATCCAGGAGCTTAACTTTAATTAAATATTATAATTTGGTTTTAAAAATGGAAAATTGGATTTTTTTTTTTTTGAAAACCAGTTACAATATGGCAGCGATAGAAGTAAATAGGTTTCACGTGAAAAAAAATAAAATTTACCTATAATCATTTTGTGCGGTAGTCGTCCATCCACCCATAAAATATAATATCAATAAATATGTAAATTTATTTTTATTTACCTACATAGAATACAGCATGATTTGCACAATATCGCTTTATAAACGTAAATTAAATTTGTACCCTTCCACCTCACTAACCCGATTCAATACAGAAAAAAAAGGATTCAAACATAATTTACATCTAGATAGATAAAATAAACTATAAACGTAAATTGGATTAACATTAATTAACTGTTTGTTCGTATATTCATATATCCGTATATACCCTAGCTAAAAAGTTAATCCAAATGTACTAAATGAACCTGTATGTATGTATGTACCTGTAGTTTGTTTATATTGATCTATACATTGTGTTTTTAACCCTGGACTGTCGAATTTTTTGCATGTATCGGATTGTTTCTGTTTCACACAAAATTTATATCGCGCATGGGTTTGCCAGCTAACTAATACTGTTGGTCCGTTGCCCTTAATATAATTTAGGCAAAATGTAATAACACGATGAATGTCGTTGAAAAATATCTCACCGCGACTTCAAAATTGTATAGACCGAACTTAATATTTAAAGAGAGAGAAATCGTAGTCAGAATAGTTGCTTCGATGATTTTTCTTGGATCCCGATTTTTCAGAACCAAAATATCCTATAGTGGCTCCAAACAATTGAGGCTTCTGGAAGTAAAACCTGTCTACGAATAAATCAATTATTGCTATGGGTGCACTCAGCCCACTTGGCTTGAAGTTACACGTGCTCAGCAAAACGCAAAATAAAAATGTCGCATATTTCCCATCACAGCAAAATGATGATTCTTGACATTAAAAGCATTTAACATTAAACTTTATCGTGCTAGCTAAGTACAAACAAAACTATCAGTTTGTTTTTGGTGCGCTTAATTTCAAGATTGGCACTGAGATGAACTACATTTCGAAAAGCGGCGTGAATTGAACAATTAATCTTTGTTGTTCAGCCACAACCTTCAGGGCTTCGAATGTTTTTTAGTTGAATTTTTCCCTCTGTCAAATATGGACATGCAGAAGACCTCATTTTTTCCATTCGATTAAGTTTAACCAGCGTCGTGTACAAAGAACGGCAAGGCACGCGTCACAAAAAAATTCTAGCCCTAACCACAATTACGAATTTAAAAAAAAACGTAAAGAATGAAACTTCTCCCTAAAGTGTTTTTCTGTGTTGATTCCGAGCTCTAACCATTTCGGAACACCCACTACCTTATAACCCCACCCACTCCCTCCGTCCCCCTCCCCCATTAATATTACAATCATCACAAAATAAAATAAGGCAGCGTTCTAGCATAGAACGAATCGAATCAAGGTGGCTACTGTTCAGATCAAGAAAAGAGCAATGGCTGTTCAAAATACAAAATTTCAAAGAAAGTCTGGGATGCCAAAGTGAGAATGAATCCTTTTTTTCGGTTATTGTTAATAAAATTGGGGTACAGCCGTGAACAATAGAAAATTTTGAATTTCTAATTTGCTCTCAATGAACAACTTGTACTTGTAGCGGTTCACCCAATGCACCACTACAATTCATCCGGCGCCAACTCGCTCGCCGCACATTGGGTGCCACCTGTACCGGCACATTGGGAACTATGTCACATGACATACAATGACCAACCACTGACCGGCTTGGCCAAAATTCAACGAAACAAATACGAAAGACACACAACACACAACAAAATAAATATTTTTTAATTAGTCTCGTCTCGGATTGAGTGGCAGCTGCACGTGCGCACAAAATGCCGCACAAATCGCGCGGTTTATAAAAACCCGAAAATGGTGGTGACAAATATAGATAAATATTTGTTAAAATAAATTAAAATTAAATAAATTAAATTTAATAAAATAAATTTATTGAAATTTAAATAAAAGTATTTTAAATTATAAATTAATTATGTCGCGTATTTAATATTGTGTAACCCTAAATTGGTGACCACCAACGTCCGTATTTACGGGAATAACGATGAACACGTGCCTCATTTGCGTTTTTATATTTTTTTTTGTGTCGGCCGGGTGCGAATTACGCACCGGCCAGTGGGTGAGTAATTACATTTTTGTTTTTGTTAAAAATAAAGAAGCGCGGTGCTAAGAGAAACCATATTATTTTCTTTCTTTAAACGCACAACACACCATGCGGAGACATGCCCACACTCACATAAACATCGGGTCATGCAGCAACATACACGTGGTTGTACGCCGTCACATATGCGGAGTCCCGTACATCAGTAATTATCACCCGCAGCGAAAGCAACAAAAACAGAAACAAAATTAATTAATAAAAGCATGACAAATTGACAACATGCTACAACATAAAAACAACCGGAGTTACACACACATTACACTCATAAAATGGAGTCAAAGAACGTCATCACCACCATCGCTGCCGTCACTTTCATCACCACCGCCGCCGCCGTCACTACAGCTGGCAGAAACATAATCGCCACCATCATTCATTTTATTGTGATCCTCCAGCAGCTCCAGCAACGGAAAACAGGACCAATATCAGCCAATACTATCATTCCTATATCATTATATACCAGCCTTCGCCGTATTGGCGTACGATGCCGCACATCTAAGCACCATATAAGTTTTGCGGATCAACATCATACATGCAGTAACAACATTGCCATCATCATCATCATTCATGAAGACAGCGCCGACACCATCCATCACCACCACGAGCAGCAGCAGACAATGCGATCAATACCGGCAGCACTAACGTTATCGCTGATCATGCACGATACCGCCAACAACCATAACATCAGCATTATCTCATATTTTTTTTATATACAAAATGTAAATTTGTCACCACATTCATTTTTTTCCGGTTTCATTTTTTTAATCTTTCATTTATTTCATTTTCTTTGCAATAAATGTTTTATTTTGTGTTCTTTCATTCAAATGGCTCGCTCCAATGGTCGTATAGCAAAACAACCACCCAGCCATTCCCAACCGGACTCCCCATCGCTTTTTATACGGTCACAGTCGAGACTCACTTCGACTGCCGCTGTATAACTTTCCATGTCACTGGGACACAGTCGAGATTCACTTCGACTGTCCCACCCACAACCGGCCACAGTCGACTCGGAGAATGGCCTCAAAGCGGCCACTGCCAACACCTCTTGGCAGGCCTCAAAGCTGACTCCAGACTTCAGAATTCATTTTCTGGTCTGGCCATGTCACAGCTTTGACGTGACATGGAAACTCGGTCAATGCACCAGTCTTGTGTCGATCTGGTACGGTGGACAGTGAGGGAAGACTAGAGGTGCACATCAGATATTGGTCGAAGCCACTGCTCCCAACCTATCTGGTGTGTGCTTCGATGCTTCCTTTCACCGCAGTCCATCTGCCTAGTGCGACACAAACTGCACATTCACTCGCTTGCGTCACCAGACATCTTAAAACAGCTCTGTCTGCAGCACTTCAGTGAAGGAAGATAAGAGATACCCACCGATATTTGGTTGATGCCTCTTGCACCCATCCTATCAGGTGTGGACCTCGACGAACAGCTACCGCGACCTCCTTCACAGCTACTGACGTAAGCACCGGCCGACCACATTCTCCTCCCTTCTCTCTGTCGCGGCACATCGTCTTGACTAGTATCTTGCGCGATAAGATCACTTCAGTCAAGCGATCGCCACCACTGGTCGACTGATCAAACATCAGGCCCGAACACACCGACAGACCGAAACCAATCATGTTTCGCAGAGAGGGGATAATCACTTGCGGGGGAGTCCTGTAGCGGTTCATCCAATGCACCACTACAATTCATCCGGCGCCAACACGCTCGCCGCACATTGAGTGCCACCTGTACCGGCACATTGGGAACTATGTCACATGACATACAATGACCAACCACTGACCGGCATGTCCAAAATTCAACGAAACAAATATGAAAGACACACAACACAAAACAAAATAAATATTTTTTAATCAGTCTCGTCTCTGATTGAGTGGCAGCTGCACGTGCGCACAAAATGCCGCACAAATCGCGCGGTTAATAAAAACCAGAAAATCAATATAGATAAATATTTGCTAAAATAAATTAAAATTAAATAAATTAAATTTAATAAAATAAATTTATTGAAATTTAAATAAAAATATTTTAAATTATAAATTAATTATGTCGCGTATTTAATATTGTCCGTGCGGTCAAGAATTCAGCCGCTGCGCAGTTTATGCAGCAAGTCGGTCAAAAATTAAGATTTGCAGCCAAAGCTGCGCATTCCGTCGGATTAAAATGCAGCAAATAAAGTTAGGCTGCGCAGTTTACGCAGTCACATTAAAGCGGATGCAAAATCTGAAAATGTCAATTTTTTTTTAAATATTTAATTTTATGCATTATTGTTGGTGAAATAAAATAAAAAAACACGATTTCTCTCAATTATTCGTAATCACGAGAAATGATAAAAGTAGCTAAATGGCAAATATCTTACAAACTTGCAGTCAGGCTGTCGGTCGTATAAAAATGCAGCCAATATTTTTTGCATTTCGCCTGCTTTTCAATTTTTTTGTGCAGCTTAAACTGCGCAGCGACTGAATTCTTGACCGCACCCTGTGTAACCCTAAATACTTTTATTCCAAGTTGAAAGTTGAACGGTTTCCAAACACCTGATTTATATTCACAATTTTATTTAATTTTAGAATTTAGTTTTAACAATTTTAATTTTTAGTTTGTTGCTACCACTTTGATTTGCTAGAACCCGTGAAGATTGCGCAATAAACGCCCCAAGGGTACATGGTACAAACCCAGGATTTTTTATTCCCTTTAAACCATCGACAACAGTTTCCGTTTTTTGTTTTTTTTGTAAATCAATAACAGTAAATAAAACAAATCGACAAAATAAATCATTCGAAACATAAAATTAAGGATACATACAAAACCGGCTTAATACTCTAATACTAATTCTTTACGACTGTCTTTGTATTTTGCCATTACTGTTGTTGTTGTTGTTATTGTCATGAGATAAATACAATCCAAACATATTCCAAATTATTTTTTCTATATTTTGGATTGTGTAATCCTTTTAGGATTACATGACTGAATACGAAATAATTCTTGATTTTCGATGTGGTTATTGTTGTTATTTGTAGAAGTTAAAGTTTACAACAATAATAACAACAAAAATCGTAATAATAACTTAAAAAGTATTAACTCTCGCTATATTAAAACTATTTAATTTGGTCCTTTTTGTATCTACAGAAATACTAAAATAGTATCTATACACTTTGTAATAAAATTTTTTTTTTTATAAAAAGGACGAATGGTATAAGAAATTTTTTATATGGTACGTGGATGTTTATGGTATTCATTCTTATAGATACTAGAAGAAAGAATTTGTGGGTTAACCAACAAATACGACAAACTAAACAATAGTTTTTGAACTTTAAATTGTTTTGGTTTTGGTTGAAGGTTATCAATTATTTTTTGGGAAATATGCTTTGAATATTTAAGGATTTATTTTTAATGCGGGGTGGTCGGTTGCTGAGGAATTTTGTACCTCCGCATAGTTTAGGCAAAGTAACATTTTTGTACTTTAGACATATTTTATTCATCAAACAAATGTTTTGCTGAATGACAATCAAATCTGTGTGATGATATGAAACTGATACTAATCATGGAAACTGATACTAACTGTAAGGAGGGAAGTATTGAAATCCTGCCAAAAATGACAAAAGTTCTCTTTGTCGAAAAAACACTTTTCTCGATGTTTTAAAAGACCCCGAGTCTGAGAAAGCACAAAGAAAATACGTACTTCCGTCTGTCTGGATATCTGTATGGCATTGCACCTCGAGAACGGAGGAGAATTGAAAATCTTTTGGAATCTGTATGTCGGCTACGTCATACCAATACCAAAATTTTTATATAATGTTGTTTTGAGGATTGAGTTGGGCGTTGAGTTTGCCGTTGACTTGAGGGTTGAGTTGGCATTTGTGGGTTATGTTGGGGTTGAATTGGAGTTGATTTGGGGTTTAATTAGGGTTTAGGGAGAAATTTAGTTTTTCGGACTGTGCTAATTTGAGGATTGAGTTGGGCGATTGTTTGACGGTTGCGTTGAAGGTTAGTTGTGGTATAGAGTAGTGAGTTGGAGTTGGGCGATGCGGTTCAATTTTGAATTTATTTTAAGGTTGAAGTGAAGATTAGATTAAGCTGAGATATCATGTACGCATGGAGTTTTCGAAACGTTTTAATTTCGAACCGAGTTGAGGATTTAATAGGTGATTAGGTTGAGTTGAGTTCATACACGCATGGAGTTTTCGAATCGATTTAGGTTGAGGTTTTGTTTGAACTGGGGTTGAATTGAAGTCAAGTTAGGATTGAGTTAGATATTATTGAGGTTGATTGAGGAGTTCAGTTGGGGAATTATTTATAGGTTGGAGCAGGCGTTTGATTTGGAGATTGAGTGGAGATTGAGGTGGAGAATAAGTAACAACTACTCTCCATCTGCCGTTAACATCACACTATAAATTCAAATTGGAACAGTTGGTAGTGGGCACACGAAATAATAGCGACTAGAAAGCTAGATGTCTTACAATCATTTTCTGCCAATACGGCAAAACTTGATGGTATAAAATATTTTGATATTACAGGGCAGGTTTACCACACCTAACACCATGTTTGATATTTTCCTTGCCCGATCAGTTAATTATAGAAAATATAGCAGGTGTATTTCTGATTTGGTGTTGAGTTGGAGGTTAGATTGATTTGCGATGAGTTCATGTGTGCATGTAATTTTCTGAACCAATGTTCTGATCTCCTCAAATGGTTTCAGCTCTTAATATTTTTGCTCATTTGATCAAATTTGATCGACATATGCCCAGTATCCCGTGAGACCGGGATACCGAGAAATTCCTAGATAATTAGTTGCAATCATTCTAAATTATGCGGGATTTTGCGGGAAGATTTTTATTGAGAGGAAACTCGCAACGTTGAACAAGTCTTACAATGAGTATGTTGATGAAGACAACAAGATTAGAGACTTTTAAATTCCATTAAACTCAACACATCAATACTTCAAGCATAGACAAACGGTTTCGAAAAAGTTCACAACAACCATTGAGGATATTCGCCAACGACTTAACACACCGAGTTCGCCATCCACACCATTTCCAACATCAGATGAAGCAGGAACAAATAAAAAATTTAACTTCATTCCATCTGAGGAGTGCAACAACAATACAACAGAGCATGGAGCATCAACAAGTGAAGTTAATCATAGCCAACAATCCGAGGCGTCGACCATTGAGTCAAACGTTGGTTTTAGCCAATGGCCAAAATTCAGTCAACAGTTTAAGCAGCAAGATATCCGAATGCGAGGTTTATATCGAGAAATTCGATTAACTGAGGACATACTGGCTAGTAACAACAGATCCAAGCTTTAAAAATCAAATTAATAAACATGGAGAGGATGATGATGCAGATCAGGGACCTTCATGAACAAATATGCATGGGGACTTCCGAAGAACAGGAAGTAAATACAAAATATTTCGTGGACCAACACTACGAAAATTTAAACAATGAACACGAGAAGATTAGAAGAGAAGAGAAGAAGAGGAATTAGGCAAGATAAAACCATTAGAAATTCGTCTACCACCAGTAGAAATCCCACATTTTCACGGGGCCTGCACGAAGTGGGTGTCAGCTGGAAAATTGTTGAGTCATTTGGAACCTTCTGGAGACAATTACGATGCAGCTTGGGAGATTTTAGAAAACCGTACGTAGATTACTCGTATCTAATTTGCTGAACACTTTATTGAATCAGCATACGAGCAACACGGAGTCGGCTGCTGCGATCAAATACTTACATGATACAACAACCTAGTGCATACATACCATAAGGAATACAGGCATAAATATTGAAACATGGAGTCCTTTCATCATCTTCAGCGTTAAAAAAGTTGGACAACGAGTCACGACGGCCATACGAGAGCTCTCTAGAAAACCCAAAAGAATTTCAAGAAATAAACCAATTCTTGAAATTTCTAGAAAGGTGTTTCCATTCTTTAGAAGCAATTGGTAACAAAACACCAACCCAAAAAGTAAGATTTCAACCACAACCGCTTAGACGGGCATTCGTAACTGCCACACAAATCAGATGGTCATGCTCCACAATTTGTGCAGAAATTGTCTCAGCCAAAACCATTCGACAACAAGTTGCAGCATCAAACTGAGTTGTTTTACCTGCAAAGGCAGACATCATACGTTGCTACACGTAAAAATTCAGGAAAATAGTGTTGCAAAGGTGAACATCTCAACACTCGACAGAATATGTTCGGTAGTTTTACTCTATTACGAGTACTGATCGATCCAGGCTTACAGGCTACTTTCATCACAGAGCAAGCAGCACAACAACTAGGCCTGCCAAGGACAAGGGTTCTAACTGAAATTTCCGGAATTTCAGCAACAAAATGACGAGCCCATCAACAATAGACATAAGTTCTTGGAACTATCACTAAAACGCTTCAAGACAAGAACTAATTGGGTTTAGATAGCGAACTACAAAAAGCAGTAATCCTAGCCGACCTTACTTTCGATACTCCCGGACCTATTGATTTTTTAATAGGTGCCGACATATACGGAGAAATCATGTTAGAAGGCATAAAAAGGGATCCGCATCATAAGTGCATAGCGCAAAGATCAGAGCTAGGATGGATCATATCTGGTCGTCTAACTCAAACCAGCAGCATTTCAGTCACTCAATTAAATAGCCACATAGCCACATTGTCAGATATAGACAAGCAATTAAAATGCTTTTGGGAATCCGAAGAACTGCATCCTAAACGAAGCCTAACTGCTGAAGAGATCGAATGTGAGCAGTACTATGAAGAGACTCACAAGCGATCAACAAATGGATGCTACGAAGTTCGGATGTCGCTTCACAACAACACACTCAAAGAAGTGGCAATAGGGGAATCTTAAACTAAAGCAGCAGCTAGATTGCTTCAAATTGAAAAAAAATTCAAGAAGGATGAAGAGTTTAAGAATCAATATCACAAATTCATGAACGAGTACATCCAGTTGAACTACATGCAACTAATTAAAGATGATACGAAAAAAGATGTTTCTCGGGTTTACTACATGCCACATCATTCTGTCATAAAAGAAGATAGCACAACTACGAGATTGAGGGTAGTCTTTGACGCTTCTGCAAAACAATAACAGCTACATCAGACTTCTGTGAGTTTATCAGCAGCTAAAAACAAATATTCGCTGTTTGACAAGGAGGCATGACAAATAATTTTCGGGGTAATAAACGTCCAAAAATTTTTATTTTATTCAGTAGGCCACCATATTGCCTGGATTTTATTACATATACATACATATTAACAAAGTATTGGAAGAGTCAACACGTTGTGAGAAGGAAAGATCAAATTTGATCACTTATCAATTCAGATCAAATTTGATCACTGAACTGGTAACCATCGAATTTGTACTCATGCTGGCGGCAAATATGGGGGAAGAAATTTATACAGTTTTCAAAACATGCGTGCGGATTGTTAAAATACAAGTGGCTAAGGTTCTAAATTCTGTACTCGTTGACAATTTCGATTTTCTCAAATAATACTAATAAAATACAGGAGAAAATATTCCAGCACCCTCCGCGCCTGAAATTTTTATTTCCTAATTTCACGAAAAACAAAGAAAAATCAACAATACAACGGTAAAATAAATAAAATTGATGATGATGATTATTATACGATGATATCATGAATTTTTCATGATATTCATTAGAACATTTTGCTGTGTGCGTCTATTTGTGTGCCGACGTGGTTAGCTTAGATAGCTAGGGGTATATGTTTTGTTGCGGTTTATAGAATATTGAGGTTAGATAATTTTTTGATTAATAAAATTCATAAAAATTCAATAAATTTTGCCTTTGGTGCCGTTTTTGTTATGTTGTGGCTTTTGGCATTATTCCATAATACATACATATATTGGATGTGTGTGTATGTATTCATCACTAAATCTATCGACTGTTCATTTTACGACAATTTTTGATGATGTGAATTTGTTTCTGGTATTATTGTGATGGTTAAACTAAGGGCGAAACAAGTGGTTCGACTCTGCGCTTATATAACCTACATACAAATTAAATTTCATGTACACAGCAGCATAATGATAAGAAAAACTCATCTCATCACAATACGATTATGTCTTGCAGTTAGAATGAACAAAAAACGAAAATTAAGTATCTCATTTTCTTTAATGTTGCCGGAAAAAACTATTATTAGAAATAATATTGAGTATGATAAAGAGGATATTATGGGCTGGGAGCTTAACGAAATTTCAAAATAAAAAATGCGACCGAATGGAATAAAATTTTATGTTATCGAATTTATGTAGAATACCTAACCTCAATAAACACTTAGTGAAATCCAAATAAATAATGTTTGTATTGTATTTGTATTATTTCAGTTGGAGACCAGGTTAATCCAATTGACTCAGCTTCCCCATCTTCTAACCCTTTTCGTGTATAGTTATACACAAACATAAAAGAAATGTCTGTATATCATTATTCAAGACATATAACTATATAGGACATAATACCAATTTACCTTAAAGCTAACTAACAATTCAACCGTATAACGAAAAAAAAAAGTTTTAAAATCACGTATTCATCCCTTAAGGATACAAAACAACAACTACAACAAAATTTTGTTAAATTTTTTTTTTTTGTGTGTGTGTGTGTATATTCATCTTCTGTTGTCGAGTAATAAGAATACGACGATCTAATTCTAGAGGTAGAGAGAAGAAGTAAGGAGACTGCCTACACTCGTAACATTGTTATGTGACATAAAGAATATTTGTACATCCATCTTACAAACAATAAAAATACGTTTCCTGTTAACTAATTTTTTATGTTGTTTTTGTTTGAAACGATACACTAGACTAGATCTTTGTATCCTTTTTTTTTTTCTATTTTTTTATCCTAATCTAAAATGCACCAATGGGATGATTATTTTCTATATGGTAAACACACTTGTGTATTATGTTGCATTTGTGTATTGTGGATGAGTTAGTTTGTGCTGAATTTATCGACAAGAATAATTTTAATTAATAATTAGTCCTTTGTGAATATATTTGTAGAGTTTGTTTTTAGTCGGATTACATGTTTCAGGATGTTATAGATACAAATTCGTTATTTTTTCCAACTAATCTAATCTACTTATTACATCATTCTACCGTGAATAATGCTAATATAAATCGAAACTTGCCGTTGCTTGTGGCGACTTACTTATTTGTAGTGTATAACTACAGGGCCACATAGAAGTGGATTTGAACCTTATAGATGTACTCGTTGCCATTTGAGTCTCCTAGAATATATACGGGTATGACATGAAAAATAACCTCCAATGCCTGAGTGGATGTAATCCTGAGTGCAACAGTAATACACAAGGTGGAAGTTCTCTGAATTTTCATTAGCAACTTTTGGTTAGCCATACTAATTAAGGCTGGCCGCCAAACAGCAATTCCATATACAAATATTGACATTATTACTGAGGTATAAAGCCAGTATACGATGTGGGATTCAAGACCCCATCGTTTTCCAATAGCGGTTTTACAGGAGTATAGTAACATGATAAAATACTTTAAGTACGCTAAATGAGTAGTGTGCACGCAATTGATACATTTTTCTGATGTAAATATATTGTTCATTTTTCAAAACAGCAATGAGGTTTTTCCAATCCAAAGGACTATCAACATTTAGCCCTAGATAGTTATTACAACTCACTAATCCGATGTGCATACAACTTATTGTTGAAAGAGCATATTCGCTCAAATTGAACAACATAGAGCTATGATAATTTTAAATTTATGGGCAGATAACCAAATATCCAAAATTTCAATATCATTATTGATGCTACTTGCAACTGTCGCATAATCTGGGCATTCATAGGCAAAAGTTATATCATCTGCAAAAGCAAGACATTTACCCAAAAAATCTTGGTTAACACTCGAATTAACATAGATGAAAAATAAAATTGGTTCTGGTACAGATTCCTGCGGAACACCTAAACTAAGTTTAACAGATTTACTCAAGAAATTTTTGATTCTTACCGCTTTATACAATAAATGATTTAAGCCAATTATAAACACACCCCTCTAAAATCAGCATTCCAAAGTTTCTGAAATAAAACTTGTTGGTCGACCATATCGAATGCTTTACTTAATCAATAAAAAGAGCTGCTAACGTATTTGAATGGCAAAGCTACTTAAAAATTCAATAATGCGGGTTTTGAAAGCTTTTCAAATTTTGAAATTACTGGAAGCATGCGAGATTGGATGATAATTGCCTAATTGTAACAGACCACCTTTTTATAAAGCGAAATAAAACTAACGGTTTTTTGAGAATCCTGAAAAAACTTTCACTAATATTACTATACTATACTATATTCAATTTTATACGCTTCAAAATAGCGCTACTCAATCCTAATTGATCAAACGTCTTGAGTCAACAGGCCGATCTAGAACCATATGTAAAACAAAACCAAATTTGAATTTACAAGACAAAGTTTATTCCTTTTAAGAGGAGGGAGGGTTAGTTAGAATAGCTCTAATGAGACCGCTGACAGGCCCGTCACTAATCGGACCCTCGGTATTAGTAGTTCGGGTTCTCGGTATTAGTTAGTTAGTAAACTCTCTTACATCCTCTGCACGTGCGACAGAAGCACATTTTGCGGCTAATGACTTTTAAGTCATTGCAAACACCTGGCCAAAAAAAATGCATATATTTCAGGAGCTGGATATAAAGTCTTTACAACATATGTATGTTTTCATGCGAATGAAGTTTATCCTAAATTAATATTAGATTTTACAATAACAACAAGAATGCGTTTGTATGTGTTTAAAAAGCATACATTCGGGCGAATGAAAGTCGAAGTAAAAATTCATTAAAATAAAATATTTGAACTTAAGATTTAAACTATTTGGGCTTTCACAAAGCCAATCCCCTTAAACTTAATAACAGATCAAAGCGTTAACATATTAATCGACAATGTTTGCCAATTTAAAACTATCCATGTCTAAGAAAATCTACATCTCAAAATTTTCTTTCATTGAGCAATATCTGATCTTGATATTCTATGGTATACATCATTCATGCTCAACCGCTGAAAGTTCATATTGGGTTTACCTATTGAAATAACGCTTTATTTTAATAGGTAAACTCAATATGAAATTTTAGGGGTTGAGCAGAATTAAAGTACACACATAGGCCATGTTTGCCGATAGAAGAAATTTTTGAAATATCGATTTTATTACACATGCATAGGATTCCAAATTTCACTAAATTTCGGGATATCTTCGAAAATGAGATAGCCAATGCTAATCGAAACTGTCGGGTGTCTCACTAATTTTGACTCGGAACCTTGAAGACGACCAAAGGTTATGTAACGAACCAATTAAATTCTGAGGATGTTCCATTAGTGTTTGTGTCTGACCGTGAAGGAAATATACCAGCTGATATAATATGTAGATTTCGCTGTTTATCCCAGTAATAGTAGAACATTGAAACGCGTAAACTCCCTCTCAAAATATTTAGATCATAAGGAATTTCCTCTTTTCTTTCACAAGGGTGAATTCGAATGGACCACTGATATTCATCGCAACAGCGATCATGTTTCTGCTGCACGAAATAAAATTACGACCATCCAATTTTATTCATATAAAATTGCAGACCATTAAACTGTCTTTAATCCGCTTCATTATGGTAGCAAACTGCTTCAACAATATTTGGTGTTTGCTTACGCTCGAATTGAAAAAGCTCTTCGTGTTGAATCTTACAGAGGACTTTTCGATTACATAAATAGCGATGGTTTTGAAAATAATACCAGAATTAGTAATATTTATATTCTACCATCTTCGTTTGTTGGTGGTCCAACGTGCATGTCCAAATTGTACCAGGACAATGCGGATATTGCTAGGAAGTTGGGCCGTTCTGACTTATTTATCACTTTTACGTGTAATCCGGTATGGAAAGAAATAAAGTCAGAACTTAAAATTTCCCAAAATTCTTCAGATCATCCCGATATCGTAACCCGAGTTTTTAATTTAAAACCTCATGCACACTGTTTATTTACACTAGCTAAGGAAGAACAATTCAAAACTTGGGACGATATTAATAAAATCATTTCAGCAAATATTCCTAATTTCAATGATAGTGGCAAACTTCACGAGGTGGTTCTTAAACACAATGCACATGGCCCATGTGTAGAATTTAATCGAAATTCTGTTTGTTTGGTCAACAGTAAATGTTCAAAGCGCAATTTTCTAAGAGTTATTAGGATTCAAATCAGCTTGCAATATCTAAACTGTCACTATATATAGTAAGCTCAGAGGAAGTAGCTTGGAATCTACAAGAATTACCCATTCATTACCGCGTACGTTACCTAAATCTTTCAGATCCTTATTTGTGACTATCCTGACCCATTGCAATCCTGCATCCGTAAAAAATTTTTATTGGATTCAAAGAAGATTTTATTCATGAAGGTTGTATGCTAAACTTAAAATTTCAATGTCAAAAAGTAAGTTTTGATTTTCTTTCAGTAGTGGCAATACCAAACGTCTCTGAAATTTTGAATATTGCTATTATTTTGCCACCTAACAATATTGCTGAAAATAATTTTTGGGAATCTCTAAATACTAATAAACTTTCGCTAGCATCAGCAGTTTTTTCATCAATATTAGAATTTATTCCACAAAAATATTTTTACCTCAATGGTTGTGGCGGTAGTGGAAAAAACATTTTTGTATCTGGCATTGAAACAGAAAATCTCTATTAGTAATAAAATGTAATGTGTGTAGCTTGGACTGGGATTGCCGCAAATCTGCTTTTTTAATTTAATGACTTGCCTTTCAGGTTTCTCGCTTGTGCGTAAATGGATATCGTTAAATATCCTCAACAATCCTTAAAAACAGACAATTCTTATTATCAACTGACTGTCTATGTGGGATGAAGCACCGATGGCATCAGGTATCGCACCTCAAATTGTAGAGTTGCTAAATAAATACGTCTCACAGGATTTAATTGCTGATGGTTTTGGGGAATTTTACAAAATGATGACTTTAGCTTGCAAGTAAATTTCCCAGTTGAATACCTAAATTATTTAAACCCTTCTGGTTTGCCCCTCTCCCTCCTTTATCCCACATTTTAAATTTAAAGATAGGTTGCATAGTTATGCTCCTATGAAATCTATATTTTTTAGGAAATTATTACTGGGGCACATTCCGAACGAGCGCCGTTGGAGTTGCCTCGAGCCCCAAATAAATAAACAAACAAACAATAAAATTGTGCAATTCCACAGGAGCCGCCTAGTCCACCTATATAAATTACGTGATTTCCCATTTATGTTTTATATGAAAAGTTTGGTTTTTTCCTCGTTTCTAATATCTTAGACTATGACTTTTTATAATCTAGGTTGCTTTGGTGCCATACATGCATTGCCCCTCAGCTTAAAAATGAACACCACACCAAAAATATAATTTTATACTTTGCTGCTTTGCAATTAAAAAAATCCACTCAACCAAATCGATTCATTTGTCTGCGGCTCACAAAGCAAAAATAAAAAAAACAAAGAATTTGCGATATTCCTATATTTGTAAACTCGATTATATTTCGGTTAATTTGTTTCCAATTTTAATTTAATTTTTTTGTTCATTGGTTTTTATTTAAAATGTAACTTTTAATTATTTTTTAATCAAAATACAAAAAAATTAAAATCGAAAATCCAAATTAAATAAATAAATTTAATTCCACCAATACACCCAACAAAAAATACAGCAATAATTGAGTTTAAAGTTTGTAACAACAGCAACAAAATTTAGAATTAACACCAAACAAATCTATACTAAGTAGTGTACAGTAATAGTTAGAGCGCGGATGAGACAAATATAGAAACAAAATTTGGTTTAAGCGGTTAGAGCCAATTTCGCAATATATAAACTGGTATATATCCTACACGGTACATATGGGGCACGGATACATAAAATGGAAAACATAAAATCCTGGTTTCATTTTCCCATCTGCTATAATGTTGTCGTGCCCTATATATTTATGGTACACATATATACCTACACGTACACATGTAGATATAAACTTGCTGCCACATATATTTGGAATGGGGATTAGGTGAAAATAATACGAAAAAAAAATGTATTTTATGCCATTTCGACTGGTAACATACATACAATATTCACATAAAACCATAAAAATTTATTAGTGGGATTTTTCATCCAATTCGTTTGTGTATACAGTGTTTTGCCCATTAGGTATATTACCGTCATTACTACGTAAATCATAAATAAAACCATAAAAGCAAAATGTTCGGAATTAATTTCAACTGAATTTCATGGATATTGGCCCAAAGTAATAATATTGCACTATTGTTGAATTCATTTCACGAAATTTTTCAATAAATGATTTATGTATAGTCTATATTCCAATTGGTAAGCATTCTAGCGGTATTCTCGGACCCAATTTTACTTTTTTGACACTATCGATTATAAATTACATATGTGTACATATTACGACCTAGGATTTAAAATTTTAAATAACTGGAAAAGAAGAAAAATGAGAGAATGGAATAACAAATCGAATTCAAAGCGACTTAAAATACCAAAAAATAATAGTCCCAAAGGATTTCAAAACTGGTTACATGCTTTTACGATCTTTTATCTTTTTCTATTTTTACTATCACAATAATTACACAAAGCAGCTCGTTTGGAACTGGTGTATAATAACAGCTGAAAAGGTACCAAATTCGTTGGAGCTTGAAACGAATTAAGCAAGGAAACCCTTGAAGAAATTTGCTCTTCAATCTATCAAAGAACTTCAGAAGTTATGAGTATGATTACACATTTATCACGAATTGAATAAGCTCCCTTACAAACTTTTCTTTTAAATACTTTAGGCGTGTTACAAAATCGTACGGGTACTATTATTATAGGCCAAAACACGAAGAAATTGTTGGTACACACATTTTTAAATTTTTTTAAAAACACTTGTTAAATATTTCGCAAAATGAATCGCACTTTCATCACACATGTCGGATTTCATCTAAATCGATAAAGAATTATCCAAATTCCCTCGCATACATTGGATTTCATCTATATCGGTTAAGAATTAACCAAGTTATTTTCTCGTTAGCCATATGCCATAACTTCAACTTAATTGATTTTAGAATTTCGTTTTCATCGAAATCCCCAGTTTTACATTAGTCATTTTGGGACGTGTCAAAATAACCGTAAAGTGACTGCGAAGATTTTTTCGCTAGATAATTTCTTTTCCTTATATTTTTTCGAATATATTTCGTTTATGAAAAAGTTTCAAATCAATAAATTCTTTATTTTTTATCAATCTTAGAGATGTTGGACAAGAAAAACCTTTAGAGTAATGTCCAAATCAATAGGGTTCTTTCACTTGGCTAGACTTTTAATATAAAAATTAAAGTGTTGTATCCATCCGCGGTTGCGTCCGCAAAACCAACAGAAATTAACTGGTCAGTTATATCAATCCAATGTGTATATATCCAAGCTACCACCATTCAATAATGATGTGCTAAATCGGTCCTTTTTGTTCTATTTTGCTTTTATCTCTTACGTTTTTAACAAAAAAGAACCGACTTAGCCCTTCACTACCACTCAATAAATTATGTCTGAAATTGACATATCATTAGAATTCGAAATATTATGCCAAAAAGAGATATTTCATATCAGGATTTGATAAATCATATCAGAATTCGATATGCCATGTCAGAATTGGAATGTTATGGTGTCGAATCGATATCTAATGTTAGAATTCTATACTTCATTTCAGAATTAGATATACAATATTAGAATTTGCATTTTAGATGTCAGAATTCTATATTTTATGTCAGAATTTGATATATCACGCCAGAATTCGTCATGTCACATATTCGAAATATTGTGCCAGAATCCCAGTCATACCAGAATTTGATTTTTTGATGCCAGGATTTGAATTTTTGTCAGAATCTTCGATATGTTCTGTCTGAATTTAACAAGTCCTGCCAGAATTTGAATTTCATATCGTGCCGGAAACCGATACGTCATCGTCTGACGTGTCTTGTCAGAATTTCATACATCATGTCAATACACCATACCAGAATAAAATTTAAGAAATCGACAAATTATATCAGAATTCGAAGTGTTATATCAAAATTCGATATGTCATGTTAGAATTTGAATTTTTGATGCCAAAAATAGATACTTCATATCAGGATTCGATAAATCATAACAGAATTCGTTATATCTTATTAAAAGTTTAATGTTTGATGTCAAAATTCGATATATCACGTCTGAATACGTAATATCAAAATTTACATTTATGTTGTTGGAATATGTCAAGTCAGGATTTGAATTTATGATGTCAGAATTGGAAATATCATGCCTAAATTTGGTAAATCATATCAGAATTCGAATTAATGTATGTTAAGTCAGAATTCGACATAACACATAACATATATTGGCGCTAAACAATTATTTATATCAAAAATCAGTCAACTTTTAAATTATCTAAAATACAGTAAGGTTTAACAAAATTGAATGCGTTTAGCCAACGAGATAAACATATGGTCCAGCTATCTGAAAATGACGAAAATATCCTGTTTCCTATTGACGATTGGAGCGTCACGGATTCCACCTCGCGGAAAATTTTTAAACTGAGGTGCCTGATAATTTGACGTTTAAGAATGTTTAGTAAACAAAACCAAAAAATTATTTAGTTTTTTAAATTTGGCTTGTGTATACAGTGATTACAGTGAATTTTTCTATTAAAAACGTTTCTATTTTATCAAATTGGCTTGTGTCTATATTAAAATTATTTAATTTGTTAAATTTGGCTTGTATACAGTGATTACAGTGAATTTTTCTATTAAAAACTTTTCTATTTTATTAAATTGGCTTGTGTAAATCTATTGACGTTTAATTTTTATTAAAATAACTTATAAATCATAATTTTCATATTCCGCTCGTAATATACAATAATATTTAATTTTTTTGTTAATTTGAAGAAGTGAGTATGTACATTTTGTTTTTCAATTCAATTAAATATATAAAACGTACAGGATATATATCTATATATTTTTAATCTAAACTATTATAGGCGATCAATGGATTCAACCAAAAGGCGTATTTGGTCATATTGTGGTGTACCGCAATGCAATATGTCTAATAAATCAATTGGCATACATTTGTTTGCCATCCCAAAATATGTAAACCGTAATCATGTGGAATTACAAAAATGGGCACAAATATTGAAAATGGAAAAGTTTCCAAAGAGCTTTGTCATTTGCAGCAATCATTTTGACCCAAAAGCTGTATTGATCCCAGTAAATAAGGCTTTGCATATTAGGGCGAAGTTAGCTAGAGGTGCATTTCCTTGCCGACACTTACCAACAACAAATATAAAACCAAGACGGAAATGTACCAAAATGATGTGGCTTGAGGAGATGATTGATAAAATCGATGCGAACACGTAAGTAACTTAAATTTTAAAAACTTATTACATTTAGGTTCTATATAATTAATATTATTTTTAAAGATCTGGAACTGAAGTTGTCGAAAATGACGAGGAACAAGTCGAACTACTGGCGAATGAATACAATAAGGGGCGAGAAGTCCATTTTGATGATGAAGTACTTCTAGAAGATAAAGAGGAACAAGACGAATCTCAAGAAGTTGAACAAAATAGCGAGATCCAAAAATTAGAAGAACGTAGATTTATTTCGTCTGGTGTACAATGTAGCCCAGAGACGATGAACAAAGAAGTGCAAGTGAGTGTTAAACCGTTTACCAGTATAGCGTCTTTATGGGATACGGATAAAAAATTGAATACCATGACAGGAATTCCATCTATTGAAATTTTACATGTCTTGGTAGAGATTTGTAGAGACATACGACCTCACGAAAAATGTTTAATGCCTCTAAGTGACAGAATTTGTTTAACAATGTACAAATTGAAATCGAATTGTAGTTTAGCTGAATTGGCAATACATTTTCAAACGAGTGATCGAACTGCGAAGCTCTATTTTGCTGATACTATACAGCTGTTAGCTAAAGCTACAAAAGGCTTAATATATTGGCAAACTAAAGAGGAAACCCAAAGAAGTTTGCCAAAGTGCTTTAAAGCTTTTGCAAATGTACGAACGGTTCTTGATTGTACCGAGATAAAGACGGCTACGTTAAACTGCCTTTCCTGTAGAGTATGTACCTACTCCCATTACAAAGGAACACACACATTAAAATTTTTAATTGGAGTCTCACCCTCAGGTTCAATTAATTATATTAGTAAAGTGGTAACGGGAAAATCGTCAGACAAAGCAATTTTTAATCTTACCAATTTAATTAATAAACTTGAAAAAAGAGATGCTGTCATGGTCGATAAAGGCTTTATGATTGGAGACGAATTAGCAAATGCAGATATTGAACTGATCCGACCAGAATTTCATTTTAAAAATTTTTCTAAGGCTGACGTGGAGAAAAATACCAAAATAGCGTCAGCACGAGTCCATATTGAACGTAGAATTTCGCGAATCAAACAGTTTAGAGTTTTAGAAGATAAGATTTGTGTTTCTGTGATTCCTTATATTGACGATATAGTTGGAGTATTGTGTGGTCTGTCTAATATCACACCTCCTATACTATCAGATGATAAGTTCTGACGAAATAAATTCATTTAATTATTAAAATAAAAACTATCAATATAGCAATAAAACAATATTTAATTTAAAACATATAAGACTGTATTTCAAAAATATACACTACTCCAAAAAATTAAAGGAACACTAATTTTTTTCAATTTTTTTAGTGTTTTTTGAAGAGCTGTATCTTAGTAAAATACGGTCGTACAGAGATGAAAAGAAAAGCATTTTAAAGCTTCAAATCTCTAGTTTTGAGACTTTTAAACGGAAAATTTTTGTGAGATACCGTTATCACGCAATCATAAGAAAGAGCGCGAAGAAAAATAATTCGAATTTTTTTTTTTTTTTGTAAGGTGCCATGGGCTCGGGAAATTTTTTTAATGTTAAACCAATGCATAGGTCGGTTAGCCTGTTAATTAGGCGTAAATTTAATTTCATTCTGGTCTCTCTATGTCAACTTTTTGCTGAGATATCTGACTTTGAATCAAAAAAGATCCTTTTGCCTTTGATCATCGATATCTCAGCAACCAATGACTGTACAGTAAACTTTAGGGCAGCCTTAAAAACTTCAGTAAATTTCCTACAAGACCCTTTAATGATTAGTGGAGAACAAATTTTTTTTTCACCCTCAATACTAATTTGAAAAAAGTACAAAAAAACGACTTTTTAGGTTGTCTTAATAAATCTACCGTTACTTTACCGTTATTGATGAAACGACTAATGTTGCCAGGTCATTTTACAGTTTATTGTACTCCTAATAGCCCTGTATTATTTTCAAATTGATCCATCCAACCGTTTTTTCGGACAGATTGATCAAAGTTTTACAAAACAATTAAAGGAACAAGTATTCATCAAAATAAAAAAACGACTTTTTTCACATTTTGCGTTAGTTACTCGTTAACCCTTAACGATCGTACGATTTTTTTTGTAATACTCGCCGATAAGAGACGATAGAAAATTAAATAAAGTTCTGCAACATGACCAATTTTTATGGAACATGGCCATTTCTTATCTGATTTTAGTGAAATTTGGTATGCGTTATTTAAATGGGATTCTAAAACGATTCGTGGATGAAGTTCTGGAAAATGGCCAACTAGGAAGGAACTTGGCCATTTATTAACCGATTTTGATGAAATTTGGTATGCGCGATGGAAATGGGATTCTAAACTGATTTTTCGATAAAGTTCTGGAATATGGCCAACTAGGATGGAACTTGGCCATTTCTTAACCGATTTTGAGGAAATTTGGTATGGGCGATGGAAATGGGATTCTAAAATGATTTTTGGATAAAGTTCTGGAATATGGCCAACTAGGTTGGAACTTGGCCATTTCTTATCCGATTTTGATGAAATTCAGCATGTACGATGGAAATGGGATTCTAAAGTGATTTTTGGATAAAGTTCTGAAATATGGCCAACTAGGATGGAACTTGGCTATTGCTCATTCGATTTTAGTGAAATTTGGTATTGGCGATGGAAATGGGATTCTAAACTGATTTTTGGATAAAGTTCTGAAAAATGGCCAACTGGAAAGGAACTTGGCCATTTCTTATCCGATTTTGATGAAATTTGGTATGCGCGATGGAAATGGGATTCTAAACTTATTTTTGGATGAAATTCTGCAAAATGGCCAACTAGGAAGGAACTTACCCATTTCTTATCCGGTTTTGATGAAATTTGGTATAAGCAATGGAAATGGTATTCTAAACTGACTTTTGGATAAAGTTCTGGAATATGGCCAACTAGGATAGAACTTGGCCATTTCTTATCCGATTTTGATGAAATTTAGCATGTACGATGGAAATGTGATTCTAAAATGATTTGTGGATGAAGTTCTGGTATATGGCCAACTGGGAAGGAGATTGGCCATTTCTTATCCGATATTTATGAAATTCAGCACGTGCCTTAGAAATGGGATTCTAAACCGATTTTTGGATAAAGTTCCAGAATTTGGCCAGTTGTCATGGAACTTGGAAGTTTTGTATCCTATTGTTATGAATTTCAGCATTCACGATGAAAATGAGATTCTTAAATTATTGATAAAATAAATCATTAAATACATGGAATTTCGATTTTAGTTTTTCACTTTTAAAGCACATATCGAATTTCTTTTATTCGTTTAAGGAATAGGCAAGCGCCTTCCAACTTTAATATATTACTTTAACCAAAAATAATTTTAGAGTTTTATTTCTATAGTATATGCTGAATATGTTTAAAATCGGATAAAAAATGGCCAAGTTCCATCCTAATACGGCTTATTCCATAATTTCATCTAAACATAATTTTAAAACCCAATTTTCATTACAAATGCTGAATTTCATCAAAATCTTATAAGAAATAGCCAAGTTCCTACCTAATTGGACATATTCCAGAACTTTAGCTAAAATTCATTATAGAATCCCATTTCCATCGCGAACACCAAATTTCATCAAAATCGGTGAAGAAATAGCCAAGTTCCATCCCAGTTGGTTATATTCCAGAACTTTATCCAAAAATCAGTTTAGAATCCTATTTCCATCGTGCGTACCAAATTTTATCAAAATCGGTTAAGAAATGGCCAAGTTCCATCCTAGTTGGCCATATTCCAGAACTTTATCCAAAAATCAGTTTAGAATCCCATTTCCATCGTAAATGCTAACTTTCATCAAAATCGGATAAGAAATGGCCAAGTTCCAACCTAGTTGGCCTTATTCCAGAACTTTATCCAAAAATCAGTTTAGAATCCCATTTCCATCGCGCATACCAAATTTCATCAAAGTCGGTTAAGAAATGGCCAAGTTCCATCCTAGTTGGCCATATTCCAGAACTTTATCCAAAAATCAGTTTAGAATCCCATTTCCATCGTGCATACCACATTCCATCAAAATCGGTTAAGAAATGGCCATGTTCCATCCTAGTTGGCCATAATCCAGAACTTTATCGAAAAATCAGTTTAGAATCCCATTTCCATCGTACATGCTAACTTTCATCAAAATCGGATAAGAAATGGCCAAGTTCCATCTTAGTTGGCCATATTCCAGAACTTTATCCAAACATCATTTTAGAATCCCATTTCCATCGCCCATACCAAATTTCCTCAAAATCGGTTAAGAAATGGCCAAGTTCCATCCTAGTTGGCCATATTCTAGAACTTTATCGAAAAATCAGTTTAGAATCCCATTTCCATCGCGCATACCAAATTTCATCAAAATCGGTTAATAAATGGCCAAGTTCCTTCCTAGTTGGCCATTTTCCAGAACTTCATCCACGAATCGTTTTAGAATCCCATTTCAATAACGCATACCAAATTTCACTAAAATCAGATAAGAAATGGCCATGTTCCATAAAAATTGGTCATGTTGCAGAACTTTATTTAATTTTCTATCGTCTCTTATCGGCGAGTATTACAAAAAAAATCGTACGATCGTTAAGGGTTAACGAGTAACTAACGCAAAATGTGAAAAAAGTCGTTTTTTTATTTTGATGAATACTTGTTCCTTTAATTGTTTTGTAAAACTTTGATCAATCTGTCCGAAAAAACGGTTGGATGGATCAATTTGAAAATAATACAGGGCTATTAGGAGTACAATAAACTGTAAAATGACCTGACAACATTAGTCGTTTCATCAATAACGGTAAAGTAACGGTAGATTTATTAAGACAACCTAAAAAGTCGTTTTTTTGTACTTTTTTCAAATTAGTATTGAGGGTGAAAAAAAAATTTGTTCTCCACTAATCATTAAAGGGTCTTGTAGGAAATTTACTGAAGTTTTTAAGGCTGCCCTAAAGTTTACTGTACAGTCATTGGTTGCTGAGATATCGATGATCAAAGGCAAAAGGATCTTTTTTGATTCAAAGTCAGATATCTCAGCAAAAAGTTGACATAGAGAGACCAGAATGAAATTAAATTTACGCCTAATTAACAGGCTAACCGACCTATGCATTGGTTTAACATTAAAAAAATTTCCCAAGCCCATGGCACCTTACAAAAAAAAAAAAAAATTCGAATTAATTTTCTTCGCGCTCTTTCTTATGATTGCGTGATAACGGTATCTCACAAAAATTTTCCGTTCAAAAGTCTCAAAACTAGAGATTTGAAGCTTTAAAATGCTTTTCTTTTCATCTTTGTACGACCGTATTTTACTAAGATACAGCTCTTCAAAAAACACTAAAAAAATTGAAAAAAATTAGTGTTCCTTTAATTTTTTGGAGTAGTGTATATTCTGTATTTATGTATGGAAATGTAATTCAATATAAAAAACTAAACTAAATGAATATATGTATATTATGATTTAATAAAAATTTAGTATTGTATTTAAAGAAGTCTTAGTTTTATTTTATCAAAAGTATTAATAATTATCTACAAGGCAACAAAACATATATCACATAAAACCATAATAAACTTGAAAATATTAATTTAGTAAATTCATTAATATTTCATTTTAAAATATGGTTTTTATAAAGATTTCAAGTCTTCAACAATACAAAAAAAAAAATAAAATTAATATGTATAAATAAAATAAAATCGAGAATTCAGTAACTCAGTGTATCTAAACTTCGTATAAAAATTCAGTTTACGAACATATTACTAAAAAATTATCACAAATGGACTTAAAATTATTTAAATATAAAAGGTGGTTAAAATAAATTTCAGTTCATTTAAAAAAATATAAGACTGTATTTCAAAAATATACATGCTGTATATGTATGTAATTGTAATTCAATATAAGAAACTAAATGAATTAGTGTAAATATATTATGATTTAATATAAATTTAGTATTGTAATTAAGTCTTAGTTTTATTTTATCAAAAGTATCAATAATAATTATCTACAAGGCAACAAAAAATATATCACATAAAATTTAGTAAATTAATTAATATTTCATTTTAAAATATGATTTTTATAAAGATTTCAAGTCTTCAACAATAAATATTTAAATAAAAAAATAATATAAATACATATATAATATGTATGTAAATGTATAAATAAAATAAAGTCAAGAATTCAATGTAAACATCGTATAAAAATTCAGTGTACGAGTATATAGGTAATTAAAATATCACAAATTAGCTTAAAATTATTTAAATATAAAAGGTATCACGTGGTTAAAATAAATTTCAGTTAACTTATCGATGTATATTTCTAAGAAAGTTTCATTTCTAGGCACTTTGACTGTTTCAAATGAATTATTTTTGGTTGAAAAAATAATTAAATCACAGCACTTTAAATTTGATATTGCCAGACCTAGTTGGATCTGGCCGTAATAAGGGTGTTTTTCCCGCAATTTGAATTTATTATTCTCAAAATATAAATATTTTAATTTTGGTAATAAAAATTTAGCTTCCAGCTGCTGACCAATTACTGGTGATTTAATTTCCAATAATTTCCAATCTGTCCCATCATATATTATTCCGTCGGCACTATAAGCCAAAAACGGCAGATGTTGCGAAATCATTAACCCCGTCTCAAAAAGAAGGCAGTGTTTTGAAATTTGCTGTTTTGCCAGTTTCTCAGCATATTGGCCGTACCTGGTTGCATCATTTCCTTTAAACCAATTTGCATAAACAGATGTTAATTTTTTATGCCAATTAGGGTTTGAATTTGAGGCATATGTAAATAGCTGATAAGAAGTGCTACCAGTTATACGCATTTTGCGTTCAAACCGCCAATATGTAGTCGATTGGTTTATGGTACCAGCACAAATTTTAATTATTTCATTTAACGTTTTCCTGACTTTTTTAAAATTGGTCTCTACGTTGGGCGTTAGGTATGCTTCCATTTTTGGTACAAACCGCAAAAGTGCATCATGTTGTAAAATAAACAGAAAAAACTCATTATTTTGATTCCTAATTGTCAGGGTTGATGTTGTTCTATGCCCAAATATTAATTTGTATAGCTCCGAATTTTTTGCAACTAAAAACGATTTTATTTAGAAATTAGTAAGTCCCTAGGTATATATAATAATAATATTATAATAATATAATACCTTTGACAAGTCTGAGCATATATTCTTTTTCCTTTCGTTCGGTGACTACATCATTTTTAATGAAAACTTTTTTTCTGGTGTGACACATTGCACTAGCACAAACTGCACTATACTTTTTGGCCAGCATTTTTCCGCTTTTCCCCCAAGCTTGTTTCATATCAGTGCAACTAATTCGGTGTAGAATCGGATTTCTAGAAACATACAATAATTAATTAATTAAATATAAATAATACATGTTTATTTAATAAGAATGTAACAATATTGCTTACCTGTATATGTAGATCAAACATGCTGCGATATGCTTACACTTACGTCCTTCACCGGCTTTGCAAGAACATAAACATATCCAGGAAGAACAATTTTTGCTTAAATTGGATAGTTTCACCTCATGTGGGATTGTTGTGATAGACGTGGTGCGCACAACAAATCCAATAACTTGATATCGTGATGGAGGTGGCGGAATTCCAATAGTGTGTACCCAGTCTGCATTAACCAATTGCTCCCCTGCTAGAATCGGTCTTTTTTTGCAACCACCGAAATAATTAATAATTTGTAACAAGTGTATAGAAATTTTTTGACTACTATCATTGTTAACACTAGCCATTTTTTGTGTCGTATATACATATTATGAATCTGCTATATTTTAGGAGGCACTATTATATTATTAGGCATATGCCATGAGTTATTTATCACAGAACTAGAAATAAAATGAATAAGAACGGATATTAATTAATTTAAACAATATTTAATAAAAAATTAATAACATAAATAACAATTGTATGTAAACGAAAAGTTAGGTTAGGTTTCTAAAAAAAACTATTTTAGTTGAAATACGTTCAACAGGATTATTCAAACTATTTTTCATTATTATTGGAAATATTCTCACTTTAATAATACCAATTTTTAATTATAAAACAATTTCTAATTACCTGATTGCTAAAATCCTTTCATTTCAGATACAAAATATGTATACATATGTATATATATGTATATGTATTTTGTATATATAAAAAATCAGACGTCAAATTATCAGGCACATCATTTTCATATATTCCCGCGAGAGGCGCTTTCTCTACTTTTACAATCGTCAATAATGCAGGGTTTGATAGTACGAAAAATCTAAAATTACAAAAAATTAAAATTTTCATATAATCTAAATTCCAATTGGAAAAATAACTAATTTAACAGTGTAATTTTTTGTTATTTGTTTTAGCATAAACTTCACACTCATGTACCAGCTAGTAAAGAAACCATAAATATTTTCTTGCAATACATTAAAAATTAAATTAAACTCTATTTCAAAAATACGTCAAAAATGTCCAAATGCCCCACATTTTAAGGCGCATTTTGTGTTCTTAAAATACCCCCATCCACTAAAATGATTGGTTCATAATCTAACTACATATCACCATCAGACGAAAAAAATATTGAATCGATGAAGTTTCAGATATCGCATCGATCGAATTTTAATACATAGTAGAACACTTTGGTAATCGCCTAAATGAATGCAAGGTTAGTTAAACATCCCCTGTACAGCAATTTTGGTCGCAAAATGAGGATTGATTTGAGGATTACCGGAAGGTAATTGGTAAATTGTATTGGTGTCGAATGGGCGTTTTTTTTAGTTTTTTACTTAACATTATGCAAAAAGAGAGATAAAGCAACAAGAATAAAAGGGGTAAAATTATACAAATAAGATAAATAAGCTCAGAAGAGAACGATCGAGAGAATATGTTCTCATATACTCCCACACATAACTTGGAAAGAAACAACAATATTCAAAATTAAAAAAAAAAAATTAAAAATATCACGAATGGGGCCGACGAAGAATGCATAAATTAAAAGTCATTTATTTATGCTGCTTTTTGTTTTTTTTATAGACGAAACATTTTTTTGTTTACGTATACGTTTATGTATTTTGTTTTGGTTTTTTTGATAGCGAAACCAAATGAATGCCGTCGGTTACAACAGCAATTAGAGACAAAAACATGAATTCCTCATGTTAGAACAAAGGGAAAAATTACTCAAAGCGAGCGTAAGCACCAAAAATTTGAACCGATTTCACCCGATTCGCTTGTTTTTGATACTTACACCTTGAGAAAACGCATGAGAAAATACACTAATACAGTACAAATATTTGACGGCACACAATAGCAAAATGTATATTACACACCGTGTACATATACAAAATTCTCAATCCTCAATCCTCATTTTGCGACCAAAATCGCTGTCCTGGCCTACCCGTCTCTTTTAGTTTGAAGTCTAGTTTTTTAGGCATCTTAGAACGTTCTCGTTTTTTTTCATTCCAAAGGAGGAATGAAGGGAACTCGCAATTTCGAAATATTCTTCACGGAATACAGTAAAGTATGATAATCCATTTTCGACAACATTTTTAGCCCTAATACGCGATTAAACTATTGGTAACACTTATCTTAACTGTACTAGTAACTAGGCAAAACACGTCGAAAGTAATTGGCATGAATTCTCTTTATCATGTTTTGGTTTTATGTTAAGGAAAATAAAAATTCAGAAGGTAAGCTGCTTTAACTTACGGTTAGGTGGTGTGTCATATAAAAGCTGGTTAGACCTATGTACGTCAGTGTACCATTTTCTGAAAGAGAATGAACAAAGCTTACTTCTAAATTTTATTTGAAGCTTCTGGCTTCAGTTGCTTAGAAGTTATGTATTAAAATTCTGCCACATTTGTTTTAGTCATGTTTTTGGAAAACTGAGGTATTCTGTCCGCTTAATAAATCAGATTAGGGCAGAATTATATTTCTTCGAGGGAATTACGTTAAATCTTGCGGTTCAACAGATATTTATATTTAAAAATAGTTGAGCTGTTCTTAATATACCCTGTACAAATTTATTTAATATTTTATGCTTGAAAATGTATGCTTGTATTCGTATATATTACAAAACATTAAATGAAGGGATATTCTTCCTTTCGCTATAGTTTAAAAAGAATACGCTCTAAAAAAATGGAAGATACATAAACGGAATGAACAGACGAACACACCCGAACCTTGTGCATATCCGTTGCTCTCAACAGTTTATAGCGAAACAGGCGGTATTGCTCGACTAATATGACCTAATAGGCTAATTAGGCCTAACTGAAATTTAAATATAACATTTCCCATATTTCAGGAGCCATTATGAGTGCAGATTTCCTTTACCTTCAACTGATGGGGATTCTTTAGATTAAATTCATCCCAGGACGCCCTGTCAAAACAAAAAATGTGTATTCTGCAAAACTGGTTTTAAGACTGCTCTGACGAACAGAACAAAATGTAGGTAAAAGTTTTTAACGCGCTTTTACAACCAGGTAGGACTTCGGTTTTCCAGCCCAAAAATGTAACTTATATTCCGCATTTTTGTCTGATAATGATTCATAAACATGTAAAATTCCAGAAGTATGGGGCTTGGCACCCACTCCTTAATTATTTGATCAAATCCTAAGAACAGATTCAGACGTGATAACACTGCGAAGTCCTTTATTCTCAAATATGGTGTATTTTAGTCGTTTCTGCTGGTGAAACTCCACAATTGAAACTTTAGTAAATTGCTCTGCGAGAGAGTAGGTAAAGTAAAAGAAAAATAATGAAAATAAGAAAAAGTTTCGGGAATAGATCGAATTAATCGGAGGCCCATAGTATTTAACTTATAAGGAACGACAGTTCCGCCATCTATACGAAAATTTAGATTCTGAAAAAAGAAGTTGTCATTCTATGAATCTAGCATACTAGGCAGCCAAATTGCTCTCCACTTACGTACAGTAAAGCCTTTTGCCATGCTGCTAATCACCGATCGATTGGCCATGCGAGTGGTGGTATAAGCCGTTTGTGTTGTTAAATTGATTGTTATTTGTAGCACCGGATCAGATTTCCTGCCCTTCATACATACGGGATGATTGATGAACATTATCAAATTTCCAGATTGTCGTGGAACAAAATAGAAAAACGTTTAGTCAATGATTTGTGAAAGTTTTTAAGAAGAATTGGGTTACTACCGCCGAGGCTAGTTTATTTGTTGGCATCGATGTCTGCAAGCACTTTAGTGGTTGTTCTAGGCCATAATCTAATGCGACGTTTCCCGGAAAATTTATTATGGGAATAATTTATTTTTGATATTATATAGTATTATAGGGAAAAGATAATCACTTTAACAAAAGTAGTTCGAAGAAAATGTTTCGATTGTCGATGAATAACAGATCTAATGGTAGAAATGTCAATGTAAATGGACCTTTGAAGTTTAATAACGGAATATTCGCACTACCCATAACTGTGTTGTAAGCAACCGAAAATCTGAAAAGATTTCTCCAATTCTGTAAACAGCACCAATAATACAACTAAAAAATGTATTTATTTGTAATGTTGGTAGAACCTACAGCACATTTTCTTATGAGTCGGAGAAAGAAAAAATATCACAAGTTTAGGTTGCCGACAAATATGCGGAGCTTCTAGCTAAACCCAGTTTGAAAGCTCCATTTTTATAGGGATTAGAGGTTCAAAATTTTACGAGATTTTTAAAATTTTGCTTATTGATTTGCATTGCTTGATTTTGAGTTGCAGCAAGTTTAAGTTCAGCAAATCAGTTTTATCGAGATTGTTGAGGATCCTGATTTTAGGTTTCGATGATGATGTTGAATTGCAGATGGTGGCTTGGCTTCCCTATCTTTCGAGATATTCGAATTAGAGAGTGGAGGTGCTTGTTTCAGGTGTATAATAGCACTAAGCACAACATAATATTTCTGCGTGACAAATATCAATTAGGAGTGCCGTTCGTTTTATTCATTGGCTAATCATCAATGGTTTTGTATCAACCTGACAAATTATGCAATGATTCTTCTTTCACAACACATTACTGATTCATTTGATCTGTGAGCCTGTGACGCACGGCAACACGAAAAGAAAGTCCTATATTAGTCTATTCAATTCCCAAAAAGGCAACTTTACAAACAAATGTACCAACCTCTGATGTTTCCTGGAATAGTAAATCGTATATCTTTGAGAAAAGATGGAATGGCATTTTTGTCGTAGGATTTTAATTTATTTTTTAAGTACAAAGTATCAACTCATACCACTACAGCTTCTTTTTTTTGCAAGTTTGAGCCAACCCAATCTTGTTTGGCATCTAAATTATTCTTCCGGGAATAAATTGATACTATATCGAAAATCACTCAATATATCAGCTGGTACATAAAATATGTCAAATTTTCTAAGAAAATATATTCTAATCCGCTTAAACATTTTCGTCCATTATTCATCCCACTTTGAATTGTTTTTGTTGATACAAACGACCAAACGAGAAACATTACAAATGGAAATCTCTATAAGCCCACCCATAATAGCAATCCACTCGAAATTCCATTTTACCAATTTAACGGTTAATTTTCAATTCAACAACAGCAAACAGAAAAATAAATTTCAAAGAGCCGCGATTAAATTGATTTTTACTTTGTATACTTTTAACGGTTTATTGTATGTGCTCTTCGTCTTTGTACGGTATGTTGGTTTGTTGTTGCTTGAAAATCAAAAGAAAAATGTAAAATCTGTACGAAGTAAGAAGTTTTTCCGTTTCCAAGTTTTTTTTTTTTTGTTTTTCCCAGGTAAATTGAAAAGTAATTTATGGAAATGAAAAATCTGCATTGCAGAAGACTATTGTTAAGATTATTGGCTTTTTCTTTTCTTATATACCAAATTAATGTATATATAGGTATACACTACTATATATTGTTATTATTATTATTACGAATTTATTTGAATAAATTTTCCAATTTCACATTTTCGATATTTTTTTTGTCTTTTTTGCCTTCCTCAAATAACTTTGTTTGTATACGAGATTCCTTCAACATCCCGTAACCGCACATGAAAATTTGTTGATTTTATAATTTTTCGCCGATTATTTATTCGCGTTGTTATCATAAAATTCATTCCGTATAACAATTGAGCCACAAACAATAAGTCACAAAATTTAAATTTTCATTTATTTCCATTCGTCTTATCGTTGCTTCCCAAAAAAAAAAACAAAAAAATTCCAATAGCTGATAAGAATCATTTACAATTATTTTATTATTTTTTGCATTTTTGTTTTGGTTAGTCTTTAGGGAAAATTGTTTAAAAAAATAAATTAATTTCAAATAAAAATGGAAAATAAGGAAATTTTCTGTCATTTCATGAATTACAATTAGGCAAAACATAATTAGAATTCTTCCCCGTTTATTATTCTGGTTATTGTATTATGCAGGTATATAGTACAGTGCTGTCTTCCAGTAAAAACCAATTGAAATTAATTAAAATTGAAATTTGCTGAAAAACGAAAAATGTTTTTTTTTTGGTTGTTGTTTTCGCCGTCCAATTGTAATTTTAAATGACAGACAGGATGATATTCTGTTTTTATGTTAAAATATGGCATAGCTATTTGGTGTAAATAGATTCGATAGTAATCAAAGGCACAATAATTATTAAATATATTTACGTTAAGATGTTTATTTGTTTAGTAGCAGATTAAAAGCACTATCTGGATAGTGGAACTAGAAAATGAATTATCCATGAAATAACCGAAAAATTTAATTGCGTGATAGGGAAGGCAAACCGTCGAAAGCCCTGAATTAAAAACGAGAAAATTAACAGACGATTCTTATGTTTGATATGAGTTTTTAAATAAATGTGGGATTTACTTTATTTCGGTTTGTAACACACTACACGTTTTATTATTTTTAGGGAATAGTAAATAAAAGAGAAGGGAACATTTTTTTCGCCTTCCCGTATTTATTTCGATGCTCGGCTGCTAAATCATTTTTAAGATTATTTGTAGCTCTGTCCCATCCTAGTGTGTCAGTACTGATGTCGCAGAGTAATGTTACTGAATAGTAGGAGAGCTGTTAGACAATTTTGAGATACTATTAAAGTTAGCCGAAAGTAAAAATATCGATAATGCAGATAGTGTTTTGGCTATCTCAGTCGAAAGTTACTAGCTGACATATTTCAGCCAAAACATGCTTTAAATAAAATGGAAAATCAACAAAACAACCTATAAACTGGTATTTTCATAAAGTGATTTTACGGCTGAATATAGGCCCATTTTGGTTTGTCACTGCTTACCTATAAGTTTCATCAGAGAAGCCAAATATAAAATTTAAAAATTTGTATAAATTCCATCTTTAAAGTGTCATGTCTGGAAAGAATTTCAGTTAGTGAGTCTGGCCAACAGTTATCCCCAGAAAAATTATCAGGACAAATTTCATGTGGGGAGCCCGGGAAAATTCGTTTGAATCAACGGCCCGTATAAAATGTAAAAATTTATATAAATTCAATCTTTAAAGTGTCATGTCTGGAAGTATTTCAACTAGTGTGCCTGGCCAACCGTTATCTCTGTAGTACATTTCCCCCTTTTCCAAGATAATTTTAAAGAATTTCTCTCAATTTTTTCCAGAATATATCTCAGCTCTTTTCCAGAATATAATACTAGAAGGATCAGTAAATTCCTCCTTTTCCAAAAAAGTTTTATAAAATTTCTCTCGGTTTTTTCCAGAATGTGACCCGGCTCTTTTCCAGAATATATTACTAGAAAGAGCAGTAAAATCAGTCCCCGTGTTCCAAAATATTTTTAAAGAATTTTTCTCAATTTTTTTTTCAGAATATTATGTCTCGAATCTGTTCCAGAACATATTAATATATCAGAAGGAGCAGTAAATTTCCCTTTTCCAAAATATTTTTAAAGATAGCCCCTCCCTCCATTTTCCAGAAGATATCCCTTTTTGCAGAATATTTTTCACTTTTTCTTATTATGTGATTAGAAAAAATTAGGTCAATAGCAATTAAATATAAAATTGAATCCCCCTTCGCCCTTTTCAGAATTTATCATTTTTTGTTATTTTAGACCATTACGCGCTAGTATTATACAACATACGTACTTGTATTTGATAGCAATGGATTAAATAGGCTTTGACTTTTACGTCAGGTGAAATGCTCGAGCCATGCATATGCCATCCCAAAAACAGATTCCCAGAAAAGGGGATGCCAGAGCACAACATTAAAGTTTATTTTCTAACGATTTTGGTAAAGTTTGCGGAGACATATTCTGGGGTAATTTTCTGCTCTTTCTGGTATTATATTCTGGACAAGAGCTGAGACATATTCTGAAGAAAATTGAGAGAAGTTTTTTAAAATTATTTTGGAAAACAGGGGAATTTACTCTAGGGACTGTTGGATAGGCACACTACATAAATGAAATGCTTTCCAGACATGACACTTTAAAGGTTGAATTTATGCAAATTTTTAAATTTTATATGGGCCTTTGATTCAAACGAATTTTCCCGGGCACCCCACATGAAATTTGACTTGATAATTTTTCTAGAGATAACTCTTGGCTAGACACTTTTATTGAACCTTTTTCCAGACATGACACTTGAATGATTGAATTTATACAAATTTTTAAATTTTATATTATTCTCTTCTCATGAAACTTAACTTGTAATTACCATCGCAAACAGTGACAACCAAATGAGCCTGTACCCAGCCACAAATTCACTATATGAAAATTCCAGTTTATAGGTTGTTTTGTCAATTTTTCGTTTTATATGAAATATGTTTCGGCTAAAATATATCGGCTGGTAACTTTAGCAAAGACACGTATCTGCATTATCGACATTTTATAACTTTCGGCTAACTTTAACAAGGTATTTTGACTATATTGTTAAAGATAACCGAAAGTTGGCAGCCGAAAGTGAAAAGTCGATAACGCAGATTGAATTACTCCAACCGGCAGTCAAAAACGGTAATGCAGATGGTGGTGTCCCAACCGACAGTAAAAAATCGGTAATCTAGATTGCGTTATCCCAGCCGAAAATAAAAAATGGAGTCGATATCAATCGGTAGAGCTTAACCTAAAAACTACTAAGGAATGTAAGGATGAATGATTATCATTGAATACCTTTCTTAATATTCCTATATAACTAAACCTGGCTGCAGTTCCTCGTGAAAAATTGTGGAAAACTCCCTTGTTGAAGAAGGGAATTGTGACTAGTTCGGTAAACTTCTTTGTTTTCTGTAATTCCATAACTTCATCACTAAAATATAAGATTGAATATTCTTAAAAAGTGCTAGCAGGGGTTATCTAGTTCTTCCGCAGTTAGTTGTCTCTTACTTCTGGCAGACTTGCATTTAGAATAATTGGGGATGAGGTGAAGACAATAAGGAAATATTCATTGTAACTTCGTAAAAGATTGTTTGTGGTTTATTTCATCTACAAAAGACTGGCTTGCTCCGGATACCAGGAGTAAGGTCGCGAAACCATTCCGTCGCCTTGCACAACTAGCTGAGAAGCATCAGCAGAAGATCATGTCGGCCGGATTTTCAGTTGTTGGCACATGATTCGATAGATTGCTGTTTGTAAGGCCTTGTATTCCATATATCCATGTATATGAGAGCTCATATCCAGGACAATACTATTGTTGAGTCTGTCCAGTAGAACACATTTTCGGAGGTGCAAGGTATTTTGATAGATATAAACGGTGGACTAATTCAGTCATTAGAAAGAAGGGCATCGCACAACTCAAGCCTTGGTAATGAGTAGCTTTTAGTGGTGCCACTCGTGACCGGCGCACACTAAATTAACGTTTATTTGACTTTTAAAGCCTACCGATCTGATTGTCTACTATCGAAAAACGCATAAAGTTGTATATTCATGATTGATTTAAAAGAGATTGGTATTCTATTGGAAAGATTTCATCCCAGTGTGATTTTAATTTCCATAGTTGCTTGATGAAGATTTTGCCTAAGATAACTACCTATCAGGCCTATCAGTCCTAAAGCGTCAAATATCTTGGCTAGATTTAATAGTATAATTCGCCTAGTTAGAACCTCGTCCTCGAGTGGAATTATGTGGAAATGAAAATAATCTTGTGATTTCAGAAAAGCAAGATGGTTTGAGCAAAATTTACGTAGCTTGAATCACCTCCTTTTCAATAGTGAAATTAGCTTATCATGTACTCAGTAATCAAGTCTATCTTATGTAAACAATGGTGTGGCAAAAAATAATGTGGATGCTGAATATTACTTGTGCATGTGACCGAGTTCCTCATGCTCCGCCATAAATTCGTTCTAGGCTTTCGAAGAGTAAAGTCTCGACCTAATTTTCGCTCAAGATGGTGAAAGCCTTTTATGGCTGTATTCTGACAGTTTCCTAACATAAGGGGTTCTGCTCGGAAAGGCATGTATTCCGTACGATATATCGCCCTACATAATCGTACGACACGGTGTTTTGGAAAAATATTTCACATTCCTGTTCCTCGCAAGTGTAATAGTTCGTTGGGCAGTCGTGCCTTACCAGTTCACAGAGTTGATGAAATAGCTGCTCCAACGATGGACTATTAATTGTAGACACCATATTGCAATGGATAGTTGGTTGCGGCTGTATAGTTATATCAGTGAATATCTAACCGAAGACTCTGTTTTGCAATACTGGTATTATCGTTCAATTTTATTTATCCTTTCAACATTAGTGAACGTAAAGCTCAGCTCCAATCAGCATGTCTAATGTTTATTGAAATTAGGGTCCGCTAATTCTATGTTTTGTGGATTGGGTGTATAACTCGACATTGGATTGGGTACTGATCTCCCTCTATTGTGCTGTAATTCGTCAGCCAGATTTTCTTGTGTACTTCCTGAAATATCTTCCTCTGAATTAGATATTTCAACATCATTGAAAATTATAAAAAAGTCGAAACAATTGTTGAAAGTTCCGAAACCATTTCACTTTCTCCCTCATCAACTCTTCTACGTAGTATTAAATAATCGACAATAAACTTTTTTATGCAGGGACCTGTTGGGACCAGAAATACATTTGTGTCAGCTTCAGTTACTGATTGTTTGCTATTATGAAGATACGGCAAGATTCCAGATGTTGTAGTTCTTCTTTCTTCAATTCGAATTTTCAATACATTTCTATTTCGAAAGCTAACTGATTGTCTTGATTTTGAAGCTTATTAACATAAATTTTAGCGCTGTATCGCAAGTTAGGAGATTTGTTTGCCTTATGCAAAGAGCTTCAATGGTTACTGTGATTGAATGCAGAATTAAATGTAAAATTGACGCTTGCTGAAACTTAGAAACGGTTAAGACCACTTTGGATTTTATGTCTATTAAAGATTTTTGTATATTATTTACGTTCAATAAATCGTTCAATCATATTCCATCGTGTCTTGGTATCTATTAGCAAGGCTTTATTTTGGCCAGCACGTTCTTCGACATATTTTTGTAACACGCTTTCATTTTTCGTCGGCGAATGTCGAAATATACCGTAACACAACAAATTCGACATCACGATCATCATGGTGAGAGCTGTCGTCTGCTATTTCACTGAGAATTTGATCCGAATATAATTTTTTTTTGTTTAGAGCACATAATATTATGGTCGGTTGAATGCCATGAGCAAAACATAGCCGCTGGTAGGTAGAAATCAATGAACCAGCCTTATCCATTATGCTGATGCCATCTGTGGTTATGCACACGATATCTTTTTCCAACGAAAAACCAAACTCTTGCAATTTTGTTGTTTGCTTCTGTAATGACTTACAATGGTACATATTCCCAAACTCCAAAAGTTAGATTTAGTTTCACTTTCAGAATCATGAACATTAATATTCCTAGAGCAAGGGCTACGCTTTGATACTGGTTGGATTGATTTTAGTCCGGATTTTAATTAGTGTTTTATTTTCCCATAGTAACAGAGAACCAAATTACGCACAGTGCTTGATGACTTGGGAACGTATTGATATTCTCGCTTTAAGGGATTTCCTAAAATCGTACGAAGTACAAAACACTTTGAAGGAAATTTCATCAACAGAGGTCAGTCGCACAAGAACAGCAGGTAATTTGTTGTCAAATTTAGGTATCACGATTTTTAGCTGTTTTTTAGTATTTCTTTATTCTGGTTGGGAACTTCGTTTTTGGCACTTAGGTAGTTTGGTGTATGGTGTTTAAGTGCATATGTAGTCCTTCGGTTGATCTCCCCGCTGTTTTTAAAAATTGAATTTACAAAAGACATTTGGCAGATTGAAATCACCAAATCTTACTGCTAAATCCGAAGAATTATTTTATTTATTAGTTCACGCCTAAATGGGACAGTATGAAGCCCTGACTTTTTCTACTATACGGATGGTACTAATCTAACCGCTAAACTACAAAGTGAAGATTATACGGCAATAAGAACACCACGTATTCCAAAAATATTGATACCGATTAAAAAAAACTAAAATGAGATCCATTTCTACTAAAGTTCAGCATTTTTTGATATGGGTTAGAAGAGTTGGAAAAATACAAAGAGGGGAACAACGCATTTATTATAAATAAATAAATAAAAAGTGTCCTACATGGAAATAACTCTTCAGGAAATCCTTATCCGAAAAATACTTTTAAAGAAGAATTGTATGGTTCGATGGGGACATCGATTAATGATCATGACCTTGAGGTATAGCATCAAGGTCATTTAGAGGTCATGTCAATTTTTTAAATAGGCCAATAAAATAATAATAATATTTCAAATAAAAACCTACCATCGTTTGAAAACTCTAAAGAATAATGGACCATCTGACAGTGGCAGTGAATTTGAAATGACGGAAGTGTGTTGTAATTAGCTCAGACGCCATCAAAAATATATCAGAATTGGCAATTCTTCTTTCTAACAATTTTCGATAACCTGACATACATTTCTAAAAAGATAAAAAAGAAAACTGCCTATAGGAATATTATTTAAAAATACTTCCACGGTGAACTTCTCTTCCATTCTGAAAATTTATTCAGCAGATTCTTTAGTAGCCAACAGGCCAAATGAAATTCCAACCAACAAGCAACCGAGCAAAAGCAATCAAGGGTCTTATGACTGCAGTGAAAATCTATTTACGAAAGAGTCACTAAGCACTTCTTGGGCAAAATTACAAATTGTTTCACAGAACCGATCGAAAGTGATAATCAGACTATTATAATAAGAGTAACAAAGAAGAGGACATCAATTTATACAAATCAAATGATTCATATGATTCGTACAATTCATTTCGATTCACAAAATTCATATGATTCATGTGACTCACATGATTCACACAATTTATATGTTCATACGAATCATATTCGTAGTTTATTAATTATTCATAAAAAGCACAAGTATCATAAATGGATCATGATTCACCAATTAATTTGCCCCACACTGTACATTTTATGTAGAAATATACTGTTCATGGATATACATAAGTACATAACATATTTACATAATGTTGATTGAATATTTTTTTTTAAAGAGTCAGACAGACAAGATAATTTTATTGTGCTGTGATAATAAAAGCATTTCACTTGTTTTTCTGTAAAAATTCAAATATTTATTTAATAAAATTGGAAAATTTGTAAAAATACCAAAAACAAAATTTTTGGATTGAATGATGAGATCTGGAATTGATGGTATGATGTTAGAGGTAATAATATGTGTTAGCTAAAACAAAAGGGTTTCAATGAAAATATTTTCCAAACGTTGATGATTATGATGATGTTTATTGTTTGTAAAAAGATGTGAAAATCATCAATTTCATTCATTTTCACATTAAAAATTATTACAATCTTGTTATGGCTCACATATGTATGAATATATGTATGTACAATACGGTTAGATATTTTTATGATGGTTTTATTATTTTATGGTTATATCATGATGTAATAATGATAGGAGCGGGATATGTTTACTCATGTACGGAGGATACACATATCTAATGCCTAGAAGGTATATAATTTATCGATGTTTCCAAGAACAAAATTCTCATTTCTGTATGTACTATATATCGTAGTTTTTGTTTGCTTACATGGGATACATTTTATGTAATCATACTCGAGCGTCCAGACATTCTAAAACGAATAATGATGATGGATTAATAAAATAAAAATAAAAAATTTAATTGAATAGGTCGGAAAATATGATGATGAGGATGTAACAACAAAGGAGATACTCAAGTACCTCGTTTAATATTTAATAACATCCAGCACGCAAAATTAACAAGTGTTCTGGCGCCAAAATGTCATCACCCTTCTTTCATTTTTTTAACATACATATTGTTTTCCTTCCTCATAATTATTTCATAAACAGGACGTAAAAAAGGATACATACAAAATAAGTTTAAATTAATTACACCTAAACTTAATATACAAAAAACAAAAACAATCATTTTGTACAGGATTATCTCATACACATCCGTTTCAATCATACTGATTACGATATTACACAAAAGAAAATTTCACTTTAAAATTTTACATTTTTTATACATGGATATCCTTTTTCATTTTGTGTATCCTTTTTGGATATAAATTAAATTAAAATTAAGAAATATAGAAATTAACTGAAGAAAAGTCAACATACTATATACAGTACATAAACACACACACAACTTAGGTTAACGCAAAAACTAACCTAAACTCAACCAAAAGTCAAGCAAAACAAAAATATAAAAGGATAATGAACATCTTAAGACAATTTACATAAGAGAAAATGTATATCCTTTAAATGGAAATTAAAATAAAAAACAAACGAAGAAAACCTCATTAAATATTAAAAGAAAAAAGTCGAGAAAGCAGGAGATGTGGATGAAGGATCAAAAGAATGTTACTCTTGTGTGAATGTGTGTGTGTGCACACCCTTTTCCTTTAACATATTTATGAAATTTAAGTGAAAGTTGTTTTTATTTGTTTGTATATTAACGCAAGATGATTTCGAGTTGAGACGCAATCCTTAAATTTCTTAATCGTTAATGTGATTTAAGATCATAAAACAATACGGTATTGTAGGTATGGGACTTGAAGCAGCCATAATTAATTCGGGGGGAATATTTTTGATAAGCGATAATAAAATAGATTTATGGTTTTCCATTTTTTTTTTTGTTTGTTAATATCCGCAGCCAGAGATAATGTCCTCGTTAAAAACATGCCAAAAAAACAGCATTCGTACTGTTTTGTGTTATTTATGAGGAACATGGTAAAATCGAATAAAAATATGTGTGAGTGTGTGTGTATGCTTGTTTTGTGTTTTTCCGTTACGCAATGCGTATGGATATCAAAATTATGGAAACACTGTAATTTGTCCACATCATGCCAACAATATGCGATGAATTATTATGATTGGTTTGTGATGGAATGATTGCGAATAGTATTTAAATTACAGCGTAGATAAATATGCCAAAAAAGCACCTTAACTCGTCAGTTATGATTTTGCTAGATATGATTTTAGTTTAACTAAGGGTTAGCAGAATTTGATAAATTAGATAATAAAGGGGTACTAAAGGTAGGAAGCTAGAAATTGGACTGGTAATGCAAGAAAGTGAAAGTGTTCGTTCAGAAATGAACATTAGATCTAAAGAGTTTAGAAATTAGAAATAGTTAAGAACGGATTTGTAAAGGTTATAAAGATACGAAGCTATGAAGAAACTACGTTTGGATCTGAGCCTATAATGATAAGAAGGAAGCATTTAAAAAAATTGATTGACTCATAGACCCAGATTTAAATTAACGTTTTAACGTTTGCTGTAGCCCCAACAATAGCGCAGCTAGATCTGATTGCCCGGCCTGCATGTTTCTTCCACCTGCATTAATGTTTCAAGCCGCAATTATAATTCCGATCTCGTTCCAGAAACTGGGGCCTATGTCACTTGACTTAACTTTATGTCACTGTACTTTTATATACTTTGATATTTGCTTTGATTTCACTCTTTAAATTTGTCCGCTTGGTGGGGGGCTATGGCAACAGATTTATTTCCTTCTTTAACGATTTAAAGTAAACCAAACACTTCCCTTTGCTTGCCATCGGTCATGTTTATATATCAGTTTGATACTGTTCTCGAAATTTCCTTTGTCATAAATAAAATCGTCTTCGTGATGCAATTCGACATTCTGGAATATGACCTGTTATTGAGGAACTCTGTTAATTCTGATTCGATATTGGTGAAATTCGACTTGTACGATGGAAATGGCATTCTAAAATGATTTTTGGATGAAGTTCTGGAATTTGGCCAACTAAGATGGAACTTGCCTACTTCTTAACCGATTTTAGAAAAATTTGATATGCGAATAATGTAAATGGGATTATAAAATAATTTTTAAAAGAAGTTCTGGAATATAGCTAACTACGATGGATCTTGGCTATTCCTCAACCGATTTTGGTGAAGCTGCGCATGCGAGATGGAAATAGGACTATAGAATGATTTTTGGACGAGGCTCTGGAATATGGCTAATTAGAATGGAACTTGGCTATTCTTGAAGCGATTTTAGTGAGATTTTACATGCTTGATGGAAATGGGATACTAAAGAGATTTTTTGATAAAGTTCTGAAATATGAAATGCATGTCGAATTTCACAATAATCAGTTAAGGAGTAGCCAAGTTCCATTCTAGTTGGCCATATTCCAGAACTTATTCTAAATATCATTTTAGAATCCCATTTCCATCTCGCATGCCCCATTTCACTAAAATCGGTTGGGGAATAGCCAAGTTCCACCCTAGATGTCCATATTCCCTATCTTTGTCCAAAAATCATGTTAGAATCCCATTTCCATCGCGCATATAAAATTTCACTAAAGTCTGTTAAGAAATAGCCCTTAATAATTGGCCATATTTTAGAATCCCCATTTTCAACCCACCGGTCAAATTTCATCACAAACGGTTAGAAATCATTTTAGAATCCATCCAAGTTCAATCCAAATTAGCCATATTCCAAAAATTCATTTAAAAATCATTTCAGGATCCCTTTTCCAAGACGCATGACAAATTGCATATCCGGTTTGTTCGGAAACCGGCCTCGAAATATTGCCACAAAATTTTAGCTTAAACGACACAAAGCTCACAGCATTGAATCTATGTTTAAAAGTGAGTTTAAAGAGTGAGTAGGAAAATAAATTTTTAAACAAGCATTTAAATTTAACTGAGATTTAGTATCGTTAGATAGTCTAAGGAGTCCTATCACAGCGCTTAAACTGGAAAAATGGACTGACACCCTCACTTGTAGTGAAGCAAAACAAGTTTGGTCAAAACTAGACTTAGGGCGCACCAGAATATTAAGCTCTCGAGAATTAAGAACGGTCGTAGGAATACTCATGGGGCACAGTATTTTTAGAGAGAATGCAAGAAGGCTGGGTTTACAGGTAAATTACTTCTGTAAAAGCCAATTGGAACGCCTTCAAATGAGTAGTAATAATTTTTAATAAATGAATACTTACGCAAGTTGAAGATAGACAACCTCGAGCGAGATATTCTACAATACCTAAGCAACTCTAACTAATCTAACATAACCCACTCCAACTAATCTAATATAACCCACGAAATTTAGGTTTCATAGAATTAATAGAATTTAAAGGATTTACAGAATTTTTGGATTTATGGGGTTCAAAGAATTTACTGAATTTATAAAATCTACAGGCTTTAAACTTATAGAATTTTTTGGACTTTTAAGATTTATTTATTTTTTTTTTTTTTAATAATAATAAAGCTTTATTTAATGTATAAGCCGTAGCTTTTGTACATAACACATATTTACAATAGTATAATAGAACAACTTAAAATTAACAATAATAACATTTCAATTTCCAATATAACAATAATTAACAATATGTACAAGAACTTTGATTCTAAGTAACTAATTTTAACATAAGTGCTTTAAATTTATTAATCGAACTTATATTTTTTAATCTGTAGGCAAACTGTTCCAAGTGATAATCGCATTTATTAATCCGGAGTTATTGTAAACATTAGTTCTACAAACAGGCAAATTAACGTTCCTAGTTCTCAATGGCATAGAAAAATGTAATTTATCATGCAAGTATAATGGTACACGCGATTTAATTATTCGGAAAATAAAAACAGCAGTTCTATCACAGTCAAATTCAAACAAGTCGCATCCAATGATTGAATCCTTAAATTCGGGAATATGATCAAACTTCCTAAGGTCATGAACATATCTCACACAATTATTAAAAGTAACCTCAAGTAAACGTTTTGAGGAACTATCACAATTAGAAAATATTACGTCACAATAGCTGAAAATAGGTATAATTAAACTTTTAACAAGATATATGCGTAAGTCAACTGGACAAAACTTTTTTATTAGTCTGAGCGAATATAAACCGTAATTAACACGCTGCCACAAAGAACTTACATAGTCATTCCAAGTAAGTTTTGAATTCAATAGTAATCCTAGGTTATTAACTGTTGGAACAAATGAGATTATATCATTGTTTAAAAGGAGCACAGGTGCAATATTATATGAATTATTTCTAGTTAGCAATAAAGCTTTACTTTTAGTTGGATTAATGGAAAGTGTATTATTTTTGGCCCATGAAGAAATATACCTAAGATCTGCATTAAGTTGAATGACGACCTCCTCCACTTTTAACAAGTCACCACCAATATACAGTTGTAAATCATCAGCGTAAAGATGAAATCGACAATTTAAAATATGCCAAGGTAGATCATTTATGTAAATGGAAAAAAGTAAAGGGCCCAAAATTGACCCTTGAGGTACTCCAGCAACTACATCACTCATGCCAGAAAGATCCTCGCCAAGCTTTACAAATTGTTTTCGATTACTCAAATAATAATGAAGCAACAAAATAGCAGAATTGGAAAACTTATAATATAACTTTAACTTTTGAAGCAACAAGATATGATTAACACAATCAAATGCTTTAGAAAAGTCCAATAGGACTAAAACTGCAAAAGAATTAGCTTTGTCTAATATAGCAGATAGATCATCAACAATATGCACAAGTGCAGTAGTAGTACTATGGCCAGATTTGTAACCAGATTGGAATTTGCATAGGTAATTATACCTATTGAGGTGCTCAAGAATTTGTAGCCGCATAATTTTCTCCAGGACCTTAGATAGGGCAGGCAAAATACTAATTGGGCGAATGCCACATATATTGGAAATTACATCCTTCTTAGGTAGAGGAATAATCGAAGCCACCTTCCACACATCAGGAAATACTGATTTCGTCAAACATTGATTAATGATAAAAGTGATTTGTGGCAGAAACAAATCAATAAATAATTTTAGTACTTTGAAGTTGACCATGTCATATGCCATCGAATCCGACTTAATTGTGCGAATTGCATTCAATACCATAAGATCATCGACACAATGAAAAGAAAAACCAAAACTATCACAACTAATAAAATCATAATCGGGTAAAGGCAAAACACCTAGCGATTCGTTAAGTTTACTGATCCCTGCCAAAATTTCTTCAGCAGAAAAGTCAATGACTGCTTCGGTTGATTTACATGAAATACCAAGTATTTTTAAATTGCTCCACGTTGTTTTAGCGTTATGCAAATTCCCAAAATAAAAAGTATTTTTATCTTGATTGATGCATTTGTTGGTTTTATTCCTAAAATATTTAAATGATACAAAATCGAGCTCTAATCCAAATCTTTTGTATTTTTGTAAGCCAAATCTCTACGTTGCATTAAACTCAAAATATATGCATTTGACCACGAAGCAGTGGAACATTTATTTATACTTGTTTTACGAGGCACACAAATAGAATCTAATTTTAAGGAATTTGAATTGAATTCCTCAAGTATATCATTCACATCAGGATAGAAATAAAGATTTAACCAGTCTAACGAAAAGAAACAACTTGTAAAATACTCATGATTGATTGCTTTATAATCAGGCACAACTGTATAAGAAATTTTATCTCTGGTACGACTGAACCTATAGCAGTCAAAAATGAAATCATGATCAGAAATAGCAGGAACAGCAAGCTGCCCAAAGGAAATAATATTTTGCTTATTAGCCTCATACAAAATTATCAAATCCAGTAGGGTGCTATCCAACATAGTCGGTTTATATGGTAAATAAAATAAATTATGTAAAATCAAGCACAACAAATAACTTTTTCATACTGTGGCAAATATTCAGAAAAAATTATTTGTAAATTATTAATATCCTCAGAACAAGTAGGAGGCGGGTTATAAATAACCAAAATAAGAATTTTGCCAAATCGCCCGACAAGTACAGATGCCAAAACTTCAACCTTACCAAAGGCGCCAGAGAACAATTTGCTGACCCCAAAAGTAGACCGAAAATAAATACCAACACCATCCCATCGCGTATTATTAATACGATCAAAACGTATTAGTTTGTAATTATTGATATGGAGCGACTTGTTTGTAATTTTACTGTTAAAAAGAGTTTCAGATAAAGCGAGAAAATCCAATTTGTGTATCTCTAACAGTATAGTAATTTCATTAAAATGCTTAATCAAACTACGGACATTTAAATGACCAAATTTTATAGAACAATTTATATTTACCTGCAGATTATCACTTGGAACAGTTTTACTACACTACAAGTTGTTACAATTTAATGGGTTGTACTGTTGGCTGCAGCGGTTGTCCGAAACTTCACTCGTGGAGGCAATGCTGTCCGAAAATTATGATTATTAAATTCCCGAATGTGTACCCCGGTCGGCCAAGTATTTGCAACAAGAGCATTAGCCCGAAAATCTGCTTTTATGCCCAATTTATAGCAAACAAACTTCAAAGAATCAATATCACGATGTTTGGGGACAAGTTTAAATACTTTGCAGTCCTCAATCCCCAAGCATGTTTTAGCCATGACCGAAATATCACTTTCCTTAGTATATGAGGATTGAATTTCGAAACGTGTAACCATAATGTTGGTGTAACTGTCACTACCCCAAAATTCTCCGTAAATGGCTTAGTACCACAAATTGATTTCGTACTCTGATGTTGATGACTCCTTTTATTAACCTTAGGCGAAATAGCACTGGAATTCAGAGAGGATGACGCCACCTCAGCAAACGTTCTTGTTGTAGAGGACGAAGATTTTTCCATTGCCGGAGGAAGTATAATTTCACTTGATTCGTTGGCAGCAATCTGAGTAGACGTCCCCATTGCACAAGATTGATTAAATTCACCAGCCACACTGTTATTTTCAACATCAGCTCGAACAACTGGCTGATTTATTGACATTTTGTTGGTAATTGAATGCAGAGAGATATCAATATTTTTAGTTATCTCTGTCAATTCACATAATTTAGTGACATGCAAATTATAAATTAATTTGCAATTGTCACAAAACCAACAAATGTTTTCAGAGCCGCTTATCAAATCAAATGCAGCTTTCCTGAAACCTACACATTTGTAGTGTGCAACTTTCTTGCATAAACCACTGCAAACTAAAAAGTTCTCACTAGCAGTGGCTAAATCACATTCCATACACTTCATGGACATGTTTTATTATTTAAAAAAAAAAAAAAGATGAACACAACAAAAACCAAAATTTCACTAACAATTAACACAATATTTACATATGTACATACAGTGGTAGACAATCGTATAAACGCACTATGTTTTTTGAATATAGTTCTAAGAGTAAAGTGTTTTGATTTTTTTCAAGTAGTCTAAATTATGTCTATCATCTTAAATCTGTTGCTAAGATTAACCATTAGTAAAAATTTTAATGTTTTACTTTAATAAATTGAAAAATCCAAATTTCAGGTGGACATTCGTATAAACGCACTTCTGATAATGTACTAAAATAAAAACCAAAATTAGCAATTTTTCATATATTATTTTATTTAATATTTGGTCTGGCCCCGACCTTTCTGAATAACTTGGAAAATTCGAGAAAGCATTGAATTTGTTAAATTTTTGAGGGCTTTCAAATCAATTATGGCCCAACATTCACGGATGGCACTTTTCAAATCTTTAATTGAATTATATTGATGTTCATTTCCATAAACTTTTCGGGAAAGGCCCTCTAAAGATTTTCGATAGGATTGCAATCAGAACTGCAAGCTAGCCATTCAAGAAGGGGAATGTTTTTCTCGAGAAACCACGGTGTGGTCTCCTTCGAAGCATGGATCGAGGCATTGTCTTGTTGAAAATTATAATTTTTGTTGATGTTATTATCCAGATAATTTATCAAAACGTCTTCCAAAAGTTTCACGTACATACGGAAGTTCATTCGTGTCGTTATAAAGCAGATGGGAAGCTCCTCGTTATAAGACAATGCTCCGCATACCATAACACACCGCCACAAAATTAAGCTTCGACCTAACGATGCCATGTTCCTCCAAATTATGCCAGTAGCAACTGTAGCAGTCGGGAAAATCCAGATTAATTTTTTTTCCGTAAGAAAAAATCACACTCTGCCAATCCGTTATCGACGACATGTATTTACGAGCAAATTTGAGCGGATTATTCGTATGCATGGGCGTTAAAAGTGGTTTGATCCAAAATTTTGTCCATTTTATGTTCGGTGAACTATTAGAAATACGGGCAATGTGTCGGGTCGGCACAGGAAGATCCAATGGCCTGCATGATAGACGGTTTCGTGTATAGCTTCTTTGCGGATTAGACCTTTCTGGCGAGCTGAGATCTTGGATAGGCAATAGTCCTGATTGCAATCCTATCGAAAATCTTTAGAGGGCCTTCCTCGAAAAGTTTATGCAAACGAACAGCAATATAATTCAATTAAAGATTTGAAAAGTGCCATCCGTGAATGTTGGGCCACAATTGATCCGAAAACCCTCAAAAATTTAACAAATTCAATACCTACTCGAATTTTCCAAGTTATTCAGAAAGGTCGGGGCCAGACCAAATATTAAATAAAATAATATACGAAAAATTGCTAATTTTGGTTTTTATTTTAGTACATTATCAGAAGTGCGTTTATACAAATGTCCACCTGAAATTTGGATTTTTCAATTTATTAAAGTAAAACATTAAAATTTTTACTAATGGTTAATCTTAGCAACAGATTTAAGATGATAGACACAATTTAGACCACTTGAAAAAAATCAAAACACTTTACTCTTAGAACTATATTCAAAAAACATAGTGCGTTTATACGAATGTCTACCACTGTAGATGATTGAGTTGAGTGGACATTCCATTCCATTTTCATCGAATTCAACACTAATCTATCCGAGTTTCCGAGTTTTCCACTTCGTTTCCCAATTTTTCTCTTCTAAAAGATAATCTGGTTTGGTTGCCCGCCAAATCTCGTACAAAAACATAATTTTTTAATTTTCCGAGTTTTCCGACTTTTCCAAAGGATTTTCCAAAAATTTTCTTTTGTAAGAATCATCTCCTGGCAGTTTCAAACACAATAAAAAGATTAAGCCAAATCGGTCATCAAAACATACAAAAAATTCATAATTTCATTGAAAAAAAAAATTCAATTTTCGTCGGGTTTTTCCGGAAGTTTCCGAGTTTTCCACTCAGATTTTCCAATTTTTCTCTTCAAAAAGACCATCTGGTTTGGATACGCGCCAAATCCCGTACAAAAACATATTTTTTCGATTTTCCTAATTTTCCGACTTTTCCGAAGGATTTTCCAAAAATTTTCTTTCGTAAAAACCATCTCCTAGCAATTTCAAACACAATAGAAAAAGATTGAGCCTAATTGAGCCTAATCCGTCATCAAAACATACAAAAAATTCAAAATTTCATTGAAAAAAAAAATTCAATTTTCTTCGGGTTTCTCCGGAAGTTTCCGAGTTTTCCACTTCCTTTTCCCAATTTTTCTCTTCTAAAATACAATTTGGTTTGGTTGCGCGCCAAATCTCGTACAAAAACATAATTTTTCGATTTGTCGAATTTTCCGACTTTTCCAAAGGATTTTCCAAAAATTTTCTTTTGTAAGAACCATCTCCTGGCAATTTCAAATACAATTAAAAAAGATTAAGCCTAATCGGTCATCAAAACATACAAAATATTCAAAATTTCATTGAAAAAAAATTCAATTTTCTTCGGGTTTTTCCGGAAGCTTCCGAGTTTTCCACTTCGATTTTCCAATTTTTCTCTTCTAAAAGACAATCTGGTTTGGATGCGCGCCAAATCTCGTACAAAAACATAATTTTTTGATTTGCCGAATTTTCCGACTTTTCCAAAGGATTTTCCAAAAATTTTCTTTTGTAAGAACCATCTCCTGGCAATTTCAAACACAATAAAAAAAGATTAAGCCCAATCGGTCATCAAAACATACAAAAAATTCAAAATTTCATTGAAAAAAAAATTCAATTTTCTTCGGGTTTTTCCGGAAGTTTCCGAGTTTTCCACTTAGATTTTCCAATTTTTCTCTTCTACAAAACATCTGGTTTTTACCATCTGGTCAGCTACGCGCCAAATCCTATACAAAAACATAATTTTTCGATTTTCCGAATTTTCCGACTTTTCCGAAGAATTTTCCCAAAATTTTCTTTCGTAAGAACCATCTCCTGGCAATTTCAAACATAATAGAAAAAGATTGAGCCAAATCGGTTCAGCCGTTCTCAACTGATGTGCGCACATACATTTTTTACACCATTTTTATATATAGATATAGAGATATATAGAAAAAATTTTATTTTTTGATTTTTTTAGCTGAACTTGGGGGTTTTCAAATTTTTCTAAACCATCCCTGAACTATAGCAAACAAAACAAAAAAAAAATTTTGAAAATCGGTCCAGCCGTTTTTGAGTTTTAGCGAGACTAACGCACAGCAATTCTTCATTTTTATATATAGAGATTTTATACGAAATAAAGGAAATTTGTTGTGTTTTAAAAAATTTTGATTTTTAATTTTTTTTTAGAGAATATTTAAAAAAACAAAATAAATAAATAAATTCCGGAATTGATTCCGGAATTCCCAAATCGAGAACATTGAAATTTGAAAATTCTGGAATTACTTTTTGGCCAAAAAATGGATGCCCTATTAGGTATGCAAATAGAGCCGTTAAAAAATTCCTCTATTAAATTTAACTTTGGAAAAGCTTTTGAAGTATTGTGATATTACTTCCCAAAGAATAATTCATTTATTATTTGGTCTACAACATTATTTTTTTAATTTTCACTGATTACAGCTAATTTAAGCAAAAATTTGCGAAAAATTGAATTCTCCTTAAAAATACAGACAAAATAAAAGGCACAGCGCAACAGGTCTGCTTAACATAAGAAAATATTTTTTGATCTGAAAATAATAATTTGTATGTACATTCACATACCAGTAATTAACATTTATTGCAGCACGATTTAAAAATTTCCATATTTTTGCTTATCCATACCTTTTCCATAATTTCTGATTTTTTGGATGTACGTTCATAATAATTTAGATATTCCAAAATCCAGAGTATAAAATGTGGTTAAATTTTGAAAGATTAATTGACATGAATTGCAATACCCTAAAAAGATGGGCCAACATCAATCTCAATATGTCATTTAACACTGGCATGGTCACTAGCAAATTAATGGAAAAATTATCTTGGTGTTCTGAACTATTTCTCGGAAATTAAATATGCTACTGCAACAAATAATCTTCCCACGATTCAACTGGGTAATAGGGTATTTGGCAATAGTCAACCAAAACACGTCATTTCCCCATATTTATGAGACAAACTTTGGATTTTCAGCTTATTCTTGCAAAAATTTAAATAACTTGAAATGTAACAATTATGGGACATTTTAGTTGTCGTAGACCTACATTATGTGTAGTAACCAGAGGCGGCTAGTCGATGAATGCAATGCATGCGTTGCATCCGAAAATAATAACCAATCGACCATCAGCATTGTGTTATTCTTCCATATTCTCCTCTCTTCTCGTGGTAGATTCCATTATATTATTAAAGTGCATTTTCAAATGCAAGTGAAAATATAACACATGAAGGAATGATGGTTTTTATATGTCTTCGACCGAACCCCTTGTTGTAAAGATATTTATTATAAATAAACTCTCATTTATGACCAAGAATTCAAATTTTTTGTTTCTTAATTTTTGGTTCAACAACAGAATTTTGTGACGTACATATGGAGGCGGGTCTAGAATCTATTATCATACCATGATGCAACTCAAATCAATAACTCAACACTAAAAACTGACAAGTATTTTCGAACAATTTTCAATGTTATTGAAAAATTGTTAACATTTTAATAATCTCGAACGAATCGAATAATTTGGAACCAAGCAGTCAAATGCCTTTCAAATTCGCAATAAGGATTGATCCAAAATTATTTCGAAGATCTCGGCAAAACTTATATATACTAGACAAATATATTTATGTAACGTCACATTCTCTAAATTACTTTAAATGTGTCGGTTCATAGCGTTTGAAAGCTTAAAAGCAACTCGTATAAACTTTAAATCCTAGAATAATTTATCATGGTGTATATCCATTTTTCTTTTATGTGTTTATTTTTTGTCACTTATAAATTTTATAAATAAAACAACTTGGTTATTTTAATTTGCAATTTATTTGAAAAAACTTTTCCTTATAGTAACAATTTAAATTTATTATAGAAGATCGATTTCGGATTACTCCTTCTTCGGTTCTATTTTAACAACTATTCATAGAATATACCACTTAGATTTTCCAATTTTTCTCTTCTACAAAACATCTGGTTTTTACCATCTGGTCAGCTACGCGCCAAATCCTATACAAAAACATAATTTTTCGATTTTCCGAATTTTCCGACTTTTCCGAAGAATTTTCCCAAAATTTTCTTTCGTAAGAACCATCTCCTGGCAATTTCAAACATAATAGAAAAAGATTGAGCCAAATCGGTTCAGCCGTTCTCAACTGATGTGCGCACATACATTTTTTACACCATTTTTATATATAGATATAGAGATATATAGAAAAAATTTTATTTTTTGATTTTTTTAGCTGAACTTGGGGGTTTTCAAATTTTTCTAAACCATCCCTGAACTATAGCAAACAAAACAAAAAAAAAATTTTGAAAATCGGTCCAGCCGTTTTTGAGTTTTAGCGAGACTAACGCACAGCAATTCTTCATTTTTATATATAGAGATTTTATACGAAATAAAGGAAATTTGTTGTGTTTTAAAAAATTTTGATTTTTAATTTTTTTTTAGAGAATATTTAAAAAAACAAAATAAATAAATAAATTCCGGAATTGATTCCGGAATTCCCAAATCGAGAACATTGAAATTTGAAAATTCTGGAATTACTTTTTGGCCAAAAAATGGATGCCCTATTAGGTATGCAAATAGAGCCGTTAAAAAATTCCTCTATTAAATTTAACTTTGGAAAAGCTTTTGAAGTATTGTGATATTACTTCCCAAAGAATAATTCATTTATTATTTGGTCTACAACATTATTTTTTTAATTTTCACTGATTACAGCTAATTTAAGCAAAAATTTGCGAAAAATTGAATTCTCCTTAAAAATACAGACAAAATAAAAGGCACAGCGCAACAGGTCTGCTTAACATAAGAAAATATTTTTTGATCTGAAAATAATAATTTGTATGTACATTCACATACCAGTAATTAACATTTATTGCAGCACGATTTAAAAATTTCCATATTTTTGCTTATCCATACCTTTTCCATAATTTCTGATTTTTTGGATGTACGTTCATAATAATTTAGATATTCCAAAATCCAGAGTATAAAATGTGGTTAAATTTTGAAAGATTAATTGACATGAATTGCAATACCCTAAAAAGATGGGCCAACATCAATCTCAATATGTCATTTAACACTGGCATGGTCACTAGCAAATTAATGGAAAAATTATCTTGGTGTTCTGAACTATTTCTCGGAAATTAAATATGCTACTGCAACAAATAATCTTCCCACGATTCAACTGGGTAATAGGGTATTTGGCAATAGTCAACCAAAACACGTCATTTCCCCATATTTATGAGACAAACTTTGGATTTTCAGCTTATTCTTGCAAAAATTTAAATAACTTGAAATGTAACAATTATGGGACATTTTAGTTGTCGTAGACCTACATTATGTGTAGTAACCAGAGGCGGCTAGTCGATGAATGCAATGCATGCGTTGCATCCGAAAATAATAACCAATCGACCATCAGCATTGTGTTATTCTTCCATATTCTCCTCTCTTCTCGTGGTAGATTCCATTATATTATTAAAGTGCATTTTCAAATGCAAGTGAAAATATAACACATGAAGGAATGATGGTTTTTATATGTCTTCGACCGAACCCCTTGTTGTAAAGATATTTATTATAAATAAACTCTCATTTATGACCAAGAATTCAAATTTTTTGTTTCTTAATTTTTGGTTCAACAACAGAATTTTGTGACGTACATATGGAGGCGGGTCTAGAATCTATTATCATACCATGATGCAACTCAAATCAATAACTCAACACTAAAAACTGACAAGTATTTTCGAACAATTTTCAATGTTATTGAAAAATTGTTAACATTTTAATAATCTCGAACGAATCGAATAATTTGGAACCAAGCAGTCAAATGCCTTTCAAATTCGCAATAAGGATTGATCCAAAATTATTTCGAAGATCTCGGCAAAACTTATATATACTAGACAAATATATTTATGTAACGTCACATTCTCTAAATTACTTTAAATGTGTCGGTTCATAGCGTTTGAAAGCTTAAAAGCAACTCGTATAAACTTTAAATCCTAGAATAATTTATCATGGTGTATATCCATTTTTCTTTTATGTGTTTATTTTTTGTCACTTATAAATTTTATAAATAAAACAACTTGGTTATTTTAATTTGCAATTTATTTGAAAAAACTTTTCCTTATAGTAACAATTTAAATTTATTATAGAAGATCGATTTCGGATTACTCCTTCTTCGGTTCTATTTTAACAACTATTCATAGAATAGTTGTTAAAATAGAACCGAAGAAGGAGTAATCCGAAATCGATCTTCTATAATAAATTTAAATTGTTACTATAAGGAAAAGTTTTTTCAAATAAATTGCAAATTAAAATAACCAAGTTGTTTTATTTATAAAACCTAGAATAATCTTGAAAAATCAAATGATCACTTTAGATCTCCAATAGTCTGAAAAAGACCACGTACTCTTCGTAAAACCTTGAATAATTTCGAACAATATCGATGTCAAGCTACACAACGCTAATTTAATCTGAAAATCTATGTAAATCCGAAAATAAATTCGAGAATCTCTTCATTCTGAAATAATGCAACTCCAAGCTAACTAAGCTTAAATTAACATAAATCTCGACTGAGACCTTCCGAACCGTACTTATAACGACGCATTGGTGCACGTTGTAGTGTGCCATCCCAACGAATGATTTTACACACAATCGTTTTTTGTCTGTTGGAGCAAGTTATTATTAATTAATTCAATTTTTAATCTGTTAAAAATGAGAGAACTCGAGACCACCGCATGGTAAGCAACTCTCTTTACCACTGCTCTCATTTGAGAACTCAATATACCACAATCCCTATGTGTTGATAGAAGCATGCATTTATCTTATGTACATCAAATTGTAAAAAAATGAAAAATTAGAATAAAATAAAACAAATAAATTGATCTTGTCGTTTATACCACTTCTCAAAATTCAAATGTCCACAAATGCCAAAATTCTCATAGTTTCTTTTCAAAAATATGGATAACTTAAATAAAAATGTAGGCACACATATACATGATTAGGAGGCCGATATCAAGTCGACGATCCCTAAACTGGTTTCATCAACTTGATGATCTCCGTTTTCAACGGACACCTTTAGAACTTGTCCTGGCACTATTCCTTGTTTTTATTTAGTTTGTTTGTGGTTTCAATAAGGTGAATATGTACACTAATAAAGCTCCGGTCGTTGCGCTTTTGATTCAATTACCAACTTTTCAAATATACCCGTTTTCATCGACGTAGATAAAAAGTGCCAGTTTGGTAAATCCAGATTTGAATTTTTCTGCCCGAACCGGCCGAAAAAGTTAATTGCTGAATTGTCCTACCAATTCAAAAAACAATTCATTTTCTTCAGTACAAAAGTCCATAGAAATGTAATTCCTCGAAATTAAGCAAGAATTGTGCAAGGAATTCGGCTGCATAAAATTCTAGTCGAGGAAACGAAACAGTTTTGCTTAAAGGGTGCCACGATCCAAAGAGATCAAAAATCCAGATTATTAAATTTATCGACCTATAAAATTCAATTAACTGTTTTTCAAGATAAATCACTACCCATGTGATTTTTTAAATTGTCCCCAAAAAAAAAAATTTGAATGTATATCTGTGTGTAATTACGTAACATAAGTACATCGGTAATAAGAAGGAGGTGAGTAGGATTATACCAAAAATGGTAATTTTCATTTTTGTTTGCACTGTAATTAATGTTTTCCCATTTTCCAGGTACAAACCTATTTAATTACATTAATAAATTTTCAATATTTTATCTCTCTTATCTCTCCGGATATCATTTTCGAGGTAATAAAATTTATTTGTACATGTTTTTTGTTGTTATTACTATTATTATCGTCTTACATCAATTTCGATAATCTTGGGTTACCTTATTTCTGGGTATTTTACATGGTAATTAATTTTATGTGAACTCATATAGGATAAATTATTCTATGTACGTGTATTGGTCAACCACATATGTGTAACATCGTATAAAATAGAAAATTGAAAACTTGTCATCTCCAATAATTGAATTGAAAACCAAAAATCGAATTCTATCACTTTACAAAAGTAAAAAAAAAAAGACAAAGGATATTCGCAAAATGGAATTGACAGTTTGATTTTTTTTTTGTTTTTAAATTCAAGTATGATATTCAGCCATGGTCACACCAAACTCAATTTATTCACACCATCGAACACATTGTATATGTATAAATATTGTAAATCCTTTTTACGCTGATTTTTTAGGTTTTTTAATTGGATTTTTCCGCCGAAAAACAATAAACACAAAAATCAAAACTCATCCGTTTCGCGCCACATGAGAATAAATTTATACGGATTTGACAGGTTTATATTTTTTTATATAGACTTCGTGGTTTATCATCAATATTCTAATTTACTCGATTTTCATATTTTTTTTTATTTTTTTAGGAAACCGAATAATCCTCTGTTATATACAGAAAATTTGCGCTTTAACCCTATTTCGATTTTAAGCTATTGAATAGTAAACATTCAGGCGTAAAATTAAAATAAAATTAATTGCTTATTAAATTTTATCCAGTTTGGGTTTTTTTTTGTGGGGTTGTTGCTGTTTTCGCTGGAAATATTTTTGGGAAAAAAAACTCAAATAAAATTTTCCTCGCAATAACTTTTATTTGATAAACTTTTTGGTGTGTTTGTGTTTATAACATTTTTATGTTTGATTGGAAAACGATTTAAAAACCTTTTTTTTTTTTTTGCTTTCCAAAATTTAAAATTACAAATTAGTGTACTGTAATATATTACGAGTTTTAAGGTTTTACAGTGATTGTAAAATTAATAAGAATTTTGGCAATTAATATTTAAAAGGAAGAGTAAACGATTCTTTTGTTTATGTACAATTTTCGACTCGTCCACTTAATGTGTGATACTGACACTGACATTGAGGATGGGCTCGTTGATTTAGTCGTGAGCTAGTTATACATATTTTCAGTAGAATAAATCGAAAGATTACGAAAAAGGTAGCAATTATCAAAATAATATCTTCTTTAAAAATGAAGGGGTCACCGGGGTCACCACATCGTAAGGAATGAATCTGTAAGAACCGGGAACAAGCGAAATACATAAATTAAATTAATATAAACTAATTTCATTAAATATTCCTCAATTCCAAAATCCTTTTTGGCCTCCAACATCGAAACTCTTCTCAAATAAATTCGAAACTATTCATTTTATAAATTATGAAAAATCTTTAATGTAACATCCATGCATTTAAATATAATATTAAAATTGTTTAGTAATCTTTAATAATTTCGAATATGTACCTTGTAATCCCTAATGCTCGAAACCTTAAAAACCAAGCAAGCTATAATCCTAAGTACAACTAAACGCCTTCCAAAACTAGACTAAGTGACTTACGGAGTTTCGAAATTGTGGCTTTTGATTTTTTTTTTCATTATCAGTGATAAATCAACAAATTATCCATCCAAGAATTTCAACTACTACTTGAAAACATCAATGTCGAAGTTATCGCTGTGAAAATTAATTAAGTCCCAAATAACTTATTTTATTTACTTATGGAATTACAATATCATTCAATACCAAACAGTAATATGCGTAAAGTCTTCATTGATATTGGTGACATATATATATTAAAATTACGCGGACTACCACTTCATATATTTGAAAATCGTCAGCGTATAAAAGATATTAACTATTACGTAAAACATTCGCAGATCATTAACAAACAGTGAAAACAAAAGTGACCCAAATTTTGATCCTTTTGAGCACAGTGCGGAAAGCTTAATTAAGAGAAACCGTTGGTATTACAGACTACTTGACGTCGGTTATGTAAGTGTGAAGTTAGTAATTTAACTGCTTGATCGGAAAATTTAAACCAACGGTTCAGTTTACTTAAAAGTAACGTGTGTGATATAGGGCCGAAGGCCTTGGAGAAATCCATTAAAATGACACCCGATACTTTCTCAGTTGAACACAGAATTCCGTAGGATTGTTTTAATTTATCTATTGAAATGTTTCAGTTCTGGTTTTTAATTGATATGACGAAATGTTTTCGAAGTCATCTGATGACTTTGGACGGACTTTTATCTGGTGGAATTAATCCAGTGCGTAAAATATCTGTTCTAAAGAAAACAAAATCACAGTTGTCGGCTGATTTCGGAACAAAAACGTCATCTGGTTTGTATTGACGAGTACAAGTTTTTGATAGTTTTTTCGATTAAGAACTCACCGGGTAGTTTGATGGTTTGACTGTATACCATCTCAGCTGGTGAGTACTTCAGATTTTGTACTGGCGGTCGGATTCCAAGTAAAATGGTTGGTATTTCCGAGCTCCAATGAATCGTCTTGCTTCTGGCCATCAGTGCGGTTTTGAGTTGTCGATGGAAGCGTTCAACCATGAAATTGGCTTGCGGATGGTAAGCCGTTGTACGTATCCGATGTGATCCGAGGAGTTTCGTTAATTCAGTGAACAGTTTAGACTCGAATTGTGTTCTCTGATCAGTTGTGATGTGCATGTGAAGGGGCACGCCTTGTCCGTGGTCCTACGATGTCTAAGTGGATTTGTTCGAATCGACCAGGCGGAAATTCGGATTGTCCATGAGGTGATTTTATGTGCTGTTCGTTGGACTTTCCACCAAAAATAGCGAGCAGGATTCAATTTACGAATAGCACGGACACCAGGATGCGAAATTTTGTGTAATGTGTCGAAGATGGTTCGACGTGGCAATTCTCCGATATATATTGGCGGTTTTACCTTGTAGATGTTTCATAGACGAATTCGCGGCCTGGGTGTTTAAAAAGCTTTAGATTCTTTGATGATCTGTAGTGTGACATTCGGAACCAGAAATAAAATCTAAAGTTCTAGGTCAGCATTTCGTTGTCAGTTGTGCGTGTTAACGTAATGGAAATGCTGAACGGCCGTGGTAAATCCAACTGTCGAGATTGCCTTTCAGTTTTAGACTGAATTGTTCTAGTCAGAGATTTATTGTCGGTGTAGATGGTGAAGTCCGCACCATCGACAAAATATCTGAAATGTTTGACTGCCAGATATATTGCGAGTAATTCCCGGTCGAATGCGGAATATTTGTTTTCGGCATCCGAATTTTTTGTTTTGAAAATAATCCCATTGGCTCCCATTGACTAAACTTATTATTGTACTGTTGCAGAGCTGGATGTGACAATACAGGCTTCAGCGATGTAGAGAAATTTTTGGGTGTCTTGTGTTTTGGGCTTTTTCATTTATCGTAGCTAGTGTAAATGCGATGTGGTTGTTTGAAAATTGTACAGGTGATGCGGCTACGCTAATATTTCATGATTTTTTGTAATGTACCATAGTGAGAGTGACTGTGACATAGCTGAATTGCTTATTCAGTAAACTGGTTAACCACGTATAAAATTGTAAAACGCGATTAAATTATTGGATAAATTCGCTGGACGCGATACCAAAAAACAATGAATTTTCCTTTTGCCTAAATTAATAACTTTTGTTCTAATTTTTCTTAATCAGTTTTCTGAATTATAAGACCTAATTATTTAAATAAATATTATAAAGATAAACGTATACTGTGTTGGTTTAAATTAAATTCAGTGGGAACGAAATTGAGTTCACGGGAGAGTAACCCCAAAAAATCTCCGTTACGGCAACCGCGTGGTTTAAGTAGTGCGTAAGGGCCTTGTTGATCCATACAAAATTCAACTTTATATTAAATTGTTCTATGGAAAATAATAAAATTAAAATTTTCAACCACGTGCAGCACATAAATTAAAAACACCAAACACAGTTATAAACTCGTAGCTCGATGTAACGCTACCATTCAGCGGAACATTTACACAACATAAACAATTACTCCAGCAAATATTTATAAGCAGCTTATAAGCCAAACAACGAAAATAAATCAATACTAAGGCGATACTACAAGCGACATACGCAACCATCGCGGGATTTAATGCGCCTTACCCCACTGTACACTTCAATTTCATTCTTCTTTTCGCTTCTCCAACAATGGAGAATTTGTATTATATAAATTTATATAAACTAAATAATTACCGTAAAACTTATTTGGTGTAACAGTGTGCGGGCGCCCAGGGGTAAGCAAAATTTTATTGTTAGTTATTTACGTTAGTCAAAATGTTTTTACATAGCTCGTAATTGTCGTTAGAGCGTAAATACTAAAAAGAAAAATCATTCCACTATCGCGTTTTAACTATTTCTTTATCGGTGCGTTTCAATATGAGTGACGCCGAAAGCGAACCCACGACGTCCGGAACGACTCAATGTACAAACTAGCGGTGAAATATGTGCCATTCGACAGAAATGTGGTTCACGCAGTTGGAAGCACAGTTCGGAATTGTGTGTATCACGGGCGATGCTCTCATCTCATCGCAGCTCTTGATCCATATACAGTGAAATGTGTACGTGACAAGAGCCTCGCACCTCCCAAAGGTAATAAATACGAAACTTTAAAAAAAATGTAATAATAGAACGTTATAAAACTAGACCGATTATTGTCCGGACTGCAACTGGGCGATAAAAAACCATCACAGCTTCTACGAGAAATGGAAGCGTTGTCCGTTAATCAAGTAATCGAGTCAGTATTACGGAGTATATGGTTACAGCGACTCCCAAAGCATGCACTGGAAATCTTATCCTGCATAGCAAACGCTGCCGACAAAATAGTCGTCGTGCAGAAACCAACCGCTATATACAATGTAAAGGTTACGGCAGATGAAGTATACAAGGAACACAGTCAAACAGTTTGGCAGCTCAAATCAGCATTCTTTCACAACGCGTAGAGGAGTTATTCGGGCGGTTCAGTATTATTATTATTATTATTACTTGAGGGCCATGTGGGGGCTCAAGCCACCCCGCACTGCGACCTAAAAGATCTTTTGTGCATAAGCCCTACTTAATTATCCGTCCGGTCAATATTCAGGCTCTTAATGAACCTGATAATACTGCCTAACGGTACGTGATACATACTATCTGGGCTCATTGCTCTCCCTCCTAGATGTTTTAATTATCCGTTCAGCCAATATTCAGGCTCTTAATGATCCTGATAATACTGCCGACCGGTACGTGATACATACTATCTGGGCTCATTGCTCTCCCTCCTAGATGTAATAACATTTACTTCTGCTAGAAGTGCGGTAGCATTGGGACTCAAGGACTTCGAGAGGGCAGACCCACTCCCGTATATTCCTATCCGTGCCTCGTCTACCGTTTGTAACGATATGATGGGTCACCTTGTTTTGATTTTAATGTGGTAAACGGTGATTATAAAAAAAAAAAACAAAAAAACCAAACGGGTTAAGATCTTCCCCTCAAAAGAGTATTTTTTTTTTGCAACGAGTTGAGTTGTAAACCAAAAAAAATATATAGTCAGTTGGACCAGAATTTTAAAGCAAAAATATGAAATTTAATTATGTATAAAAATATTTTTCTATGCTTAATTAAGTAATAAATCTAGTAGATTCTAGAAAAAAATTTTTTTGGTGAAAATAATAAAAAAAATGAATTAAAGTAAAAATAATAAGTAAACCTTAATAATAATTAATAACATAAATACTATACCGGGTGTTTCTTTTAAACTGAGACGATCAAATATCTCGAAAAATAGCCACTCTACGGAAAAAATGTCCGTAATCAAAATTTAATCAAACCGCGGGGGAAATACATTAGTGCAAAAAAATAGTCCCCCACCCTCCGCTTTGTAGGTGGGGCGGGGGTAACTTTTAAACTAAGATAGGAAGCCATATTTTTTATTGCAGATACGGATTCTACGACTAAAAGTACGTATGATTTGAATGAAATATTTTGTTCGGTTCATGATAGATGGCGTTGTAATCGACGAAATTCAATTTTTATCTCGGATTAAATATCTCGGAAAATAAGCACTCTACGAAAAAAATGGTAGAGATCAAAATTGAATTATTCCGCGGGGGAAATACATTAGTTTTAAAATTAGTAGCCCTCACCCCTCCATGTAGGTGGGGCGGGGGGGTAACTTTGAAACTAAGATAGGAACCCCTATTTTTTATTGCACATTCGGATTATACGGCTAAAAATACGTAGGATTTGTCTGAAACATTTTTATCGATTCATGATAGATGGCGCTGGAAATACATTAGTGTTAAAATGAGTACCCCCACCTACAAGGAGGGGGTGAGGGTACTAATTTTAACACTAATGTATTTCCCCCGCGGAATAATTCAATTTTGATCTCTACCATTTTTTTCGTAGAGTGCTTATTTTCCGAGATATTTAATCCGAGATAAAAATTGAATATCGTCAATTACAGCGCCATCTAACATGAATCGAAAAAAATGTTTCAGTCAAATCCTACGTATTTTTAGCCGTAGAATCCGAATCTGCAATAAAAAGTATGGCTTCCTATCTTAGTTTAAAAGTTACCCCCGCCCCACCTACAAAGCGGGGGGTGAGGGTCTATTTTTTTGCACTAATGTATTTCCCCCGTGGTATGATTAAATTTTGATTATGGACATTTTTTCCGTAGAGTGGCTATTTTTCGAGATATTTGATCGTCTCAGTTTAAAAGAAACACCCGGTATTTTGATGACTGTGTTAAAGTTATAGTATTGGAAACTAAAACGATGAAATTTAAATTCATGCTATAAACTATGTAATAATTATGGCATTATCTATTAAAACTAAAAATATCTTGAGGTTTTTTTTTTCTATAAACTCAAGATACCATTATTATAATTAGTTTTTAAAAAAAAAAAAAGGTAACTAATAATAGTTATTAATAATAAAAATATTCGCATATTATGAATAAAAGTTAACTTGTGAATTAAATTGTAATAGTAAAAAAAATAAAAAAAACAAAAATTATTTACAATAAATGAACCGGAATAAATAAGTTATATGTATATTTACATAAATTTACGAACAACACAAATATTTTATTACAAAAAAAATAAACAAAAATAACCCCACAATCTAAAATCGAGCTAAGAAAGTTCCAAATCTCGGGAACAAAAAATTCAACAGCGTCGAATTTGCATCATCATTATTGAGGCCATTGGTAATTTCGCCACGTCTAATCGAGAACACAAAATAAAAAAAAACCATCGGGAATAAAATTGGAATAAATCGGCGAACAATCCAGAAGAAATACCCAAACACAACGAGGATTCATACGGATAACGGACCATAAACCACCTAGAGGACATAGCGGTATTTTGGTTAAGTATCTTCAAATTTGTTTTTGTAATTGTAAATTTAAGTTAAGAAACAGTATAATTTTCGATTATTTCATTTGTAATTTTCAATTAATGTTATTAGTTTAGAAATTGTTTTTTTTGCTAAAAGCAAAAATTCTGGTTCACGCTATATACCATATACCTATTAGGATTTCGGCATTATGAATAATTAAATAACCCAATAATTAGTGATGTGAATGAGCCCCATGCGCGGTTCAAGTATGATATATTTTTTTTGTTTACCAGGAGTTACTATAAATAACAAATGCCGAGTGATGGTTTTCGACCAATGAACCCCCCTCGCGGCGAGCAAATCCCACATAAATTTCCTGGTGGTCGAAAACGAGCATTGGTTACAAAATTGGCGCCGAAACAGGGACCTAAAGTGCCCACGTGTTAAAATTTAACTTCGATAATTTTCATTGATAGTGTTTGAATTTATTAGCGTTTGTTACGATTGATTACTAATTAAATTAGCTTCTCGGGAACAACGGTAGTATTTCCCATTGTCGTGCTATTATCGAACCTTTTTTTTTCAACTTAAACATTTTTTTTTTGTGTTACAAATCATCATCATTTTATTTATTTTTTTTTATTCTGATACCACTATCTTACTTAAAAAAATTTTGTATGATCAGCAGTGATTGATTTTCGTTCAATTAGACTCTCACTGGTTTGTTAATACAAATCTACAAAACATTTTAAGAAAGTACCGATTTTTATTTTGGTCGGCATTGTTGAGTTGCAAGTGTCGTCGATTGATGCTCTGGATAAACCAGTTATCTCGTTGACATCGGTTATTTTTATAATGGCCTACCAAAGAATGTTAGTTCAATGATAATTTTTTTTTGTGATTTTCATAATTTGCTAATTCTGTACATTTTGATTGTATTTGGCCGCATTTAACGGATTTCTCATTCACATCACTAAATTTTGTCCTATCCTATTATAATACATAAATAAGTATTTACATTTTTTATATATACATATTTTGAATTTATTTTTAAATTTATTTTGCATTTCATTCATATACACATACATATAATTAAATTTTTTTTTGTGAATATCTGAATCTATTGATTCTCGACAGTTTCGCGTTGCACACGTAAGAAGTAACGGAAAATTGTCCTATATTTTTTTTATTAGCTGGTTTTAGCTAAAATTATTTTGCTCAGATATTGTTGTACTGGCATTAATCGAATTGATTATTCACAATTTGTTGCGGATCGATTGAAGTCGCGCCTAATTTCGGTTACTATTTCGTGTATTTCGATTAATTACATTGAAGTTTAGTTGTTTATATTTACTTATTGGAGAAAAAAGTTTCGGGGATTACCATGAGTTACGAAGACCAGCATTGGAACCCTATTGGAGGTTTAACCGAAGATGAGATTACAGTGGAATGTGCGGTTAGGGATATTGACACATCAAAGCCGAGTTGGGAACAGACCCTGTATAGCGTTTTGGCATCTGAAGTTACTCAACCATCCTTAAGGCCCTCACATCCACATACTAATGATTTCATCCAGGAATTGAAACTATGTCAAAATCAAGATTTCATAATTACTAAAATTTTGGATGATCAGCGTCGTTTAACCTCTGAAAATTTAGCGGACATAAAAACCAGGATTCGACACTGGAAAGACCGAACGTACCGTCTGAAAGGATGTTTCCATCAGGACAATGAAGTGGACAAATTGATTAATCACTGGCGTAGACTAGAAAAACTATACGACGTTTGCCTAGAAAATCTCCATGATCGTCAGCCTATAGTAAAAACATCTACCGTTGATGAGACGATCTCAACCACAGAAGCCTTATCCGGACTGCAATTAGTTGACAAACAGACGAAATCATTCGTAACTGACACTTCACCAAATACAGACCACTCTATAGCTACTCTGTCTGATAACACAAACTCTCCATTGATAACTGGTCCGCCCGAGTCCACTTATGTAACTTGGAGTAAAAAGGCAGTGAGCTTTGAACCACGTACGTCATCCATACCAATTAGCAGTCCCAAACTTTCGAATCGTACCTCATTTAATCGGCATTACAATACAGCTTCGAATAATCCTAGTATATATTCGAATGTTCCGCTTAGTTATTCAGCTAGATCCGCATCATTTAATCCGAATAAAACAGTTAACGGAAAGCCAAATAATTATATTTTCCCCCCTGCTAATGTCGCTAGCAATTACCAAACTCCACCAAATTTCGGACCCCCTCCGATAAATATGCAGTATTCGTTGAAATCAGATACTAAATGGAATATAAGTTTTTCTGGCACTCCTCAAGGTCTGGCAGTACAGGATTTCGTATTCAGGTTAGAATCTTTCGCTTGGCGCGAACAAGTACCATTTGAACAATTATACGCCATAATGCCCAGATTTTTAAAGGATGTAGCAGAAAAATGGTATTGGGTTTTCACGCAAAAGTTCCCTAATGCAACTTATATACAGTTACGACAGGCCCTAGTTCAACGTTTCAGTAGTATTGATTCAGACCGCGCAACTCGGCGCTTTATCGAAACTCGCAAACAACGGTACAGTGAGTCTTTAAGTGATTTCATCTTGGAGGTTGAAAGTTTAAATAATCGCCTGATCCGTAAATTTCCCGAATTAGATCTGTTGGAGATAATTCGCGAGAACATGAGCTTTGATCTTCAGCAGATGACTCTTCATTTGGCAATTGGTTCTGTTGAAGACTTAAGAATCATTGGACACCGATATGAGCGATTATGGGAGAGGAAACGAAGAGACAGTTCACCACCAGAACGTAGAGTCCGATTTATCGATGAACTAACGGTGCCAATACCAAGGACTTCTATGGAATTATACCCAGCATCTCCATATTATGGTATGGTACATGATCCACAAGCAGTAAACGAAGAACACGGTTACTACATAGATTCGGTTTCGAATCAACCACGCAAGTCGGCGAATGTAAATCAAACTAACCTATCCAACCCCAAACAAAATTTAGTTTGTTGGAATTGTCGGAGGCCAGAACATCGCTATCAAGACTGCGATTTACCACCTCAAGGAGTATTTTGTTACGGTTGCGGAGCAAAGGACGTGATCAAACCACACTGCACCCATTGTCAGCGTGTGGCGGAAAACTACCATCCGGGAGTGAGAAGATCGGGTATGCCACTACCGGTAAAAATTATGTCCCGACCACAGACCACGACTGCTTTACCAGTAAGGAACAATTCAGCAGTACCCACCAACGAATCCCAAAACTACCATTAATTAAAACTCCATCTCAAATTAATCGGATACCAGCAAACGATAGGATACTTGAATATTGGAAAGCACGGCGTTTTTTTGTTCGCGCATGTGCAGAAACTATCATCGGGAGTGAGAATGATATCCGACCTTATGCACTCATCGAAATCAATGGCATTCAGATTCGTGGCTTAATGGATAGTGGCGCCTCGCTTAGCATATTAGGACACGGTGCTTTAGAGTTCCTCAATAAAATCAATGCTAAATATAAGTCCATCAATGCTGAAGTATCCACCGCAGACGGGTCCAAAAATAAAATTATAGGTTTTGTAGATTTAGCCGTCGAATTCAATAATGTTATCAAAATAGTTCGCTTTTACATCGTCCCTACTTTGCAAGGACCAATGTACTTAGGTATAGACTTTTGGATTACTTTCCAAATCAGGCCACAAGTCGTAGACTCAATAGAATCCTCTTCTTCTATAGTTCCCGATGATAATACTCACTGCTTAACGCCAGCTCAGTCAGTGGAATTTAATAGAATATTGGCCTTATTTCCCTCGTTTGAAAAAAAGGGGCTAGGAAAAACGAAAATATTGGAACACCACATAGATGTGGGCGACAGTCCTCCAATTAGGCAGCGACATTATGCCGTTTCTCCGGCGATTCAGGAATTGATGTACCAGGAACTTGACCGAATGTTATCTCTAGGGGTAATAGAGGAAAGCTCGAGTTCGTGGTCATCACCAGTGGTGCTTATTCGTAAACCTAACAAAATTAGATTGTGTCTGGATTCTCGCAAGGTCAATGCTGTGACGAAGAAAGATGCGTACCCTCTGCCTCTAATAAACGGACTGCTCGGTAGGTTAACTTGCACTAAATATATCTCCAGCATTGACCTTAAAGATGCCTTCTGGCAGATTCCCTTAGCTCCTGCCTCTAGAGATAAAACTGCGTTCACAGTTCCTGGTCGACCGCTATACCACTTTCGAGTGATGCCATTCGGTTTATGCAACTCTCCTAAGACGTTATGTCGTCTGATGGATAAGGTCATTCCACATTGTTATCATCAACAAATATTTGTTTACCTGGATGATCTTTTGATTACTTCGGCCACGATTGAAGAACACTTTCAATTATTAGAACTTGTCTCCAAACGTCTTTCTGATGCCGGTCTTACCATAAATGTATCGAAAAGTCACTTCTTCATGAAAAAAATAAAATATTTAGGGTATATAGTTGGAGAAGGTGGACTTAGGACGGATCCGGAAAAGGTAGAGGCCATAAGGAATTTTCCACCACCAACAAGCGTAAAGCAAACCCGCCGTCTGCTTGGGATGACAGGGTATTACCAGAGATTCATACCAAATTATGCCCAAGTAACCACTCCTATCACCAATCTTTTAAAAAAGCAACCAAAATTTGTTTGGACTAGCGATGCCCAGATTTCTCTAGAGAAACTTAAATATTTGTTGACTACGGCTCCATTACTAGTAAATCCCGATTATTCGAAACCCTTCTGGATTAGGTGTGACGCTTCCAAAACAGGAGTCGGGAGTGTGTTATTCCAAAAGGATTCCGAAGGCAACGAAAGACCGATTGCTTTCATGTCGAAGAAGCTCAATCAAGCCCAGGGCAATTATAGCACTACGGAACTCGAATGCTTAGCCGCGGTGTTAAGCGTAAGCAAATTTCGTCCCTATATCGAAGGTTACCATTTTACAATAATAACCGACCATTCTAGTCTTAAATGGCTAATGGCACAGAACGATCTAAATGGCAAACTTGCTCGCTGGAGTCTCAAGCTTCAAGCTTATGATTTTAATATCGAACATCAGCGGGGATCGGAAAATGTAGTGCCCGACTCCTTGTCTAGGATGTTTTGTGACTCAGTCATATCAGACTTACATTCGACAGTGGATCTCTCATCAGTTTCGTTCAATGATGTGGAATATGTTAGGCTCCGAAGACAAATCCTGGAATGTCCTGATAAATACCCCGCGTTTAAGATATTGTCCGACCGTATTTATATAAAAATTGGCACGAATGTGGATCCTTCTTTAACCGACCTCTCAAACTGGAAATTATGGATTCCACAAAGTATGACGGATCACCTCATCCAACAGTTTCATAGCGCGCCTCTTGCTGCCCACGGTGGTATTTTGAAAACTTTAACCCGATTGCGACAACATTTTTACTGGCCCGGAATACGAAAACAGGTATACGATTTTGTAAAAACTTGCGAGATATGTAAAACTACCAAAAGTACTAATTGCATCTCGAAGCCTCCTTTGGGTGATACCGCATTCGCCACCAGGCCTTGGGAACATGTCTATATTGATCTCATGGGACCTTACCCACGATCCAAATTGGGTAACACGTATATTTTGGTGATATTAGACCAGTTCACAAAATTCGTACTACTAAAACCGCTAAGTTCAAGCACGACAACTAAAATAATAAATTACGTAAGAAATGAAGTATTCCTAGTCTTTGGGGTACCCAAGCAAGTGCGAACCGATAATGGACCGCAATTTATCAGTAAAGCATTTCAAGACCTATTGAGCGAGTTCAACATCGTACACAGTAAAACAGCAGTATACTCACCTCAAGCAAACGCGTCAGAGCGCGTGAATAGATCGGTTGTAGCGGCTATTAGAGCGTATGTTGGAACTGAACACAGAACCTGGGATAAGGCCTTACCTGAAATTGCTTGCGCTCTACGCACTGCAATCCATCAAACAATTGAATATTCGCCATTCTTTTTGTTATTCGGTTATCATATGATCACAAACGGCAAATCATATGAAATATTGCGAGACATGCATTCCCTGGGTGACGATGTAGAAGTTTTACCGCACACGGACAGACTTTCCATATTACATTCCACTGTAGTTAAAAATCTGAAAACGGCCTATGAAAAATATTCCAAACATTATAATCTTCGAACGCGTCCTATTAATTTCACACCTGGACAAAGTGTTTATATATTACAACATACACAAAGCGATGCCTCCAAGAATATTTGTGCAAAATTTTGTCCAAAATATATAAAAGCGGTTATACACCAGAAAATTGGAAACGTCACTTACGTGTGCAAAGATGAAAATGGAAAAATTCTGGGAAATTTTCATGCAAAAGATTTGAAACTCTAGTTGTGTATATGTATGATGAGTGTGCAATGTATGTAATAGTAAAACTCAGAGTCGAATGTGGTTAAAAGCATTCATTTAACCCACGTTCGAATCTGCCCTGTAACGATATGATGGGTCACCTTGTTTTGATTTTAATGTGGTAAACGGTGATTATAAAAAAAAAAAACAAAAAAACCAAACGGGTTAAGATCTTCCCCTCAAAAGAGTATTTTTTTTTTGCAACGAGTTGAGTTGTAAACCAAAAAAAATATATAGTCAGTTGGACCAGAATTTTAAAGCAAAAATATGAAATTTAATTATGTATAAAAATATTTTTCTATGCTTAATTAAGTAATAAATCTAGTAGATTCTAGAAAAAAATTTTTTTGGTGAAAATAATAAAAAAAATGAATTAAAGTAAAAATAATAAGTAAACCTTAATAATAATTAATAACATAAATACTATATTTTGATGACTGTGTTAAAGTTATAGTATTGGAAACTAAAACGATGAAATTTAAATTCATGCTATAAACTATGTAATAATTATGGCATTATCTATTAAAACTAAAAATATCTTGAGGTTTTTTTTTTCTATAAACTCAAGATACCATTATTATAATTAGTTTTTAAAAAAAAAAAAAGGTAACTAATAATAGTTATTAATAATAAAAATATTCGCATATTATGAATAAAAGTTAACTTGTGAATTAAATTGTAATAGTAAAAAAAATAAAAAAAACAAAAATTATTTACAATAAATGAACCGGAATAAATAAGTTATATGTATATTTACATAAATTTACGAACAACACAAATATTTTATTACAAAAAAAATAAACAAAAATAACCCCACAATCTAAAATCGAGCTAAGAAAGTTCCAAATCTCGGGAACAAAAAATTCAACAGCGTCGAATTTGCATCATCATTATTGAGGCCATTGGTAATTTCGCCACGTCTAATCGAGAACACAAAATAAAAAAAAACCATCGGGAATAAAATTGGAATAAATCGGCGAACAATCCAGAAGAAATACCCAAACACAACGAGGATTCATACGGATAACGGACCATAAACCACCTAGAGGACATAGCGGTATTTTGGTTAAGTATCTTCAAATTTGTTTTTGTAATTGTAAATTTAAGTTAAGAAACAGTATAATTTTCGATTATTTCATTTGTAATTTTCAATTAATGTTATTAGTTTAGAAATTGTTTTTTTTGCTAAAAGCAAAAATTCTGGTTCACGCTATATACCATATACCTATTAGGATTTCGGCATTATGAATAATTAAATAACCCAATAATTAGTGATGTGAATGAGCCCCATGCGCGGTTCAAGTATGATATATTTTTTTTGTTTACCAGGAGTTACTATAAATAACAAATGCCGAGTGATGGTTTTCGACCAATGAACCCCCCTCGCGGCGAGCAAATCCCACATAAATTTCCTGGTGGTCGAAAACGAGCATTGGTTACACGTTTTGATTTTACTCTTGCGAGTTGCTGGGACATACTATCTGGGCTCATTGCTCTCCCTCCCAGATGTTTACTGTTGGAAGTACTTCTACACGTGATACATACTATCTGGGCTCATTGCTCTCCCTCCTAGATGTCTACTGTAGGAAATACTTCTACACGCGTTACATACTATCTGGGCTCATTGCTCTCCCTCCTAGATGTAATAACATTTACTTCTGCTAGAAAAGCGGTAGCATTGGGACTGAAGGACTTTGAGAGGGCAGACCCGCTCCCGTATATTCCTTCCCGTGCCTCGTCTACCGTTTTGATTTGACTCTTGCGAGTAGCTGGGAATAAAAAAGTCGCCTGTAGGTCACCCAGGTTTACTGCAGGAAGGCTAAATAAAACTGGAGGGTGCCTGGTATCCAGAGTCCGCATATATAGACTAATTAACCTATCAGCCATTCATCCATCGGCATATGCTGTTCCACCTTAGATTAGGGATTTTTTGTCAAGGTTTTCTCCTTTAGCGCCGTACTTTAGCCTGTCACAAAAGTCTATATTCAGCCTAATGGTTACAGTTACCGGTGGTTGCCACGAGGAGGCAGTACGTACACTTGCCCCTACTGGAAGGATACGGAGCCCCTTCCAATAGACGCCAAACCACCCAAGGGCGGTTCAGTAAATCTGAGGACAAATTCACTCGTGGTCGTGAACGATCTCAAAGTCCTAACTTCGCCAACTTTCCTCGTCAACGCAGTAGCTCACGTTCAAAGGAACATGTTGAGAAATATCCAAATTGGTGGTATCATCACCAATACGGCAGCCAGGCACGAAGATGCATAAAACAATGTCACTTCAACTAAACCAGTAAGAAATCTAACAATCCGGAAAACTAATAGGCACCTCACTTCATGCGACAAGTGATGGTAGCCATAACTTGAAAATCCGTCTAATTATTATCGATTCACAAAACAAACTACAATATTTTATCGACACAGGCGCCGAGGTCTCCGTCATACCACCGACAAACCTCGAAAAATCAAACGCAACTACATTTAAATTGTACGTAGCCAACTCGTCAGTCATCGATACATTCGGACACAAAAACATCACACTCAACATAGGTCTTTGTAGGCATATGGAAATACATTGTGACCGCAGGTGACCGATGCATTTTGGGCGCCGATTTTTTATCACACTTCGGTTTATTGGTCGATATCAAAAACAAAAAACTCATCGATCCTATCACGAATTTCAGCGTCCAAGGAGTATCCATTCAAATTTCATCGTATGACATCATTACGATCAAATGCGATGCAGTACAATCCGAGATACTGGAATTATTACATAACTCATCGATCACGCAAAAGTGCGACGTTTAAAAGCTGACAAGTTAAAAATAGCTAAGTCAGAAATCGAGGCTTCGATAGCACAAGGGGTTTGCCGATCTTCCAAAAGTAATTGCACGAGTCTGCTACATATAGTCAAGAAAAAAGACGGTAACTGGTGATTATGCGGCGACTACAGAACCCTAAACTCGGTAACAAAACCCGACCGTTATCCAATTCTATTTGTGACGGATTTCATGCATCAACTCGAATCATGCGTAATATATTCAAAGATCTATCTCGTTCATGCATTCGGATTGTTCGAGTTTCCACGTATGACATTTGAGTTACGCAACGCCACCCAAACTTTTCAAAGGTTAATCCACTCGGTGTTTCTAGAATTAGCGTTCGTATTTCCCAAAATCGACGACGATCTTCTGATCGCCTCATCAAGCATGGAAGAACACCTCAAGTACCTGCGTATAATTTGTCAACGGTTAAAGGACGCGGAATTACTAATCAACCTAAACAAATGTGAGTTCGCGAGGGACCAAATATCCTTTCTAGGATTACACATCACAGCGGACGGCATGTCACCCGACAAACAGCGAGTGGAAGTAATTCAGAATTTTCCACGACTAGTTACAACCGACGGTATTCTTCGTTTCTTGGGGACGATAAACTACATATTATTGTATTTTCCTACCCAAGGCGGTACATGATCAGGCAATTCTGTACGATTTCATCAAAAGACGTAAGAAAAAGGACAAGTCACCGATAAATTGGACCGACGAATCCAACAAGGCGTTCGAAATATTCAAAGCAAAACTAGCCGAATGCATTCAGCTGACTTATCCCGTTCCAAACACTAAATTCGTTATTCTCGTCGACGCATCAAGCACAGCAATGGCAGCGGTACAACAAAAATTTACAAAAAAAGACTGACAACTACTTTTCTTTCATTTGCGAAAACTGAGCGACACCGAGACTCGCTACAGCACATACAACCGAGAATTATTAGCCGCCTATTCAGCTATAAAAAATTTTAAAAATTTCGTTGAGGGCCGAAAATTCGTTATATTCTCCTATTATAAACCTTTAACGTACGCACTTCGGCAAAATTCCGAAAAAGCATCACCAAAGCACAATACACGTCAGACATTCTTTGTCAGACACGTTATTACGTATCGACCAAATCCACCTCGGAGGCAGCATCGACTATGCAACAATCGCTGACGAACAAACAACCGGCGCGGAACTCGCAATGCTCTTAGAAACAAACACGTCTTTAAAGTTCGAGAAAATTCCATTATTTGGGACAAACAAAGAATCCATATGTGACGTTTCAACCGGCACACAATGTCCGTTCATCCCTAAACCATTTCGTTGACAGGTATATGAATCGTTCCACAATGTTTCACACCCAGGTATACGCGCTACGGCAAAACAAATCGGTAAAAAAGTCATATGGCCAACGATGAATCCGGAGATGCGGTCTTGGGCCAAACAGTGCTTTCAGTGTCAAAAGTGCAAAATTTCGAGACACGTGCAGAGCGAAATTGTAAATTACCCCCAACAAGCAAGCGATTTAACGAAATACCTCTACCACCTTCAGATGGTAATTCATACTGTCTAACTATGATCGATCGCTACACCCGCTGGCCTGAACTTCAATTTTGAAACTTCAAACTTGAAATTTGAAAACTTGGCTTCAGAAGGACTTAGTTTTTTCGATGGGTAATTTCGATAAAAATTCAGATGATACCAACTAATTATTGAAATTGTTGATCAGTTCGTATACTCCTTCCTTAGGAGTTATAAGTCCAAATCGTAAACCTCGCACTTCTTTTTCGACATTTCTTAAAACAGTCCTAACCTAATAGTGCCTATTTTGAAATTTTGCTAGTAACAATGTATGAAAAAATAATAATAATTCTCCATCACAAGGCGTGTGTGACAAGTCAATTTAAACGTTATAAATTTTATTGTTTTTACGAAATTACCAAAATTATTAACCCTCCCCCCAAAATTGCCATTTTTATACACTAAAGAGCGAGAACACTCAATTTACCATCCAATCCATGGTTCAACGAACGAATTTTACACTTTTGACCTAATAAATATTTGTAAATTGGTAACCCGTACACAAAAGCACAACATATAAAAAAGAACAAATTGATTCAAGTTCAACATAGCGCAGCATAAAATTGAAATGATTTTTTAACTCAATTACCATGTGATTGATTGCCAATTTTAGCGTTTTTTTTTTGTATCATCCTTATCAATTCAATATTATAGACTGTTTCGAATTGATAATAAAATAAAAACATGAATCACGAAAAAAATCTATAATTTTTCATCATCCATCGACCTATTGCCAATAAATATTTTTTTTTATGTTTTGCTTCTCACACTCCCGGTACCAAAACAAAAAAATAATCTTGCCTGAATTTGATTTAATATCACACAATATAACAGCAGCCATATAAAACGGGTATATACATACAATGACAAAGGAACAGCAACAGTACATAACATTCATCCATCTAAAAGAGATCCATTTCACCATTGGCAACAGATTTTTTCTTCATTTTTCGTATATACACAGCTAGTTTTTGTGCGCTGTGTGTTGTGTCGTGTTTGATATGAAAAATTTGAAAATAATTTTTATGTTGAATGTCAAATATGTCATGTATAAAAATGTCAATTTTCCCGTTCTTTTTTTTTATGTGATTTTCCTGTTTTTGTATTTTTATGTAATAACAACAAAGTTGTTTCATAATACTCGTATACTATAAAGGAACATCTTTTCTAATTTTCCGATGTTCGTTTTGTTTGTTTATTGGGGATAGGTATTCCGAGTAATCCGAACCAAAGCAAAACCAACATAATGATGTCAATAAGGCAAATGTAGTGCAAACAAAAACTAAAAAGGAACTAAGTCAATCTATACAGTGGTAGACATTCGTATAAACGCACTATGTTTTTTGAATATAGTTCTAAGAGTAAAGTGTTTTGATTTTTTTCAAGTGGTCTAAATTGTGTCTATCATCTTAAATCTGTTGCTAAGATAAACCATTAGTAAACATTTTAATGGTTTACTTTAATAAATTGAAAAATCTAAATTTCAGGTGGACATTCGTATAAACGCACTTCTGATAATGTACTAAAATAAAAACCAAAATTAGCAATTTTTCATATATTATTTTATTTAATATTTGGTCTGGCCCCGGCCTTTCTGAATAACTTCGAAAATTCGAGAAGGCGTTGAATTTGTTAAATTTTTGAGGGTTTTCAGATCAATTGTGGCCCAACATTCACGGATGGCACTTTTCAAATCTTTAATTGAATTATATTGCTGTTCATTTTCATAAACTTTTCGGGGAAGGCCCTCTAAAGGTTTTCGATAGTATTGCAATCAGGACTGCAAGCTGGCCATTCAAGAGGGGAATGTTTTTCTCGAGAAACCACGGTGTGGTCTTCTTCGAAGCATGGATCGAGGCATTGTCTTGTTGAAAATTATAATTTTTGTTGATGTTATTATCCAGATAATTTATCAAAACGTCTTCCAAAAGTTTCACGTACATACGGAAGTTCATTCGTGTCGTTATAAAGCAGATGGGAAGATCCTCGTTATAAGAAAATGCTCCGCATACCATAACACACCGCCACAAAATTACGCTTCGACCTAACGACGCCAGGTTCCTCCAAATTATGCCAGTAGCAACTGTACCAGTCGGGAAAATCCAGATTAATTTTTTTTCCGTAAGAAAAAATCACACTCTGCCAATCCGTTATCGACGACATGTATTTACGAGCAAATTTGAGCGGATTATTCGTATGCATGGCCGTTAAAAGTGGGTTGATCCAAAATTTTGTCCATTTTATGTTCGGTGAACTATGAAAAATACGGGCAATGTGTCGGGTCGTCACAGGAAGATCCAATGCCCCGCATGATAGACGGTTTCGTGTATAGCATCTTTGCGGATTAGACCTTTCTGGCGAGCTGAGATCTTGGATAGGCAATAGTCCTGATTGCAATCCTATCGAAAATCTTTAGAGGGCCTTCCTCGAAAAGTTTATGGAAATGAACAGCAATATAATTCAATTAAAGATTTGAAAAGTGCCATCCGTGAATGTTGGGCCACAGTTGATCTGAAAGCCCTCAAAAATTTAACAAATTCAATGCCTACTCGAATTTTCGAAGTTATTCAGAAAGGTCGGGGCCAGACCAAATATTAAATAAAATAATATTATGAAAAATTGCTAATTTTGGTTTTTATTTTAGTACATTATCAGAAGTGCGTTTATACGAATGTCCACCTGAAATTTAGATTTTTCAATTTATTAAAGTAAAACATTAAAATTTTTACTAATGGTTTATCTTATCAACAGAGCTAAGATGATAGACATAATTTAGACTACTTGAAAAAAATCAAAACACTCTACTCTTAGAACTATATTCAAAAAACATAGTGCGTTTATACGAATGTCTACCACTGTAGTAGAATAGGAGCAACAAATTAAACCGCCGCCAGGCCGGATTGTTGTTAATTTAATCAAAAAGCTTTTTTTTTTTTATAAAATTTTACTTTCATCGGATTAATACAGAGATAACAAAATTATGGGTAAAAGCGAATATGCTTCTTTCTCGTTGTTGATGGTGTAACATAAATTGTTGCTCCTTATCCTTATTATGGGTCAACTCATTTATTATATTTTGGATAATGGCCCATATATGTACGTATATATGGTAATATACACTGTCAATGTCGACGACATGTACAAGACGTAAATCATTGGGCAAGCAAAAAAATATCCGAAACATGAAAAAGGTAGACTTGTATCTTATGATCCATTCAAATATCTTACAACGCAAATACAAGTAATAATTTGAAAGATGTGAGATGAATATTTTTTGTTGTTGTTTTTTTTATTACACACATTTTTCCCAAAAGCACACAATCTTTAGTAGTTGTAGAACAATAGCAAAATTGAAACAATGACATAAAATGATAATCTGCTGTGTTTCTAATATCGACTTTGTTCATACATGTACTATATATAGAGGATATAAGAGTGGAAACAATGAAAAGATGAAGAGTCGAGACAAAAGATATTCTCTATTATTAAACGCAAGCATACAGAATCCTTTTTGTAATTTTTCTTTTGTTTATACATCAGCACATAATACTGGTACCTAAGGAATCATATCTTATACGGACAAATATTATTGTGATTTACTAATCTTGATTTTTTTTTTTTTTTTCAGAACATCTACTCATGGTCGTATGGTGTCATCTGTAAATGGGTCATTATTAATTATAGGAACATTTAAAAGGCGGTCACCGGATCCTGATTTTAAGGTATGTACAACAATTAACATTTCTGGATATTTATATAATATTTGAAAATTGATATTGATACTTGCCGTTAGACATTATTTTAATTTTTGATATCTGACGTTTGCTGTTTGACATTAGATATGATTATTTGATATTTAAAACTTCATACTTTATGTTTGAAATTTGACTTTTATCGTTTGATGTTACACATTTGACATTTGGTTTTTGCTATTTTATAACTGGCGTTTGACATTTAGTATTTGGTATTGAAGTTACTTCGGTCTAAAAAGATCAAAGTATTGAAATCCTGCCAAAAATGACGAAAAATTTGGTTGGTCCAAAACCACTTTTCTCGACGTTTTGAAAGACCCTGAATCTAAAAAAGCAAAACTGTCCTGTATGGATGTCTGTACCCATGGTATCTCGAGAACGGCTTGTCCAATTTGGATTTTTTTTTCGCCAATCTGTTTCTATGGTCAAGGCAGAGATTTGAAAAGCTTTTGGAGACTGTACGTCAAGAGGGTGGGGTATCTGCCATTCGAATTGACCCAAAGCACATGGTTATATACTAATTTACGGTTTTTTTATATATGCTGGTTTGGTTATTGAATTGAGCATTGAACTTGGAGTTGATTTGAAGGTTAAGTTAGGGGCCAATTTGCGGGTTGAGTGGAAGTTGAGTTGGTGTTGAGTTGGGGTTGGATTAGGATGTAGTGAGCAGTTAACCAATTTTTTTTATTTGCTGGTTTGAGGATTGAGTTTGGTGCGTAGTGTTTGCGGTTGAGTTGAGGGGCGAGTTGAGTTCCTTTTGCGGGTTTGATTATGGCTGAGTTGGGGTTGGATTAGAGTTTAGTAAGCAGTAAAACTGACGATTCGTGATTTTTTCGTGAAATGGGATTCTTAAATTATTTTTAGATAAAGTTCTGGAATATGGCCAAGTATGATGGAACTTGCCTATTTCTCAACCGATTATTATGAAATTTGACATGAGTGTTGGAAATGGGAGTCTAATTTTTTTGATGAAGTTCTGGAATATGGTCAAGTATGATAGAACTTACCTATTTCTTAACAGATTATGATGAAATTCGAAATGGGATTCTAAAATAATTTTTGGAAGAAGGTCTGGAATATAGCTAATAGAGGTCGAATTTGGCTACTTCTTAACCGGTTTTAGTAAAAGATGACAACCGCGTGAAAATGGGATTCTAAAATAATTTTCGAATAAAGTTCTGGAATATGGCCAAGTAATATGGAACTTCTCTAATTCTTAACCGATTTGGAGGAAATGCAACAAATGGGTTGAAATCTGCATTCTTAAATGATTTTAAGATTAAATTCTGGAACATGGGTAATTAGGATATACTTTAGCTATTTGTAAGCGATTATGATGAGTTTTGACGTTTCCAACTACTAGAAGGAAATGTGACACACAAATTATTTTTGGATGAGGTTGTGAGGAATATGTCAATATGGCTTTTAAACTGTTGTCTGATGTAGTTTCTGTAAATCATGCAGCTATTGAAGTTTCTTTGAGGCAGCGTAATCGTCTATTTCAATTGCTTAACGATCGAGATTATCTTCGAAATAATATTCAAATTCGCCTACAATCTTTTCTCGCCGATCCTTCGCTTTAAACGATGGAGTATGTTTCTTGAGTATTTACTGTCAGAATTGTAAGTTTGGCCATGCTTAAAAAAATGAAGTGTGTGGCGGACACGTGCTGAACAATTAAAACTACTAATAGTAGTGTAGAGTCTCGGAATTAGCAGTATCATTTTAGAATCACCTTTCCATCGCAAATTTTGAATTTCATCATAATCGATTAGGGAATAGCCAAGTTCTATCCTAATTGGCCATATTCCAGAATTTCATCCAAAAATCATTTTAGAATCCCATTTCCTCCGCATATGCCAAATTTTATAATAATCGGTTGAGAAGGCAAGTTCCATCCCACTTGGCCATAAGTTTATCCAAATATCATTTTAGGATCCCATTTCTATCGCGGATGCCAAATTTCACTAAAATCCGTTATGAAATTGATAAGTTTGATCCTGATTGGCCATTATAAAACCTGTATATGTACAAGATATTTAACAAATCCACACGCCTTGACCAATTTGAAACAAACTTTACACATATATTGTTTTTGGAGGTTAAGCTGAAGACTGTCTTAAGAGATTCAGTTTGGTATTGATTTGGAAGTAGACTTAATTTTGAAGACCGAAGTTCTGATCACCTAATGAGGTTTCAGAACTTTATATTTTCACATTTATATTTCATATTTAACATTTCATCTTTGTATTAGAGATTTAACATTCGATATTCGGTATTTGATGTTGAAGTTTGAAATTTTACATTTTACATTTCACATTGGTATTAGAGATTTGATATTTGCTCTTTCACATTGATATCTGACGTTCGTCATTTGATATTTTGAGCTAAAAAATTTAATTATGTTGGATATTATGATATTTGGTATTTCGACATTATTTTAATTTTTGATCTTACACCAATCAAAATTGATTGACGTTTTACATTATTTGGGTAATTTTTGAAATTCGATATCCGACGTTTGTTGTGTACCGTTTAAATTTTGATAAATAATTAACATTTGATTTTTGTTATTCATAATAGAAATTTGACATTTTAGGTTTGACATTTGATATCTTGACGTTTGACATTTCTTATTTGATATTGAAGTTTAACATTTGACATTTGACATTTCGTAAACAACATTTGACATTTCAAATTTAACATCGGCATTAGAGATTTGACATTTGCTTTTTGAGATTTGTTTTTTTATATTTGACATTGTGTGTTTACCATTTAATATATGCGAAGCACTTGCGTTGTTTCGGCACTTTTCAGTTATTTTTTTTAAATTTTTTTTTTTTCAATTTATTTGATTACGACTAAGACTGCGCTCATCTAGCAATTTTTCTTTCAAATACAAATTTTTATATATCTAGTAAAATTCACGTTTGTTGGGGTGTAACCCACTCTGGTTAGTCCCATAATTAATTAAACCTATTTACTAATTTTAGTTTGGTAAGTTCACCAGCTCAAGTGGTCTCGTTCTTTGGAGTCGTCTTTCGACGATAGGGTTATCTATCATATGGCGAATATAGGGGTTTCCATGCTCCTGGAGCCTTATTTCGTGTTTTGCGGCGTGCATTTTTATTTCCTCTTTGATGTATTCCATCCGTAGGTCCCTGTGATGGTCTTCATTTCTTGCGTACCACGGAGCATTGACGATGCTACGAAGAACCTTGTTTTGAAACGTCTGTATCATGTTGGCGTTTGTTTGCTGGGTACATCCCCAGAGTTGTATACCGTAGGTCCATATCGGCTTCAAAATTTGCCGATATAGCAGCAGCTTATTGTGAATTGTAAGCTCAGAGCCTCTACCTATGAGCCAATACATTTTTCTGAACTTTATGTTAAGTTCTTCTTTTTTCTTTTTGACATGCTCTCTCCACTTGATCTTGGCATCAAGGGTCATGCCAAGGTATTTAGCTGTATTTGCATATGGCACGAGTCGCGAGTTAATTTCTATAGGTAGGTGGTAAGCCTTTTGATAAGTAAAGTTAATATGCGTGGATTTGTCTCATTAAGTTTGATTTGCCAACGCTTTGTCCAGTTACAAACCGCATTGGTCATTCTCTGGAGTTTGCTCGTTGCGTCAGCGACATTATTTCCAACTGCCATAATTGCTGTGTCTTCTGCAAAGGTGGCTATGGTTCCTTCATTTGTGGTTGGTATGTACTAAAGTGAAGTTTATGACAAAAAAAAAAATGACAAAAAAAACAAAACCTGACAACAGAAGAGTATATACACAAAAAAGTGTAGGTGAAGTTTGATGGCCATTGACAGGTAATCGCAGAGATAGGTACGCAGATCTGACTATGCCTTGGTGTTCAGTAGGATTTCATGAATATTTGTGCCAAACGATATTTTTGCGCGACCCTCAGGGGCTGAGATCTTGATTTTAACAATTTTCCCTATATAAAAAAAAATGTGTAGCTGGAGTTTGATGGCCATTTACAGGTAATCGCAGAGATAGGTACGCAGATCTAACTATGCCTTGGTGTGTAGTAGGATTTCATGAATATTTGTGCCAAACGATATTTTTGCGCGACCCTCAGGGCTGAGATTTTGATTTTAACATATTTCCCTATATAAAAAAATGTGCAGCTGGAGTTTGATGGCCATTGACAAGTAATCGTAGAGATAGGTACGCAGATCTGACTATGCCTTGGTGTTCAGTAGGATTTTATGAATACAAATATTCATGAAATCCTACTGAACACCAAGGCATAGTCAGATCTGCGTACCTATCTCTACGATTACTTGTCAATGGCCATCAAACTCCAGCTACACATTTTTTTTATATGTGAAAATATGTTAAAATCAAAATCTCAGCCCCTGAGGGTCGCGCAAAAATATCATTTGGCACAAATATTCATGAAATCCTACTGAACACCAAGGCATAGTCAGATCTGCGTACCTATCTCTACGATTACTTGTCAATGGCCATCAAACTCCAGCTACACTTTTTTTTTATATAAGGAAATTTGTTAAAACAAAAATCTCAGCCCCTGAGGGTCGCGCAAAAATATCGTGTGGCACAAATATTCATGAAATCCTACTGAACACCAAGGCATAGTCAGATCTGCGTGCCTATCTCTACGATTACTTGTCAATGGCCATCAAACTCCAGCTACACATTTTAAACTCCAGCTACACATTTTTTTTATATGTGAAAATATGTTAAAATCAAAATCTCAGCCCCTGAGGGTCGCGCAAAAATATCGTTTGGCACAAATATTCATGAAATCCTACTGAACACCAAGGCATAGTCAGATCTGCGTACCTATCTCTACGATTACTTGTCAATGGCCATCAAACTCCAGCTACACTTTTTTTTTATATAAGGAAATTTGTTAAAACAAAAATCTCAGCCCCTGAGGGTCGCGCAAAAATATCGTGTGGCACAAATATTCATGAAATCCTACTGAACACCAAGGCATAGTCAGATCTGCGTGCCTATCTCTACGATTACTTGTCAATGGCCATCAAACTCCAGCTACACATTTTAAACTCCAGCTACACATTTTTTTTATATGTGAAAATATGTTAAAATCAAAATCTCAGCCCCTGAGGGTCGCGCAAAAATATCGTTTGGCACAAATATTCATGAAATCCTACTGAACACCAAGGCATAGTCAGATCTGCGTACCTATCTCTACGATTACTTGTCAATGGCCATCAAACTCCAGCTACACTTTTTTTTTATATAAGGAAATTTGTTAAAACAAAAATCTCAGCCCCTGAGGGTCGCGCAAAAATATCGTGTGGCACAAATATTCATGAAATCCTACTGAACACCAAGGCATAGTCAGATCTGCGTACCTATCTCTACGATTACTTGTCAATGGCCATCAAACTCCAGCTACACATTTTTTTTATATGTGATAATATGTTAAAATCAAAATCTCAGCCCTGAGGGTCGCGCAAAAATATCGTTTGGCACAAATATTCATGAAATCCTACTGAACACCAAGGCATAGTCAGATCTGCGTACCTATCTCTACGATTACTTGTCAATGGCCATCAAACTCCAGCTACACATTTTTTTTATATGTGAAAATATGTTAAAATCAAAATCTCAGCACCTGAGGGTCGCGCAAAAATATCGTTTGGCACAATTATTCATGAAATCCTACTGAACACCAAGGTTTATCCAGATAACAAACGACAAAATCATGATTATTATCAAATTTTGCGAAAAATATAATATGCTGCTACACTTTTGGCTGTTGTAAGGTTTTTTGTCAATTTGTCATAAACTTCACACCACCTTGGTATGTCCCTTGTATATAGTAAATACAGGATTGGTCCTAAGACACTCCCCTGCGGGACACCGGCCTAGATTTTCTTTAGCTCAGAGTATTCATCCTCATATTTCACACGAAAGTGTCTATTGGATAAATAAGATCTTAGTATGGCATAGAATTGTCTCGGTAGATCTCTATGCAGCTTGTATTCCAGACCACTATGCCAGACTTTATCGAATGCTTGCGCGACATCCAGGAATATGCTTGAGCATACTTTTTTACGTTCTAACGTTCTTTCAATTATGTTGGTGATTCTATGGACCTGTTCAATTGTAGAATGCTTTTCTCTGAATCCAAATTGATGTGGAAGAATTAGTTGTCGGTCCTCAATTATTGGTTTAAGTCTCTTTAGTAATAGTTTTTCAAAGAGTTTTGACAGAATTGGCAGCAAAGAAATTGGCCTGTATGATTTTTTATCGTTATGTGGTTTATGAGGTTTTGGTATCATGATTACTTCTGCTACTTTCCATTGATGCGGAATACATTTTAACCGAAAGGTCGCATTGATTATGTGTAGTAGCTTACGAAATCCTTTGTCTGGTAGAGCTTTGATAATTTGGCAAGTAATCAAGTCATACCCTGGGGCTTTTTTAACATTCATGTTGCTTTTCACTTCTTCTTTTAATTCTTTGAGAGTTACTTGCCGTATAAACTCATCCAGCTTGTGAATTGATATTTTATTTTCATTGGCAGTTTGTCTTGGTAGTGGTTGGAAGGTTTCTTGGAGATACTCCGCAAATAGATCAGCCTTCTCTTTGTGACCTCTTGCCCAGGTTTCATCATCCTTTTTAAGTGGAGGCACTTGCATTTTGGGTCTTTTGAGTCCTTTCGTCGCCCTCCACAGTGATTAATCAGAAATTTTCATCAGTTAGGCTAACTAGATATCTGTTGATTGATTCATTTTTAACTTCTTTATGAAGGGATTTGAGACTGTTACATAAATTGTTAAGAATTGTTTTGTTCTCCGGTGTTCGATTAATTTGCCAGGTTTTACGAGCTCGTCGTTTTTCTCTTACCAACTCTCTGACTTCCATTGGGTAGGATATGTTAAGCGTCTTCTTATTTTGCAAAATGGGAGTGCTTGCCAATGCAGCATAGTGAATTATTTCATTGAGTTGTTCCAATTCGTCTTCCAACTGTCGAGAATTTCTTATCGGTACCTGGAGATTGATTTTGTCCTCCATTATTTCACGAAAGAGATCCCAGTTTGTTTTTGAATTTGTTAATGTGGGTGCACTTTCCCTTTGAATTACAGTTTCACTGACTGTTATGATAACCGGTGAGTGATCCGATACTAGAGAATTGCTGTTTTCAATGTGAATATAGTTCTGAGATATACCTCTTGCTACATAAAAGTCGATTAGGTCCGGTATCTTAGCTTCGTCACTGGGCCAGTATGTTGGGGAACCACCAGAGTAAAATTCACATTTTGATGTCTGCCCTACTTGAAACCATTCTTTACCCTTTGACGTCGTAAGTCTAGATCCCCAATAGGTGTTTTTGCATTAAAGTCTCCTCCAATAATAAAATCACGTCCTAGCGATTTAAATAGTTTAATGTAGTCCTCCCTTTTCAAGTTATGCCGGGGAGGACAGTATATTACGGAGACAGTAAGCTGTCTGTGTTTAATGTGAATCCTAACAGTGGTGACTTGCATTGTTTCTTCTTCGATTTCTGTTTCTACATGGTGTTTTATATTTTCTTTTATTAGTAATGCTGAACCACCTCTTGCTCTTTCCGCTGGATGAATGGAATGATATAAGTTATAACCCCGGATTTTAACAAACGAAGATTTAACAAAATGGCTTTCGGATATTAGAAAAATGTCGATTTTTTCTGTACTTAAAAATATTTCTATTTCTGGAATATGTTGCATAAGTCCATTCGCATTCCAGATTGCTATTCTGAAAGTTGTATTCTTACTGAACATTTTTTATCGGATTGCGTTGTGGGAGTTGCATTTTCTTCAGTTGATCAAATATCATGTTGTTCAGGTTACTTTGGTCATCTAGCCGCTTTGTAATAGCTTCGATGCTGTTCATAATGTTTTCCATAATTCGATTATTTTCAGAGCCCATATATTTGGTTGAACCCGAGCCTTTCACTACCTGATCAAATGTTCTTCTTTGCCCTGCGTTGCTTGGTTGTGGATTTTGATCCATCTGATTTGATGGTTGAATCCTTCGAATTTCATGATTTTGCGATTGATTTCGTGATTTATCTCTTAATTTTTGTAGGTGTTTAGCAACCTCACAGCCCCGATAATTGGCCGGATGTTGGCCTTTACAATTTATACACTTAGCTGGTACATCTCTCCCTATTGTACATGCCTGGGTAAAATGTTTACCTGAGCATTTTACACATCTTGAATCCCGGCTGCAATATTTTTGGGTGTGATTAAATCCCTGACATTTCTTGCATTGGGGTATGCGTGTAGTGGTTCTCCTCATTGGTTCAATTTTTACCTTCATGTGAAGAATTGCTTTTATACCATAAATATTTTGAACATTCTCTGAGTTATCAAATACTAGCATAAAAAGAGGGAGTCCCCTTTTATTGAAAGTTGGGTTTCCTTCTTGGTTTTCTATTCTTTTTTTTTTAACAATATTCACTACATCTAGTATTTCAAAGCCTTTATTTTTTAAGTCTTCCACTATTTCTTCGCTTGAGCAAGTGTGATGCAAACGTCTTGCCATAACTTTTATCGGTCGAGCCTGTTTGTCCTCATAGGTAAACCACTGATACTTTTCAGCATTCAGCTTCATAGATAATGTTCTATAGGTTTCTGAGTCCAGAGTATTAATTTTCCAAACGTCATTGTTTAGCGCTGTTGCCTTATATTCTTTGTCAGTAACCGATTTCATCAGTGACTGAATTTTTGGGTAACTGGTTACTCCCACGATATTTATTGGTGGGGGTAGTTTTTCTTTCGGTTGCACCAGTTTTGGTGCAATGTTCTTGACGCCGGCACTGGGTATCCGTTTCCCTGCGCCGTAAGGTTTTCTCCATTAGAGTCCCCCATATTGGTTATTATATTCAGGGAACTACCCCTAGCTAATTTTGGTCCACGAATGGTATTTTATTTCACATTTACCCGCCGACAAGTCGGTTAGGATTTCCCCTTATCCGTCATCTGGGGACGCGCCCGATGGGAGACTAGCCCCTCCACACGAGTTTTCAGTTATTGACGCGAATTATATCGAAGCATACCATAAGCTATACAAGAGACAAGACAGGACGCGATACAACGTCGATTCAGTTATAAAAATTAACTTTGATCAACCGATAGTAAAGAGCGCCACTTCCAAATCTACGTTTGCATAATAAATGCGATGAAATCGGACGTCGGCACTTGGGCCACAAGCGGTGAGTCGGGATCCCTAGCTTATATATAATGCTAGTCAAAAGATGGGGGCAGATACTAGGCAAATGTGGGAATTGGAAACATCAAATGTTGTTTATCGAACTATTGATAATCTCTTGCCACAATGCCGTATAAACCTTACATTTGCTAAACAAAATATACACGCAATGCACACTGCAGAAGTAGTAACTTGTGCATATTGCGGAATGGAGCATAAATATTTGATTGCGCTCAATTTCTAGAACGACAGTTCATCTGCGTAGAGAATATTACAAAACATGCCAGATGTTACAGTTGCTTAAATAATAAACACACGGTGTATCAATGCAAGTGATAGCGAAAGTGGAATATGTGTCAAAATAAGCACACTGACGTCTTACATTCGCTTGGAATCCTCAGAATATACACCCAAAACAATTACTTGTTTTCACGCCAATTCGGTAATTATAGCTATCTTTCCAACAGCTCAGATAAAGGTATAACGTCGAATTGCAACGATATCGAGGATGACGATATCCCGATGTCACTTCGGGAAAGTCGAAAGGCGCAGTAATTATTTGTATAAAATTTCGATTGGACGAGGAAAATTACACGACAACAAAGAGAATTCTTATAGTAACTAAGATTTCTTCATACCAACCCAAAATTCATGGATTGACCGATCAGAAAGGTTTGGATAAATTTGCGCTAGCGGATCCGTGCTTTAATATGGAATGCAAATCTAGCCAATCTAGCTTGGTAAGATTATTATCTAGATTTCGCTTTCATAAATATGTACGTATTCACGGCAGATACTGAGAAAATAATTCGGAAAATATGGGTCAAGGCTAAAGATGCAAAATAGCAAAAAAAATTTTGGAGAAAGAAACTCCACGAAGAGCTGCAATTCTACAAGCTATTAACCGTTAATGGTACGTCATTCTCTTGCTATGCAAACGCTAAACCAGCTTACAGTTGATTATCAATCGGAATATTTGGAAGCTTCATAAATACTACGTCATGATTTCTATGTTGATAACCTTATGCCGGGAACCAATACTCGGGAGAATGCTGAAATGATTATGCGGGATTTAATCACCATGACGAAAAAGGGAGGTTTCTATAATCGAAAATGGGCATCAAATTTTGAACAGCTTATGCAAATTATTCTCGAAGCAGACCAAGATACCTGAATTTTATATTTTGAAGGTGACTCTCACGCCATTTCGAGGAATTAGAGTTGCATGGATATTCAAAATGTTCGAAGGCTATAGCTGTTATTGTTCGAATGTTTCTATTATTTCGAAAAAGCGGTGGATCCAAAATAGCAGTGAGTCTAGAATTCTCACCACAGTATAATGAGGCTAACCTAGATGAATTCAATTTGGTGATGCGACGAGTTTAACTTTGCCCTTTTGCTTCGGAAATCAATGCCCTCACTAATAATAAACATAATTGGAAAAATTCCAAAATAACGAGCCTTTTTCCCTTTATAGACAGAGTTGGTTTAATACTAGTTAGTGGCAGCTTAAGTAACGCAGATGTTCCTTATGCAATGAAGCATCCTATTTTTATTCCAGCCAGGCATCACATAACAACATTAATGATCAGAGTCGAACATATCAAGCAATTACATGCCGGTCCAAAGGTTTTTATGAGCATATTAAATAAAAATTACCACATTTTTTAAAGCAACTGGAAGATGTATCAAGTGTGACGCTTACAATTGCCGCAAGCTCGAGTAACTTACTAGAGGTTATTCTATACACGGGAGTCGATTATGCAGGACCACTATACATCAAGTCTTCGACATTACGAAGTGCGAAAACTATGAAGGCTTATTTGGCGCTTTTTATATGCATGGCTACTAAGGACGTACAACTCATAATATAGAATGGCACTTTATACCACCAGCTGCTACTAATTTTGGTGGTTTATGGGAGGCAGCCATAAAATCTACGAAATTTTATTTAAATCGCAGGTGAAAATAAAGTTTATTTCTAGAGAGGCAACCTTACTGATTCAAATAGATGCCATCCTTAACTTACGATCACTTTACGAAATAACACCGGTGGATATGGATACTCTAACTCGGGCAGTCTATTACTTTGTTACCGGATTCAAATCTGCTCCACAATAAAAGAAAACCGGGTGTCAAGGTGGCAACATATACAACTGGTTCAGCATTACTGCCGAGGTGGAATAAAGAATATTTTCTGTCGCTGCAACAACGCCCGAAATGGACAACACCAACAGCACGACCACCTGCCAGGTGGCTGATGGGTCGCATTATTAAGGCAATTCCAGGTCCAGATGGATTAGTACGAGTTGTGGCAGTGAAAAGAAAACCAAACTGCGTGAAATTATTCGGCCAACCTCAACAATTTTTTTATTTCCTTCTGACTCGATAGAGTTAATGGGAGCAGGATGCTCAGAATCATCAGGAGTTGAAATTTAATGACTGAATTATTTCAGGAAATGTAATGACTGAATTATTTCATATTTTTTACTTATCTTATATTGTAGCTTATTGTATACAGCTGAATTTTGAATTATACTTATTATATCCATTAATTTCTGAGATTGAATTAACTTATTATAAACTAAAATAATCCAAATATTGTAAAAAAAAAATTGAAATGCTAAGAAAACTTCCCATTTGTCATTAGCACATGCTAGCTGATTATTGTTTCTGTATAAATTTGACATTTGGTCGATAAAAAGTCAATCTAGATTATCGACAATATTATATAAATTCTGGGTCCCATTTGAAACGCGATATTTCAAAACGCGATAGGGTACAAAACGCGATATGGTACAAAACGTGATTTCCTTGTTCTGATCGTACATGTTCAAGTTCATCATAGATGAAGGAAAATTTTATTAAATGAAGGAAGATTAATAATTATTATTATTTTAATTTTAGTATTATTTTACAGTTTTAGTTTTAAAATATCGCGTTTTGTACCATATCGCGTTTTGTACCATATCACATTTTGAAATATCACGTTTTGAAATATCGCGTTTTGTACTTTATCTCGTTTCGTCATATCGCGTTTCCAGCAGATCCCATAAATTCTGCGTTGTGATTGCACTGCCGTCTATCGGTTGAACCCCTATAGTCTTCTTGACTAAACAACTTTAAACTTATTCAGCATTTCTAGATTTCGAAGTAATGGTGGATTCGAGTTTTTAAATATTTGAAGCACTTTAGTTTGTTGAAGTTGGCAAACAAATCTTTTTTTGAAATATTTGGAGTCTCCTTAATTTTTGGAATTCTAACAATAATTAAGTAAAAGGAAAAGGAGACGTAGGACTTGAAATTTTATAATCGCAATTAAATCAGAACAAGGCAAAAAATTATAAAAAATTGATAATAAAGATTACGCATAAAACATTTTAAATTTCTTCAAAAATAATATCTCATGAGCACTTCTATTTTGAGCTATTCACAATAGAATATAGTGAAAGAGACGAAATAACATTTAAATTACCAATAAAATTTGCATGATCCAAAGGATGAGTAATCTTTTCAATCCAATTTATTAGATGGGGGCATTATCGCTACTCGTTCTAACTACTACTGCTGCATCCAGTATCCGTAAAATTTCTACTATTACACATCTCAACACAAATAAACTGTTTTAACGCCAAAATAACATTCACACAAATTTAGGATCTTATCATTTGCATGAAAACTTACGAGTTGGATGTCATCACTCTCCACAAAAATAAATGGCTAAATGCTTCAGACATGAATCAGAAGGGTAAACATTGCAAAAATTGGAAATTATTTTGACAGAACTGATTTTACATGTTTTGAATAATATATAGATTCACAGATGCCAGTGTATTACACAAAATTAAAATGTAATTGTATTTCTGTTATTTCAGCTTTATCTATCGTCCAACATCAGTATAGCCGATTACAATATGGGATATTGTTTAACGGGCACCCTAGAACGTGGATGCCAGAAAACAAATTCATTCCAAACAACACATTTTGCTGTCATTCGACGCTGTTGGCCATCTACCGATGAAACGGCGAACAAAACATAGCAGCGATTTTAAACAAACAATTAAAAATTCAAAACGATACATCATAAATTCATAACCTACGAAACACGAAAAATCAAAAAAAATTAAAAATAAAACCAACATTTTTATTTAAAACAAAAATAAAGTTCCAATATAATCAAATTGATAGAATTTTGTATTAGTTCGCGCCTAATGTTTTACGCAATGTAATCAAATGTTTTTTCACATACCTACACACAAACGCAGTAGTCGAGTTTTTAATTAAATTCAAACGATTTTAAAACTTAATTAAAAACAAAAATTATTAATTAATTAAAATGTATGTAAAGTAGTTTTTGTAAAATTAATTGAAATATAAAAGCAAAAAGGATATTTTTTATAGAAATTTTATTTTTAATTAAAAAATTAATTTATTTTTATTTTTCAATTTTTATTATGATTTAATTTAATTTAATTTAAAAATATATAATGTAGTATTAAATAAAATAATAAATATATTTTTTTGTAAATGTATAAATTAAATGTAAAATTTTATAAAAACAACAACAACAACAACAAAACTGCTTAAGTCCGCTTAATTAAAATATATTAACGATAAAATGGCGGGCGACAAAATTTAAAATTTGCTCAATAACGTTTTTGTTTTTATATTAAAACCTATATATATATATATATATATATATATATTATAATTATAAAATAAATAATTAGATGAAATTAGAAATTAATTAATTAATTAAAATTACATGTAATATTGTGTGTTTATATAATAAATATATAAATATAAGAACCGAACAGCTTAACACGGCATAATTTAATCCCCATAACGATCAAAACCATAAATAAATTAATGTTCACGTGACATGTGTCGTCACAAACATTCTACTCTTAAGTAATCACTATTTACATAATTTATATTATAGTCTTAAACTGCGGCTTAAATTTAAATTAATCCAAATACAACAATTTATTTTTTGAGCATCTTATAAACAAAAATTTTTAAAATAATGACGTACAATAGTTAAATTAAATTTAATTAACAATTAAAATTTTGCAAAAAAAAAAAAAACAATTAATTCTCTTCTTTATGAATTAAAATAATTTTTAATTTACATTTATTGAAAAACCAAAAAAAAAAAAACTAATTGTCCTGCCAGTATTAAACGTCCAAGAATAATAAAAAATTTAAAAAAAAAATCATAAATGGCGTCCATTAATTAATTATTATAATTAAAATTATTATATAAATATAAAATTAATTAAATGTAATTTAATTAGAAATGAAAAATTATTTGTGAAAATTATAAATTTTTTCTTTAGTTGATTAAAATAAAAATTGTTTTTATTAATGACCTCTGGAGTAATGAGCCCATTGCTAAATTAACGAAATTAACCCGGAAATGTTCGTCTCCCTATATCCAACATTGAGTACGAGTACATCAACTGACTAACAGGTAAGTCGTACGATGACATTTCACACTTTTTGTTGCAATAAGGGGAGTGAAGAAATTCAGTTCAAAGGTGTCAGATCTGTTAATGTAAATTCATCATTTACAGTACATTGTGCTTGCTGATCATCAGCATCCCTTCCTTTAATTCAATGTATTGTGCAAGCTCTAACAACCAAACAAAGAAAATATTACAGCAACCAGCCCATTTAGGACGACATGGCCCTGGTAAAGCAATATTTATCTGAAACAATTACTGCTAAGTGCTATGTGACTGTCACATTTCGTGTTCATATTACCGAACTTATGTTTTCGTTTTTTTGAATTCGTGAACGTCGTAACTATTTCTGACCCAACTATTTCTGAGTGAGGAGTTGAGTTGTAAAATGAGACTTGAAAGTTACAATGTTAGTTTTCTCCTTGGCTAGGCAGTCACGCCTTTTAATGTTAACTAAATCAAAAATTGTACGGTCTGCTTGGACACGTCATCCAAACCCTTCGCTTCAGCCACCGGTGTTCAGGATTACTACAGAAGCTTGCCTTCTGATTAAATTAAATTTTAAGGGGCTTGAGTGTCCATTTCTTTGATGGTTCCGTATGTGTGTGCCAAAGAGCAACCAAATTTGTGTGGGATTAGTAAAACTTGGAAGATTAAAGGACCATTTCGATGCTTGATCACGAATTCGTCGAAAATGATGCGATTTGAGCTGTGAAATGCGAAGAAACTCTCATTAATGATGGTTTAAATATATTGTAGTAATGATATTTTCGATGATTTGGATCGACTAAACATTTCGACAGCAATCCAAGCACATTGTAATAAAAAAATACTCGTTTGAATGAGTTCAGCCGCATAACAAATTTTCAAGCGCTGTAGCTAAAGAAAATTCCTCACCGTTGTCTCTTAGGTAAGCACTTTGGGAATAGTGTAACATTAAATGATAATTTTATATCGGTGATGGTGGCACTTAGCATTTTAGCAAACATAACATGTCCTAATTTGCGGCTGATTTTACTGACCGTTTCAAATTTTAGGTACTTCTGACATTCCATGATAGTTTTTGACAGTTTACCTGCTCGATCATTTTTGCCTTTCCAATGTCACTTTGCATAACTTTAACTTACTTCAACTATATATGGTTATGACTTCATCAAGTAAATGTGTATGTGTCGTTACGCGCATATGCATAATCATTAAAGAAAGGAAAGGACTAGAAAAGGAATGACAAGAGAGGATAAAACAGGATCGGGAGTTCTGTATTCAAAAATCCTAATTACTTCGGTCTAAAAAGTATTGAAGTTCTGTGAAAAATTAAAATTAGAAAGTTCTCCTTCATCTTACGAGTGAACATCCAAGGAAGAGCGAGCGAATGAATTTTAACATTCAAAATTGTTACCTTCGCTCGATTTCTAGTCACTCTAAAAGTTGGAAAGTTTTCAGTCGTTGGGTCATGTAAATGTTTATGAAGAAAGACTTCATTGCTTGTATAATGTCTGTTATTGTTGGAGAAAACTGCAATCTATTTCTGATCGGATTCAGTATTAGTTGCTTCTATTTTATTTATCTATTTTACCCCTAGACCCTAGAAGAGATCTTCTGCTCCATATGTACCAATTTCGATTTTTGTTTTGAATTTTTCAAACAAAAATACGAAAGGCTGAAACCTGACGGGATGATTCGAACTTCGGTCTTGAAAAATAACTCAACTCCCAATTAAACCTGTTAACTCAACTTTAGTTCAACTTCGAACTCAATCGCAACGCAACCCTCAACTCAATCACCAATTCAAACCCAAATCGACTCTCAAATCAAACCTTAACCTAACCCCAAACTAAGCCAATCCTCGAATTAATTCTCAAATAATTTCCTAAGCTCGACTCAATTTCAACTCAACTTACCTCGAACGTAATCTAAACCTCCTTCTTGATTCCACACACTCAATCCCGAAATCACGTCGATTCCCATTAACCTCCCATTAAACCTTCAGCTCGAACACAAATTAGTTCTCTACCGAAACCCTCACTTAAAGCCAACACAATTTCAACTAAAATCCTATTGAACCCTAACAACCTCAACTCAACCCTCTACTCAACCCTAAACTCAGCCGTAACTGGACCGCAGGTCAACTCAAACTCTAAATCAACATTAATCTAATCTACACCTCATGGCTCAACGCCCAAAATAAATCCCTAACTGAACCACATCGTTCAACCTCAACTCAACATCCTGCTCGACAAAACTTCAACCTGCAACACAACTCTCAGCTAAACGACCAATTCAATACTCACATCAAAATGATTGGCTGAATGGTGAAGCTAAGTTTCATGGCAAAATGGTGAAGCTAAGTTTCAACTCAAATTTCAACTCAACGCCCGAATAAATTACTAACTCGTTCAGTTGCGAATGAACGCTGAATGAACCCCAATTCAATCCAATAACACACTCTCATCAACCCCTATTCGATCACAAATTCAACCCTCATCTCAACCTCAAATTCGATCCCTAAATCAACACGGTTCGAAAACTGGATGTGTGTATAAACTCAACTTGATTCTAACTCAATCTCTTACTCGACCCCTAACTCATCCCTCAGCTCAAATCAAGGCGACTCGAAAATCTGACTCAAGCTAACTATTTCAACACAACTTAACCGCTCAACTCAATCCCAACCCAACTTCAAATCAACCCAAACTCAGTCCAATCCTAACTCAAGCTAACTCGATCTGCAATCCAGCTCTTTGGGGTTAATCCAATTCACGTGAAATTCATCTTCCAATTCAACATGGTCGTAAAATTTACATGCGTACGTGAACTCAACTCAAGCTAACCCTAAATCAACCGTTAATTCAACACACAAATACATAAATTGCCAGCTAAACTGATCACTAAACCGTGGTAATATCATCATGTGGGTTAAGGTCTATTCGTATTGAAGTTACTCGACTCGTCAAGAGAAGTATCTTTCAGAAACTTTTCAATTTTCCGCCTTGGCCAAAGAAGCAGATTGGCGAAAACAAATTTCAAATCGTACCAGCCGTTCTCGGGATACCAAGCGTACAAACAGAGACAAACGGATAGATGGACAATTTTTATGCAGTCGACAGTTTTTACATGTTACCCTACGGTTAAAACTCCTCCCTTTCCATTATCACGAGCTGACATAATCGATTTGTTTTTCGGCCAGTCATTAAAGATGTGTGTAGCCTGGTATTTGTTGTAATTTAAGACGACTCCTTTTCCATTAATCAATTCTGCCTGCTTTATCTCAATTCCGCATTTTAATCACATTAGTTGTTTGCGTAAAGAGTGGAATCAATCGTCTGGTCAGGCTTGAGCAGCTGATTATGCACGATTCTCTTCCAATCCCACAAAACACAAAGCAATTACCTTACGTGGCTTAAATCCGAGCTTTAGCACCGTTTATGCAGCATTATCCAACTTGGACCACTTCGCACATTTTGAAAAAAATGGCTTGATTTCGTTTCGGTTCAGGAGCGATTCGCAGATGGAAATTCGGTCCATTACATTTTTCACTGTTAATTCATGTGGTATCCAAATATCGAGCCTCTTTTTGTATCCAGCCTTATACAAATGGTTCAAAATTATTTTTTGGTCGAGGTTTAGTTCCGCAGCGGTGTCATAAGATGAATTGTGTCGGTCTTCCTCAATGTTTTTTTTAGAGAATTTCATCGACTTTTTCAACGATTAGTCGACCAGAGCGCGGCGCATCGTTAACATTGAAATTTACAGAGCGAAAACAAGCAAACCATTTCTATGCTGCTGATTTTGATGAAGCATCTTCACTATGAAAACCATGCATTTTTTCACAAGCCTGCGAAGCTTTTATCACGGAAAAATGCCACAAATATAAATCTAAAATTAAAACGCCCTAAGAGCTGTTTCTAGTCGAGCTAGCACAAAACCAATAAATAACGTTTTTCTGAAGATACATATGAGTATGTATATCTAACTTAGATATATAATAAATTTCTACATTTTAGTACAAAGCTAAAAATTGTATTTTGACGCACCTAATATTTAGAACAACATTTTTAAGCATAACAGTTCCTTGTGACTGCACAAAGTGAGTCCTGGACCAAACTTATTTGCAGACGACTTGATATGAGGCCTAAGGATTAATTTCATATAACTCTCATCTACTGATCCTTCGTAAAGCACTACGAGCGCACTTTGAACCATTTCCGATCTGTCAGTATAAATGCAGGAACGTGATTTATATATCCGTAAACAGAACGGCTTGCCAATGTCGTAATTGCCGATTTATGTGTTGATAATAAAATACCAAACTTATACCATAATGTAGGATATGGAGCTCATTTTGAATTGATTTGATTGTTTTTCGCCTGTCCGAAAAAGAAGCAAGCCATCACTATTTTTCAATCTTTATTTGGTGTTTTGTGCCGTTTTCTACCCGATCCATGCCTTCTGTCGTAAGAGTCGGTGTCGCAGAAGCGAAACAAACATTAATAATTAATTAGAGGCTCCCTTCCGGTAATCTGGGCTTTAAATGAGTTCTAGTACGGCAATGCGTACTATGTATGCGTACAATTTTAATTTCGGACGCACTATAGAGAATTTACTGTAAAGTTGTTATTTCGTTTTGGCTCATAAGTGTTTCAAGAAATGGTATAACACGTTATGTTTTTGGTAAACGTACTTGATGATTTTTTGAAGAAACGAACGATGATTTGTATTGATGGTCTTAATTTCCAATCCCTATTAGTCGGTCATTTTTTTTTTTTGTTCTGGTTTTCTTGTTACTATTTTTGAGTACCTTAATTTGTTCTATTCACTGCAAGTCTTGCGTAATAATAAAAGTTCACCGTATCTTTATCAAATTAATTATGCATGCATGCCTATAGGAATACTATTTCTACATAGTCTTGGAATTCCAACCGTAGCTATGTCCCGCACTTTTACATACTTAATTGATTATATTGCTTGAAGCTTCACATAATAAAAACACAAAATAAACTTTCCATTTTCCTTGAAATGTCAAGACAATCATTTTTTGAAAAATAAAAAATTTTAAATCCGAAAAACTTTAAAGGTTTAAACGCTTAAAATATACATACCACTAACATGATAAACATACTCAAACTCACACACATTTTGTTTTTGTAAGAAACTTTTCATTTTGTAAATATGACGTATGTACACGGAAAAGGTGGATTTATATATATCGCAAGTTTTCACCGCTTGAAAAAGAAAATTTGGTTTTTATTTGCCTACATATACATATACACAAAGTTTTTCGATTATGAAAAGTTGACGAACAAAATTAACGTACTCTTATATGTTACCCTTAAGACTTAAGTCTTAAATTTTTATTTTTGTACGGTATTACAGCATTATTGACATAATACACTAAGTTTATATTTACATTAATTAATGTTGTAAAATATATATTAAAGAAAAAGGATCAGGTTTGCGTACTGCCTGTTATGAAGTTATGGAGTTTGGCCAGCTAAGATAGAATTTTACATTTTCTTAACTATTTGGACATTTAACATGGAGGTGACGTTCCGAAATTTGGCCACTTAGGATGGATGCAATGAAAATGGGAGAATAAAATAATTTTTAGGCGAAGTTCTGGAACGAGAAACCTTTAAATATTGTTTACCAAATAGCACAAATGATTTCACAAATTCAAATTTCCAATTAGTAAAGGTGGCCTCATCATAAAGCAACACACTAATATACCTATGATGATTTTCTTTTATCGCCAAGGTCTAGAAATGTTATTTGGGCATTGGGCAATTTTTTTGTCGTGATTTTCCGGATAGTTTTTGCATTGGTATGGATTTGAGGGCTTTCTATGTCACACTTTTTTGTTGATGTAATATAACAAATCTGATCTTATACTAATAAGAAGTACTAAAGTCAAATTTGTAGAATTATCTGAAAATAAATAAATTTCAGCGAAATTCATAACAACCATACATAAGGCTCATTTCCCATAATCTAATATAAATTGCATACTACCAAAGAGCCTTATATTCTTACCGCTGCAGCAGCCAGAATAGACAGACACAGACTATTAATTGCCAAAATAGAAAGAGTTTCATCATAGAATGATGAATAAAAAATAGTTGATAACAAAAAATGAATTTCTTAAAATATATTTTTACTTATACACGCTACCATCTATTGGCAAGCAGCTAAAACAATACACAAACTATTTAGTCGCGTTACCAATTCATTATATTTGATGTTTCGAAATTTTTGATTCTCTCCATTTTTGGATAATTTAAGCGCTGCCATCTACAGACAAGTAGCTTAACAATATTATCTATTAAGTTTCGTTACCAAATCAGAAAAATTTCATATTTTCAAATCTTTTGATAGGTAACAATTTGCATTGTTCATAATTTGCAATTAATTTTCTTTGCATATATAAAGCTGTATATATGTACATACATATATACATACATACATATATGTAAGACTATTATTAATTTTCTAATTATTGTAAAGTTATAATTTCTCGTCTGTTGATGTGCCTGGCCATATTAGTATGAATGATGATTTTTTTGGAATTTTTTTTAGAAATTGTTAATGATACATATAAACTCAAAATATATGGAAATATGGAAAATATTTTTAGTGTCTGTCTTTCCCGACAGTTTTCTCATTCCCGGGATTCGGTTTTTTTTTCTGTACGCAAATTAAAAAATAGAAAACACAAACCACCCGAGTAGGTAACTACGTGTCACAAAAAAGCGACAAAAATTTCACATAAAATGGTGATTGGTGGAAAAAAATGTGACAAAAAATTGTCACAATATGGATGAAAAATGGTTGATGGGGTTGACGTCGATTGTCACGCGTAAATGAACATTTTGTAAATCAAATTTGTCGGTTTTTGCTGGAATATTTTTGAAATATTTGTTGAAAATTTAGTTACAAATTCGACAGTTTTTTTATGGTAATAAAGTCAAATATTTCTCGACATTTTCTGAATAATTGGTGGTTTAACTGTGGAACTAATTATGAACTATTTGTTGAAATTATAACCACGAATTCGATAGTTTTTTTATAATATCACTTAATTATCAACAATTTTGTGGATATTTGTTGGTTTATTGATGCAATTATGCGTAAGAAAAATTTTTATGACCCTACTTACATAATTTGGAAAAAATACTCCATTGTATGGTTTATTTGATATTTTTATTATTAATTATTTTAAAAAAAATATCTACCAAAAATGTAGAAATATCAAAATCCCCCCCATACTTTAACCCGAGCCGAGAGTCAATACAACATGTCTCGACTCTAAAAAATGAAAACATTCCTCGAGTTTTCTATGTGGTAACTGGTAGTTTGGTTTTGTACAGATAGCTCGCAGTCTCGCACAAACAAATAGTTCGGTCTACTCATCAGGTACTCAGGTAGCTACGACCAAACACAAACTATAAAAATAAAATTCCAACTTCATACATTAAGTATGAGGCAAGAACGTAGTGACTTAGCGAATTATAAATTCACCAAATCAAAAATGATCAAAACCTTTTTTTTTTGGGGGGACTAAAATGAACATATATTTTGTCACAAAATACCCGCATAAATATGTTCCAAATTGTCAACTATTTTTTTGGCAAAAAGGAACTTACATTTTGTGACAAATTGGTGACTAAAATTTTTTTTTTGGGTGGTAAAATAAACATTCATTTGCAGTTTCCATACTCCTTACAAACAAAAAATCGAGTAATGCTTAGATTATGGTCGAGTAATCTCAGCCCACCACCAAACGCGATAATTTTCAAAAACATGGATTTGAATTTTCAACTCCATAACAAAAACGTGATTACAAAGATTCTACTACTCAACAGGTAAATCGCATCTTTATTGCTGATTCATCTACGCGTTTATGAATTGTTGGAACCGCCTTGCCCTGATCGATAAGCTGAGATCACTTAAGTCATCAGAATTCAGATTGATAGGATGTTACGCAAGCAACTTCATCGCTTCGGCCGGCCGACTACTGGTGTGGCTTTCACTAACGAATTACTTATTCGCGCCTCTCTTCTTCCCAGAAAGGATTTAAGGTCTTAATAGCGCTTTTCTTTCCTCAAGTCATCCATAAAATACTTGGACTTTCGCTCGTCTCCGATCACGCAAAGTGATTTTTGTTCTGGCCACCGTTCCTTTGCTAAGTGCAATGATAATAGATACTCAATTGGCTACAAACAAGTTCTATTTCCTCGGGTGTGCTGCTAATCAATCCAGTACTATTTTACTATCACACCTTAAAATCCTTCTCACTATCTGTACTCCTTGTATAGAAACGCTTAATGATTTTTTATCATCATTAAATCCCGAAGACTCTAGAACTAGGCGATATTCACTCAAACTTGACTTAACTGGTTCTCATCGGTGGCTCTTGTCATTAGATAGTCAACATTCATGTCTCTTTGGACGACTGTAGCGGCTTCAGGATATTCCACTTGATTGTCCTTGGCTGATTGCATGAGAAATCTTTTTGCTGTGTTTAATGATCCATTTGAGAATCTGATTAACATTTCGATTCGAATGGAAAAATATCTATGTATGTAGTTAATATTTATATGATATACATATGCTTGAAATTTAAGTAGTGGTTCTCCCTGATACCTTCGGGCGACCCCTAAATGTGCAACTCCTAAACCACTCAACTTCACACGCCCGCAACGCTAGATTCAGGCCTAATTTTGGAACACATGCGCAAGTAATAAACGTAGCCTGCGGCACCGAACCTATTAGCGCCCGCGACATAATGTAAATTATTGGATCTCGTATTGGACTTATACCCTAGACAGACTAGGGATTAGCTAAGCGCGATTAGTGATTTTTTCGAGATTAGCTGTAGTGTGTCAAGTTGAAGATTAGCTAGTCTCGTTTTATTTGAGGATTAGTCACTAATCGAGATTAGTGCACTAATCCTTGAAAATTTTCGAGCTTATCTCGTTGTATTGGGTTTAGTGATGGTACAAGTGGCACTACAATGTGAAATAATTATTTAAACATTGCTGAAAATGCAAGTGGTGTGAATTTACTATAGAAGTTATAAAATCAATGACATCTTAAAAAATTTGTGCTGAATAAATTTCGAGGAAAAAGAAAATCTAGTGTGTTTTAATGTATAAATCTTAGAAATATTGAATTAAAAAATGAGTCCAGCTGATTTACTAGCTATATTTTACCGAATCACCATAATAATATTTTAGTTCTCTGCAAGAAACTAATCCCTAGTCTGTCAACGCATATGGATTTGTGGTGGATTAGCTAATCTCGTTTCACTAATCGCGCTTAGCTAATCCCTAGTCTGTCAGTGGTATTATCTAGCTACATCGTCCTAATCGTGTACTAAGTAGAACCAATTTTTTGTATTAGCACGTTCTAACGCTGCCGCGTAGCTTTCTTATATACATGTTTCAGGTGAGCAGGTTTACTGATGATTGGTCCATAAATGTTCGGAGTTCATCAGTACAGGAATTTTTTCACGTTTCTTGGAATTTATAGTAATACAGTTCTCCATTCGGGTTAGACTCCCATTTATTACCGCAAGCACTGTCCTTAGCACCAATAAATTGGACATTATTTTTACTTCATAAATCCCATTGACGCGGTGAGTTGAAGATTACTTACAAAAAATATAAACGCAACGAAATTTCTTATGAGGAATACAAAACGATGCGGAACACCTGCAAAAAAATCTGTGGTAGAGAAGCAAAAAGAGCCGACAGCAAGAAAGCCAATGTGGCTTCCGAGTTGAAAATCTCCGATCGCAACTTTTACCACATGGTCGCATCGGTTGCAAATATTTCGAAAACATCTGTTTCAGCATTGAAACGTGCTGACGGCGCCTTGGTGGTGGATCCATATTTACAAGCTGACTTATTGGCGAGCGTCTTCAAATCGAACTCGACATTAGTTGTCCCAGATGGAATTAGACCTCCATTAATTCCATATTATGGTTCTAAAATGAGCCCCGTCGTCATCTCGGAGGAAATTGTCTTTACTAATCTGAAGTCAATGAATGCAAACAAGGCCACCGGACCTGATGGAATTCCAGTTCGAATATTGAAGGAGTTTGCCAGTGACTTGGCTCCAATATTATCTAAAATTTTCCTACTTTCATATAAGCAAAGTCACTACCCGAACGCCTGGAAGAATGCAATGGTGCAACCCGTGCTGAAACGGGGTTGTGACAAAACTGACCCTTCAAGCTACCGGCCAATATCAATTGTGTCAGCCGTCGCTAAGGTCTTTGAGAAATGCGTCAATCAACATATAGTTAAATATCTTGAAATTAGCAAACTAATTTCGGATAGACAATACGGCTTTCGTGAAAGCCGATCCACGACCGATCTCCTGACGTATGTCACGAACAAATGAAATCTCGCCCTAGAACACCACGGAGAGGCCTTTGCAATCGCCTTGGATATATCCAAGGCTTTTGATAAGGTATGGCATCTTATTTGTAAACTTGTGGCATACGGGCTGGACTCGATGACCACAAGGTGGATTAAAAGCTATCTCAATGACCGAAAAATCAGCGTCGTGCTTAATGGGAGATTATCATCGACGCACTCCCCAAATGCCGGAGTCCCTCAGGGGTCACCTTTGTCACCGACCCTGTTTTTGCTATACATCAACGATTTGCTGGATAGCACTGTAAACCCTATCCATAGCTTTGCGGATGATGCCACATTGCATTCTTCTATTTCATTCGAGGCGGAGCCTAGCATTACAGATCTAAATAATAAACGGTCAGAAGTCGTAACTTCTCTTAATTCCGATTTAAGTACAATATTTGAGTGGGGTAACAACAACTTAGTACAATTTAACGAAAAAAAGACACAAATATGCACATTCTCACGTAAAAAAAGTCGCAACGACTACCCATTTGTGGTAAAAAACCATATCCTTATGGGTTGCGACTCAATTCGACTGCTTGGTGTTCAAATAAGTAACAAACTCAAATGGAATGAACACATTGTTGCATTGGCTAAATCAGCTTCAAAAAAACTCGGGTTCCTGAATCGATGCAGAAGGTTTTTCAAATCGCATCAAGTTCTCCAGATATATAAAACCTTCATCCGACCATGTATAGAGTATTGCTGTCAAGTTTGGGGAGGTGCGTCTGGTACTACCCTCCACTTATTGGACAGGGTTCAACGCCGCGCTATCAGAATAATACGGAATCCCAGACTTACTCAAGAACTAGACAGCTTACAGCATCGCAGAGATGTTGTAGAACTCGCGTCTTCTACAGATGCTTACATGGTAAATGTTCTGCAGAACTATCGGAGAAAATACCACCATTCGTTACAACAACAAGAGTAACCAGAGGAACAACCAATGCACATAGGTTTACGGTGAAGCTCCCGAAAACTCGAACTGAAGAAATCAAGCGCGAATTTATATACCGCTAATACATTTCAAATTTCCGAAGGAATATAAAATGAATAAATTTAAGGTAGCTATTAATCTTTACTTGCAGGATCGCGCATTGGGTACAGAAGCTCTGACAGTTACAAGGAGCTAGGACCGTTAATAAGTCCGCTCTGCACCCAATTAAAAAAAATAGATAAAAAAAAAAAAAAAAAAAAAAAATATCGTAAATATGTAGCGGTAATCGGAGGATGTGCCGCCCCGGTGGCACAGTGGTTAGCATGCTTGCTTTAAGCCCCGGAGGTCCCGGGTTCGATTCCCGGCGGGTGATGAAAAAATCACGGCTGGTTAATGTTGGATCAATGAATTAATTACTCATTATCCGTTAAAAAATGATTACGAAACTTTACTATGAAGCGGCCAAATCCCTCCATGGGATGTAGCGCCAGCGTAAAAAAAAAAAAATCGGAGGATGTGGCTTTAAATGTATAGCAATATGTTGAATAAATAACCGGAATCAACTGTGTGCCTGGATGCTTTAATTTGGATGTATAGCGGGTAAAACGTTGGATGGAAAACCTAAAAACGTGGTATATATAACCTCACTACTGTCTTTCATCGTACATAACGCCTAGGCTTTTTGAACGAATAGTACGCTTACTGGGCCTTATACAAATACAGCAGCCTATAGGCGTTACATTTGTTAATAATTTCTACACTTTCTTCCCCCCGCTCTGATTTTTTGAAAACAGTGAAGGCTGCATTTTTTTTTTGTTGGCTTTGAAATTTTAAAATCGGGTTCTACATCATTTGACGATTAATTCAAAAATTACTGTGCAACAAAATAAGCTTTGAAACCATTTCGGTAGTCATGTTTCCAAATCTTAGTATCATGAGTAATTCCTGACCAAAGAACGTTGCGGCTTGTAAATCTCTGTCAAAAATATTCATTTGGCTTGGACGCCCCTGTTCTAATCAAATCCTAATATTTATATGTAGGGACAGAATCTCTAATTATCTGTGAAAATAGTAATTTCCATCGGCGTGTCGATCAAACGATTGTATACTTCAGCTCGTTTTTATTCCAACGAATAAAAAAAATTTCTACACTCCCAATATTTGCTTAAATTATCAACAAAACTGATGCGGTTACTGATAATGATAAATGTGTAAACGACTAATAAACGAAGGTTGTTGGCTGAATCATAATGAATATTGTATAACTTACTTGTAAGGCAAACTTTAACTTTGTTAAAAAAAAAAAAGAAATCCATTTACTGGTTATCGTAAAAAACAAATTTATGATTGTAATTTCACCATTAATTTTTGAGGATCGGCTCATCTTATCTTATCACTGTGACAACAAAACATATTTCAATACAATTTGTTCGTAATTCTATTTGGAATTTGTATTTGTATATTGAAACAAAATTTCATTTATCGAACAAATTTTGAATGTTTAAGAACGTATACGGCTTAGAGTAAGCACAGAATTATTCTAAAAATGGATAGCGTGGAATTTCGGAGATCACCATGGGCATTTGGTTTGCATTCATCAGTATTCAACAAAACCAAAAAGGTAAGTGTCTGATTCATTTAATTAATTTAATTATATTTTGATACCTAATCGAATTTTTTTTTGTTTTTTTTGTTTTAGCTGATCAATTGGTGAATGAAAGGGTGGGGTCACACGCAATCGAATCATGTAAAAAATAATAAGAAATAAACTATTTTTTAGAATATAAAACTAAAAAAACGTGTTTTAATTTAATTTTGTGGAATTTTATTTGAAACTTTGCACGGGCGAGAAAAGTTTTCGATTTCTCCAATCTCTTCAGTTTCTCGGTATCTTTAAAATGGCGGTGAGAGAAACAAATTTTATTACATCGTGGTTAGTTGAAAAAAGATAATTTGGATGAATCGATTTACGACTTGATTTGTTGAAATTACAGCGAGGTTCAAGTGCAAGTCTCTTTCTGGTTCACTTATTATTTTGAATTAATATTTGGCAACTTTTATTAATGGTTCTACCTGTCTGTGTGATTTAATCGTGCAAATTGATATTGTGGTTTTAGAGGGGTGATAATTATAAATTTTTTACATCAATAACAATTGGAATGGTCCGTCCATAATATTCAAAGCGTTCTAAGATACCTTGTAATAGAAGACGATTGACTATTTTAAGTCGATTACGATATCTTTAGGCTCCTACGGTGAAGGTGAGGCTTGCACTCAGCATTCTGGCTGAGATAACTTTTCACTCATATATATCAAGGCAATTTTAATTGATGGAATTGGTTCCAGTGATGTGACATGACGATCAACCGATCTCAATCGAACTCAAATAATTTTTTTTGGGCACCATGTTCTTTCTTTGCTGAAATTTTCTCACGATCGGATGGACTCATTGGCGGCAAATAAGTTTTAGTCATATAACTAAATCCATAAGTAAATTCTTTATCAATGTGTTAAAGGTGCGAACACATAGCTCAGCTTTCTTTGGGGTAAGCCTAAGTAGCAAATACAAATTTTAATAATTTAATCCCGCATTCCTCTCAAACAAACATCTTTAGCAACTCCTAATGAATGTTTTCGGAAGCGCGAATAATTTATTTAAAACAATTCCTCTATTCCGTTCATGTAACACCGATAGTATTTTGTCTCGAATCTTTTTCGTAGTAACTTAATGTGGTTTCACATGTTCCGTAATAGGGAGCATGCTGATTCGGAAGAACTTCAAGCCATCCACCTTGAATGAGTTGACCTACCCTGATCTCCCCGATCAAACCTCTGAAATCTGTATCTTACCGTACAGTTGTATCACAACAGCGTAATATTCCAGCGTTTTCTTTGGACGGCAACAACTGGCAATTTCTTTTGAAGGTGGAAAGTTGATGATCCGATACCAATTCGGAAATACGTCCATAGGGATATAGATATGATTATGATTTTGCTCGCAAAGTGGTACATATGAATCGATTTTTGTTAAATCCACAATTGGGCAGCCCTGTGTTGAACTGTCTTTACTGTGACGGGTTTCTTTACTGTGTTTAACTGTCAGAACCTGATCATTTGACTTGATTCCAGAACTTTATCAAAGAATTGTTTGACATAGCTGGGTTAGATTTTAGTTGGCGGTAATCCAGAACTTTTTGAAGAAATCATTTAAGAATCCCGTTTTCATCGTGCATCGTCGAAACACATCCTTATCGATAATGAAATAGCCTCGTACCTGTGCCTATGTAGTTCATTAATTGCTCGAATTTTAAATGAAAACTCTAAATAAAAATTGTCTGGCCGATCCTCTATTCTGTTTGGACTGTAAAGAGTGAAAACAGACCAATAGGCAAACGTCATGTCTATATGTCTTGTTCTGACTCAAATGACCCCAAAACCCATAAATCTAGAAAAAGTCTTCCATATTTTGCTATATAAAGGTTAGGTTAGGTTAAGGTGGCGGCCCAAAGAAACCTACATCCTTGGCCAGACCTACTAGACATTTTTTACCAGCAGGTCATTCCAAAGAAAGGAGGATAGTACGCTACTTTGGAGTATCTCTACTTATAAATCTTCTAGCGGAGGATTCCCGAAAATTGGTATTTATCATCCTGCCTGTTAGCATTTGACCTATCCAGTTTCTGAGTTATCCAACCACTCCTATAGATTCGAAATAGCTCATGTTAAAGCCTCCATATCATTTTACTAAAGACTTCTCTAAGAGCTTCTATTTGTCTTTCCAGTGTTTTAAACAGAAAGGAATATAAGCTAATAGGCCTAAAATTACTTACTAATCAGGAAATGGTTAAGTCAATAGTATGTTCGATATCCGCAAGGATAATACCATTAGGTACTGACGACTTACTTATATGGTTTAAAACTAATTATCGCCCACAGAATTTTCCTTCTGCTAATAATTTGGCCTAAAAGATTATTTGCCCTGACCTCAAATGTAGCTGGCACAAATTCAGCTTTGACATCTCTGAAAACTCCTTAATTCGTATTTGTATGTTTTGCGGACTTACTTAAGGGAATCCAGCAACTCTTGTTTTCCGTGCTTTTTGAAAAAACATTTTGGACGGTTTGTTGGATTTCCTTAGATTGCCAAGAGGACTAGAGCATATCCCAGTCGGTGTTCTTCCTGTTCTTATAGATTGGACTTTTAGGAGGTTCCATCTCCATTTTAAATTGCAGATAACAATGATCAGAAAAGGAATAATCTTCTAACACTTTTCAATTTACTAGACTATTCATTATAACGTCGGCTCATTGCCTAGTTGCATAACTGAAGGTTAGAATTCTGAGAATATAATCAAGGAGTAGCTCACCAGATTGTAAGAAGAGCCTCCCAGGATGACTCCCACCTTGTGCTTCTGAGCCTCCATAATTAGCTTCCCTATAGATTGACCAGTGTAATGTTCACCTTATGTTAAGCTAGGTAAGCTAATATGAAAGGTATTATGTTTGTCGACCTCAATGCTAACGGCTGCTACAACTGTATTGCTCTAATATGATAGCAGGAACAGCATTTTTAACGAGTATGTTTTTTTTCCACGTGAAGATAGCAGTTGATGTTCCTTTGCAGTGATGGAGGTTAATTTGAAGAAATCTTAGCATGCAGAATGTTTCACCCCACCTCTGATGTGCAGTCCTGTGAGGTTCTCCGTACGATAGACATAGTCACCTCAGTGCCTGTACAAAGAGTCTCACGTTGGCTGTTCTTGTCCTCTTCTTAAAATCCTTGAATGTGACTACACCGGAATCACAGCTAATAATAAAATTGGTCTTTCCCGGTGCAATCAGAGATTCTTTGTTAATAAAAATAATGGCTGATCTGTCCTTTTGGCTACTCGAGACAGCCTTTGCAACTTTCTAGAAGCACCATTTTCAGAATTATCCTAGGGTTAGTAGGCTCTAAAGGGATCAGCACTCGGGCTCTCGGCCTACAGGAATCCTTAGCAATAACAGCCAGGCTAGCCAAGTTCCTCTACTGCCTCCTTATAGAAGACGGGAGATCTCAACCGCCGATAGGTTAACTCTCACCCGAAGAGATTTGGAAGTACTAAAATCTACTCGGCCATTTAGTTGACGATGACCAATCGCCTTACTGTTACTTTAGCATGCTAGCTGCAAATAGTTGAGTTTACAGATTTTTCTTCGACGTATCACTGAGTGTTTGTATTTTCACAGATGAAGAAACCAATCATCAAAATCGGAGCACAATTGCAGATTTTCGATTTTTGGGGCTCTGAATTTTTGGTCTATATTGTTCAAGAGATTTTTAAGAAAATTGAATTTCCTACGAAATGTGTAGAAATATTCGAGCGATCTAAATCCCCTTTGATATGATAATTGCAGGTCTCAACACCTATTGGTAGAGGTATCAACCATCGAAATCGTTATTGGTTTTGAATTTTTGGTCTACATATGTCCCATGGGGTTTTAAATAAATTTGGATGTGAAATGTGTAGAAATATTCGAGCGACCTTAGTATCTGTTGGCATGACAACTATAGGTCTTAACACCTATTGGTCCTATCAATCATCGAAATCGAAGCTTAATTGCAGATTTTCGATTTTTAGGGCCCTGCATTTGTGGCCTTTTGTTCAAGGGATTTCCAAGAAAATAATTTCCTACGAAATGTGTAGAAATATTCGAGCGATCTATTTGATTTTTGGGGCTCTTGTTTGAATCCTCTTTGGTTTTCAAGAGAGGTTTCATATAGTCTTCTAGTTTCACTGTTTAATTTCTTGCAGATCATAAAGATAATAATTGAGTCCCACGTCACTTTGTCGTGCAGGTTACGAATTGATGTTGCTAATTCAACATGTATACTTAGTTATATTCCATAAAGTAGCTGGTAGGCAAACGTCGCTTTTGATCGAGCTATTATCGATCTCCAGGGTGACAGTTACGATGATGTTGCCATATTCTTATTAGATGTTCTTGTAATATGCTTCCGTGAAGTATATGAGCAAAGCCCGTTCTTCTTCTGTAGCATCCAACTCGAGTACTCATTCCGTCATTTTTTTTTATCTGTATTTGTTTTGTATTTTACTACCCAATCGATCATATAAAATTAAACCCAAATTGAGAGAAAAACTAAACAAAAAAATATTCGATATATCTCACATCAACATCTTTAGTTGCTTTTTTACTGATCTCTATTATTCTCTGCTTTACTAAGCCACACAAAAATTTAAACCAATTGTATTATATTAGTTTGATTAAGAAACAAATTCATTTCGATCTTTCGTTCATATAAATTAAGCAGCTCGATATTAAATTTACGATCGCCTCTGTGTGTGATCACTGATCAATCACTACCAAATTCAATTTTTTGGTTTTTAGCTTTCTACAAAATTTATATTATTTGGTTTGTGTTTTTCCAAACTTTGAAGTGCTTTCAAAATTATTTTTGGCTAATTCAAAACGAAGTTAATTCGCCATATAAAGAAAGACCACCTACAAACATTATCATCACACACAATTTCACATTGTGCTTAAGCCACATTTCAAAGTTTATTAATACATATTTGAAAAAGAAATATAAAAATTGTGACACGCACACTTATACAGTTTCAAAAATTATATATTTTCACTCATAACGATAAAATATTTAATAATTTTATATATATGTACACATTTATAATAAATTGTTTAATTATTGATCATTAATATTGATGATCGTTAAACATAAAATTTAATTATTATACTGTTCTCTATTTCTCTTTTTACCGCGCTTGAAAAAATTTACGCCATTCACAAGCACAACGAAAGATGATGCACTGCTTAATTTAATCAACCGTAGGATAAATATGCGATCAGGTAATCATAATGCGATGATGATCATCTTCGATCGATATTTTCAAATTATCCAATTAATCATGTAATTACTTCGATTATTTATTTATGTACTCCTCTTTAATTCTTTTTCGTTTGTTTTTCTTTTTTTTTAATTTTTTATGATCGCAAGAAAATTGATCGTAAATTGTACGATTACTTAGTTTTTAAAAGCACACACGTTGAACGATGATATTCGATTAATTGAAAATTGGATCAAGAAAGCCAAATTTATTTTCAAATTCTTTTCAAAACTTACATACAATCAACTTTTTTGTGTGTATGTGTATCTTAGCGTTTTACTTTGTTCACACAACCTTAAGAAAAAAAAAAATTCGCGTTCATATACGCGTTTTACTTAGCCCTCTGGGTCATTGTGTGCGGTCCGGCATCAAACTTCCCAATTTAATATTTTCTTTCTTTGTTTTTTTTTTGTTGTATTGGATAAATTTTATTGAAAGCACACAAAAAATTGAATTTGGTGGTGATCACACACAGAGCCGATCGTAAATATAATATCGAGCTGCGTAATGTATGAATTTGGTTTTTAATCAAACCAATATAATAAAATTGTTATAGATTTCTGTTTGGCTTAGTTTACACAAAGAATAATGATCAGTAAAAAGGAACAATTGAAGATCAAGGAAAAAGTTATAAAAAGCTACCGAAATATTTTCGTTTTTGTTTTTTCTTTCTGAAAAGTTTGTATGTTTGTTTTTGATGATCTCAAGAACCATTGGATCGATTTTAATGGAATTTTCATTGCCGGCATGCTTTTAATCGCGGAAAGGTCATAGGCTTAGCATCATTGCATCTAGCTTAAGAGAGAGCTGGACAATAAACAACAATGATATTTGTATGGCCTTCTGCATAGCGATTACAATAAAATAAATTTTGTTTAATGCTAGGTTATGATTTATGTGGTGTTGAATTCATACATACATCCCCGGTTGAATCACTATTAGATTCAAGAACCGGAAGGCTGCATAACTTTTGAACTGGGCGTTTGAGTATGCCGTGTTTGGTTTTAACTTCAACTACGCGAACCTTGCCGTCAGTACCTGGATATAGGTGGTAGATTATTATCATGAATGATTACAATGTCGATTAATTGCATATTTTTATATTGTGGTTTTATATAGTGTTGTCAGTTATTCGAATTGCCTTCGCTTCCAAAACTGACCATATATCTGCTTTACAATATCCCACCTTGCATTTGGAGATAACTTATAATCAGGTATACGATCGGGCAATTCGTCGTCCTATTAAAAAATGTGCATGTGTCAAAATATCTGGTTCATCGTAATTGCTGGAACATATCGGCCTCGAATTCAAAATACCCTCAACTTGAATCGCAAGTTTTGAAAACTCTTCTAACGTTAGTATTGCGGCGCCAATGGTCCTAGTTATCTGTGCTTTTGTAGATTTTACTACGCTTTCCCGTAACTTGCCTTGATGTGGACATCCTGGAGGAAAAGTGTTAAAAATTTGTGAACTTCTTTAAAACGATTTCTGGCACCAATGAAGTTACTGACATTATCACAGTAAATAGTGTGGCACAATCTCAGTCTACCGAAAAATGTGTTCCAACTGTTTCAAATGATACTGTGTATTTTACTTGGCCTTCTAGTAACTCTCCCATGATTTGGTTCATCATTCGTGGATTTTGTTTTAAACACTTCACGCATCTTCGAAATACTGTCTTAGCGTCATCTTTGCCTCTTACGACCCAAAATTTTTGACAAACTAGGCTGGTTAGTAAATTTATACCGAGATGCTGGTTTTTTACGGGTATATCATAGGTGATTGTGGTGGCGATGATTTATGGGATATAATTATGGGATGTTTGGTATTATAAGGCAGTGCTGATTTTTGAATTCGTCCGCCGACTCGCATCACTCCATCATTATCACCAAATGGATTTAATTGCCTTAATTTACTCTTCACTTGGAATGAATTTTTATATTCTTCAATTATATTCTTCGAGGAAATGTTTACTTTGAAAATGCCTTGCGCGTTGCTCTCTCTACCTCTTCCGGCAATAACACTCCGCCTTTCCTTTCCGGTTTCTTATGGCCAAGTCGAGCGGTATGACAGAATCGCAGCATGTACTAAATGTACATAATGTACAAATGTAGATTAGTTTAATTGTGGTGCCATTTTCGGTTTGTGATCTGGCGTAAAGCACCGCTGCATAAGCCCACCTGCTGACGTCACAGAATCCATGGATGATTATGCAGGTAGAAACAGTTATGGAACGTGGAATTTTTATATCAGGCGCTCTGCCTAAATCATTTCTGATGTCAATCCAAGCTGATTTTGTTTCTGCCGGCAACTCTTCCTCCCACTCTAACTTTTTAAGCCATAAACTTTGGAATAGAATTTTGATCCTGACTGTGATTGGCGATATGAGTACGAAAGGATCAAAAATCTTACTCGCTTCTGAAAGAAATGCTCTCTGGTTTCTGCTAGATAGGTATGCTCTCTGGTTTCTGCTAGGCGGACTTGGAAAATGAAGTCGTCTGTTATCGCGTTCCAGCCAATTCCTAATAGCTTCATAGGTTCGTCTGGGTATTCTACAATGGATTTGATGCATAGTTGGATCATATATTTCGTAAATTAAAACCGCCGCTACTTAATATATTAACAACGTCGCTCTTCAATTGAATAAGTTCTGTTAACCTTAATACAACCGTCATCAAATCATCTACGTATATATCATAATTGAATGCTTCCGGTTTTATAGCTTGGTTTATTAGGGCTAACTCCTTCAAACATCTGGTAGACATGAATGCTGCTGAAGCCGTCCCATACGTAACGGTTTTCAATGCATATGTGCAGATTCGGTAGTGCTCATCCCGATTCATTTTCTCTATATCGCCGACCAATACATATAAATGTTGTCGAAACCGAACAATTATGTCAAAAAGGCTAGATTGAATGTTTGGACCTATCAGTAACTTCTCATTGAATGACTTTCCTGCCGTGGATTTTGCCGACGCATCGAAAACCACAACTCAATTTTGTAGTGTTACAAGCAACCTCCGGTTTTATCAAGAACTGAGCTAGTTGAACTTTTAGAGAGAATCTTCCTAAGGCGAGAAGTTTTAGAGACCTCTTCCATTTTATCACAGAACAGTCTCCAGGACCTCCGTTGCATCTTCCTTAACTCTCTTTCTTATAAATTCTTACTTCCTCCTTACAGGAGTCTCAATCCTGAGACACCCTTGTACTTTAGTCTCTTTTCAAGCTGTCCTACAAGTCTGACGAGAGGTACTCAGTCGCCTAGAATGCTGCGCGACCAGCACTATAGGACCTGTTGCCATGTGCTAGTGACGTTGTCCACAATGTCTTCCAGCTTTCTTACTATCGCTGGGGTCTCCGGAGCCCTCGGCGACAAAAATGCCTCCAATATTTTCCGCTCTTCCAGTTTATGTGCAGAAACCCCTTTTTTTCGGTATATCCAAATCTGCAGGTACCTACCTCCGGCATGCCCGCAGTTGTGCCACCTTGACTGTATTGAGAAAGCAGGAAAATATTTAAATAATTTTTCTCAAGAATAGAAGATCTGATCATCCCAGAGCCAATATTATAGGACCCCGCAGGCCGTTAATTGTCGTGCTGATCTGGGCAGCACTGTACTAGTTGGAAAATACGAATTACTTCAGAATTAAAACACGTGTTCTTGGCCTGATAGGAATCTCTTCCCGGCTAACTGCCGCAAGCCTCGTGCCTGGCTACAACTCTCCTACCTCGGCTATCACCATTTTGTAGAGATTTACCGATATCTTCTTGGCTTGACACTTGCCAATTGTGGCTGGAATCAAAAGACGCTTCTTTAACACATCACCGAACGGCTTTGCCTTTTTCTTCTTGAATGAGCCTGATTTCACCTCGGTCAGCAACTTGGCACGCTTGCTGTCGACAACTTCTACCTCTGTGTTTTTAGACATGTGGTGCCTGTCTAAATTTCCAAGAGTGATCATTGCCCAAAACACTAACACCTTTGTGTTCCTCAGTGAGCTGTCCCTCAGGGTCGCAGCCGCACTTGTATAGGATTCTAAAAGCTGAGCGACGATTCCTATACCGCTGCCTCGCCAGAGGAATACCTCCTATGGCCGTTAACCCAATGCACCACCACAATATTCCTGCGGCGCCACCACTGGCTTTCATCGCAATATCATACGTTGTCATTCCCAAACAATTGCGACACGGGTTTTTACTCGACAGACACAAAACAACATAAATTTAAAAAAAAATTAATTGTCAATCTCTTTTAAACCTTCAATGCGGTAACACGTCGATGGTTGGTGTTGCCCGCTATAGCTAGCATTTGGTGGTGAGAAATAATAAATTGAAATGTAATATTAAATGCATAGATTTAATTTATCGCGCCTTTATTTCCATCTCTTATACTGTGTCTAGCGTTGGTAGTGCTGCCTCCCGGGGTAGGCTCCTTAGAGGCAACCATTTTCGCTGCCCTAGAGGGAGCTCCACTCGTCTGGTTTGAGGTACCTTCCATTAATTTGTCCGGCTTTTTGGAGAGTACCGGTTCTTGTAATTTGTTTTGTAATCTCATCCATATTTGATTCTCAAGAGTATCGGAGAAAGAAAGGTCCATCTTTGTTAGATTGGCCCCAGCCTGGTAGATTAATCATTATTTAGTGTGACTCGCCCATTTGTCATTATTTAGTGTGGCCCGCCTTACACCTAGATCACTTTTTGTCACTCACTCAATGAGCGTGGACCCGGAGGCGATCGCAGTTATAAGGCTTTAATACTTTTAAAATAGTATATTGCATGACCACATTTTTGATAGAAAAAATTCGTTTTCAAAACACCGCGGTGAATATGCATGGTGTTAGATTTTTCCTAACGATTATTAGGAAATGTCTCCCTGAAGGTTCCTCTACTTGATTATTCACTTTTTTAAGTTTCCGAAAGATCGGCCATTTCACTCCAAAATATTATTTCTGGATGAATTTCAGTTGTAGGGAAAGAGAAAAGTATAAAGAGTTCTTTTCGATCGCTCTTGGAAGCAACTTCAGCAAAAATACTAAAAACTTCATAGACACATTCATTCTAAGTTTGAGAGATTACCGACAAATAGAAATTTTAAATTGTTTCAATAACAACAATTTTGAATAGTGAGTAATGTAAAATCATCCAGCCATAAATAATTCTGTTCTACCCTCACAATAACTAAAATTTAATAATTCAAAAACTACACAAGACAACTACTATACCAATCTATTCGAGAGGAAACACGAAGAAAATAAATTTCCGCATTTTTTTTTTTGGCTAAATTTCAATATACAGTGCGCCCAACTTTAATAAATTCGGATAAGCTCTTTAAAGCAAGTACAATGAACCATTTTTTGTATTTTTTGTTGCTAGCTTTGTCGTTGTTTTTACAACAAGTTTGAATCATCAACAGAATTTTATTTTTTGGGGGCTTACATTGCTTATTGTAGTTTGAGTATTTTGGATTCATTTATTTACCCTTCGTTGGAAAACAAAATATTATTGTTTTGATTATAAATTGTCTGTCAATTTTGAGATAGAGAAAGAGGTACTAGGGATCTCTTCCTCTTTATTATTTCGATTAATTTATAGGCTAGCTGGTAATTGCATTTTTGAATTTTATTTTAAACAAATGTGAGTGATTTCAAAGTAGTAACACACTACTGGAGAATAAGTGGTATTGGGTTGCAATAAAATATCGTTCGTACCCAAATTGATTGGGTAACTTAACTCTTTGCTACTGACTTATTTTGCTCGGTTAACAAATTTTTAACAAGATATATTTTGTATGCGACTGAAGTTTTGTTGTTGTTGGTAATTTTGTGCGGTTAATAGTACTGATCTCTTTCTGGTTGTTTATCAGCGTCTTACATATAAATAAGATAAAATACGACAAAAAATGTCATATATGTACACGGATATGAGATGTTCATTCGTATATTTGCAAAGTCGATATAACTTATTAGGAATTTGAAATATTTTACGCAGGTGATGTTGAATATTTTCAATCGTTTTCCATTAAGTTCTTGGTCGATTAACCAATCAACCTGAGAATTTTTGGTATTTTGGAAGGTTGTTTTTGATTTTTTTTGTTAAACAAAAATCACTTAATTAATTTGTGAAAGAGAACGACGAGAAGAAATGCTGAAAATGTGAAAATTAAAGATATTTTTTTATGGCTTTTGTTTTATTTTTTTTATAATTTTGACTTGATATGTACCATATATGGAAGTACCACACAAATTGGTACACTGCTATACTTGAATTATGGTTATGTGAAATGAATCCGCGAAATTTAATTAATTTTATGAGACATTTCAAAAATTTATTGAATTTCTGTATATAGTGAGATTTTTGTCAAAAAAAATACTTTTGAACGACCAATAACAAAAATGCTAAACGGAAAATGTGCGGTCCTGATTACAAGATTTTTAATAATTGTTTCTTCTTAGGCACGTTATCCTCTTCTTCGGATGTTGTTAAACCATACGAAATAATAAAATTTTAGTATTTTACCTTAATGATCATCATGCGATGATTATTATGATGATGAGAATTCCCTTTAGCGAGCGTAGATCATGATTAAATAATTTGATGGTATACAACACGATGATAACAGAATAATGATAAAATAATGATCGGAGAGTAAATAACTTTATTACGTTTGTGCGAAAAGTGGTTAACATGCTGGTTTGTTTTTGTGCGCGCGGTAAATTTAAGTATCCCACCCACCTTGCAAAAAAAAAATAAAATAAAATTGTATCATTTACTTGATGTATGTATATATGTATGTAGTTCATTAAACTACCAAAAAGTATATATCATCTCATTATTCCGCGTATTCCCTAGAGAGATGCGAGAGGATGAACGCGAATTTTGATTTTTTTGTTGTTTTTTTTTCTTTTCGTTTGTTTGTTGGTTTTTCGCAAAGCAAGCAAAAAATAATAATAAAATCAAAAACCGACTGGTATTACATTATTCATATTGGATATTTGTATGTGCGGCCACCTAATTAAAATTACATGTACTTTCTGATCGTTGACCACGATGATTCCAAAATAAAATGGAAGAAGAAGTAGAAGCAGAAAATCAAAAAGAAAAATGGAAAAGTTCCCACAATTCGTAACCTTAATTTTACAAACGCACACACACACACACCGACACAATCACAAATATTAATTTATATTAACTTATTCGAGCAGAAGAATATCAAATTAGGACTGAATTCTTAGTAGCTATGTTCGCAATGGTGGGACTTATTGATATATCAATGATCGGACAGAAGCTATGTATTTCATCTCGTTTACCACATGGATTTCTTTGATAATTCAAACTGGAAATAAACTAACGTTTTAAGTTTGCATTGATATTATGAATAATTTGACCACTCTGTAACCACCTTTTGATCTACTTTTTCAACTCCGAGCTACGTTTTTGAATCGGACAAACTAAATCCGTTTGAATGAGTTGTGTGTCTATGCTTCGCCTACTTCTTGAAATTTGTTTTCCCCGTAATGATAGCATTTACTAAGTTTGGATTTAATCCCACTGTCTTAAGAGAGTTTTGAAGAAAAATCGCTTTATAGCTCGCGTATTTATCTAGGGTTAAAAAATGCCTAACCTAAACGTTCCAATTAGTATTAGTAAGGAAAGGCTTGTAGTAATTAAGGCTGGTCTTTGGTTAACAAAGCTCAGAAAAATTTACAGATCAAGAAAATAAATTTTTTGATATTTATGAATATCGTGATTGAAAATATTTTAAAAATTAGAAAATTTTTAACTCAGAAATTAGTATTAAAAAGTAGGAAACCCATTACAGGATGTAATCGCATTACCGGCATCTCAACAATGCCGTCTATGAAATATCTACATATACCATTAGGCACCAATTCTACAATAAAGAAGGATAAACGAAACTTTTATATTACGTAATAATTGGACTTGCATGTATACTTCTTTATATATAATCGAACAATAGTTATTTACGGCACTAGGGCGGTAAATGAGTTGCTACAGTACGAGTTCGATGTTTATTAATTTTGAACGAGTTCTGTAACGATCATTTAACGTACGTGTAACGTACAACGTTTTACTTCATACGACATTAATTCGATTTTTTCATTTAAAATTAAATTTTAAAGTAAAAACATGAATTTGAAATTTAAAGAAAATCAATCCAAATGATTTTCAAATTATCAAGTTACCCTAGTTATTTTTATTTTTGTTTGGTTTTATATTTTTCTGTACTGTAATAGATCGTTTTCCGGACACTTTTTTCTTAACCGTAATGACTCATTTTCCGGACTGAAAGCAATCACGTAAACATTAATTTTCTGTATAGTATGAAATAAAAATATTTTTGAACATACATAGTATTCTATATTTCTATTATGTATTTTTATTGTTTTTGTTTTTTACGTAAATGTATTACAAAGGAAATTTTTACGCGTCTATATAACTTTGGAATCCGACCACCTAAAGATATGCCATACCACGTTTTTCTTATTTGATCAAGGTCTATAAGTCTGTCTTTGTTTCATGAAAATCGGATAAGTACTTACCGATTTAAAATTTGTTAACAGACAAAATAGCGGGGATATAAGGCATCTTTCTCGCTCTAGCACTTCGCTTGAGTTGAGATGCCTAAAAAATATTCTGCAGTTTTAAAATAAAATTAAACTAGGATTAAACTGAAAAAAAAAAATATCTAGAAATCCTGAAATTCTGGAAGGTAGTCTACATAAAGAGTAAAGATAAAGTTTGAACCGGAAGCTTCTCAACGGCCTTCTATCTATATTGCTTTTAAACTTGACCCATAAATTTATTACTTTTATTAATCTAAATTTATTTGTGCTTCCGAAAATTTCACAAGACTTCACTCATGAGAATCGTGGTCAGTTCTAGTAGCCCTATGTAATATTGGGTTGGGTATGTACCCAAACTACAAATATGCTTTTTTTTTAGTATCCAAGACAAAATTTATTTCTCTGTGTCGTTTTTTTTTTGACGCTCGGATAATTTTCGAATACAATCTTTTTTCTCTGAAAAAAAATTCGAATTGTTGTTTAAAAGCAAGTGCGCTTTTTGATAAACTCAAACATCACGACTGTTGTGCATTTAGGTAAAACATAAAAATTATTTATTCAATAAAATGACATTTTAATGGTACTAAAAAAACTGTCGTTTATTTTTTATCGGATACATCAGAGAAAATATTTATCAGCTTGATAATTTATCAGCAGGGCATTAGCTTTAATTCCTAACATTGGGACGTAATAGTACTTGTAGAAAACACATAATGCGCCAACATTCATCCTATGGTCTTGTTGTGTTCACGTATAAATTCTCATGTAAATTATTAATTAAAACACGTATAATTTTATAATTTTCATATTTTAACTTAAAAATTTATTATTATTATTATAATTATTTTATTAAATGATAAATACGCCCAATATAATGTTGAGTGATGCGATGTCTTGTCCTCCGTGGTCAGCAGCAAAAGTACCCGATTCTTCGTTCTATATTTCTAATAAAAATGAAAAATTCCACCATTACATTTACATAATATGTATAAATAAAATACAGTAGATAATATAGTATGTTTAATTATTAATGCCATCTATTGTAAATATAAATCAATTGATATGTTTCTATGTTAAATCAGTGATGCCATCTATCGTAAATATAATTTGAACAACTTGATTTCCGTACATAAACGCAGACAATATTTGACAATGTTGTTTACTATTTTTTATTGACAATATTGGGAACTTATGTTCAATACCGTGAACGAAAATCATGTGGAATTACAGTCTAATGCAGTGCTTCTCAAACTTTTTAAAACTGCGGCCCCCGAAATCGAAAAAATAAAATCCAAGGCTCCTAAAAATTGTATTCAATAATAATGAATTTATAGTCAGCATTTTGGGCATTTTTCTTCAAAATGTTCTACCAAGTCAAAGTATTCTTTCAGCTTCATCCGAGTTACAGGTAAAAAATTCCTATACGCAAAAATTGTATCATAGAATTCCAGAAAATTGTTAAGCTTGGTTTAAAAAACATGAGAGGATTCTACATAAGGAACTAAAAAATTTTTTGTAGCTGTGACATCTCCGAAACTAAATATTTTAGTTGGACATATGAGTGGAGCAGAACAGATACTAAATGACTAAACTAAAGTTACAGCTAAACATTTTTGAGCTTCCGACTATTCTAAATTTGATTTACGGTTCTCTAATTTGATAGCAACCGGACCCGAATTTGGTTAGTTTTTAATTTTTGTGTCAAATTATTTTAACTTAGTTATTTAAAACCAAATTTGGACTTAATATATTCTTCAGAATTATCGAACTCTGAAAATTCTGTAAGTACTTGAAAAAAAACATTAAATCAGAGTTATCCAAAGTTTTTTTTAGATTTTTTCAACTACCAATTTTTTTCTTCTTTTTTTTGTAATTAACCAATTTGAAAGCACCCTCTTAGCAATTTTATATCCAAAATTTGAAATTTTATTTATGAGGAGTTCTTAAAAAAAAAAACAACGAGCGAGTTCACCCTCAACTCGCAAAAGATGTATGTGAAAACTTTTTTGTATAAATATCTATTGAATCATTTCAAGCCATTTCGTTAAGGTTCAGAAATCCCTCCATAAAGACGGATGTTGTTCGCTCAGTATTTAAACTAAGTAACATTTTTGGTTCAAAAAGTCAGTAAGTTATAATTCTATTTTGAATTTGGAGGACAAACCTTACTGACAATAATTAAGCATGAGCAAAGTACAGTTCTGTTAAGTTAATCACCTAAACCTCCATAGCAGTAGATGGTCACGGCAAACTCACTGAACAAAGCAAAATCAGGTTACACGTACGTTAAATGATCGTTACAGTACTCGTTCAAAATTCTCAAATAAACATCGAACTCGTACTGTAACAACTCATTTACCGCCCTTGTGACGTAAATAACTATTACACTTCACACGCATAATTTGTGGTCCTTTTACACGTATGTAATTTTCAATTTCAAAAACACTTGCTGCTGCGGCCATATATAGCAGATATTTTCACAACAAAATAAATATATTAAAGTAGGCGTTTTTTTTTTTTGTATTCGGCTCACGATGTTTTTGAAATGCCGGATGATGTTGTATATTGTATGTGTATGCGTAGATTTTGCATTGATTTTACGTTTTATTTATTTTTTGTTCTTATCGATATTCACATATACCAGCAATATTTTTTGTTCGGCATTTTTGTTTCCGTAACCCGATTTCTACACAATTTTTTACTTACTCCTGCCGCTAAAGATGTTTTCACATCAAAAAAAAGAACGAAACGCTCCATAATATAGTAAATGATAGCTCAGCAGTAAATGAGAGTAGATCAGTTTTGTTTTAGGCTCTCCGTAATATACGGAAAAAATGACTTTTTTAGAAAAAAATTATAGAATATTTCTACTTCCCTTATATATTCTAAGTGAGCACATAATTTGTCAGAATTGAAAGCTGAATTTTTTCATTGTTTGTATTAGTAATTTGATGCACAAACTTTTGGTTCTTAACTTTTAGAAAATTGATTGACCTCATTATTTTATTGAGGTCTGCATACGCTAAAGAAACAAAAATAAACGTTATTATTAAATTTTATACATCGGTCGTTTTGAGTCTTAAACAAAGCTTAACAATAGTTATGATTACAGTCACTAAGCCAAAATTTATATTTTATGCAAAACTGCCCTACGGCTGAAAAGGCATTTTCGATTCCACGGAAGTTAATTTTATAGTTAAAAAGCGTTGATAGGCTACCTAAAAAATCCCTCGTAATTGTTTACTTTAAGCGAAACTGCTACTCATTTTATAATTCTAGTCAACTCTGTTGCGTTGAATAGTAAAGGGTTTTATTCCCCAAACCTGGTGCCTACTTTTTGTCAAGTTCATGATAAATTAATCGGATTATTGAAATTCTCTTTAGATTTTGTAGATTTGGATAGATTTCCCTAGAAAAAACTCGACATTAGAATCCTGGAATTTCCGATTTGAAGTTCTCAACACTAACCTATACAATACAATTTAACCAAATTGAAATTGTTGAAGCCAAATTAAAGTAACTTTTTAAAAGTACACATAAAGTACGTACATTTTCAATATCCAATTTTACAAATTTTACAAATATGCGTAGACCTAAGTTCCTGAAGTTTTAAGTTTAAATTCAGCTCCTAAATATCCGAAAATTTACTTCGGATATCGATCTCTAATTTAAAAATTCTACTTCATAAAATGATTTAATTTTAACCATGATTTGTTTGTCCCGCAGATCAAGGTTTGCGATCTGAAACTCTTGTTTATGTTCATTATAGAATAAGAACTTGCCTCCCAAAATCCTCGTGATTGTGGAATTGATATACAGGGTGAGGAAAAAATATGGAATCCCCTAAAAATCTCGCGGAGTTCGGTCAAAAAAAAATGAGCAAGGTTTATTCTTAGGTAATTTTCAACAAGGAATTTAATGGTGAGCATGGTTGTGACCTTGACCTTCATTTTCAAACTCTTAAATTAGAACCCCTATTTTTGATGACAGAATCGAAAAGAGCGATCAATTTTACGTTCGAGTATGTATTTTATATGACCTCCAAAGGTCATCTGAATAAATTTACATTATATTTACAAAGTATGGAAACCCCTAGAAATCTCGCGGAGTATATAAAAGAAAAATGAGCAAGGTTTAGTCTTAGGTAATTTGCAACAAGGAATTTAATGGTGAGCTTAGTTGTGACCTTGACCTTCTTCTTCAAGGTCATTTTGAGGTCAAGGTCTTTTTGAGGTCAAAGTCATTTTTTTATAGGGAAACCCCAGTTTTCCATATCGGATTCGAAAAGAGCGATGAGTTGTACCTCTCAAGGTCACCTGAAGGAATATATTTTAATTGTAAAGCTTATAATTTTCAATGAAAATTAAAAAAATTAATAAAAAAAATCATAAATAACAGAACATTGTAATAATGCTTGTATTGCTATGAAAATTATAAAAAAAATTAAAAAATATAAATTTTAAAAATAAAGAATTAATTTTTTTAATTTTCGTAGCAAATCTTCGTTTCAACGACCTCCCAAGGTCACCTGAAAGAATAAATTCTTATGCATTTATTCTTTCAGGTGACCTTGGGAGGTCGTTGAAAATACATGTTCGGACGTACAATTGATCGCTCTTTTCGAATCCGATGTCAAAAACAGGAGCTTCCCTTTAAAAAGTGAACTTGACATCAATATGACCTTGAAGATGAAAGTCAAGGTTACAACCAAGCTCACCATTAAATTCTTTGTTGAAAATTACCTAAGACTAAACCTTGCTTATTTTTTTTTTGACCGAACTCCGCGAGATTTCTAAGGGTTTCCATACTTTGTAAATATGTATAATGTAAATTCCTTCAGACGACCTTGTGGAGGTCATCGAAAATACATACTCGGACGTAAAATTGATCGCTCTTTTCGATTCTGTCATATCAAAAATATGGGTTCTAATTTAAAAAAATGACGTTGCCCTTCAAATGACCTTGAAAATGAAAGTCAAGGCCACAACCATGCTCACCATTAAATTCCTTGTTAAAAATTACCTAAGAATAAACCTTGCTCATTTTTTTTTTTGGCCGAACTCCGCGAGATATTTAGGAGTTTCCATACTTTTTCCTCACCATGTATACATCACATATTTTACAAAAACCATTAACAGCACAGAAAACCGTAGCGGACATTGATAATAGGCAGATTCAGAAATTTGTGTGCGAGGAAATTTTGTGGTTTATTAGAGATATTAAGGCAAGGTTTTAAGGCTCCCTGGGGGTCGCGGCTGACAGTTTGAGAAGCACTGGTCTAATAGATTCAGAGAATTAGTTGTCGATGAGTCGGGCAAACACACAGTAATTAAAGTAAATTTTGTGAAGGGTCCAAAATACTCAAAGGGTTATACAAGAATATGAAAATAGATATAATAATGAGAATTATACTTGTGATATGCCTTGTTAACAGATCGGGCAACATCCTGGTTAGACAAGGCACTTAGCGGTCATATGTATATATTAAAATTTACTACTCGTTTGCAATGTAACGATATTACTGAAATAGGTTGAAATCGTTTACATGATATAAGGCTTGTACTCTACTCTCTTAGCAATGTCCCAACTATGTTTATTAAAATAACAACATTCATTATCTCCCCTACCCATTAACAGTATTGATGTACGACTTTAATCTTTTTCCAAAAGGAATAAGGGAACATTCCGTATAAATGGAAAACATCTAATGTCATCGAAATATGAGAGAGCTTAGTAAAGGGTAAAGCTAACATGTTACAGTAATTTTTAAAGATGCTGATTTATTTATTTATTTAATTATTTCAACAGCTTGACTCATTGAGGATGGAATCTATTCATAGTTGGGATTTACAATTAGAATCAAGCACGTGACAACTTAACGTAAAATGGCAAATAGTTAGGGCAGTTCTCCTTTTGAAGCGCTTTTGTGTTGGTTTCAACTTGGTTGCTTTTTATTGATAACTATAGAAGCCCCTAACCAAAATTTCCCTAAATTTGCCTCATTTCATCTGTAATTTTACATCACTTTAAGGTTTGCTATTTCGAATAACCGAAATGTACTTTGGTAGGCTTGGTGAGTTTTTTTTAAGGATTTATGGATTATTTATATGTAGTATAAAGCCTTCTTTAAGTGAAAATTTGGCAAAAACTAGCCATGGACCGCACAAGCTTCAAGGTATGTTAGGCCCAGAGCACGTCCCTCCACAAATAAACTATGTAAATGTACAACCGGATGGCGCTGAACAAAATGATGCTGTTGTGCAATCTACTGGAATTAATCAATATGGAGCAATTGAAATCAATTTACCCAGACCTCTCAATTGGCGACTATAGTGCTATATTTTGACCGTTAGAAGAGCAACCGCTTAAATTTATCGGGCTGACTTCCGGCAGATTCAAAATTTTATATTCGTTTCTGACTCAAACTGAATGGTCTCCTTTTGTTACTGAATACCTATCAAAAAAGGGACCAACTCATACTGTGCCTGATAAAATACAGACAGAACATAATTTTCTCTATAATCGGTGACATGTACGAGTTGGTTGCCTTTAATTATTACCCGGAAAATATTTGTTCACTGGCCTTATTTAAAACAATAAACTGATGGTTTCTACGATATAAAAATCCAAATGCCTACACGGTAATATTAGATTGCTACGAAATTGCAACCCAAAGACAAAATCCTGAACTAAACCAAAGCTCTGTCTCGCAATATAAGATACAAAAAACTAAAATATTTGATTGAGATAGATGAGAAAGGAAATGTAACTTTCTGTTCCGATATTGGTACGGTTCAGTGATCGTGCTATATTCTAAAAAATCGAAATCATTGATATTCTTAGTGAAGGAGATATCATTTTAGCAGATCGGGGGTTTGTTATTAGTAACCTCTAAGAGAGCAATGGCACTGCAACTATAATATCCCTCCATTTCTTAGAAATCAGTGACGGCTCATTCCGAATGAAGTGCTCGAAACTCGAATAATCGCAAATATAGGAGACCGTTTCTTGCAGTAACTATGGTCTTCGAAATAGGCTGCTGGATTAACGTTCCTTGTTAAATGAAACCCCGTTATAACGAAGCCAACGGGTTCGGGAAAATTTAGTGTTTCTTATTTTACCTCCAGATAATTCATCTGGTTAGTTGTAGTGTGACTGCTGATGTTAATGTTAAACTTGTTTGATTCGTCCTGGAGAATTTAGTCTTTGTGATGACATCTCTTCAACTAGTATCCGAAGCAAAGTTATGCTTGATGATAGGAAAATGACAACGGTATGTCTCACATCTGTCTGAAGGAAACTGCGGTCATATTACAGTGACATTGTCCACAACCGACAATGGCAAATAGGACTGACACATTTCGCGGCCCTGTTTCACAGAAAATTACTGTAACTAATATGTACTTTAAGTATAATGGTAAAAACAACGGTTCCATAGTAACAGTCGAGCTCTAGAGGTATTTAGAGATGGATGCGGTCTTGATATACCATTCCGCCTCCAATATTAAAACATTTCACAATTTTAATAATTTCTCTGTTTAATCATTAAAATTAGCAGAATTTCTTCAGAAATGGAAAATACGCAAAGTGACATCAATTTTCAAAACTGGTGTTATAGAGAAATTATTGAAATTACATCAACATTTTCGATTCCAGTAAGCAGCTCATTCAGAACATTGGTTCCTCGCAACTATATAATGATTACGTTTGTGCCATTTAAAACGAAACGAACGTCCAATGCTATTAATATTTTCTTTGAAGTTAAACTTCACCTTGATTAACTTGAATTAATTGTTTTTTAAATTTGGTTGAGTAAAAAAAAAACGTTAGTAAAACGAACTGTTTTTATTAATCTTTTACTATACAATGGATGTTTATTGATAAAATTCGAAGTCCGATTTAGGATCGTCCTGCCTCATGCCATTTTTCAGATCGTATAAGTCTATGATCTGCTGATCCTCATCCATAATTTCCAATTTCGTTTTAAATTCATCGAAGCAAAATCTTAATTTATTCAAATTGATAAGAATTTTATCAAATATGATGCCTACATCTCGAGCAAACTTGAATTCCTTCTGTCTCAAGTTAGCCAATCGTTTTGCAATAAATTCGAATAAGTATTGCCATGTCCATTCATCCTCCAGTAAATACAACACTTGTAACAAAAACAGATTTATAATTATTGCCTACCGGACTATAATTGTATACGTACAAACCTGAAATTGGTGGAAATTTGTGTACAATTCCCAATTCTCCACTTTGTTTTCCCATATACAAGAGAAAAATCGAACGCGATTTATATGCGACAAGTTGCATTGTGTCAGATCATACAGTATTTGGGTATTAATGAATGTTCCACGAACATCTAATGTGTTACAGCAGAATTGATCAAAAACTGTAAAACTACTCAGGCGTTGGCGCGTAATTATTAAATCTTCGATAAAATCGCAAACATTATCACCAATAAATTGTAAATTAATGCAACTGGAATTAACCGATTTGTTTGTTATTAGGGGCGGCACTTTATTGATCCAGCGATAATTTGTATCTAATATAATATCGGTTACATTATCGTATGTCATTAGATCGGTGAATAAGCGAAACGTCATTTGATCGAAATTTTTCCCGTCTACGCTAAATTGTATATTACTCTTTGAGTCTAGTAATTTGACAACATCACATTGTTCGTTTAACTTAATTGTCTTACAAACCGGTAGAGTGTATTTAAGATCTGATGAACAAAAAATGATGCTTTGATCGGCTAGAACAGATTCAACATAATTTTGAAATTCATACAGAAAGCATTTTGTGATTAGAGCCTTAGGCACAAAATTCCTATCAAACGAGTATTGTATTAGATCAAATTGTTTATCCTTTATGTACGTTTGATTGAACACCATTTGACGTATCGTTCTGGCTATAAAATAATCGATTTCACAGCTCAAACCATTTGGAACCGTTGGAAAATCGCTTATGGCTAATTTCAATGAAATTAAATCGAATATCGTAAGCTCATCTGAATATTTTATTGACATGAGATGGTTTAAAATTTGTGAAAGAATTGTAAATAATAAATGGTTATCATTCCAATGTATTTTAATTTGTTTGATATCTTGAGTTTGAAGCCACGGAAAAGCACTTGTAATAAACAAATAATCGATTTGACCTCGTATTTGCGATTGGTTTTCGTCATTATATTTTGTAATTAGTTCGTACTTATCTGCGTGATCGCTGAACGTTACCACACGTATGATCCCACCGTTGAGCGTTGGCCCCTCTTCGTCGATTGTGCTTACGATGTGTTGCCGTAATCCATGATGAACTATGAATTTCTGATTCACATTATTATTATAGACAAAATAGTATTAATTGTTAATATTTACCTCCAGCTTATGGTAAGACGCTAAATCACTGAACAACGTTAATCTATCCAACCATGGCATAGAAAATTGTGACATTTCAATTAGGTTACACACAAAAGTGTACATTCTCATAGCTAAAAAGATTATTTTCATTTCAAAAAATCTGTTACCGATTTGTAATTTATGATCCCAGCTAATTGGTTGATAATCTAGGTCAAGTATCTATTTTATAAAATTATTAATGTTTGATACTTAAATTTGCAAACACACTTACCTTTAAAAATTTTTGAAATATCGATTTATTGACAAAAATTGCAAAATTGCCAGTATACTGCTCATCTACATAGTAAAATATTTCAATTACATCATAAATAATATGTTTAGCAATTTTACATTCTATCTATACTTGAGATTGAGAATGGTGCAAGCATTTTTCTAATTATGTCTTTCGTGTAGTAAACTCCAGCCATTTGTGCAACAATAAATCCTCTCGTTTACTTTAATAAAATGTATGCCACTGGAACGGCCAACCAAACACTAAACAAAAAATGCCACCTTCAAATGTATAGACTATTATACTAAAGACGGAGTAAAAATAAAATTCTATATTACCTTCATACTGACTTAACTTATCTTTGAGTGTCGCGCATCAATTTCATGGAATGCATTTTATTGACTATACAACTCATTGGAAAATAAACCAATCAGATAGTTGAATTTTCCTTAGTTACGCTGTATAATATCGGTTATTTACTTAATAAATAACAAAAAACTGTAGATGTATAGGTTAATTACAATTGTAAATATTAATTCGAATGCTTAACTAAGTTTTGAATTCCACCTAAACAACGTTATCCAAAGAAAGGCGTTATACCTTAATCGAAACAAAACAGTACAATACAAATCTATTTGTGATCTACAAGAATAAATATCTGCTTGTAAAGCAAGTTTTATTACTGTATTCAGTTGTTTAGTTACTTTGATAGCGAAAGTTGGTCGTGGATTGCCTTTCGCTGGCGCTACTTCGCATGAAGGGATTTGGACGCGATACTCCTCCAAATAGCTTAATTTCCGACAACAGAATGACAAACGCGGCAATCGAGTGTGATTAGTTCCTTTCAACGTTGTTTCAACCGATTTTGATGAAGTTCAACAAGAGTGTGACAAAAATAGGATTCTAAAATAATTGTTTGATAAAATTTTGGAATTTGCGTAATTAGGATGGAACTTGACTATTTCTTTACAAAGTCTAGTGATATTAAAGATGTCCGAAAATGTCCACTTTAGTATATAGAACTATAGGATATTCCTAAACGGATTCTAAAATGATTTTTAGATGAAGCTCTGAAAAATAGTTCCTATTATGTGTCCATCTTGCCTTTCTTCAAACGATTTTGGAGTTTACACAATTTTTAGATAAAGTTCTGGAATTTGGCAATTAAGATAACATTGGGCTATTTCTTAACCGATGTTGATGAAATCCAGCATGTGCGATGGACTTGGGATTATATAACGATTAGTAGATAAAGTTCATGAATTAAATTACCAAATTCTGTTTACCGAAAAGCGATAAAATTAACAAAAAGTTCAAAATAATTTCTCATGTGGCAGAATAAAAATATTTCAATATATGTCAAAATTGAGATATTTTCATCTAAGTTCTGAATACATGCCGAATTTGTGTTTGTGGTTTTATTAAATCTGTAAACGTTATCTACCAGTAATATAAATACTTTAATATATACTTAATTTGTGTATTTCACAAGTATTAAAATGGCTCTGTGTTTGTCTGAAAACAAAAAAGTTAACATAGGCGCACCATTCGTCGAGTGCATTGATTGTGGTCGAGTGGCTTATGCCAACTGTGTCAACAATTCAACATGAATGCTAATGAAAATAATTTTCTTGTTAAAAATAGATAACAATGGCATTGTACTATATACTAATTGTAATGACCGCAAAAAAAATCGCGCTAGTCTGTTGGAGGTGACGTTCTGAGTTGCCCGAAGTGTTTTAGCCCGCAGATGAAAATGAAATGGATGTTAAACCATCGTTGTGGCTCAATGACGAACCCAACAAAAATTGCAACTTAATATATGGATTTCGAACAACTTCAATAATATCTAAAAAGCTGGATATTAATGAGTAGGTAATTTGGAAATACTTAGTCTGCGTAATAAAAATTTAGAAAACGAAAATTATCGAAATAATAATCAGAATGTCGAAAACATCAAACAAATAGTCCCGGATTTCCAAATCATCTACTCGATTATGCTCTAAATTAAAAATATGTGGCTAATACCACTGACAGACTAGGGATTAGCTAAGCGCGATTAGTGAAACGAGATTAGCTAATCCACCACAAATCCATATGAGTTGACACACTAGGGATTAGTTTCTTGCAGAGAAATAAAATATTATTATGGTGATTCGCTGAAATATAGCTGGTAAATCAGCTGGACTCATTTTTTAATTCAATATTTGTAAGATTTATACATTAAAACACACTAGATTTTCTATTTCCTCAAAATTTATTCAGCACAAATTTTTTAAGATGTCATTGATTTTATAACTTCTATCGTAAATTCACGCCACTTGCATTTTCAGCAATGTTTAAATAATTATTTCACATTGTAGTGCCACTTGTAACATCACTAAACCCAATACAACGAGATAAGCTCGAAAATTTTCAAGGATTAGTGCACAAATCTCGATTAGTGACTAATCCTCAAATAAAACGAGATTAGCTAATCTTCAACTTGACACACTACAGCTAATCTCGAAAAAATCACTAATCGCGCTTAGCTAATCCCTAGTCTGTCAAGGGTATAACACTGTCAACGATAATCTCGAAAAATCTCAATTTATCACTGATTTTAAGTAACTGATTTCCTTGCAAATTTCCAGATAGATGAGGAGATATTTCTCAATTTCAACATCACTAAGAATCTCGAATAGTCGGTAATATAATGCAACCTTGATAATATCGAAAGTTTAATTTATTTATAATATCTCGAATAAATTCGAACATTTCATAAAATATAGAATTTCTCGATTTATGCTAAAATTCTTTAACAACATATTATACCACTTGACTCAACTAATTACAAATTTCAGATAATATCGAAAAATTCGATTAGAATCGAATAATCTCGAAAATCCCAAAACATCATGAACGAATTACTGCACTTCAATTTCACCTTTTTGATCGAACTACATTTGTTTACACCATTTGGTGTAAAAGGTGTTACGACCGCCTGTATTGTCGTGTCCATTTGCGGCACCAAAGCAATTTGAATAACAAAATAAGGTGAAATAACCAATGCGCTTGTGGTAGTCGTACTGTTTTTTATGCTAAATATATGTTCTTGTGCGTTTTGTATTTTTTCAAGCTGTTTTATTATAAACTTATGTATGTTATGAGTAAATGGTTTCTTTATTTCACTGGCTCTCCAATTCGTTAGTATTGGAATGCTATTAAAAAAAATATATTTATCTATAAACAAAGCCGAATAATCATATTGCTAAAAACGGACAAATTTTCAAAATTTCTAAAACATTAGTGTGGGCTTTAATACACACAAAGAGAGTTAGTTTCCTTGAGTTTTTTATTTTTGGCGAATATAATATTTTGCTAAATCAGTACGGTCTTATTTTTACTTAACGTATAAAGTTCGAATTGTATTTTTGTAGTTTCGTCGTAGCTACTTGATGAGTAGACCGAACTTTTCAGTACGTAACCAAACTACCAAAGGAACTAAACGTTAGAAAAGTTCTTGGTTTTTTTTTTAAAGGGTAGGGTGTATGGGGGGGCTGTTATTTCTACTTTTTTGTTAGAGTAGATAGGTTATGAGCAGATGGCTTGTTTGTTTCACTGGCGTAAATATTGGAATGCTATTAAAAATAATATATTTGCATATAAACAAAGCCGATTAATCATATTGTTAAAAACAGACAAATTTGAACACTTATTTTCACCAATCTTCAAAAATGTATGTCAGTTCAACTTTCATAATTGATATTTTACACGAAAGTAAATTGTTTTGTTATGATGCTATTTCCAATTATTAAATATGGAGTTTTTTTGTTATATCAAAATGATTGAAGAGCGAGCGATCAGATACTTTTTAGTCGTTTTTTACTGTCGCTGCTTCCTGAAATTTATTTTTCGATTTAAATTATAGTTAGTTCATTAGAGAGGAATAACACATTTTCACAATTAACGGTATAAAAAACGGTTAAAAATATTTATACTTAATAATTACTAGCGGTTACAAATATTTTAGTTTAATTAAATTAATTAATTAATAAACTCCATTTATCAATTTTTTTATTTTTGAAAAGATGAGTTAATTAACAGAAAATAATTATCGTTAAAATACTAAGAAATATGACTTTTACAGATCAGAACATTGTCATAACATACTTTCATATATCCGCACTTAATTCTTCGTCTCCCATCCCGAAAAACCATAACCTCAGCGAGCATCAAGATAGACGGAAATGAGTTCACATTATCAAATTACGTGCTGAATAGTGTCTAATTCATGTGACTGTTCAAGGGATACTTCATCTTCAATTGTAAATATCCTAAAAATTCTCTCTTATAAATATCTCTCTTATATTCAGGAAGGAATTTTAAAAATGCGGCATACAAATTTAACTCCCAGAATAAAAGAATTAAAAAATATTCTAAGTAAGTATGCAATTTGCGCATTTTTAGAATATTTTAAGTTAAATTTAATCAAAAAGGTTTCGATAATTTTATTTTATTTATTTATTTTATTGAATTTTTTGTATAGAGTAAATATACGGACAATACGGCCAGAACGATGTCAACATCTGGTGGACTCAATACTCCGTTGTTGTGACGCTGTTTTTAAAAATATGTGAAATGCACCAAATACTAATTCATAGCTAGAATATCTTTATATATTTTTGTTATTTTTTAATGAAATGCGTTAATCCCTTAACTACTGCTATTTTAATGTTAACCCTTAGAGGCCACACTTCGCTCCCGTAACATAGCGGCCACACTGGGGTGATTTTTCACCCCAGTCAAAAAATCGGTCTAGAAAGACAAATTTAAAATATTGAGACTCCAAAAAACTCATTGACATTCTTAAGCATATTTTTCAATTTCTAATATGGTTTACAAGATGGATTATCAAGCTAATTTGACAAAAACAAATTATATATGAACAAAGTCAAGAAAAATGACGTTTTTCAGAAAAACAATCATTATTCATTACTATTGAAAAATCATTACTCCCTCCGAAATTCAACGTTTATAGCGCTATTAATATTTTTTTCTTCCCTCTATGTACCATGCAAGTAACCTACATTCCTCGACAACCTATATATGGTGCGATAAGTATGGTTTTCGTAGTTTTTGATAACCTCTAAATTAAGGTGATTTGGCGTGGGGTGCATATTCACCCCTTGTAGCCGCTAAGGGTTAACCGTGATTTTCATTTTTTTGTCATTATTTTTTTTCCTTGAGTATGAAATGAATTTAAAAATATGTTTAAGTAAGTACTTTGGTATTGTTTTGAAATAAAAATGAAAACTTGTTATCTCATCTTTAAGCCTAGGACGTTCACTGGTCTCCAAAAATAGAAAAATAAATCTGACGTGAAAATTTAGTTTGACGATTGTCGTAAAATTGTATACCAGATAACTTCAATTTGGAATTTAACCCTCCTGAACACCTTGTACAATATATTGTAAATCAACTTTTATCGCTTCGGCCGGCCTTTATTTTTAATTTGTGTCTCATTTCTCTAGTGCGATCGTTCTCTTATGTACTTATATATGATTGTAAAGTTTTCTCATTTTTTTCCAGTGCAGCGATTTTGGTCGCAAAATGAGGATTGAGGATTGAGAATTTTGTATATGTACACAACGTATAGTATACATTTTGCTATTGTGTGCCGTAAAATTTTGTTTATTGTATTAGTGTATTTTCTCATGCGTTTCCTCGTGGTAAGTATCAAAAATAAACGAATCGGGTGAATCGGTTCAAATTTTTGGTGCTTACGCTCGCCTTGAGTTATTTTTCCCTTTCTTCTGACATGGGGAATTCATAAATATTTTTGTGTCTATTGTTGTTTATTGTTCAAGCAGATTGTGATAATTGTGATATAATATAATTTATAATTTTTCTTTTCATTAATTATTTATTGATTTTCATAAAAAAAAAATTATAACTAATAACAATTTAGGTATAATTTAATTAAATTGGCCCCTTACATTAAGTTACCAACAATTAATTCTAACGACAAAAATTAATTAATTTCTCAAAATTTTTACCGTGAAATTAATTAATTTTTAATAAAGGATTAATTTTGCTACATCAATTTTTTTTAAATCAATTAATTAATTAAAATTTTAATTATGAATTAATTCATTTTTAAGAATTAATTGTGTAATATTTAATTATTATTGAAAAGTAATTAATTACGCCACATAAAAATTTTCGGTCCTCAATTTCGGTTAACAGTAATATAAATGATTTTTAATTTATAAATTCTTCTTATTGAATTTACATTACATCTCGCTTTTGCTGTGTATATGCTACAATAAAATTTCTCCATCCTCGGACATAACATCGTATAGCATAGCAACCGACCATCATGAGTTGCAACACAATACTAAACCAAATAAGCAAAATCATTTTGTTTTCTAACTTTTTTGTTTTTTTTTTGGTTAATATTTTTTATTTTGAGTCTCGCTTCGTACTTCGTAGTCGTAAATATTTTTAATTTTTTTTTTATTTCGAAATTTGTTGTTCTATCTCAGTCCCCTCAATATTTAATACATCAATCGTTCTCTTTTGAGCTTATTCCTCTTATTTGTATCATGTTATACCCATTACTCGCGTCATTTTATCTCTCTTATTTGCATCATATTAAACGAAAAATTGAAACAAAAAATGCACATTCAACACCAATACACTTTACCAATACTATTGCCTTCCGGTAATCCTCAAATGAATCCTCATTTTGCGACCAAAATCGCTGTACAGGTATACGTATACAAATCCTATTGGAATAAACAAAATTATATTCGATTCTCATTGAATTTCGCATCTGTTGGTGCTTATTATTAACCGTGTATTATTTTACTGAATTACTCAAAACATTAAATTAGTTTAATTCCGAACATTAAATTAGTTTAATTAAATTTATTAAATTTATTTTGCTTTGTTAGTACCTATCGAGCTATTTCGATCAAATATAAGTGTACTAAATTTAAAACCAAAGTTCCGAACCATTAAATAAACGTCAAAATGTTTTAGTACAAATTATAAATTTGTTCCAATAAGAATTCTATTTCCAATACAATTATTACAATAGAAAAAATAAATTACACCAAAAAAGAAAATGTTAGCAACCAATTAGTTTATAAAATACTTTTCCGTGAAAAACGTCAAAAGGTTGCGAATTTGTTCAGGTATTCCGTGTAATATCAGAAACTAAGTTCAAATTTGTCGCCAAAATGCCGTTATTGGCCCTTAATCAAATTCCTGCAAAAATTTGGAGTTTAAAATTCGTAGCACATTTATTTCTCTGGTTAGGGAATACCTTTCCCAACAAACATTTTGCGTCCAGAAAGTTTGTTTAATCCTCATGCGTCTAATTTACCACTCTTGCGTTCAGAATGCGTTAACTAAGGCGCATGAGGCGGTATTTTCCTGCTTTTATTCAGGTTTTTAACTGAAAATTGTCAGCATGACGTGTTTGACTCTTTAAAACGGACCGATGTTGACGCATCGCAGTCGCATCTTTGGACGCAAATCAAAAAATGTTTGTCAGGTTCTTAGCTCTATAGATGAGGAATTTAATCGGCTTATTTCATGAAGTATCACAACTTGAGTCCAAATCTCTGACCATCAAACTTCAAATTGCGGTTTTGCAGAAATTTGAATAAGGGCCATTAACGGCCAGTGCCAGAGATTTGAACCCAAGTTGTGATACTTCACGAAATAACTGAATTGATTCCCCATCCGTAGAGCTAAGAAGATATCCCCCATAATAAATGTGCTTCAAATTTTAAAATACAAATTACGGTTTCGCTATCCCCCGAAATAAATTTCTTTCATATTTTAATCTTTTAATCACAATTTTGGTATTAATACTAAAGGATCATTTATTTAGTTAATAAATTAGCTGACTAAATTTTTTGCACGCCGACCCTAAATAATATTTCCTTCCAGAAATAATTTTTATTCGAATGATCTTTTCGATTTTGTAATAAAATTACATTTTTAGTACTAAATTTTTCAATAGGAATCCAGATTTTTTCCAATTTGAATTCAATTTAACAGTGTGAAACTAACCCATATAAAAAATGGGATTTTTGGGAAAAACTTCACACCCATTATTTATGTTCATATTCCACTTATATGCAATGCCATATCTTAACAGTGCACTTGTGCTACGTATTTTATTTTTGGCAGTAAATTAATTTTAAACGGCGTTCCAAAGGGTTAAAAATAAAATTAAAATTGAATGCAATAGGCGATTGAAAAACAAGAAACTTGAATGATGAAACGTCAAAATGTAGCTTCACATTTATCGTCCGGGAATATAAAAATGAAGTGAAAAATGTGTTGAGATCAATCTAGTACATCTAGTACAAAAACCTCCATATCGCTAGCTACACTGCGTACCGCAAAGTGAAAATCAGCGGTGAAATTTTCATTTTCGTTTTCGCTTATGTCATTTTAATATGAGAAATTTCATTTCACTTCAGCAGCGTACCTGGCTTTAAGATTTAAAATATTTCATTTATTTAAAAAAAAAATTGGTACTGCTATTTTTGTATTCGCAACTGTATATATATATGTATGTAAATATTTGACTGTAATTGAGATAAGTGATTTATTCAAGTTACTAAATCCGTTTTGAACGGGTAAATCAGCAGAACTTCTCTTGCCACCATTGCTTTTTTATAGCACTTTAAAGAGCGAAAATAAGATGAACAATTGGTACCGAAAAACTGCATGTCCACCATTTTTTTAATATTCGACTTTTTATTGATATTGTTGGTACAACCTCCAACAAATACTACAAATTTTATAAAAATTTTTGGTTTTTTGATTTCAGATAATTTATAAAAGTGCTACATTTAAAACGCGATATTTCAAAATACGATATGACGAAACGAGATAAAATACAAAACGCGATATGGTACAAAACACGATATTTCAAAACGCGTTTCGAGCGGATTCCAGTGGAGACCGCTAAGAGTAAACTCAATAAATAAGTGTCAAAAACCTTAAACTGTTTATTTACTTCTACTTCCTTCTATGAAAAAAAACCACCTTATTTTTTGGTCGCTTGATGACCACCTCCCTCTTAAAAAATTTAAGATTTATTGCATGCGTGAAGATTTAAGTCAGCAGCCGCCAAATATAGGCCAATTTTTTACATTTTTTAATACAAGTACTTAAGATTACTTAAGAATTACTTAAGAAAACTATTTACACTCTAGTTCGCCTTACAAAGGTCATTTTTATTACATACATCTGCACCGTAAAATGTTTTCTAAATTGATTAGGAAAATTGTCTTGATGTTAAATAGCCAAGGTATTTAAAAAAATTAAGAAAGATAATTGAAGAAAAACTCAAATAGAGAGACATGAGAAATTAAACTCCTCGTAACTCATAAATCAAATTCATTTTAAAGCATACAAATTCACAAAACGAGGCAATCTCAAATTACAATTTCTTAACGTTATATATTCTAACTCAACCTAATAAAATTCTTATAGTTCCGCTCATATATTCTTAAACAAAAAAAAAATCACAAAACCAAAACAATAAGAAATTCTACTTTGGTTTTCTTTTTTAACTATTTGATTGTTTCGTTGGGTAGTTCTAATACAACGAAAAAAACGCGAGAAAATAAAAAAATTAACAAACACGCGAAAATCCAAATAGTAGAAGAAAAGAGAAAAGATACAACAAAAACAAAAAACTCAGAATAAGACGAAGAAAAGTAGTAGTCGCAACAATTTGTAATCGCCACTGTGTACTCAGTGTTGTGGTGATGATGTTGTGAAGCGACTGAGATTTCGTTTTGACAAAAAAAAAAAAAAAATTAAATAAATTTTCTTTCATTTCAGTTAAAACTTTTATTTCAATGTTGTCACATGTGTATAGTAGTAGTGTATTGTGTGCCGCGATAAACTGATTGAATGCGAATATTTAAAAAAAAATGTTTTAAAACAATTTTCTTTATGTGGAAAATAATGTGTTAAGTGATATGAAATTTTGGAAAATTTTCAACTGAATTCCTATACCTAGAGAAAAGTGGATAAAAATATTACAAAAAAAAAATCGTGTTTAGTGAGTGCCCAAATTAAAGTGAAACCGTTTGTGCGTATCCCGGCTAATTATTCTGCATTTATTTAAATAAATCATTTCAAGGTAAAAATTTGAATGGTTCTACTGTTTTTTCTAAAAAAAATAAAATATAAAAACAATGTGAATTATATACGCTGCTGAAGTATTTGAATTTTAGATTTTCAGCAAAAAATAAAAATAAATAAATTAATATTTAATAGTTTTGCGAACAACCGGAAAGATTGAATAACAAAAAAAAAATGTTTTGATCTTATCATGTTCGGTGATAACGAATTGGAAGGAATGATGGAAATATAAGTCCATCATTTATAGCTCTATAATTTCGAAACTGTTAACTTAGCTGGGATATATTTTATAGAAAAAGCTCAAATCAAAGCTCTAAACAAATTTTGGGGCAACACTTAGAGTTAATCAAAATAGTTTGAATTTTTAAGTTCTGCAGTTGAGTCGTATTTTCAAAACCTAGTTTTATAGAAATGGGGCTCTATTTGCCGTTGCCTAATTTAATTATCTTGTAGTAGTTTCAATAAAAGTCCCGCAGGCTTAATTTATTCTTAAAACGACGAAAGTTAACATTCAAATTTATTTTAGACCAGAAATTTAGCCACTTTCCAAATTTAAAAGAAATATGTTAAATGATCCTTGGACAAGATCAGTCCATATATTTTAACCAAATTAAGACGATCGCAATATAAGTAAGAGTATATAATAAATTAACTATAAACTTAAGCCGATCACCAAAATAAAAAGTCGATCATCATAATCATCATGAAAAACAACAAAACTAAAATAAAAAAAATGATCATTCCTTCACATACCAACGATCAATAAATTTAAATTGATCAATTTAATCAAGAAACCACCAACAAACAAAACAAATTGATCGATCATCCACTCACTTGTCAGTTGATTTGTTTGTTATATACCCAGAGAATTTTCTCAAAGTTATGGGTAATAAAGTAAACTAGATTTTTTTATTTTTTTTATGAGCGAGATCGCGATCTTATTTTCTTTTTATGTATTTTTTTATACTTGTATTTTTGTCTTATTAGCGTTATTATTATTTATACCTTTTGGCTATAAAATATAAGATTTTAGATGGAAAAACTATAAACACACAATGTTAAAAATAAAACAACGTATAATAATAATTAGCGATCGTTTGGGGATGATCAGTTTAATTTCATTTTTTTGTTTGTTCGACTAACTAGATTGTAGAAAAATAACGAGATTTAGTCGTTTTTGTCTAATTAATCATTTCTGTCATAAATTGCATTGCATTAAAATTATATACAGGCTTACGGTTAATATATTTCCTAAGCATATTTCATCAAACTTATTAAAAACCAATTAATTGGTGTTTCTTCTTCTTATTTAATACTTGGTTATATAAGCAACCGCTATTAAGTAGAACCGCAAAAAACATCGATCATCTTACCACCATTAAAGTGAAATTGTATATACATATGTATATATAGTGTTATATATTTTGGCTGCGGTTTATGCGTTTCTTCAAAAATGTCCAAATTCATATACAAAACAAAACGTAAAACCGCAATAAAAAACATGACATCTGATACTTTTTCGGGTGACCAAAATCATAAAATAAACAACACAACACAAAAAAAAAACAGCGAGAACCTTTCTGTAATCATTAACAGTTGATTAAACCCTATATAGATACCACCCTGCATTTAACCAATCACAAAATATTATTTTACCATATTGGTAATTTTTGTTTTCTTAACTGATATGGCCTCACATGGATTTTTTTTTTTTTTCATGCGATAAAGATACAAGAGAAAATCACTACATAAAACCTTTCAAATTTCATTTCCGAGAATATATTTCTAGCCCAATCACAAAAAATAAATGATCATGTTACGGTGATTGTGTGTCCGCCGAAAGAATAAAAGAGATGAAAAAAGGGCGAGTGCGATTAACACGAATATCAAAGTATATATCACCGTACGAAATTTAATGTTTATAAAGAGGCTTCATTGCGATTGCAATGCGCGATTTGTAGGGGGAGTTTAATTTAAGCAGTTGTACTAACTGCAATACTTGCGTAAAAGAAATATCAATAATCAAAATACAATTAAAAAAGGATTCTCATTTTCTGTTCGTATCTGCCCCTTCGTTCATCCCTAAGAAAATTCTAAATCACCGGTTTCTTTTTAATTTTATACGTTTTAAACGTTGGCAAGACAAAAACGAAATACCTCTAGATCGTTTTGAAGTTACAGGCAACATTTCTCGAAAACGACTAAAACAGGACGAAGCCTGAAAAAATTTAAAAAACTAGAACATTTTCCAGCGACAATCAACCACACTAAAAAGGTTTCAAACCAGCTATACCTTGATTCACCATTAGGATAGGTTGCACAACTAATTCATTGATCATCAAATATGTCGAATTGGTGCATAATCACAAAAGTTCCGTTTGGAGCAGGGATGGAATTTCGTAAATAAAACATGGCTAGAATTCAAAAATATTGGGGACACTATACTAATAATACTTTGGTATATATAAGGAGAAACCATAAATCAAAAAATTAGATTCGCCAAAACAAAAAACTGTTTGTTCATACATAATGCAATCGCAGGCCTATACTACATTCTCAGCACCAAATGGAACACGCACATTAGTTAATGAATTTTAGCGAAATTTTATATCTAGGTTTTAAGCCAATTCTATAAGTAGTTCCTAATGTACAATTTAATTATTCATGTTCTGAATAACTTCTTGGGTCATATTATTTGGATCGTCTTAAATAAAATAAGAGCCAAATTCAAGAATTATCGCAACCCACCAATTCGTTAAAAAATTGTTTCACCAATTTTTTTTTTAGATGGAGCTAGGTAGCACGTTTATGGATGGATTTTAATAAAATGTTTATTCTAAGATTTGGGCTTTTTAGAATTCCTTCGGCCATATTATCAGAGATCGGATTTCTCAATTAAACTGTGGCTCAAATTTAAGAAATATTGTTCAACACTGCCAATGATGTTTTGGTCGATAATTTTAGATACTTAGCTAATTCGGGCTATCTTCTCAGTCTCCAACATTAAATGGATCAAACACATTTGTCGATGTATTTTAGTACAATTTTATATCTGAGACGTTAAGCCGATTCTTTTAATGTTCCTAATCTAAAATAGCTTAAATCGCGTTTTGTACAATTTTTTGTTAAGTTTTCTCTTTCCTCCGGAATATTGCATTGCCACTAATCAATTTAGCGACCTGAATAAATATTATTTAAAAACCAGGACAATGTAAAACATTTCCCCGGATGGCAGCAGAAGTTTGAAAAATCAGAACATGTCCGAAAAAAACAGTACCCTATGAAAATCTCCATCCAAAATCATGGTCTTACCACCAAAATTGACATTTTTGTTTTGCATTATGTTGAAATATAAAATTAACTGCAACACTTTATTTCGAGTTGAAGCATCTAGGGTTTAAGCTACACAAATTAACAAAAAATGTAAACAAAAAAAGGTGTAGTCGTCTTAATTATTCTCAAGAACTAACTAAGTATTGGGAAATCAGCTTGCCATGATATGATGTCCACTAATTCTGATAATTTGTGGTTAGCGCTTTAGTCGCATATGTGTGTGCCAGATTTTAGTTTATACAAACTTTAGTTACTGGTTTTCATGAAAAACTTAACCTTATGGAGTCAACTTATCAAAATGTCCACTATCTGGGACAACAATTTTTAAACCAATCTGTATTATTGTGACTGTTGAAGCAGAATACATCGCAATCCTCACCTAAAAGTAAACACAACATTAGAATTACATATTTAACATTTTAAATTTAATTTTGAGAAACTTATCTTATTTTTTTGAATTATTGTTCTAATCACAACACAACACCACTGTTTATTATTTACATTTTTTATTTGACAGAAGAATCATTTTCAAAATGAATTTATATAGCAGTTTGCTCAATTTATAAAATTATCTTGTACACACATGAAAGCTCACGACAAACTTAGTTTAGGCTAGACAATAAGAGATGTCACTTATTATTTGATTAAATTAAAGAAATTATGTAATTAGTTAACATGTTTAAACAAAGATGTCAATATGTAAAAACCATCAAAATTTTTTGGCGGTTTTAATTAAGCTGAAAAATAAAATAAAGAAAATTCTCTCTATTCGAAGCGAGATTTCATCAAGCTAACAACAAGCAAAAAAATATCAAGTGAAATTAAATTAAATAAAGATTTATCAAGAAATTTATAGTTTTTATTAAATATTTACAATAAAAATAAAACAAATTTACAAATTCACAATAAAATTGGAGTGTGATAAACTTAGCGGATTATCAAGCAGCATCATCCCGAATTCACGAGGATTATCAACCTCCATAGCAACAATTGGCGCCGAAACAGGGACAGAATATTGCATATTTGCGAAAATCAAGCGTCATCACAATCAGTCGCAATATTTTTGGTCGTCCCAATATCAAGCCACACCTTGAAATAGCGGATAACGGTGAAGAAGTTCCAGAAAACACGTCATAGCGGTCAGTAAGTATAACCGCATTAATATATTCAGTGCAAGTTAACTGTGCAAGCGCATTAAAAAAATCGAAGTGCTAAGTGGTCTACCCAATACGGCGAAGCTCAAAGCGTAATATTAATTGTGCCCAAACAAAGCGATATTTCGGTCGATCCATTTAACGGTATCTTTAACACGGATTAAATTTCAAGTGCGTTTAGTGAACCTAAAAATAAAGTTAAAATATTTACATTAATTCAAATAATAAAAAATTCTAAAGTTCAAATAATAAAAGTCAAATAATAAAATATGGAGAGTCTCAAGAAGCAAAGAGCAGTGGTAAAAGGATCCATGACGAAATTGCTAACATTTGTAAAGGGCAGCATGGACAATATGTGCTTAGGCGATGTGTCGGTGAGACAGGAAAGAGCAGCAAATTTGTTAAACGAATTCCAAGCTATTGAACGTGATATGTTCGATTTGGATAGCAAAGTAGAGTCGGATCTGTCTGAATTCGAGGACAATTACTATACCGTTGTCGCAAAGCTGAATGCTACCATCCGTAAGAAAAGTCTTACCGAACAGCCAACAGGGGCCCAACTGGACAACACCATGAATGTATCGCAACACCATCCTGTAGAAGCACGATTACCGAAGCTCAACATTCCCATATTCGATGGCAATTATATGGAGTGGCAGTCCTTTGTTGACATTTATACGTCCACTATTCACGACCGAGGCAACTTAACAGGAGCACAAAAGTTCCAGTACCTAAAGGGACTATTGAAAGGAGAACCTGCAGCACTCATCCGGCACTTACCAGTAACGGATGCCAGTTACATTGAGGCATTTCAAAAGCTGATTCAAAGGTACGATCGAAAGCGACACACGGTCAACGCCTTTATCAAAGCGTACATGGAGCAGCAAAGCATCTCGCAGCCAAACGCGTCTAATATTAGAAAGTTTGCGGATACATTAGACGAATCAATCAGGGGGTTAAAGGCACTAGGTCCTGAGGCAGAGCGAAGAGACCCGTGGTTAATATACATAGCCCTAAACAAGCTGGATAATGAAACCAGATCTCTTTGGGCTCAGGAGATGGCCGAAAACGATTTTCCCACATTGGATGACCTGCTTAAATTCCTTGGACGGAGGATAGATATGGTGGAGTCAATGAAGTGCTATTATAAGAAAGGTGGTCCGGTTCATTCAACTACAAGAGCATACGCAGTATCTACAACGCCTGGAACGATGTGTCCAATATGCAACCAAGTCGGACATAGAATCTTCGAATGCAGTGTTTATGAAGCCATGGCACCAAAGGTGAAAGCAGAAGCCATTCAAAAAAGTAACAGGTGTTTTAATTGCTTAAATGGCAACCATCGAGTACGAGATTGCAGATCCAGGGCACGGTGTCAACGTTGCCATGCCAAGCATCACACATCCCTACATGCAGCAGATGAGAAGCGGTTAGAGAATGAGCAGCAACCGAATACAGCCGCTCATAAGAGTGATTTATCGCCAGCAAAGGAAGCAAAGGAACCAAACATACAAGCGCACAATACAGTCTATACAGCTGCGCAAGGTATACTTCCAACAGCGTTGATTAAAATCAAAGATGGCAGTGGTCAGTATCAGACTTTTCGAGCATTGCTGGATTCCGCGTCACAGACGTCTTTTATTTCGGAAGAGTGTATGCAAGGTTTGCGACTTAGGCGCACCAACGCAAGGGTCATGGTGAAGGGACTTGGCGAAGTTGGAATTGGCACAACACGAGGATCAACTGAGTTGGTAATTGCAGCGCAAAATAATTCCAAAATATTGACAACACAGGCATTCATAGTTCCTAAAGTATCAGGCGTGCATAATGAATTGAAACTGTCAGAACAAGACGTTCAACGATTAAGTGGATTAATACTAGCAGATCCAGCATTCAATAAGCGTGGTCGCATTGATGTATTATTAGGAGTCGATATCTTTTTCAAAGCCTTACTATCTGAGAAGCATGAATTATCAAGTGGGCTGACAGCTGTTCATACCATCTTTGGTTGGGTAGTTGCTGGCCGAATCGCGGAGCAAGGACATTTCGGAACAGCTGAGAACTTTAACATTTTAATGGACATCGATAAGTCTCTCCGTAGGTTCTGGGAGGTAGAAGAGTTGCCGAAAAGTACAACGAGAACTCCAGAAGAACAGAAATGTGAAGAGCTCTTTCAAACAACGATCAGACAAACCGCAAACAACAAATTTGTTGTTAAATTGCCATTCAAGCAGCCTGGTACAATGCTTGGAACCTCATACAATGCCGCACTCAACCGATTGAAATCAATGGAGAGAAGGTTCGAACGTGATGAAGACTTTGGGAAGTTATATCGAGCATTTATGACGGAGTACGAAGAGTTAGGACACATGCAGCGAGTAGAAGGGAATGGCAAGGCAAATAAATATTATCTTCCGCACCACGGGGTACTAAAGGCCAGCAGCACAACCACGAAGCTCCGAGTTGTCTTTGACGCGTCTACCAAATCGTCAACCGGGATATCATTGAATGATATTTTGTTAGTTGGACCAACCGTGCAACCACCACTAATCAATATTCTATTGAAATTTCGGCAACATGAGTTCGTCATATGTGGGGACGTGGAGAAAATGTATAGACAGGTCTTGGTGAGCGAAGAGGATCAAGTACATCAAAACATTTTATGGAGAAACAACTCAAACGAACCACCAAGCACATACCAGTTGAAAACATTAACGTATGGCACGGCATCAGCAGCCTTTTTGGCAACCCGTAGTCTCAAAGAAATTGGTGTGAAGCTACAAGCGAGTCAACCAGAAGCAGCACAAGCCATACAACAAGATATGTATGTGGACGATCTGATGACGGGGTCTAATTCAAGGGTACAAGCTAAAACATTAATAACGCAAATAATAGCTGCACTAAACAACCATGGATTTAAACTGCGAAAATTGATGACAAATGATGACGAGATTAGGGCATTTATTCAAGGCACAAGTGGGAATATCATGGACATCGGAGAGCATTCAGAGTCGCCAAAGGTATTAGGACTGCAATGGGATCCTTGTGGAGACTCATTCAAGTTCACAACCGAACTACCTGATCGAACAGCGTATACCAAGCGAACCTTACTATCGGATGCTAGCCGAATCTTCGACCCGCTTGGCTGGTTAGCACCGATTGTAATACGTATGAAAATTTTACTTCAAGCAGTGTGGATGCAGGATTTGAGCTGGGACCAAGATCTTTCAACGAATTTATCGGAAATGTGGCTAAAAATCAAAGAAGATTTACATGAAATTCCAGCAATTCGAATTCCAAGATGGATGCATACTAGCGACGAAATAAGCTTAATTGGATTTAGCGACGCAAGCGAACATGCATATGCCGCCGTTATATATGCAGTAGTGAGAACGAAAGATGGCCTGCAATCCAATATAATCACTTCGAAATCTCGAGTTGCACCGGTCAAGCAAATTAGTATTCCACGGCTGGAATTGATGGGTGCATTGTTATTGGTCAATCTAATGAAGTTGGTGGAATCAGCGTTGACGATCAAGATAACAACAATTCTGCTATTCACCGACTCAAAAATAGTGTTGGATTGGCTGTCGGCACATCCCAGGCGCTGGACAACTTTTGTAGCCAATAGAACGAGCGACATTATTCAAAAATACAAACGAGAAAATTGGGGACACGTCGGATCTAAGGACAACCCAGCTGATATCGCTTCTCGAGGCATGAATACGAAAGATTTGGTAGAGTGTAGTCTGTGGTGGCATGGACCACATTGGTTGATTGATGCTGAACGAACCAAGGCGATTCATTCAACCAACTTGATAGAACAGCGCGCGACAACAGAAGAACTACGCCCTGAAAAAATTCAATCATATGCCATATCAACAAATACTTTTCTTGACGAATTTACTAATAGATACTCCAGTTTCCATAAGATGACCAAGGTATTATCATTAATGAGGCGGTTCATCACCAACTGCGGTAAGAAGCAAAATTCAAGCAATACCAATCGAGAAGGGATGATGGCTGCGGAGTTGATATTAATAAAATTCATACAACAAACCGAATTTCAAGCAGAAATAAATGCATTGCAAGAGAAAAAGGGATTGCCGAGGCGCACGAAGCTTATCAGCCTGAATCCATTTTTGGATGACGCAGGAGTACTACGGGTAGGAGGCCGGATACAAAAATCAGTCGCATCGTTTAACGTGAAGCATCCTATTATCCTGCCGACGAGTCATAACGCAGTAAAATGCATTGTAAGGGATATGCATAACCTACACAATCATGCGGGGGTAAGCCTTCTTACAAGCATTACAAGGCGACGGTTCTGGATAATAAGAGGCAAAATGGTATCTAGAACAATTGTGCACAAATGCATCAAGTGCATAAAACAAAATCCAACAATGGAAAAGCAGCTGATGGCGAATTTACCAGCAGATAGGGTGCAATATTCACACCCATTTCACAAAGTTGGAGTGGATTACTGTGGGCCGTTCAAGGTGCATCCCGTAAGACGCAGAGGGCAAATTCCTCATAAAATGTACGTTTGTATATTCGTATGCCTAAGCACAAAGGCAGTGCACATCGAGACAGTAGGAAACTTAACCACTGAAAGTTTTCTTGGAGCATTATCAAGATTTACATCAAGAAGAGGAAATTGTCACACAATCTACAGTGACAATGGCACTAATTTTGTAGGTGCCAACAATCAATTGCGGGAATTATTTAAATTCCTAAAAACAAAATCATCAGATATAGCCGCAGCGCTGCTACAACATAAAATAGATTGGCAATTTATTCCACCAGGAGCGCCCCATATGGGTGGTATATGGGAAGCGGCAGTAAAACAGGCGAAAATACAACTAACGAGGGTGGTTGGAGAAACTATACTCACCATGGAAGAATTTGGCACATTAATGACAAAAATAGAGGCCATCATGAATTCGAGACCAATAGCAGCCAATGAAGCAGAAGACATCGACTGCATTACGCCAGCGCATTTCTTAATCGGGCGCACTTTCACCGACATCGCAGATGATTCACAGATATTAAACGTTTCACCATCGACCAGATGGGGTATGGTCAAACATATTCAACATCACTTTTGGAAACGGTGGCATATGGATTATCTCACTATCCTACAAAAAAGAAATAAGTGGACAAGTGAGTCTAAAAATCTAGCGGCAGGAGATATAGTATTAATCGCAGAATCGAACTTACCGTCTACATGTTGGGCATTGGCTAGAGTAGTTGAAACACATCCTGCAAATGATGGCAAGGTTAGAATAGTATCCATCCGAGCAGCAAACACCGACAAAATTATCCAGCGACCCATCCATAAATTGTGTAAGCTACCCATCACACAGAATGAATCAGATGATTCATGGCCGGCGGAATGTTGAAGCAGAATACATCGCAATCCTCACCTAAAAGTAAACACAACATTAGAATTACATATTTAACATTTTAAATTTAATTTTGAGAAACTTATCTTATTTTTTTGAATTATTGTTCTAATCACAACACAACACCACTGTTTATTATTTACATTTTTTATTTGACAGAAGAATCATTTTCAAAATGAATTTATATAGCAGTTTGCTCAATTTATAAAATTATCTTGTACACACATGAAAGCTCACGACAAACTTAGTTTAGGCTAGACAATAAGAGATGTCACTTATTATTTGATTAAATTAAAGAAATTATGTAATTAGTTAACATGTTTAAACAAAGATGTCAATATGTAAAAACCATCAAAATTTTTTGGCGGTTTTAATTAAGCTGAAAAATAAAATAAAGAAAATTCTCTCTATTCGAAGCGAGATTTCATCAAGCTAACAACAAGCAAAAAAATATCAAGTGAAATTAAATTAAATAAAGATTTATCAAGAAATTTATAGTTTTTATTAAATATTTACAATAAAAATAAAACAAATTTACAAATTCACAATAAAATTGGAGTGTGATAAACTTAGCGGATTATCAAGCAGCATCATCCCGAATTCACGAGGATTATCAACCTCCATAGCAACAGTGACCAATACTGAAGATGAAGTGTATGGCCTAATTTATTTGTTACAGATCTTTATGGTTCTGAGAAACACTGAGTGCCGGAAGTAAATTCCTGTAGTATCCATTTACCTTGATGATCACTATCTGTATGGCAAAAATTTTAAGACCATCAGTTCAAGATGATCACTTTCTGATCTTGATTGATTGATTGATTTTGAATGTACGACCAAGCATTAAGCAAGTTCTCCCGGTAATTCTAAGAATTTTTGATGCCGGGCCCACCGTACACCCTTTTTTACATTTACTTGGAAGGATAGAATAGGATTGTTAGTATAGGATTGAGATCGACCCGGTTACGGGATTAAAAATTCTTGAATTAATATTAAATTGTCTTATTTCTTATTCTTCTAGAAACAAACATTTTATTTTTCAGGCTAATATTGAGTTTTCACAAACTTCCGTCAGTTTTGACGGGCAATTGCTAGTTTTTCATAATCATAGGATTATTAGTTTGAGAATTATTGAATTTCTTAACTCTTTAAATTTTTAAATAAGAAAAAAGGGAGTTACACACTAAATTATATTATTAAAACACTTCGAAGTTCAGAAATTCTTTACATTTTTAATTTTTTGGAAATTCTTATGATTGTAAAATTAATTCTTAGTAGTTTTACATTCCAGAAACGGCCAAAATATTTCTAATTTTTCCCTTTTTAAACAAAATTAAATTTTTGTTTTTTAATCAGTTTTAATTCTGATTTTCTTATACGGTTTAACGTACCCCACAAGAAAATTTAGCAAAAAAAAGATAGCCTAAGAAATTCAGAAATTTGTTTACATCTTTTAATTTATAATAAAATATTCCGCAAAATTCTAAAAAAAGTTACCAAATTTTGAAAATTTTTTATTCTGAATGTTGAGATTTAGAATATAAAATAGAATTACGTTAATAACACTAAAGTTTAGTTAATTGTAAAATTTAACTTCCTAATTCTTAAAATAACAAATTTTACGTACAATTGTATAATTGCTCAACATGTTTTTCACATTTCAAAATTGTAAAGTAGGATTACTATTTCCAAACGATTTTATTAAAATCAAATATAATTTTGACCATTATTCGAACAATTTTAAAATTTTAAGACGTATTCGAATTAATTTGATTTTTAAAATTTTTAAGCACCGCTGGTTTTCTAGAAGGAATTAAATCTGGATTGGACTAAATCTCGAATGTTTTTTTTTTTTGAAATCTCGAAAGAAAAAATCTCAAATTGGACAAAATCTCGAAAATAAAAATTCTCGAAAGACATAATCTCGAAAAAAAATTTTAATGGCTTGGAAATCATTTTGTATGGAATGGAGAAACAAATCTATCTTAAAAGATATTAGGACTGTGACGAAGCCGATAATAAATATCAAATCTAATGAAAACTTAATCCTTTTTATTTTCGTTATTTCCAAGTCTATATATTTTCTTTCGAGATTTTCTGTGCGTTTTAGTCACTTACGTGTAATCTGATGAATATTGTGGTAAGTCCTGTGGTAAATAAAACAAATTGTTATTTTTAATTTAATTGAAAAAACTTTCCTTTTAGTATCAATGATTTTGTTCACACGTTTGTCCTCTTAACTATTTATTAAACTATTTTTATTGTAAAAGGTTTCCTTTCTTCTAAACACAATTAAGACTAAAGGCGGGTTTTGAGTTGCATTCGTTCGTTCGTTCTTTCGTTCTGAATTTTTTTTTAATCAGTCGTATTTCTTGAAAATGACGTTACTTTTCGTTCGTGTTCCTTTGATTGGATTAAAAAAAATTTCGGAACGAACGAACGACTGCAACTCAAAACCCGCCTTAAATTTTCTATTTCATTAGCCAATTTTTGGTTAGATTAATATATCGCTCTTAACATGCTGTGCTGTAATAAAATTTATTCTGTTTTGTGTTCTCTTTTGGGCCTCTCAATTCCCAAAAGAAAAACGAATTGTTCCAAAAATTCACAGTAATTCTAAATTTTTGTTTTCGAGATTTTTTTCGAGCTTTTCAAGATTTTATTATCTGGATATCGCGATAAAACCATTTTATATCCATGGGATTTTTTTTTTGATGTCCTTTCTTATCTAGGTATTTCTTAAGAAACCCAAAATTTTGAAGTTTTTTAATATTAGAAATATACTATAAATATTGGATATACAATTGATCGTATGCAATTGGTTATTTATACATACAGTATTTGTATACGTTCTCGATAGTTATTTAAACTAATAAACCTGCTCGTATACACCCGCTGCTATAGAGTTGTAATTCCTATAAACCCTAAATTATTTTCTAAAGCCCCTCGAAGGGCTAAGCGGAGGGAGCGCAGCGACCTCGAACATGCCCGTGAGAGTTACCGAAGCCGTTAGCCTCTACAATCCTAAGTTAAACTAGTCGGTTGTTTCTCTTTTTCCGATCGTAATTAAAATTGGAAATATTTTTACAAAAAGTGGAATTAAATTCGGAAAAATTTGTTTACATTACGCGTTACATATTGTATGTATAAATAGTCATTTGCGTATATATATTATATATTATGTATATAGCATTATCCGTAAAAATATACAGAAAGATTGGCTATTATCCCTATATAATACGAAATGAATAAAAACACAAAATATTTTTCAGGAACAAATGAATTAACTTTTCATTATCAATCAATTTTTCTCTATAACTTTTTTTTTTTGTCTCGACCATGCGGTCAATTTGATTTAAAACTCGTTTGAAAACAAATAACTCACGCAATTCACTTCAATTCTTAATTTAAATTCAATTATACTGTTACACGATCAATTGTCCATACGATCAATTGTATCCACGATCAGTTGTATCTACGATCAATTGTATCAACGGTCAATTGTTTCCATGGTCAATTGATGTACGATCAATAATTGTTCACGATCAATTGACAGTAAATCATTTTTATTGTTGGGAATTTGATGGTATCCCATTTAAAACTCTTGGAATTGTAATTTTCTTCAAATTTGTTAAAATCCTTGAAATTTTCTGAATCCTTAGAATTGTAGAATTTTACAATTCTAAAAATTGTATTTATCTATGGGTATATCGATTAAATTTGTAATTTTTTTTTGTATGTCATGAATTTTTTTGAAAATTTGAAATTCTATAAAATTTTGATATTCCTAAGAATTGCTTAAATCTCTTTAAACTTTTTATTTCTTAAATTCGGCAAAATTCAACATTTCTTTTATTCGATAGATATGTGAAATGTGTGAATGTAAATGTGTTCCACACAAGCAATTGCCAGAATCTTCTCATTCGGATAATTTTTCTTAGGAATTTCCATGAATGCAATATTTAATGTCTAGGGCCTAGAGTCTATTTTGGATTACTCTGGTGACATTATCGTCTGCGGACGCTGTAAATTTTGTCCAATAAGATTTGAGTAGTAGAAATTTTGATATTCGTGATGAGCGGAATTATGGGGAGTAGTGTTTATGCCTCTTTATGTGGTTAAATTGACTTCGAATACTATACGTTTGCTTATACAGTTTAATTTATAGCCCGGAACCGGAAGAACTATTTTCAAACAATATTGATTTACTGCAAACTGTAACTGATAGTGTATTGCAACGATGATTAGATCGAGCATTCCACTATTTTGTAAATTGGTGAATTTTCATTTCAGTAGCGAAATTTCAAATTTTACGCCCGTTTAAACTTTGGCAAAGAATTTGATTCGATTCTGCACACTTTCTTTGTTGCTACCAGGAATTTTAATTTTTATGATTCGTTGCGGCTACCTCTGGTCAAACTTGGAAAACTTGACATTATACCATAACAATAATGTTTAGCGTAAAAGTTGGTTTCAGCAAAGAAGATTGAAAAAAAATTGAGATGCTTTTCCTAAAGCCGCTCATCCCAACTCGATAGAAATACATTTCAATATTTTATAATACAGTGTTCAAATAATACAAAATACAGTAAAATATTTTAGAATGCACATCAATCCTAAGTTGAAGGCTTTTGGTGAAAGGAATTTGAATAGGAATATGTAGCATTTCGCCTATCTATCAGTCCTTTAATAATTGAATAAGAATTGGGTCGGTATAATTCACCACTCATATTACTTCACTGAAGCAGAAAGCACCTGACATTTGGTAAGATATTTCTGAACAATAAATTATCAGCATAACTGCATAAGTACCAGTAAAATTGCAATTGGTAGGTTTCAAATAATAATTCAGCATATGCCAGATATGATGAAGATTGAAAGTGCCCCACTAGACGGCTAAAACCACAATATGGGACCACTCATAAAACAACTGGCCAGTCGAAATAAGAGAAGCGAGAATAATTTTGAATGAAATTGGCGAGTAGCCACTGATTTACTGACAGGAGCAGTAATTTTATAAAATCCATCTAAATATGATTCAAATACATCTCAAGAGAGCATATGTTATTATGTCTTTGTGAACTCCGCACTGAAATTGGTATTATGAATGTAGATCTCTAGATTGAGATCTAGTGTTTCTGGTTTTAATTATTCAATCCGCTTTATTCAATTTCCGTTTTAAAGCCATAATTTGCCGATGGATTTCGAATAAACTCTCGCGTGGTCGGAAATATACGCCAAAATTCTGGGCGAATGGGTCACCGATAAACACCACAAATGTTTGGTTATCCAATTTTAGTTTTGTGTAGAAACAAAGATTCTCTGAAATTGATTATTCGCTGAATTTGAATTTACCCTGAGTTTTGTAGCTTGTACGAAAAGTCGATGTCCCCTTATGTGTTCATAACTGCAAAACACAAAATGATAGCGAGAAGATTATAACTCATTTAAATATCTGAAAGATGAAATTTTGGACATTTAGTCAATTAAAGGTAAAGCAATCGCAATCATGGTATGTCAGCCCTGGCTTTGAGGCGTTGTTATGTCTGCCTAGCCGATATATATTCATGTTAACTTTTTATAAAAATATTTCTGATAAATTACAAATAATCTCCAACTAATCGCTCATAAATGTTCAGCAAGCCTACCGAAACCAGCCAGAAATAAGCAATCTTTGCTAATTGAACGATACTAAACAATCTTACAGAACATATCATTTAGAATAAGTGTGATAAATGATTGAATGATGAGTGATTATTCAGTCGTTATTTCCTTATTAGTTCGTCACTCATTAGTCATCATTCACCATTCAGTGATAATTACTGTAGATATTTAATAATTGTTGACGTGAACAAACTACTCACAACCTATTGAATCTTCTAACAACTATTCAAATTAATTAGCTGGTGTAGTTGTAGAATGCGAGAATAATGGGTGAAATCATTACTCATCAGTGAATAATGAGTCAATAGTCAGTGAATAACGACTGAATCATTAGAGAATTCTGAGAATGATTGAAGGATGGATGAACAATGAGTGAAATAATGTGTGAATAGTAAGTAAATTATGAGAGGATAACTAATCAATAAGAATTTTTAATTTGGAAATAATAAAACTTCAATCTTGCCTATTTCTGCCCTTTTATTTCATCACTGTCATTTACGCATGCTACGAAGAAGATTGCGGTCGTGTCCCTTAAACAACCTTCCCATTTTTTAGGGGGCAAGGTGGGCGGATTGAATACATTCTGTTTGAATCTTGCTTTTTAAATAGCCCCACAAAAAAGTTTGATGGTGTCAAATCGGATGAACTGGGTGGCTGTGTTGTATCGCTGAACATCGTATGAAATGTCACGCAACATTTAACGCTGTGTGGCATTTGGCATCATCCTGTTGAAAGTAAAGGCCTTCCACACCAAGTTCGTCCCATCGTGCTCTCAGCTCAGTAGCGATCACCATTAACAGTAATAGCCTGCCTTCAAAAAAGTACTGTTCAATGATTCGGTCCGGGCAAATCCCACACCAAACAGTCACTTTTGTCGAATTGGACTTTCTCGTAAATAATTCGGCGGCTTTCAGTTCGCCAGTATAGACTGTTTTGTTTATTGATACTGGTGTTGAGACAAAAGTGTGGCTTCATCGCTCATGATGATTTTCTGCCAAAATGCTGCTGTTTGGTTCGATTTGGACGATATTTGCGACGGTATGAGCATAATTTAAATGTTGTTGCGAATCCAACGACATGAATTTGCTGATTTATTGAATTTTTTCACTCAAATTTTGATGCGCCCTTTCAATATTCTTACTTGAGCGGCCCTAATGATGTCTGCCATTACGTTTGGTATCTGGAATAACACCATTTAGAACAAATGCTACAGATAAACGTCTCAGTATTTTTCCATTCGACGCTTTAGCACAACGACATTTTGATCGAAATGCTCTTTGATTGCAATCAACCGAAGCTCAACCGTCTGCACTTAAACAAGACGGACTGAAAACTGTGAAGAAATAACAAAATGGTGCCATCTGTTAATCGTCAATTTAATTATAGCCCATACTATATATGCGTCATTTTTGGAAACATAATTTAGGATCTTCATCAACTTATTACAATATAATTCAGCACTGTAAAGTGGTCCCAATAAATTAGTTGACACTTAAATTAAATATTAAATTTAAAATGTAGAACTAATTTATGTTACCATGTTATCATTTTTATATCGCCTGCATTGAAACAATATCAATTGCGATTCCAGGTATCGGCTGCAATAATGACTGCAATATTTGCACAGTTGTTGAATTCTTGAAAGCAGCCTACGATTTAATACCTGCCGACTTTTTGATAGAATTAACCTCAATTTTAATATTTGATAAGTAGAGGTCTAACTATGGAGTATAATTTAACACTAAAACAAAAGAGAATTAGCCTTATGTTGTGTTCTAATAGCCGTCTTCCAATGGGCAAAATTTGCTACTTCGAAGTACTTGCGAGTAGATACCCAATGGAACGAGAAATTGAGTAACATAAGTAAAACATAGCCTTCTGTTTAGTTGTTTTTTTTGTCTTTTGTAAAGTTGTTTATTATAGTAATGGCGATATTTAAAATTAGATTCAAAATAAGGCAAAAAAAAATGGACATGTAATAAAAGGAAAGCATTGCTATTTACCGCATTGATATTGAAACACATTTTTCTTAAAAATGTATCATCAACAACAAAATACTTTTGTATTAATTTTGACTTTTTACATTATCAAAAAATAAAAAAACTCGAACGTAATAAAAAACTCTCGAAAAATATCGAAAAAGGTCTAAAAGCCATCTATTGGAATTTTCGCAACTAAAATCCACTAGCGCAAATTTTATGCGTAACTACTTCTGATTTCTACACCATCGTATGAGTATGGGTAGTTGTGAGTAGATACAAGTACTTGCGAGTAGTTTGCTTTCGCCAATGGAAGACGCTTAGTAATGGCGATATTTAAAATTAGATTCAAAATATGACAAAAAAAAATGGACATGTAATAAAAGGAAAGCATTGCTATTTACCGCATTGATATTTAAACACATTTTTCTTAAAAATGTATCATCAACAACAAAATACTTTTGTATTAATTTTGACTTTTTACATTATCAAAAAATAAAAAAACTCGAACGTAATAAAAAACTCTCGAAAAAGGTCTAAAAGCCATCTATTGGAATTTTCGCAACTAAAATCCACTAGCGCAAATTTTATGCGTAACTACTTCTGATTTCTACACCATCGTATGAGTATGGGTAGTTGTGAGTAGATACAAGTACTTGCGAGTAGTTTGCTTTCGCCAATGGAAGACGCTTAGTAATGGCGATATTTAAAATTAGATTCAAAATATGACAAAAAAAAATGGACATGTAATAAAAGGAAAGCATTGCTATTTACCGCATTGATATTTAAACACATTTTTCTTAAAAATGTATCATCAACAACAAAATACTTTTGTATTAATTTTGACTTTTTACATTATCAAAAAATAAAAAAACTCGAACGTAATAAAAAACTCTCGAAAAATATCGAAAAAGGTCTAAAAGCCATCTATTGGAATTTTCGCAACTAAAATCCACTAGCGCAAATTTTATGCGTAACTACTTCTGATTTCTACACCATCGTATGAGTATGGGTAGTTGTGAGTAGATACAAGTACTTGCGAGTAGTTTGCTTTCGCCAATGGAAGACGCTTAGTAATGGCGATATTTAAAATTAGATTCAAAATATGACAAAAAAAAATGGACATGTAATAAAAGGAAAGCATTGCTATTTACCGCATTGATATTTAAACACATTTTTCTTAAAAATGTATCATCAACAACAAAATACTTTTGTATTAATTTTGACTTTTTACATCATCAAAAAATAAAAAATCTCGAACGTAATAAAAAACTCTCGAAAAATATCGAAAAAGATCTAAAAGCCATCTATTGGAATTTTCGCAACTAAAATCCACTAGAGCAAATTTTATGCGTAACTACTTCTGTTTTCTACACCATCGTATGAGTATGGGTAGTTGTGAGTAGATACAAGTACATGCGAGTAGTTTGCTTTCGCCAATGGAAGACGCTTATTGATTCAAAAAAACAAAACCTTAATCAAAAAATGTTGAACTCTCCATAATAGAAATTGATCTAGGTTCAGTAATTTTTGATCTTGATCAGTTTTCTTCCGTCAATAGAACATTATTAAAGAGAATCCGAGTTATAAAATTATCGAGAAAATTCGAATTCTAATGACGCAAAAAAACTGATTTAGATCAAAAAAACTGAACTGAGATCAATTTTAACTATGAAGAGTTTAGCATTTTTTTGTCTAGGTCCATTTTTGTGAGTCAATAGGAATTGAACTCTTCATAGTAGAAATTGATCTCAGTTCAATTATTTTTGATCGAGATTCGTTTTTTTTTTGAGTCAATAGAATTCAACAATAATAATATATGAAAAATGAAAAGACCGAAAAAACTAACGAGATAGAGAATTAATTGTATTAGAAAAATAGTTGAGTATGAGAATGTCAATGAAAAATAAATAATTCGACTTTCGAATAAGTCGAATTCACATTTTAAATTTAATATTTAATTTAATCGTCAACCAATTTATTGAGATCACTGTATAAACCGTGTGCTGTGTTAATTAGGCGCATCGTAATTATCATAAATAAAAATTTATGTTTATGAAAAAATCATAAACTAAACATGAAATAATAATATGATGAAGCTATTGATCGTTAAAATGAAGAAGAAACCTTATTAATGAATCTGCTTCAATTTTATGTCATAAAAAACATAAAATAAAAAATAAAAAACTATAAAACTATACACATATTTTATTTATGTTTACACAAGTTGATTTGCATTTATGATCGCCTCATCGTAAACATGAATTTTTAGCACCTTTTCCTTAAGGCCGATCATTTTTTTTTTGCGCGCAAAACCTTTTCCATCGTAAAAACACCCCATCCAATTGTAAATACATATGTATTTGTATTTATACATTTTTAATAGAAAGTTGATTTATTTATCATTACTTTTATTATTATAAGGTAATTAAAAAATTTATTATAATTTTTTAATTAAAAAAAAAAAAATGGCGAAGAAGAATTATTTATAAATAGCGCGCGCGGGAGATTTTCGCTTAAAGCGTATTTTTTTACATATTTTGCCAATAGTAAAAAAAAAAGTTAAAACTTGATTTGTTTAATAAATTTTTCTTTTTTGTCTTCCTTTTTACCATCTATAATTTCAGATGACGACGAAGGTGGACAAAACAACAACAATAGCAACACGCCGTTTACAGCGATTAGCTGCTAGTGGTGCCATGAATAAATCGGTCGTTGTAATATTTATAGTGTGCACAGTAATTAATTGTAATTTAATAGAGTTTGTAAATGGCAGTATATTAAATAGTGATAGTGGCAGTGACAGTAGTAGTGATGATGATTTATTTAGTAGTACCAATAGTAATTATAATCGTAATAATAAATTAATAAATTATCAAATATGTAATTTAAATGGTAACGATAGTGCTTTAAAGCAATTAAGTGAAAAATTAGTGCACCCGGACAAGGAGTTTAGTGAATATCTGGATAAGGATAAAACTAAAAGGTAAGCGAGGAACTATATATTATATAATATTGTCGTAAAATATGCTTATATTTGCGACCTCCCTTAAATCTTAATATTTTATTCAATTTGACACAAACGAAAATGCAAGATCAATTGAAAAACATGAAAACAAGAAATTGCGTGTTCCAAATAATTTACAATACAAAAGATCAATTAAGGCTATATACAGAACGTGCTATATGATCATGATGATGATGATCTTGATTATCGCGATTCGCGATGCTGACAATTTTTATTTATAAATAAATAAATTTAATTAAATTTTTGTTTATTATGATTTTAATGGCTCAATAAAATTTATTAAATTATATTTATCAACAAATTTATCAACGAATTTTTTTTTTATTGTGTGCGACATTTAAATATTTATGTAACTGCGTACGAAATACGAATTGATTATGTAGTTTTGATGATCGTATGGTATATACGTATCATATATCACGTCATATATAACTTCCGTTCCGCTTGTCCTCTAACAAGTGTTTACATTATCGATAAGTATCGGTTTCAACATTTTACACAAATAAGTTAAACTATTATTTAATCGTTCTGTGTAATCTAATCGTACAGACGTCTAAGAATTCATAAACTAGTATTGCAAACACAGTGCCCTTCATTTGTGGATTTTAATGGTATTGAAGCGTATAAAAATTATGTTTTGTTAATTTTAACCGGTTTCTAAGTGTTAAAGTGATAATTTGTTGTAAATAAATTTATTGTGCTTTTTAATTTATAGATTTTAGAATGTTTCACATAATTAAAAATCAACTTTATTTTTTCACTTATTTTTTAACTTACCTAAGGACCTTACAATTTTGTAAAATTGTTCAAAAATTCTGAAAAATTGTACGATTCGATGTTTCTGGGGTGTAGGAAAAATTTCTTAAAAAAAATAAAAATTTTGAGATGACCAGAGATGTGATAAGCAAAAATGGGAAGAATGATGTGATGCAAAGTAAAGCAGAGAGAAGTAAAGCAGAATTTATTCAATTTTTATTATTGCTAACAACAACAGCATATTAGCTACGTGTTAGTAATGGTGTAAAGAAAACATTCAGGCGAATTTCCCCTTATTAGTTTTTTATTTATTTAGTTTTAAGAACTTTATAAAGTTAAAACTAAATAAATAAAATCTTTTTATTGTAATCAATTTTGTATAATAATTAAAACCCATCCATTTCGTTTGCTGTCCTAACTACCTTCTAAGCATTTATCATCGTTGCTTTCTAAGCTGTCCTAACCATTTATAATATATTATAGATGCCGTAGTGTACCATATGCGGTTTTGAAATATTCCGTAGTATACCTAATGCCGTTTTGTCGGCGAAAATATTTTATTTAAAAATATGGTAAAGACTTAACTTACAATTGGCATAATAAAAGGATCGCTAAAATGTTAGCCATAATCCAGAATAATTAACATTTACCTAACACTAACCGTTCTTGATTTAGTCGAGCATTTGTAACATAAGAGTATGTATATAACATAATATGAATTGGTTATAAATGGATACTTAAGTCACTTAAAATGATTTTACTTATTCATAAAAGCGTCATATATTTTCTTTTATGGACTTAAGATGATTAAAGAGTGCATTTCATTTTATAATGAAACATAAGATAATTTTTAATTCAATTTATTTCAGTCTTTCTATTAATGGAACTTAACAAAACAACATTGTTTAACCCTTGTATATGCACCCGGCTACCCGGGTAGCCATTTCAATTTTAAATATTTGTGGGGACTGCAATTTTGAAGTTAGACGTTTGTAGCTTCTGGACATCCAAGAATTTACTATTAATTTTCGATTTTTATATAGAAATTGGATAAAAATTATTTCTTGACGGAGTTATGTGTGAATAATTTTCTTTACCCTTCTAACGCACACCCGGCCACCCGGGTAGCCAGAACAAAATATAAGGAAAAGAGTTAGTTTTATTTTAATTTATTTTAAATTGTATATCCCTGTGGCATTCCGCCATTGTAATTTTGTATACAAATTTAAAAATATATTATTTTATACCAGTGTTCGCAAGTAGTTGGTTATTACCGTGCTAGTACAATTATGTTTTTAAATGACTGATTTTCTGCGTGCCAAATCAAAATATAATCTTAAGGATCACCAGAGTTCTATTTTAAGATGCATTTTACTATCCCAAAACTCGGGCTCAAAGCCTTAACTCGAGACAATTGCCTTAGGCCGTTCTATTCCTAATTCTTTTCAACATGTTCATCTATAAAAATACGAACCCACAAGGATATTTGGAACAAACATTTTTGTTCTGTTTATTTCAACTATTATGAAAATAATGGTGTGTTAAAATTCTGTTACACGATGATCTGGCATCGTCAACTAAATAGTCAAGTAGATTTAAGTAGATGAAGTAAAACGATTCAGAATTTTAGATCTTCTTACGAATTTCCAGTTATAAATTTTTACACGTGAGAGTTAACCTTTCTGCTAATCGCATTTCTCTGGAATTTTGTTTAAACTTTTGGTTCAATGCCTTTTTAATTAATTGATAATTAAATTCAAATTAATAACATTTTTTTATTCAAGAATACTATCGCAAAAGTGTTTTGTTAATTCTCGTAATTTGTAGTAATAAATAAACTTTGAACTAAAATTACAAGCTTACGAATAAAATATCGCTAAACTCACGCATTTTAAACATATCGGTACCTAATATCGGTAAAAATATGTTATCACCTAGTAATCTACTTTCGAACTTTCCTTATTTGTGGAAAATACTTGACATTCATTTCAAAAGTGGTTGTTTGTATGACCAAATTGATTTCGTGTTTTTCTAGTTCTCCAGCATTTCAATAGTAAAGAGCGCTACACACGATCCAACTTGTTGGTCCGACGCACGGTCGGTCCAACCAAATTGGATGTCATCTACAGACGATCCAATTTACCATCCGATTTTTTGATTTTTGTTTAGGCAAAATCGAATTTTTCCAATTATTTCACAGCCTACTTTAAGTCGCTACGCATAAAAGAACACGTCATAAATATTCCTTTTCGCTTTTTTATATTATAAAAAAAAATAAAATCTACATTTTCTCCTTTCTTTTCTGTTGTTTACCCTATGAAATTCATAACAAATGATGAAATATCGTCCGACAACCATACATACCATCCAACTTGGTTGGTTGGTTGGTCGGTTGGATGGAATTTTCATCCAACGCATCCAACTTAATTTTATCGGACCGACATGCATACACACGATCCAATTTTACATCCAATCCAACCAAATCGGACCAACCAACCAACCAAATTGGATCGTGTGTAGCGCTCTTTAGTCTTTATTAAAATTCTAAAAGCCTTCTCTCTTTTTTAGAAAAACTACTACGATTGTTGAGTACCTACTCTAAAAATTTTTGACGTGTCAGGTCAATTTTTAAACCTGCAAAATACAAAATTTATAAAATAAATGCAACAACATAGCGGAACCAGCAAAAAATCTGTTGAAAAAACCAAAAAAAATACACTTGGCTACCCGGGTGGGTCGGGTGTGTACTAACGTAAATTTTTTTGGGTATACACACAAGGGTTAAAATAAAGTACCTAAGTTACATAGGTAATTTTAATTGTCATCATCAAATTCATCGACCAAGTCCGGATGATAATCGGGTAAGTCCTCGGTTGGTAAATTTCTATAAAAATCATGATAGATTGGATCGATCAAATTGAGCATATCTAGAAGATCCTTCGTTTTTGCACTGCTGATATTTATACAGGGCGAGAATAGCACTGTTTTAAATGGCTTAAGTTTGCTTAATGGAACGCCGCGCTTCTTAATTTTTATTATTTTAAAGGGCTCCAATTCGTCCAGAATTAGATCGACATCACACTCCATATGCGTGTCACCTGGTATTCTAAAGTTGTGATCTATGACATCAATGTTATGTAATTCTTGATAAGCAAGGTAAACATTACGGCCACGAATTTATTTTTATTTTAACCCGAACAAGAATCACTATATAAATTGAGGTATTTGCAACAGTCTGAGATTTACTTCAAATATTGTAGCAAACATGAAGCGATCTCGTTACCTCCACGCTGAGCAATATCGTCATGTCATATTATACACATAGGCTCATTTGTAGTACAATCATGAACTGTCAGGTTATATGTCCACAATAACCTTTTGTAGAAAGAGACTGAGGTTTCTAAAAAAAGAAGTCGGCAAACATTTCTGTAAGTCGAAAGTCAGCACTATGCGCGACCTATCTTATTTCGCCAATGTTTTACCATCATTCCTTTTAGCTTTGCATGCGTGTTATCGGCCTCCGATGATGCTCTTCTTGTTGTTTCTTAAAATTCGCCGATTCTTGATGATTACTTGCTACCTTGATTTTTAGATGCAATACTTCACATTTGTTGCAACGACCTGTCTTCGGTGATCAAAATTTAATTCACATTCTGTGAAAAATTTCAGAGTATTTACTATACGAAACTGCTTCTTTAAAGGATCCTCTGTTTTATTATTTTACCGGGTTTTCGTTAAATATTCGTTTCCCGAATTTTTTTTCTTGGTTTCTCACTTTTGAGGTTTCTGTGACTGTTAAGTGACAGTTTGCACTTCATTAACAACCTGTTCGGTAGCTTCAATTCTGATATACATATATGCGTTTTTTTTCTCGGTGTAGTATACGTACCACGTTTACCACAAAGGAAAAATTGTCAAATCATTCAACTTCACAAAAATAATTTAGAAACAAAATCAAAGGGAACAGAAACAAAACAAAAAATTAAATCACTACAAAATTATTAATTTACTAAATAAACAAAACAATTGATTATGAAAAAAAATTTAATTTTCTGATTCAAAACAGTTTTTCAAATTTCTTTTGATAAAAAAAAAAATTGATCTTTAATCATTTTTCCGGGTTAACGGAAAAGTTTTTCAACCTCCTCTCAGATTGGAAAATCTTGGTAAGCGCATAAAATCTAGGTCAATATATATATATAAAATAATACCTGTAATCAGTGAATCCTTGATAAAAAATATATAAAAAAACGCACCGCACTCCGATATAACCGACAACTTTATGCACTTAATACAGCAAGATGCTGCTAAAACAAATAATAATTAATACTAAATCCATGGAAAAAATGTGAATGATTGAAAATAAATTTAATTACTGAATAATATGCCGTAGGTACATATAATCGGCCATAGTAAAAAAATTTTGAACAAAACAAATAAAAATTACTTTAGCTTTAATTAAGAATACTTTTTTGATATATGTACACTAAATTTCACCTTTGAAATCATTTTTATAAAATTGTGCCGACATATTCGTCAAAAATTAATTAGTAATTATAATTTACAAAATGGATGTGAAAAAATCCCATTAAACATGTTGTGTCAAACAAAATCACACTGGTATCCAAATCATTGCTAATTTACTCTAACAATCCCTATTTCATGCAGCTCATAAATGTATCCAACTTCTCCGATAGGTATATGTATTTTAACTCCGGATTTCCGAATATATGTATGTATACGGTTCCAAAAGAAAAAATGTAACCCTTTTTCCAACACCACATATTCAATAAATTTGAATTTCTATGACAGTTTCAGTTGAAACAATATCCTGATTCACTAATCATTGATATTGCATTTGTCAAACTGCATACACTAAAATATCTTAACTGTACTTTATTAACAGTATTTTCCAAATGGTATTTGGAATGTTTTATTAAATATACTTATCAGAAAATATAATATCAAATCTTAAATCAACTTAAGGGGCTCAAAAAATATCAGCATGCAATTTAAAAAAACAACTAAATTTAACATAACGAAACATTAAAAAAGGCTGAACAATTTATTTTCTGGAGAGCATATCATCTTAAATAGAGTTAAGATATGTGTGCGAAAACAACACGCAGCAGTAAGTGATCGACTCAATAAATGAAAAAGTAAGAATGATAGAAATATGAGAGTAAGGAGTAACTTAAGATATTTTTATAGTAAATTAAATTCTGCTGTTAACTCAATTTTGTCTTAAGTCGATATAACAAGTTATGATTTGTGAGTAGAGGAATACGCCATATCGACCCCTCGCAAAATTTATAAAATCTTGCATACGTTTTAATGTTGAATAATTCTTAACAACAATCAAATTTCGGTCGCGCCCATGATTCACTAAATAGGAGGTTAGTCCGATTTTTCAAACCACGTGTTCGTGACGTCATGCAATTCCGATAAATAAATAAGTTATTCTTTTTTAACTTTTCGGTTTTTTATTTGTTTTTAGAAAATTGGGTGAAGTCAAAAAAAAAAAAAGATGCCATTTGTTCACATATTTCGGGCTAACCTGGTATTTATTGAATCATGGGTCGCGCCTAAAACTCTCCAAACCAGAAGTAACCAAAGCAGGTGTAATTGAAATGTGGATGGATTACAACATCTGTATAACTTGTTCGGAATTTGAAATGCAACAGGCTACTAAAAAAGGGATCGATAGGCTAAAAATCACCCATTAATCGAAACGTTTCAATATATCGGTTAATCTAAACCGGGTTTATGCTAGAGCGGAACCTTTGGGTTTCTCGGGAAAAAATAAAATGCTCCCTAATGAAAATTAACATACAATTTGAATTAGAATAAAACTGTTAAAATAATTTGGAAATTTAAATTAGCAGCCACTACTGGTTTTAGTAATAAGCAGTTTATTGTTGCCGTATTGCAGCAAAAGAATGAATTTTTCTTTTTACCAGTTTACATAATTTGAAGTCACTTGGAATAATCCCCATGGGGGTTCCATTTTAGCAAAAAACAGTAAAGAAATTTGATTGAATTGCCTCTAAACACAATTCAATCAATTCGTTTACTATTTTCTGTAATATAAAACTTTTCGAAGAAAACACTTAGGCATACTTAGGCCACTCCAAGACAAAACTAATAGGTCACCGTGTAATTTAAAATTGAAAATTTAAATGTATTTGCATTTGTTGCTGCCATTTGCAAATAGAATTGGACACGAATTAACTTATGTATGTTCCAAAGTTATTTAACTGATATGAAAAATGACCAAATATTTTGCTGGTGCAAAACCTCTTTGTGTGGCATTTTGAAAGTCCCTGAGTCCTAAAAAGTAATAAATACAAAAATATCCGTCCATCTGTCTGGATGTCTGTCGATTCTCTAGAGAACGTCCGATTTGACCGGGTTGTCCGGTTTGGATTTTTTTTCTATTTCAACTGTAAGTCAAGAAGGTACCTGCAATTCAAATTGAGCCTAAACAGTTTGCAGTTGAGTTGGGTTTCAATTGCGAGTTGAGTTGGGGTTGGGTTAAGTTTTAGTGAGCAGTTCAGCTAGGGATTTATTTTATAGAATGAGCTTGAGTTATGTTAAGGATTTAGTTGGAAGTAAGCTTGGGTTGTTTTTGTGGTCATGTACAAATGTAGTTTGTCGATTTGTACAAGACAGTACACCACTGGATGAGCAATAATCTCGCAGGAAATTTTGTATACTCAGTTTCGCTTAATTTCTCGTTCCTGATGAATTCTCACGATAATTTAGTTCTAAAAAGATGAGTTTTAATTTTTTTTAATTTTAAATTTTTATTAGATGTTGACGCCGCTGTATAGTTTCGAAGGTAAGGTTAGAGAACACTTTTACAATTTTAATATTTGCTCGAACACAAAGCCATTTCATTTGTGAATCAGATGTCGCGTCGAGCTCAAATTCAAAGACAAATTTATCATTGAATCAGAATTCGACTACGATTGTCAAAATGAGTTGCGCAAGACGTCAACAAATAATGAAATCTAAGATAGGTTACCATTTTTTTATCAAATTTACTCTATTAACGATTAACTTTAATTTTAAGATATAACATCAAGATACTATGCCAGTTCACCAACATATGTGGTTAGAATTATTGCTTCATAAAATGAGTGTTCCAAATTTTTTTTTCATTTTCAGCTTCAGGTGTAGTTTTCTGTGGAGCCCAAACACGATTCGTGTTGATTTGAGGATTGAGTTGAGTTTGGGGTTAAGTTAAGTGTTGAGTCAGGGGTTGAGTTAGAAGTTGAGTTAGGATTGAGTGTTGGTTTAGAGATTGAGAATAGGGTTGAGTTGAGGGTTGAGCTGGTAGTTGATAGTTGTGGGTTGAGTTGGAAGTTAGCTTGTGTTTATCTACACATGTAATTTCTGGACCATGTTGATTTGAAAATTCAGTAGGGCGTTGAGTTGGGGTTGAGATGTGATTCATTCAGCTGTTCAGTTGGGGATTAATTTGGAGTTGAGATTTGAGTTGGATGTTAGCTTGACTTTTCTTGAGTTGACTTCTCGTACGCATGTAGTTTTTCGGACCGTATTGAACACAAATTGAGTCGAGCCTCGGTGCTGCGAACCGCCATATGGCATCCATGGAAATTTTCCCAATTTTTTTTTCAGGCGGTGAAGTCTCTTTTATTTATTTATTTGATGCCTACAGTGGTTACAATCGGTACAAACAATTACAGCTAACTACAATTAGTTAGAATTATACAAAAAAAAATTTAAATAAAACATTCTTGAATGAATCTCTCGACAAATGGAAATCGAACATTTCAAATACTGAACTGAGCATCCGTGATGTTCTCATGATAGGTTCCGAAAGAACATAGTATGTAAGTCAGCACGGGGTCAATAAATAAAAGCCCATCACGTTGCCGCATTCGACGTTCGGGAGCATAGATTTTTAGACGTGCAAGTAACTCGGTACAATCGATGCGGGAATTGATGATATCGCACACGAACAGCGCGGAAGCTACATCCCGGCGACAGTCTAGACGTTGCAGTTTCAGAAGATTACATCAATCCTGATAAGGTGGGAGGACATATTCCACAGCATGCATGGACGGCAAACAACGGAGGGTGAAAAGAACAATTTTTTTCTGAACACTCTCAATCCTTCCGGAATGACAGTGGTAGGATGGCGCTCAAACTGGAGATGCGTACTCCAGAATAGAGCGAACAAACGAGACGTAGAGTGATGTCAAAGTTATCGGGTTTCTAAAATTCCTGCAGTTTCGTTTAATAAAACCCAACATAGTATATGACTTTGAAATAATGGTGTTAACATGTCTAGTAAATGTAGCGTCGGATGCAAAAATCACACCAAGATCGGAAATCAACTCAACTCGATCAACGTCTATATTGTACAGCTGATATTGGTGAAAAATGGGTGAGCGGATACGATTAAAGGAAAGAGTCTTACATTTGCTCTCGTTCAGAGCCAATCTATTGTTAATTGACCAACCGCAAAATCTATTTAAGTCCTCCTGCAACTTTACGCAATCAGATATACTAGCAAGACGGGCCAAAATTTTCATAACGTCTGCGAAGAGGAGACAGTTAGCAAACCCAAAGCATTGAATAACATCGTTGATAAAAACAACAATGGGCCAATGTGACTACCTTGAGGCACGCCAGATGGCACACGATACAATTGGGAGTAAGAACCCAAGAATCTAACGGAATGCCAACGATCAGAAAGGTAGGAACGCAAACATTTACATAATAGGAATAAGCTGGCAATTTAGACTCTCTAACTGTAGTCAATCATATCAAAAGCCTTGGCAAAATCTGTATAAACAACGGCGAGCTGCTGTCTGGAATTTAAACTATCAAATAAATCACCGCAAAATGAGACCAGGTTGGTTACTGTAGACCTACCGGGATAAAATCCATGATGTGCCGGAGAAATGAAATTCTTAGTATGGAATTGCAAGATTTTGTGAACCATAGACTCAAACAGTTTGGGTAAGACGGAGAGAATGGCGATCCCACGGTAATAATTACTCACATCACTTCTTCTACCCGCCTTGAATATTGGATGAATACAAGAAATCTTCCAAGGATGGGGGATAAACCCGCGACGAAGGCTTTAATTACATATGAAGGTAATCGGGAGGACCAAACTCTCAGCACAACACCTAAACAGAATCGGAGAAAAACCATCATGACCCAATCCCTTTCCAACCTCGAGCTGGAGCAAACAATCCAGAACTTCTTTCTCGGTAAATTTGAAGTCATTAAATTAACCGAAGCTGTGGAAAGCTGGATTCGTGATAGTGGGCGAAGGAACTGGTTTGTAAATCGACGCAAAAAAATTAGCAAACAGATTGCAGATGTCCAAGGGCTGACTAGCGACGGAGCTCTTGTACGACATGGTAGACGGAAAGCAGCCACTTTTTTCTTACTATTAATGAACTTCCAGAACTCCTTAGGACTAAATCTTAACTCTTCCTCAATTCGCACTATATAGTTATATAGTTTAAAGTAACCAGTTTAGATTTTAAAATTCCTTGCGAGCTCTATAAAAATCAGGATAGTATTTGAGACTATGTAGTCTATACAAGGAATGAAGCTTATTGCGTCGTTTCTCAAGCCACATCAACTGATTATTATACCATGGCTCCCGACAGCCGTTTTTATTTGTTTTCACCCGCGGAACACACTTTTCGATACCACACCTGAGAAGATCGTTGAACCTCAACACCGTACAGTACAAATCTCCACCGCGTTGTAAAAATTCCCAATCAGAAATGTTAAAAAATTCATTCAAGGCAGTGTAGTCGGCCTTTCTAAAATTAAAATAATAATCATTAGAGACAATATTTATACAATTGGAATGAAAAATATTTATCATAACCGGTACGTCGGTAATCTCGGCATGCATAACAAATATAGCAAATAATAGATCAAGGAATTTCCTCCGATTATCAGTAGAAGATGAAGAAAATACGCCGTCCACATCGTCCCAAGATATCATATGGGTAAATTAAAGTCACCCACAATGATAAGTTGATTGCTAGGGCGGACAAGAGACATAACAGCTGAGTCGATGTAGTTAATAAACTTATTATAGAAATCCAAGTTCGACCCGTACGGTATACATATACACGGCGACTACAATAATCGAAGTTTTATTGCCCAGTCTGACTCAAACAGCAATCACGTCTAGGCTAGGATGACAGGCAATCACATCACTAAGAAACGAATTCTTTACCGCAATCAAAAACACCACCACCTTTACAACTGGTAAAGGGACATAATGCCCAGAAAAAATGAGGTAATGTCCAGTTAGAAAAAAGCCACAATGCTAAATCATGCGAAAACATCGAAAAACTGGAAAATAGAGATTTACAAAATTACAAAGAAAATCTCCATTTCCCAAAATATTTTGAAATTAAACCTTCGTTTAATACGAGTAAAACGTATACATATTTTAAAAAATTTATTTTTAATGACCAAAAGGCACAAAATTTTTATTGATCTGCGTGGCAACTTCCTAATGCCTTTATAATGCTAATTTTGATATTTTTAAATATATGAGATTGGGTGATTTTGACATTTTTTTAGAAAATAAGTGCCCCACAACCCAAAAAAAATCGTAATTGATAAAAATTATCCAGTCTTGGCCAATCTTTCTTTTGGGCACCATTTACCATTATTATTTATGCCCTAAATATTTCATGTCTTGAAAGATGTCTCACTTCTAACGACTTAATTTTAAAAATGGCGATTGTGTTATTCCCAAGGTATCTGCCAAATTTAGAAAAAACCTTAATCTTGATGTCATCCAGATAAACTAGGCAAATTTCTCAATACAGCCCTCTTTATTAGGCGTTCCATAAGCCGTTCTTTACATCACCCAAAGGGTATAACATTAAACTTTTAAAATCTGGCCCCGTCAGAAGGGAAGCAGGAAGGGTAAATTTCCCGGGCCTCAATTACTAAGCGGCTCACATTTTAAACTTATTTAAATGCTTGAATTGATAAGCTTAGTAAAAGGCTCCTTAGTACCTCTAGAAGGCCCTGACCGCTAATTACAGCCTACCAATAAAAGTTTTGCAAATCCAACGTTCGAGAGTATAAGATAAGTGTAGAGCTTTTATTGAAACTCTACATGATTGATGATTTTCTGATCACCATCTTTCACATTCTTAAACAGCAGCTTAAACAACGCACAAGCTTTGTATTGCAGAACCTCTCTCCAAATTATTAACTTCCCACAATGGTCCAGTAGTATTCGTTAAACTGTTACTATGGTGACTTTTATATCGATTTCTCCTTTTGTTCTTAATTGTTTCTGCCAATATAGAAATGAAAATAGAAGTTATCGTGGTCTAGATAATTTCCAGTGTCTTAACTTCCTTTAAAGGCCTCTTATTATATCGTCTAGCTTGTCTCACCAGTAACATCTGTTCGTACTGCGATTATATCTTGTTACAGCACACGCAAAAATTCGGCGAAACTTGTTATGGCAGACTACTGCTCTGCTTATTGTTTGCTGACATTACTTTTTATATTGCCTAATTAAGTATAAGTATCAGAAATGTATATAAAAATTATTTTAAAGTGACACTTCCATCGCACATGTTGTAGATCTTCAAAAAACAGATGAACAATACCATCAAGATTAAATACGAGTACTGTTTTGCAATATACCTACTGGTTTGTACCTTATTCCGTTGTTTGGTCTTCCATTTTGAACTATGGCTTTTTGAACTGTTCTGCCAAATGATTTAAGCTGAGGTTGTTGTTCTTGTGAATTCAAAACCATTTTAAGAGGCTGGTTGAAACAAACGCAGTATAAGTACAACGAAGAAATAAGTGAACAGCACCAACTAACCAATCTGATTCAAAGCTGACATTTTTGAACTTTAAGTTTAATAGACATTAGATGACAAACAGAAGAGTAATTAAATATTTATGAAAGTCCCTTTTTTATAAAAACGTCGATTTTAAGATGTGTAGCTTTTGGGGTGACTGCCCTATATACATGGACCACTCTCCATCGCAATACATGTTATTATGTCTAAGAACATAAACTGAATGAATCATATTTTAATTACTCAGACACAGAATTATACAATTAAATTTGTTTTAATTAATTTCTTATACTTACATTTTAATGACTTGTTTAATTGTTTTTGCTGTAAACACTTTTAAAATCACGTACTTACTATAATTTCTATTTTAGTTTTAATCGTGTTTGCGTTGTTGTTCCGTTTTTTTTTTTATTTATGTTTAATGTTGATCAATAAACTTTTATGTGTGTATTGCATATTATTGAGCGGTTTTTTTTTGATGAAATACACACACACACACTCGTACCGCACGCCTTATAAATTACTTGCTCCAAGATGTTAATCAAGTCGAGTTAAATTCCAAGAAATATGCACTGTTAGATCGATGTGCATGCTACATATAGGCACATTTTACTACCAGTTCAGGGAGTGGTACCTAGTTTAATTTATGATGCTTGATTCGGTGACTGGCAATAACCGAAAACAAAAACAATAAAATATTTCAAAACTAAAATATTTGGCGCCAAATTCTTTTAAACTCGTGTTTACAAAGAGGAGATCATCTCTAATCACCTCATATCATGATAAGTTATCGCTATAAATGAGCTAAACTGCATATAAAAAAAAATACGATTTCCATCTTATCCTGGCCATATATACATTGTTGTATATTATGAATGTAGTGTGTTGTAAATGTAAACCATACCTTCTTAGAATAATTAAGAAATTAACCAACAACAACAACAACCAAAACCAAAAGTAAAACAGACATAATCATCTCAACAATATCATGGATAGTTGTTGGTCTTTTAAAAATCTCTTACAACTCCATTAATTATTTTTATTGGTTTATGCTCGTCGTCGTCGTCGTCGACGTAATTTTCTGCATCTTTTTCTTATTACGGCTATATGCACATACGTACTGTGTGTGTGCGCGCTCCTTAAAGACTGTTATTTTCATTCTTTAGATTTAATTTCTTTATTGTTTCGCGATTTTTATTGTTGTTGTTGTTGTTGCTTCTCTCGTTTTATTATATCCGTACGTATCTTGTGTATACAAGCAGCTAAGTTGGTGGCATTTAAGATTTTTTTTTTTACTGCTTTACGGTTGTTTTTGGGTATATAAAGTTATTAAGTTTAATGGTGATTGGTGATTGATAGTTGGAAAACTTTTTTTTTTTTTTTTGAGGGGTCATGGCTATTCATGTGTACATATAAATGTAAAGCAAAAGAGGTTAGGTTATTTACTTAACAGTTCTTTCTTCTTTGTGATTGATTTGAAATTAAAAACTGCACACAGATCAGTACAGTGAAAAGCTAATATTTTCTTTCTTAAATTCTATGTTTTATATAGCAATTTGGCAATACCAAATCCAACGGGGTTTATTGCAAAACGAATAAATATAAATGTCAAATAAGATTGCTTGTAGTAAAGAAAATAGTTTATTAAATATGCGTCACTTTTAAGTAAATACAGTTTTCATTAGTTTACTTTATTTTTAACGGAAATTAAAATTGTGCATGACGAATAAAACATCTCATCGTAATTACCGTAAGGAATAAGGTTAACAAGAGTGACCCAATTGAATATGTTCCGGAAAATCATAAATATTTTGATTCAAAATCTAATATGTAAGCAAAAATGAATTAGACAATTAACGTATAGATCAATAAGGAAAGATTTTAAATAAAACACGAGTGTTAGCAGTATTTCTTGACGTTTGATTTAGGGCTCGCAATTATTTAAGGCGTTCTGAGTTTGGTAATAATTCATTTCGATAACACCGCGACACTCACCAATTCCAAACATTTTACATTGCCTGAAAAAACAATTTTAAAAAAGCTTAAAACAAAAAAAAATTATTTTATAGACGACATGTTACAAGAATTACTTCGGTCTAAAGAAATCAAAGTATTGAAATCCTTTTAAAAATAAGCAAACATCTAAAAAGGTCCAAAACCACTTTTCTCGGCCTTTTGCAAGTCCGAGGCCGAAAAAACAAAAAAAAAAAATACCCGTCCGTCTGTCTGTGTACCCATGATATCTTGAGAACGGCTTGTCCGAATTAGATTTTTTCTTCACCAATCTGTTTCTGTGGTCAACCTGAAAAATTGAAAAGCTTTAGGAACCTGTACGTCAAGAGGGTCGCGTACTTGACATACGAATTACCCCAAAACCACTTGTTTAAATAAATGTTTACCAATATTTTATGTATGCTGGTTTGAACATTGAGTAAGATACTGAATTTGAGGTTGACTTGAAGGAGTTAGGAGTCAATTTACGGGTTGAGTTGAAATAGAGTTGGGATTGGGGGTTGAATTAGGATATAATGAGCAATTGACCAATTTTTTGTTTATGTTGGTTTGAGGATTTATGTAGTTGGGCATTGAGTTCAGTTGAGTTGGGTTCCATTTGCGGGCCGAATTCACCCAGAGTTGAAGTTAATTTCAGGTTAGATTAGGGTTTAGTGAGAGCTACTATTTATATAAAAGTGAGCGTTTCTATGCTTATATCTAAGTGACTCATTCCACGGTATTTCATTAAATTTTTTGAAGTTTTCAACCTTGACCTCTCCGATTTCAATTTTTTTGTTCTAATCGTGTTCTTTATTGAAAATAAGACGAGAGCCTAGTGACCTAAATATGAATTAAACATTTAAGCTGATATACTAGCTAGAGACTTCAGATCATTATATCTATTAAAGACAGGCAGCAATTTCTCGTCTTAGCTTCTACACTCGTAAAAATACATTTAATATAATTTTTAAGCCATCTAACGGAAGAATAAGACCTATGTTTGCAGTATTCCTACTAGAGATATGTAGTCTGTCAAATTCAGACATGAAAATTCTACTGGTAGCGTTATCTACTCATTTAACATAAATTGTAATGTAAAAAAATTATCGAAATTACAATTTTGCAAGTTACCTAGCGGCTAAACTACCCCTCCCCCAAAACAATTTAACACTTGTTTGATAGGTTGAACTATTATCTATCAAATGCTATATTACGTTTTTCAATATTTTGGTAGCTATGCCCTCTAGTGGCAAAAATATAAACACAGATTTATCTGCTCATAACTCCTTAGATAACGGTACTTTTCAAAAATAAATTAAGATGGAATTTAGGATAAATTAATACCTTTCCGAAATGGTATCGCTTTTGAAAATATTCCTCACAGAACCGAAGACACAACCATAGAAGTCAAAAACAAGAATTTGAAAATTGTCAAAATTAAAAAATGAAATAACGGGACAACCAAACGTAAAAAAAAAGGAAAAATCGGTCTTCTTATTTTTCATAAGGAACCCGATTACAACAAAAAAATTGAAATCGAAGACGTCAAGGTTGGGCCCCATTTTAAATACCGTGGAATGAGCGATATATGAATGATATTTAAACAAATCCACACGCGATGGGGTTGGTAATGGCAATGGCAATAGTAATGTTAATGGTAATGGTAATGGTAATAGTAATGGTAAAGGTAATGGTAATGGTAATGGTATTGGTAATTGTAATTCTGATGGTAATGGTGATCATGATGGTGTGATAGTATCATGGTATGCTGACATGATGGTATAATGCTAGGATGTTATGATGGTATGATGTTATGATAATATGATTATAATGATTATTTCATGGTAATATGTTATGATGTTATGATGGAATAGTGGTATGATGAAACCATCATCATTTCTCACGAAGAGTGATAGTGTAATTGTGTAATTTATTTATTTAACTAAAGAAATAGATTTTGTCATTAACATTTGTGATTTCATATATGCAAAAAATAATCACCAATTATTAAAATAATAAAGTCAAAGTTTAAAAAAAAATAATCTTAAAAGTTAAAGCTGCCGGAATAATTATCCATAAATTTTTAAAATAGGTTTTCAAATTTTTTTTTTAAATTGTTTTTTGATAGTAAAATCGAAATGCCTAAATTCTGCTAAGTTAGATCAATAAATGAAGAATAAACCAAATGTGAAGTTAAAATATCTCAGTTTACGCAAATTATTTGACGATCCGATGTTCGTCTAGAATAGAGTCATTTTGTGATTGTTGTTTTTATTCGCTAAATTTAAAAAAATGAAATAATCCTCGTCCAGTAAGTGACATTTATCTGATTAGACCAAATTTTTGGAAAATTTCTGTAATTGAATTCATTGAAATTTAAATGGATCAAACAAGCGTAGCAAATACAATTCTACACCACTTTAA